>JABWDB010000032.1:960000-1560000 GCA_019614645.1 Stratiolaelaps scimitus | reverse complement strand
TTCCTCATTAAAGTCTGCGACGACGCGTTAGACCTTATATCTAAGCGATTCTCATGAGTATTACGTCCAAATTACTTGAGCGGAGGCCCTGAGCTACCGTACGATATCGGGGAGGATGCTTCTGGCGCGAATTTGGCGCTGATGGTCTATGAAATTTGCGCATATCGATTTGAAATTTCTATCAACAGTTTAGGCCCACAGTCGGCTTTTCGTCGTGTGGTAAATCCGTGACACAGACATCGGTCTAATTAATCGACACCATTTAGTCAAATCTAACAAGAAATTGTCGGTATATCCTTCATTCAAGTGTCGAAAACGAAATATTTATCCGCACGCTAGCGAGGTTGATGTCGATTCTTCGAAATCAGTAAACTCATTCCTAGTCAAAAAAACAATTACGATAAACTACTTACCCAACTTAAGCCGCCTTTGAAGAATATGATCAACGTCATCAATTAGCACGTCATCGACAATCGATACAGTACGATAAAAATGCTCCTTTATTTTCAGGTCAAGAGGGGAGGACCTGACGAAGACTCCGTGAGAGAACAAAGACAGAAACGTCCTTGTGAAGAATTATGTTTTTCTCCGAAAAAAAAAAGTCTGATGTCGGATCCCTCTGAAACGCTATTGACGACAACCTGAAAGTACACAATAATATTGGATGAGACACCGAGGTGCTTACAAGCGGTTCGATCATCGTCGTTGCTCTTGTGGGTTTTAACGGGGGAGGGTCCGTCTTATGGAGGGGACTGTACCGAGAGCAGTTGTACCGTGGGCTATGTTAAATGCTCAAGGCTGAGCGTCGGCCCGGGAAATTTACTTTTTCTTTAGTGAAAGATTCGAGCAATTCCAGCGTAAACAAAAATCGATAAGCAACAGGGGTTCTGCGAGATGGTTGTTTGAGAACACTATTCATACTGATGTTTTCTACATAGGTGTACACCCGACTGTAGACGGACTTTGGCCTCTGCAGCGTGTCCGTAAAAGGCTGTGCCCATGGGCAGAATACCGAGTGGTAGCCAGCAGGCCAACGCTAAGCGTTGTAAGGCGGTCTCCGTGGTTTCAGATAAAGGCGGTTCGGTTTATCCCAGAATGGCTCGAGTCGCCCATTCAACGGTGCGACAACACTATGGTCAAAGGAGCAAAGTTGAAAAGGTATCGCAGACAAGTTTTTACCTGATAAGGCTCAAGTTTCACTCTCGTATCGATGTACTCTCGAACATCGAGTAGAACTCGTGCATCAAACCAGTGAGGAGGTTGGAAGGAGACAATCTACTAAGGTGGTAGTGTTTGTACAGGAACGTATATATCGGCCATATAGTTAGACACTAGCGCTATTATAATCACCGGCTTAATAATGCCACGGGACAAAATCTTCCCTATGAAGTCTACATTGACCCTTCCGGAGGAAGGACAAAACGAAATTTTCCGGACTGACTCACAGCCAACGTTTAACGTCCACGGTACGACTTTCCGCATTGCTTCATAGGACGAACTCCTCTAAATGCAAATGTGCAAGGGCGAGGATCGAACCCGCGCGTGAACCTGCATGTTTCCTCAGATTGCGAGGCGCACACGAATGCACCACGCCACCGAGCTCGACTCGCAGAGGGAGCAATGGAAGCCGCAGAGATGGAGGGGAATGATACACGGGAAATAAGAGGACCCCGTCTAGCAGTTGCCCTAGTTGAGGAAGGCCTTCAACTCCTTGGGTAAGGACGCTATTCTCGAGGCCTTAGAGAGATGCGGAGTCTTCTCGTATCAAAAATGTTTATAGAGAGCTAGCTTGACGTTGATAAGATTCAAACCTGTAGATCGGGACCGAACGCCACCTGCACAGCGGTAGATGGAGTCCCCAGGGATTAGTCCCAGGACCCATTAAGTGGTGCCTGTGTATGATACCTATAACGTAAGCTTATAACGGAGTCACGCAGCTGGTGGCGTAAAGATGTTGACACAAGCCGACGCCCCCGTGGTCTTGGTAAAGACCAAGTTTCAAGTTTTCAAGTTTCAAAATCAAGTTTCTATATGATAAGGCACAGACGACACAGTGGACTGGCACAGTAGACTGCGTGCCATGTCCTTCGCGCCTGAGGAGCCCGCTGTACGGAACCCTGCTGGTCGGAAGCAAGTTCCGAGATCTATGGGTCAAGACATGATTGAAGGTGTTTTTGCGTGTGTCCAAGCAATTCAACATTTGGTCATTCAAACTGTTCTGTAGCAAGAAGAGTTTGAATTTCCAGAGCAACTGGGGTATCTGAAGACTCGCGACCTACCAGGTCACGGATCTAATCGATGGATCTAATCTTGAAATCTCGGCTCACAGATGACAGTTTTCATTTGAGACACTTGAGGCCGCTACGTATACATATCGACCATATATTAGGTTGACCCAAAAATAATGGGACACATATAAATTTCAATATCGACTAAACTAAGTGAGTTAAAATAAAGATTTTTTAGTATGAGCTAGAGGTATGCACCTGTTTTATTTATACACTGATCCCAGAGTTCTGGCAGCCTTCTAACGGTTATGTGTGCACCATTTCTATTACTATTTATAACTTCGCTATATAAGTCCTCTCGGAGCAAATCGATGTTTGCATACCTTTTGCCACCTATAGCGCTCTTTAATCGATGGAAGCAACCACAGTCAGCTTAAATACGGGCTTAAATAATGAGAATAGGGCGGGTGATGCCATCGCTCAATCTTGTTGGCCTTAAGCCAGGACGTAATTTCATTGCTACGATGGGCCCTAGCATCGAGCAGCCACACTCGGTGCTTCTTATCGCCATGCCAATTATTCATGAGTCCCTTCAAGAACTCGAGATATCGAGCCGAGTCCATTCTTTATTTTGGGCCCAACATCTCGTAGTAGCAACATGTCAAGTGCTACCATTACTTAAGGCTCGAATCTATTTGGTGCTGCTACCGCCATTGCCCGTTCACTTGGTCGTAGCTACTGTTTCACTTTATCTTTTTCCGGTCCCCTATACAGGCTGACCCATGTCTCATTCACTGCAACGGTATGCTCTAGGCGACTTTTGTACTGCCTATATAGAACACTTCTCACACATTTTCAGTTGGCCAGGACTGAGTTAATAAGGGACCCATTTTGCACTATTTTTATCCATCCTCAGATTATCTTTAATAATTCGGCGACATGTTTCACGAGGCACGCCAATTTTAGCCGACAAAGTCTCCAATGACTAAGCTCTAGCTTGCTCAAAAGCTTTTTCGATTATCTCGATCCGTTCGTCGAATTGAGATTCGGAAAGGGGTGGGCGCCCTCGATGTTTATTAATGACCCAGCAGCCTTACCTAAACTGCGCACACCAACGGCACAGCTGTCATCGATTCAGGGCATTACATAAACCTGACACTTTCCTTCTGAGAATGCAACTCTGAGGGACCTGCTCCGGCGGTTGCCATTTCGAACGCCCAACGAAGGCCGAATGCTAGTGGCTTTCGCGCCGTCTGCTTACTAATTATTGTGTCTTACTACCCGCTAGATTTGAATTCAAACCAGCCAAAAATAAGAATTCGGCGCAAGACGATAGGAGTCTCATTATTTTTGGCCTCAACCTAATATATCAAAATAACTTGGAAACAAATATAGTCATGAGAATAAAGCAATGATGATCTCATTGAGCATTGTAATCCGACAAAAATATCAACTTATGTGGACGACGCTTCTCCGAAAGGTGCAACTCAGTATAACAAGGATCCAGCAAGGTGGCGCGCAAAAAGGGAACGTGTAGGAACCATAGGTCGCTCTCCTTAATGTTCAGGGAGTGGTCCTTTTGTGGGAGTAAGCTCCTTTATTGGATTCGTTATTTAAGTTCACCTGGCGTTACTCACCGTTTTCGAGCTCGGTGGCATGGGCGGAGGCACGGGAGGTGCACGGGTTCGATCCCCACCGTTGCACATTTGGATTTAAAGGGGGGGCAGGGTCCATATTGTGAAGGAGTTGTACCGTGGGCTATGTTAAATGCTTAAGGCTCTGAAAGTCAGCCCGGAAAATATACTCGAAATTTGCTGAACTCGGACCTCGAACTATTGTATCTTTGAAATTCAACTTTTTTTAAATCAAATATCGAAGATGACAGGATAATGCTCATGCACAGTATTCTCATCGCAGTGTCACTGCATTACCGGCAAAAGACTGTAAGCCAGACAACAATCTTGTCATGAAAGTGCTTTGAAGTCAGAGGTGAGAAACCATCGCGTGTTTTCATTATCTGCTCTCGAGCGATGGAACATAGCATTCCATAGTACTTTGAACTCATAGTAAAGTGGTACTTCTCATGTTTATTGCGTTGAATACCTTCTCGAGTATTTTGGACGGATTTCTACATTTCTAATTCTATCCATATACTAGAATCGTATTTATGACACTCGACACACGAACGTGGCCGTGTAGCGCCCGACAAGGCCCACGCCGAGTCACACCCGACAACCCAAGTCGAAAATCCAAAACAAGCCGATTCTAACGTAAGGGCGTACGTATGCCAAGCGAATGCCTATCGGTACGCGCGTATATTCGGTAATTGACAACGTAGTCATACGAGAACGTATGACGAACAGAAACTAACCAAATGAAATTCCGCCTCGTCTCAAAAAAAAACCGTCTCCCTTCCACGTGATGGCCATTGTTCCGCTCACATCCTGTTCACACTCCTGAGTCCTTTTTTTCGCCCATCGCCTGTCTGCTCCTTCGTTTTTTCGTCGTCCTCAGGACAATCGTCTCTGACGCTGTGGTGACGACTGGCTCTACCGTCTGCACGGCGCTAGCCGTCTGTGCCATGCTGTCGCCGAGGCTCCAAGACACGAAGTGGTCGCCCGCTGACCTTGATTTCAGTGAGGTAAAGGGGAGAGAGACATTGAGCGAGAGAATGAGACAGATAGAGCGGACAGGAACCTTGTGGGAAAAACCGAGCAGAAGATGGCTACGAGGGAGAGGAGACCACCTGCTGAAGGTCCGACATCGCCGCCTCCGCCCAACCGGTGCCATTGGACAAAACACCCACTGTGGCGCTTCGGTCCCAAGCCATAGGTGGCGCTGCGGCTGCCCGTCGGGAACTTCGGCTAGCCACCGCACGGGAAAAGTGCGTGGTGGCACTGTTGAGTAGCTCACTTGCAAACGGGTCCTCAGGCGGGACGCGTGAAGCGATAATGCTCAAGTCTACCGAGAAGTATTAACTCATCGCCCAGCAAACAACATCGTACAACGCCTCCCTGCTAACGGAGCTCTCCCGAATCGGTGGGAATCAAAGTGAACGGGAAATAGTGTACGCGTGATTTGACGTGCGTGCGTGTACCACAACGAGGGAGAGAGAGAAAAAGGCGGATACAGAAAACACGATAGGGAGATAGAGAGAGAGAGAGAGATACATAGAAGTAGCTTAACTTCTCCGAAGGGAACTGCCTCATCGACGAGAAGAGAAAAAAAAGAGATCGCAACAGTGAAGTGTAAGTTCCCGTAAACAGGTGGAACTACGGAGGACAACTTGGTTCGGGCAGTTTGTTCTTCGCAGTTGGCGGGAAGGACGGCGGGTTATTAGACAAAGTCATTTGTAGATTTCGTGAATTGTGATGAACAAGTTGTGCGATAGACCGTGGATGATTCATACACTTGTACGGTGGCGCTGCACGTTCGGTAGAGGATAGAAGTGTTGACAGAGGATAAAATTTCGCAAGTTCTCGGTGAGTTGAGGCGCGGGAGACGAGGCGTTTGTGATCGGTGACATGGCTAAAATTCGGTGTCACATAATACGAGGACGCATCTCGCATAATGTCTATATATATATATATATATATATATCTCCTGGATGGTCTAGTGGTAAGCGTCTTAGACTACTAGACCGGAGGGACACGTGTGTGTTGGGTTCAAATCCTGTCAGACGCGGAGAATCCTTGGAGTTCTTTATCATCTTTCTTTATCTGAGGATTCTTGTCAGGTACGAGTAAGGCAGAGAATAAGAAAAAAGTGGCCCCGACAGGTCCCCATAGTAATACCTAAAGATTAAGAGCTGAGGCCTGTCAAATAGGGGAACAGCTGAAAGTCAGCTCGGAAAAAAAAAAATATATATATATACAACCTCATAAAGATCTTTAGCTAGTGGCTTTCGCGCCGTCTGCTTACTAATTATTGTGTCTTACTACCCGCTAGATTTGAATTCAAACCAGCCAAAAATAAGAATTCGGCGCAAGACGATAGGAGTCTCATTATTTTTGGCCTCAACCTAATATATCAAAATAACTTGGAAACAAATATAGTCATGAGAATAAAGCAATGATGATCTCATTGAGCATTGGAACGTGTAGGAACCATAGGTCGCTCTCCTTAATGTTCAGGGAGTGGTCCTTTTGTGGGAGTAAGCTCCTTTATTGGATTCGTTATTTAAGTTCACCTGGCGTTACTCACCGTTTTCGAGCTCGGTGGCATGGGCGGAGGCACGGGAGGTGCACGGGTTCGATCCCCACCGTTGCACATTTGGATTTAAAGGGGGGGCAGGGTCCATATTGTGAAGGAGTTGTACCGTGGGCTATGTTAAATGCTTAAGGCTCTGAAAGTCAGCCCGGAAAATATACTCGAAATTTGCTGAACTCGGACCTCGAACTATTGTATCTTTGAAATTCAACTTTTTTTAAATCAAATATCGAAGATGACAGGATAATGCTCATGCACAGTATTCTCATCGCAGTGTCACTGCATTACCGGCAAAAGACTGTAAGCCAGACAACAATCTTGTCATGAAAGTGCTTTGAAGTCAGAGGTGAGAAACCATCGCGTGTTTTCATTATCTGCTCTCGAGCGATGGAACATAGCATTCCATAGTACTTTGAACTCATAGTAAAGTGGTACTTCTCATGTTTATTGCGTTGAATACCTTCTCGAGTATTTTGGACGGATTTCTACATTTCTAATTCTATCCATATACTAGAATCGTATTTATGACACTCGACACACGAACGTGGCCGTGTAGCGCCCGACAAGGCCCACGCCGAGTCACACCCGACAACCCAAGTCGAAAATCCAAAACAAGCCGATTCTAACGTAAGGGCGTACGTATGCCAAGCGAATGCCTATCGGTACGCGCGTATATTCGGTAATTGACAACGTAGTCATACGAGAACGTATGACGAACAGAAACTAACCAAATGAAATTCCGCCTCGTCTCAAAAAAAAACCGTCTCCCTTCCACGTGATGGCCATTGTTCCGCTCACATCCTGTTCACACTCCTGAGTCCTTTTTTTCGCCCATCGCCTGTCTGCTCCTTCGTTTTTTCGTCGTCCTCAGGACAATCGTCTCTGACGCTGTGGTGACGACTGGCTCTACCGTCTGCACGGCGCTAGCCGTCTGTGCCATGCTGTCGCCGAGGCTCCAAGACACGAAGTGGTCGCCCGCTGACCTTGATTTCAGTGAGGTAAAGGGGAGAGAGACATTGAGCGAGAGAATGAGACAGATAGAGCGGACAGGAACCTTGTGGGAAAAACCGAGCAGAAGATGGCTACGAGGGAGAGGAGACCACCTGCTGAAGGTCCGACATCGCCGCCTCCGCCCAACCGGTGCCATTGGACAAAACACCCACTGTGGCGCTTCGGTCCCAAGCCATAGGTGGCGCTGCGGCTGCCCGTCGGGAACTTCGGCTAGCCACCGCACGGGAAAAGTGCGTGGTGGCACTGTTGAGTAGCTCACTTGCAAACGGGTCCTCAGGCGGGACGCGTGAAGCGATAATGCTCAAGTCTACCGAGAAGTATTAACTCATCGCCCAGCAAACAACATCGTACAACGCCTCCCTGCTAACGGAGCTCTCCCGAATCGGTGGGAATCAAAGTGAACGGGAAATAGTGTACGCGTGATTTGACGTGCGTGCGTGTACCACAACGAGGGAGAGAGAGAAAAAGGCGGATACAGAAAACACGATAGGGAGATAGAGAGAGAGAGAGAGATACATAGAAGTAGCTTAACTTCTCCGAAGGGAACTGCCTCATCGACGAGAAGAGAAAAAAAAGAGATCGCAACAGTGAAGTGTAAGTTCCCGTAAACAGGTGGAACTACGGAGGACAACTTGGTTCGGGCAGTTTGTTCTTCGCAGTTGGCGGGAAGGACGGCGGGTTATTAGACAAAGTCATTTGTAGATTTCGTGAATTGTGATGAACAAGTTGTGCGATAGACCGTGGATGATTCATACACTTGTACGGTGGCGCTGCACGTTCGGTAGAGGATAGAAGTGTTGACAGAGGATAAAATTTCGCAAGTTCTCGGTGAGTTGAGGCGCGGGAGACGAGGCGTTTGTGATCGGTGACATGGCTAAAATTCGGTGTCACATAATACGAGGACGCATCTCGCATAATGTCTATATATATATATATATATATATATATCTCCTGGATGGTCTAGTGGTAAGCGTCTTAGACTACTAGACCGGAGGGACACGTGTGTGTTGGGTTCAAATCCTGTCAGACGCGGAGAATCCTTGGAGTTCTTTATCATCTTTCTTTATCTGAGGATTCTTGTCAGGTACGAGTAAGGCAGAGAATAAGAAAAAAGTGGCCCCGACAGGTCCCCATAGTAATACCTAAAGATTAAGAGCTGAGGCCTGTCAAATAGGGGAACAGCTGAAAGTCAGCTCGGAAAAAAAAAAATATATATATATACAACCTCATAAAGATCTTTAGCATTCATCTAAGATATTCGTGATGGCCTAAACTGACGAAAGCTCAACTCAATACCTACCGTATACAGTACTGCGTTCGGCACTACTGCTTCGAAGGACGAACGACCTCTGAAAAGCTGACACAGCCCATACCCCTAAAGACTGTTATAATTATCACACAGGTTATATATTCCTAATACGAATGCAATCATTCCACCCACGATGCGCATAATGGGAACGCATAATGCAACATTTATCGTTATTTCGCGAAGGACCGATCTCTGATCCACCTCGTGCGAAGATAAAGTTTAGCAGGCAATAGAGGCGATAGATACAGGTTTTTGCAGTCAGGTTTCGCAGGGATATTCCAGATAGATTGTGAACATTGCATGTCGCCCGAGAGTACCCGAACTTAGCTAGCTATTAACTCAAGGGACGAATAAGCACATACTGAATTCACATCATCGCTCTGCCGCACAAGTACAACAGTATGCACTACGCAACGGGATAGACTCGTCATGACCTCGACCACAACGTATTAATGAAATGATGGACACCGGCTCGAACCGCGGTGGGAGCAAATATACGAATAATCGCTAAGACCTCGCGGGGTTGGAAAAGGCTTCTCCAGCCACTGGTGGCCATTTGTACTGACGCCGCTTGACGGTCACCTACTGGAGTATTAAGCTGCGCAGGAGTGGGTGGGGGGGGTCTAAGCCGCCTCGTGCTGATACCGGTACGAAGAGCGCAGTGAGCTTATATCCATGGGTGAAGGCCGCCGAGACACTGTGTAAACGAGATAACCAACGGATTCCTGTGCCATTCGTCTGCGATAATGACTTGCACTAAGTACAGCCCCCACTCGGCGTTGTCATTAGGCGAAGGCCATGTAGAAGCTCAATCATATATATGCGTACCAACCTGTAGTCAAGCCGAAAAGGTCTATCTTGGAAAACTCGTTGTATTTTAACGGTTTTGATCGATTTAGAAGAGAAATCAACGGCCGACAATTAGCACCGGTAAGGGCTACCAGAGGCTATAGATATATATATATACTCAGCTATTTCCGGTAGTGCAACAAAATGTATGATTTTTGTCGTATGCCTTCGCAACAACGACGTCGATATAGAAAATATATATGGTTCTATGTCCCTTTATCATAGAAAGCTTGATTAAACTATATTCATTGCGACATATCTAACCCTGCTATAACTCAGTTAATAGTGAACAATTTTTTTTGGTGTCCTAGCCAAATATCTATCACATTTAGTTATACAACTTAATATGTACAATTCTTTAGTGAAGTGGTTGGGAATCATCATCTATCTCCTTGTATCTAAGATGTCCAAGTGTAGCTGATCTTCTCGATCGGCCCGAGTTAATGACGAGACCGACGCAGTTCGGTTCCAGCAAAGCGGTGCTCGGACAAGTTTTTATACGATCCGATCGCGACTTGGAAGCAAGCGAAAGTTGCCTTTGAGAATTGCCACCTACACCTGAGAAGTCGGATGACACCCGTGAACTTTCCGTGGTGACGCGTAGTATGAAGGATGACTTTTCCTCAGCGACATCTGACATCGAGTCCGGACCATCAGAGAACCTCTCATCAGACTGAAATATATACGTGCGCCAACGGCGTTCAAACGAATCAGGGCTCTACCGGCTGCGAGAGTCCCATCGTGTCTTGTTTCAAACATCATTTGCACTTAGCATTAAGGAGTATTTATGTTTGTTTTGATTAAATATTGTCCCAGTTTTAAGATGTTTAAACTTTGTCTACACTTTTTATCGAGTTTCATCGAGGAGATGCGCAAATGATCACGACAGCGAGCATCATGTCATTGTCGACAGTCAAGAGCACCCATGGCGGACCGCTATAGGAAGTCGGATTAATTATTACGTACGTACACCACGATACCTTGTTGACAGATTTCATTTATTGATATCTATGAACGTATTCGTTAACCCATAGGTGTCAAGGCCTTGATGAAGCTATACCTTATTCATGTTCGAGTGTCGGTAAAGGCACTGCTTCTGGGATAGTTTTTTTTGTCCACGGGTTGGCATTGAGCGAGAATCCCCTGAAGAAGAAATTCTGAAAAAAAAGACCTTTTCTTAGGTCTTTTTTTTTAGATTTTTTTTTTTTTTCTTTTTTTTTTTTTTCTTTTTACCAATAAACATTTTTAGCATTTACCATTATCTGGCGGCTTCGACGAGCATTTTCCCTGGCTCGCTTCCGAAGATTCCACGTGAGTGGACTTTACGTATCCTTATAGTAAGGTAGATACGTTAGCTCTACTGTATCCCAGAGTAACACTAGGATGTCTCATGAAGATCATAGAAAGGTCCTTAAAATTATGAAGAAATGATTTCTGTCGAAATCGGGCTAAGCAAAGCTTTTCAATAAAACTTTGATTAATGGATACTGCGTCGTCCACAGACTACGGCTCTCGAGCATCACTTGGCTGAAACAGTCTCGAATTAAGCCAGCCAGCTCTGGCTAGCGATTAAACTAATACAATTAGCAAGCACACATCGAAAACTCCACCAATACAATACATATAGATTGGTAGAACGACTGGGCTGTCGATTTCCAGTAATGACCTTGTCCTGTGGCTTCTGATGAGGTCAGCCCCTTGTCGATCCCCTCAGATCATTCGGATATTGGAGGGACATAGCACTCATAACCAATATGGTGTTACGCCCTTGAGTACCGGAAGACATTGTGTGTAATCTGCCTGTGCGAATTTCCCGACCACATCGTTCCAGACCTCTGGAATGAAGCTGCTTGATTGGTCACCGGGTCCACCGAGTGCATTAAAGACCCTGCATGGGGCAATGCAAATCTCGAAGGACGGCATCTATAAGATTATTCAACTGTTCGAGTAATCTAGGTCGATGGGCTGTCCCCAGTGTGATGTATTTCTATTGAAGAAATTTGTACGGAACTGAAATGTCCATGTTCATCTGATCGCAGCACAGCAAAGCGAAATCTCTCCCCAAGTCATCAGCAGTCATAGTCGCTTCTCTGGTGATCCTCAAGCTCGCAGGATACCATAAAGAAAGATGAACTGTGGAAACGCTTTGTGGTCTTAATTATACGCATGGAACAACATCGCAATTTGCAAGTTAATCAAAACAAAGCTCCCTTGAGGATTGCCGGACTCGCTTTGAGAAGCGATATCATCAAGCGCGCAAGCTCAAACTTCCCATCGTAGTTCTGTTTTTCAAATAGAATAAACTATATGGTGTGCATTTGGGTTATGCGATTTGATAAGCATCATTACATATTGTAGCTTACCCGTATCAAGCTTAGCGTTCCGAGTTCGATACGACCTGAGTTAAAAGTCTCACCAAAGACAAGCCTCAGTCACAGCAAGCGATCACTGCAGACGAGATAGCCTTGAGAGGCTTCAGCCGTTGCCTGTACTATGACTAAACACGCGACGTCATTGGACGAACATATATATATATATATATATATAAATTTGTCAAAAGTCAAATTTCATGGAGGAACCAAAAGATTCATCCAGGTGATTCACTTTTTTTCGTCATCGACGTATGGGCAAATGCATTTACGCATTGTCTCGTGCACTCAGGACTGTTTGCTCTTTTTAGCAAAATTAATTTCTCAATGTAGCAAGAATGCCCCAAACGCTTGTCAGCATCGTCATCAAAGTAGAAAAAATCATCTCAGGCGTAATACGATAGTACACACGTTTATGTGTACATACACGGCTATAAATAGTATATTAGGTTCACGAACATATATATATATATATACATATACATATACATATATATATACATATACGTATATATATATATTATACACGACACTCCAATCCTTATTTCTGTATAGGATATCGGAAATCCTAATCAAGGTCAGTGTATAACATGGCCAGCAGGTCACCACTATGGGATCGTGTTTACATTCAGGTGAAATTGCGATAATCAAATACTATGATTCCTATTTCAGTTAGAGCAATCTATTAGCGCCACCACTGAAATGATCGAATATATATATATATACATGTAGTATAGCATATCGACATCTCCCTGTTTCGTTCGTACGCAACGACATTACATCCCAAGGGGGGAGGGGTCCTCTCGCCAGTCTGACCCGATACCACAGTAATCCTTGCTGAGCATGATTCTATTTCCTCCCCAGTTGAATCCGCAGTGTAAACACGACTCTCAACGCTCATTGGGTGCTGTTTCGCTGGTACGACGATCTTGTGCTGCCCCGCTGTTCGCGCCTTCGTCGTGATGTCTGTGACTGACCCTGTAGGTGGGGTTTCCCTCGCGTGCGTTTTTTGGGGTGCGCGATACTCGTCGATACAGGTAGTCATCTATGCGAATCGTGTTCATTGGTAGACGCGGATGAGCTGAGTAGGGTGTCGCGTAAAAAGTTGACATCATCTCGGCAAGGAACGCCGTGAGGACTTCGTAGAGAATCGAGTCCATGAGTATCTCTTGCCCTCGATCTCGTCCTCCTCGTCACCAGCATCATTATCGTTCTGATAGAAGTCCTTGACTCATCACTTTTTCTCTATGATAGCTTCCCAATAAATAGACCAACAAAGTCAAACAGATAGGTAGAGGGATGATGTCTTGATAATTAATCATTTCGAGGTGCTGAATTTCAACTATATATATCTCTGGTTAAGAGCTGAGGCCTGTCAGATAGGGGAACAGCTGAGGGTCAGCTCGAAAAAACAGTTAACCATATATATATATCTCTATCAGTAATTATCACAAATGCTTACATTGCATTAGTTCACGGACAAAGGTTTTTACCGAGGCGAGTGATCTCATCTCGTGAGGAACCTTGGAACCTACACAGCGTCAGATAGGTGTCACACGATGAGCGGGGGAGAGAGCGAGAAAGGAAGCCTACTTGTTTCTCCACAAGCAAATCGTGTCTATTCTGTCAGCGCGGTGGCTTGGAGGGCTAAGTCTCTGGCTGTCGGAAGCCAGAGGCCGCAGGTTCGAGCCCCGCTGTGTGATGAGGACATATAAGAGAGCTTAAGCATTGTAAAATTGCAGCTCCTTTAATAACACCAATAAACATTTACCATTTACCATTCTCGCGTGTCGACTCTATCAGACACTCAGGACAGCAAGCAGGAAGGGGACCTCGAGTGGGATCCGAGGTTCCCTTCAGATACTTCATTCAATTCTCTGGGACAGCAGGTTATCCGAATGCAGGCGTGTACACATATCCCAACAGGCGATGGTGGTTTTAGCAGGTACAGACTTTTTATCATCCGTCCACGTCGACCCTAGACTGAATCGGGGTTAGTGGGGACCGTAAGTTTGAAGAAAATGTCTTGTTGTACAAAAAAAAGATCTCTGCGAAGATTGTTCTTAGCTCATAGTTCTGCAGAAGTTGTCTTCTCCCGGATACGTTATCGTAACTACGACCGCAAGATAGTGACCAGGATTACCTTACAGATCATTTCAATGTAACGATGTAATGCGAGCCGGGCCGGCGACCTCTGAACGTAGTTTCGACTGTAACTTCACACTGAATTGCGTTCACAGTGCTCCCTTACTTGAATACAAGTGTATGCACCAGTCTGCTATCGAACTCTTCCTCGTGGCGTACGTACCGGCTGTGCGTTATTGCGAGTAAAGAAAAGTTGCAATTAGTATTCGCTCGATTTGATTATCATCTCAAGGTTATTACATCCATCGATCTTGGTGGCCGTCAATGGGGGCGGCGGGGGGGAATGTTCGAGGCAAAAGTTCACCGCGCACAACAAACACTCAACTCACAGACACACAGATATTTGCCGAATGATGAAACCATGCCAGCTGTGCTGGGTTTGTTAATTAATTAGCAACGAATTTCTGCGCACATAGCATCCCGCACGAAAGGTGGCGACGTCGCTCTTTCAAGACTGATCCCGCTCGATTCGGAGCTACATAAGCTTGCCGTCATCGAATAGTGCTATACACGACGCATTGCTTCTCCTTAACCCGACAGGCATTCGGTAAATACACAGCTGCTCGCCGGTGAAAGGCTTCGTACGCTGGGTCTATGGCAAACATCTCAAGGGTCAGCAATAGTTCCTTTATGGTTCCTCTCACATCAGTGACTGCTTGGAAAATATTATGAAGATCACACATTTGTATAAGTACAACTTGTTATTTCTCGTCATTTCGATAATGTGATCCTTCGCTAGAAGGATCGTACAACCAGTATCGTGTGCGGTAAACTTCGCAAACGATATACATATATGTGTATGACTATGCTTGAGAGAGCACGGTGCAGTTGATTCAAGGAACAGGCTACTCTGATGGAAGTACTCAACTGCTAAGGTGTTTTTTTTGGTCAAAAACAGAAAAAAGTGCTCGGACTCAGTTGGTACAGAAAAGCATGACGAGATACCATGTTGAGATGGCTCCAGTTTTCGAGAATTCGTCATCTCCGCCCCTTCTGTAGATAATCCCGTGACTCTGAGTAAAGGAGTATTTGAATTTAATTGAACAATACCATACTGGATCGTCGATTATAATTTTTTTTCAAGGGGAGGGCGACTGTTGAGACGATGTTCAACGGCACTGCCCTGCCCGGCATCGCTTAGCGCGTTGCTTCAGTAAAAATCCTCGCTTATGCGATTGTATAAGCAATTCGTCTGTATTCCCCTCAAGTCCGCCTTTTTAGGCAGATTTATTATTTCCGAGCAGAGGCTTGACCACTTGACTTAGATGTTTCTACGGGATCCGGAAGGAAGACCAGTTTGTTAGCGATGAACCTTTCCTCCACTGGCTGTGACGTTTCAGCATAAATAGCCCTCCATGAAAGGCTTGCCCCATCGTGCGGTGAGATTGTATTGACACAGCAATACCAACATTCAGCTTCGCTTTTGCTAGCCTACGGCAACTACCCGTAGATATCTACGAAAGTATACGCCTAGGAAAATTTACACCCTCACACCTATTGCATGTGTGAGGTTTACTCGAGCGTGCCGCACGTATACTGCCGTGATAGACATCGAATTCGCGTGACATGTAAGAGAAGTTAGGCATTGTTAAAATAAATAAATAAAATAGGCAATTCCTTTAACAGAAACAATAAACATTTACCTTTGCATATAAATAAGCGCAGTATTTCCTACACCGAAGCAATGCCGAAAGCAGTATCGTGGACGTTAAATGTTGGCTGTGGGTCAGCCCGGAAAATTTATATTGTATTGTCTATACGCCGTATGAATTTTCGTTACGGGCGCTCCCGTTGGCTGGCGAAGCGACATCTGGCAGTCCCAGCTGTGTTGAGCAGGGGTCAGAGGCCGAGGTCGGCAATGCAAACATTCGCAAAAGAACAAGTCTTTATTACAAGCTACCCTTGATGAATATAGCAAGCAATTACTCTCCAGTACCACTTTGCGGCTACGATGTTGATACAACGTGTGCCAGCAACAGGCGAGGTGGCCGGCTGCCTCCGAAGTTGGGATCCGGGACGATCAGGCGAATTCGATATTTGAAACGGACCAGTCAACAAGCACATCGACATTTTCCAAGCATTTCTTGCCGAGGTTCCCCATGTTTGAGCAGTGTCGATGCAAATCTCCATGAATATTCCTATTAGCTATCTACGTCAGCGCGGTGGCTTGGACGGCTAAATCTCTGGCTGTAAAAAGCGCGGTGGCTTGGACGGCTAGATCTCTGGCTGTAAAAAGCGCGGAGGGCACGGGTTTGAGTTGTTCCGCGACAATCTTATGACATCTATAGTATAAGAGAGCTTGAGCATTGTAAGAATTGCAGTTCATTTAATAAGGCAATTAACCCTTAACTTTTACGAGGATGTTAACAAATTCGACAGTCGAAATCATCGCAATATTACAACCGAAAAAAAAAAGCCGTTACTGTTTATCATGCAGGGAGCGGCACACCCTATCGTTCGACCTTAATTGGACCTTTTTTTTTATAGGAACGTTACCAGAGCCTCGGGCGAAGCTATTAGTGACAATACCACCTAGAAAGAAGGCTTCTCTTCTACCGGTTATGCCGGCGAAGTTTTTCTCATTTCTTTTGTTTGCTTCCACCAATTAACAGTGCAATTAACAATCAGGCTAGGCTCCAATCAGGTAAACGTGCTGTATGACAATGAAGAAGGTGTTGACAGTTGAGGCGAAATATACATGATAATTAGTTAAACATAATTAGTGACCTAGGTCACACAATGCATACGTTTTCAATGCTCAAGTTCTCGTATATGTGTCGACGCTGCACTCGAACCCCGTCCGCCGACTTTTCTACAACAAAACACTTAGCCTACTATGTCATCACACAGATGGTTGTGACAGGAATGACTTCGGAAAAAAAATGCTTGTTATCATCGTACGGAACACTTCATCTGTGTTCCATCCCTGGCCTAGTTTTCCAAAAGTGTTGCCGTATTCATCTGACTACAGAAACCAGCAAAAAACAACACCGAAAACCGCCACGTATTGAACTATACCGAAGCACAAGTGATGTACGCTGTGTGTCCGCCGTACGTAATGTAAACAATACCGCTCTTGTAATGAGGATTAATTTCAATGCGAGAACGGAGCTTATGATTCTCCCTTACGTTTCGATGAGAGAGCGAGCCTTCGTCAATCAGTTAATCGAGAATACTAATTAGCGCTTACCTCATAGCAAGTGACGTGTACACTAACCAGATCATCGGATGCGTTTGTCACGCTATTACGACTGTACGGCTCGACTCGATCATGCAGCCATTCTGGCGTACATTGCTCATATGAAGTGTGCCTTACAATGTTAGCTGGGTAAGATTCAGCCTATTGTTTACATTGCGTCGCATAGGGGTGAAACCAAATGTCGATGAAGGCCTATTACATCTCGAAATCGGCCGGGAGTGGCAGTGTCTTACCTATACCACCACTTGCTAGTGAATGCTGTATATATATATATATATACGGATCCTTCGAATCAATATTATACATCCGGCCTCGGCCCCGGTCCTCAACTAATCCCCCCCCCGCCCCAAATAATTCCTAATTATTATATGTTTGAATAAATGTGTGGATTTTACACATCCCAAGGATCCGTTTGCACTAACCAGCCCCGGCCACGTGATGAGCTGGGACAGCATCGACATTTTGAACGGCGATCTTTGTTCCAAAGAACGACGGAGGTAACAAACCATATTAAAATATAGATAGACACTGCCGTCGTGAACAGCTATGTTTACCCTTGCGCAGGGCTTGTACGCCAATACCTAGCGCGGTCGCATGGAACAGAGGCAAGTTCAACCGCTGGAGTAAGCCGTAAGAGCATATATCGAAGCTTGCTCATTGAGCTGGACCTGTCGACAGTCGATAAATATAGATGTACACAACCTCTGTATGGGGCTTCGACAAGTGGAGATTACTTCGAAATGAGGTACACTTCATATCGGTGACATATGTCGCCGAAGACCTACGTTCCAAGGCGGTGGCCAACAGTCGGCAGCCTTCAACCATAGGGCAGCTATTTCGCCGAGGTCGTAGGCTTGCATGTATAGTCTTCATTGGAGTTTCGCCCACCAACCCGCTGCTGTCTCTCTCTCTCTCTCCCTCTATATATATATGCTTGTGTACATGTCTCTGGTGCGCAACATTGGGCGCGAATTTCCAAACCGCGAATTGCCGCGAACAGCTGCTGAGCGATTAGGGGATCTTTGAGGAGGACATAGCCTAGCAACGGATGCGTGCACGTATATACCACGACTGGCAGGAAGGCCACGAGGCTGTGAGCTATATCGTGCCCCTCGCTCCGTGCATATGCTCGACATAATTACGCGGACCTGAGGATGCAAAGGGAGACATCGACACTGTGCGAGAAGATTTCTCAATCCGGAGCACAACAACAGCAATGACAACCCATGGCCCTGCGATTATCTGCGGTATCTTCCATAAGCCGCTTCCGTTTCAACACCCCCGCCGTTGTTGCCATGCGAGCGACAATCCACGAACGTGTTTCGAGGAGGAACTTTGATCTAGCACTGTAAAGCCATTTACACAATTAGCATACTAATTAGATGATTATTAGCAACATTTAAATTTTGGTCTCCTCTACATCCTCACTGTACGGCTCTTTGATATATGGCTCTCTGGTGTTCCGAGACGAGATGCCGAAGATGTTTATCACTTCCGCATGCTGGACAGACTAGTGATGGCTAATGTCATTGCCCTGGATATATATATTTAGTGCTCGATAGTGGGACGCATGGTGATAAGCTTGTTAAAGTGTCAGGGACCCTATAAGCTTCGAATTTAAGCATTGCAAAACTGTAGTTCCTTTACTAAACCAACGAGACCTTTACCGTTAACCTTAAATATTGCGCAGGTCAGATTGATCTGTGCCGTATCACCTCTTAGGTATCGACCCGAACGTTTGGTTGGTTTTACGGAACTGCGATTTTACAATGCTCAAATTTCTTATATGTATGTCACTAGGTCGCGAAGTTTGACTCGAACGTTGTCATAAGTAACTGTTCGTTCCGGATAAGGAAAGGAATACTCAATTTCGTCGGGTAAAAGCAAGGATTGGTTACACTGCCATTTGTGTCTCCTGCGACCCAGATAATGAGTCACCTGACGAGATAAGGTCGAAATTCAGTTCCGCGACCTCATTGAGCACACACTATCAGCTACACAAGCAGACATCCGTGGCGAAAACTAGTATAGACAACATCAAACAGAGATCATGATGAAATACAACCTGAACGTGTTATTAGGCTTTCAAGAGGCACATAACTGTTTCTGTTCACAAATGCGCGTGTGTGTCTGTTTGTGTTTGTGCGTGTGTATGCACACATCCAGGATTCAGATAGTGCGGCTGCTTTTAACAGAACCCTTTCCAATGGTATTAAGCATTGGGTAGTATTGCACCGTCAGCGCGGTGCAATACACCTAGAGACCGCTAAGTCTCTAGGTGTGGAAACCCGGAGGCCGTAGGTTTGAGTCCCTCGACCTGGTAACATATGAGAGAACTGAAGTATTGTAAAGCTGCAGTTCGTCTAACAAATCAATAAAGCTTTTACCTTTAGAGGCGTACTGGTTAGTACAGTGTCGTCAAGTTTTCAAGTTTCAAAATCAGGTTTATTTTCGGAACTGCAATACAATACGCTTTAGGTCTCGATGAAATAAAAAATAAATAAAAGAGATAAAAATAAAATAAGTCAAGTCATCCTTGGCAAATACCGGACAACGAATAGCTACATAGCGCTGCCCCCTTGTGCTATGCAATGCTGAGCTGAAGGATGTTGAAGATGCTCAAAGGCTACTTGCAGAAGCTTTCAGGTGGAGAAGGAGGTGCCAGGTTTCAGCCGATGAGTTCGTCCGAGGGTTGTGCAGGCGACATTGATGTCAGGGATTTGGTGGCGTGCTCCGTCTTGCACATCACACGAGTGGTGTCCTGTATCGGTCCTGCAACTCGTGCTGTGTGTAGCAGCAGAGCCATTGTGGTAAAGTTCCAGTTGCGTTCGATGTAGACCCCGGTTGCGTGGTGCATTTACGTGCGCCTTAGGCGCACGGAGTAGGCAGGTAGGCGCACGGGTTCGATCTCTACAGTTGCACATTACCCTTCAAAGGGGCACGTCCTATGGAGCGATGACGAAAGCAGTATCGTGGGCGTTAAATGTTCAGGGCTGAGAGTCAGCCTAGAAACTTAAGTCTTACTGCTTGTCGATGAGCCACTGTTCTGTATCATTCATTGTTGATCCGCGTATTATAGCATATCTTATTAAAGTAATTAATGAGGAAGCATGTAGAAGAATACAAACATTTCACTTTCGTCGAAATTTCGATAATGACACAAATCTACCAGATCTGACAAACGGAAACTAGCCACAACCATGCGTTCAATTCATACGACCCTGCTTTTCGAGTTGACCCTCAGCTATTCCCCTCTCTGATAGGCCTCAGCTCTTAACCTTTTTTAGGTATTACTATGAGAGGACCTGTCGGGGCCACCTTTGCTTATTCTCTTCCTTACTCGTTACGATGGCAAGAATCTTCATATAAAGAAAGATGATAAAGAGCTCCAAAGATTCTCCACGTCTGACAGGATTTGAACCCAACGCACAGACGACCCAATTTAGGATATATACCACGGATTGGCATCGGAACAGTTATGGTCCTTCCATAACTGTTACGTTTCACTCTTACGTGTGGACCTGCAGACGTATGGGAAGGCGATACCGGGAAGGGTGGTGCTGTTGAACATCGTCAACAGTTCCATAAGGGGGGGCGGCCAAGGAGGGGTGTTGGCATGCTAATGCATGCCAACACCCCTCCTTTAAAAAAAAAAAAAAAAGACGTATGGGAAGACGGGTAATGGAAAATGGCGGGAGGTCGGCTCCATATCGACGGCAATCGGCGATGGCGAGGACGAGTTTGGTGGTGCCGGTGGTATAGCTCAAATATTTTCAAACCATTTGAGGGTCTATCCTCTAAGGCCCGCCAAGTAAGAAGTCGTTACGAGTAAGGAAGAGAACAAGCAAAGGTGGCCCCGACAGGCCCATAGTAATACCTAAAAGGTTAAGAGCTGAGGCCTGTCGCATAGGGGAACAGCTGAGGGTCAGCTGGAAAAAACAAAAAGTAAGAAGTCGTTCGATCGTGGGCCCGGTTGAATAAAAGGGTCATATCACTGGATAGTTTCAGGCCTTCAGCATGCTAAACGTCATAAGGGCCTGTCCGGGATTGAAAGCCTGCTTAACGGGTTGGGTACGCATTCTGGTATGAAGATTGTATGCAGAAATATACAATCTACTGTTCTGTATACAATCTTCTCGATACAAATCGCAGTTACTTTAATAAGCCAATAAACGATTTACCTTTGCCACACATAGTCGTCAAGGCGTCGTCCTGAATATCTGTAGCACAACCTATAGTTCTGCTCTCGTAACTGTTCCTTAAATCTCTAAAAACTCCTCGAATAGAGCTTTCGTTATAAGCTTTGAGCAGGCAGCCTGGAGGGAGCCGTAATCTCGATGATGAGATTAGAGCATTGCATGTATTTTTAGCAAGAGCGTCAAGGTGCGAATCCTTCATCATATATTCATGAGACGTTACCCAAACGCATGTGGCCGTGCGGTCAGTCGGGAATTGCAGATCACCATGGGTTGAGGATTCGATTTTCGGTCTGCATTGGGTGCATCTCAACAAGAACATTCGATTCCTGCGATGTGACATAGAAGAGAACGTAAGCATTGTAAGGAATTGCAGTTCCTCTAATAAACCAATAGACCTTTACCTTTCTGCGTAGTGTGCCACGGCAGCAAGATCCTTAAATCTTTCAGTGACCTTAAATCTTTCATATAAGAGAGCTTAAGCATTGTAACAATTGCAGCTCCTTTAATAAACCAATAAAGCTTTACCTTTACCTCCTTAACGCTCTCAAGTGCAACTTGTCTGCTTTCATTAAAATGGGGTGATTTTATTTACAGCAAGAACCCAGTATTATCGGCACTAGTTACCAAAGGCCCATCTTCCCAGAGCATTCAATACCTACTAGGCACAAAAAACCTCGTGTAGATGATAGCTTCGAAGGGATTCAAGGCTACAATTTTCTGAGACAGATGGGTCAGCTGTACAGGTCATAGCTGACGAAACCCCAATTGACTCCAGCCGAGGTGTGTTTCTCGGCTTGCTTTCTTACTACCGTTCTAAATGCATTGGAAATGTATGGGACCAATGTAATTTTCGGATCGTTACACGGATCATTCCTATCACCACGCTCGTCTATTACACAATGGTATCAGCCATGCTGACGTGATGTCCTTTGGAAAAAAAAGAAAACCTCCTTCCCTCACAGAGAGACCAATGATGGGAGCAGGTGGTATCAGCTATTTTGAAATTCTCCCTGCTGTACAACGAAAGCACCAAACGAAAGTAACGCAATCAACGTTCCTTGAAGAAAAACTATATAATTATTCACAGAAAAAATAATCATCATATACATGGTTTACTGCAGATCTCCCCGCATTTCACAATGGTGGAGATCTTCCATAGTCATACCCGTCATGCATACAAAAGGTCACTTACAAACTTCATCATTTATTCACACCGTGTCATGTTCTATATACGTAGTTACCTGATAAAATATAGTATGGCATTGAAACCTGCAAGAACAGTGAACCGCGCAGAGCCAGCTCGTGTAAGCAGGACCGATACACATCTAAGAATAAACCAAGGGTCATTTCATGGACGGGGATAGGAGGTGCTCTTCTGGGTGGCATGTCTACCCAATGATTGAATCTACAACAGAGTACAGACTAACCCTGCGAAACGCAGTCCATGTTGAAAAAAAAACAACGGATACACATGAATACATTCACGACAAGCTAATAGGTTCTGCTTGTTTGAGTTTCGGATGCAGCCAGCTGTTTCAGCCGCTGTACTTGAACTGTGTGTTGTATTAGCGTACGAGATAGCCATGTAAGAAAACAAGCTCGTTCAAAATATCTTAAAATCGTACCACTGTTTCGTAACGCACACACACACACGCACACAGAGAGACACACACTGTACTCGGTCACGGTCTCTGCTGGAGCGGCCTCGCCGGCTGCCGTGATACCCGCGACAGCTTCCCCATCGTTCCCTCGCTGTATCTTGAAATTCCCCCTCCCCTTGAAACAGGATCTCGCATCTACGACTCGACGACAACCTAGCAACGTGCTGCCTACCCGGCGTCCGCCTGCAAACGCTACTCGAGTCAACGATCGACACAAACCGCTGAGCTTGTACGAAAGGAAGCCACAAGTGTTTGCCTTCGAACCCTATGTGGACAGGATATTGCTCATCGGGATCGTCCAGTGTCCGGCAAGGGCCGGCAACTAGATGACCCCAGCTGGTAGGACACGCAATATCTGATGCTGGATGGACTATTTTCTCATTCCTGTCCTGTTAGCCAGACGCGTCGATAGTTGGGGGACAGTTTGTTCGTTGTAAACGGGTTCGGAGACTGCCTTTGAAACTGCAGTTCTCCTCTCTAGGGGGTCTTCTGAGTGAGTGGACTCGTGTAGTTTAACGAGGCGAGCAACGCGAAACGAACCGTCTGAAAGGGAACTCCAGTACACACAACACGTGAGTTCGATATTATGCCATAGAATAGAAGTGCCTTAGATGTCTCGTCCTAATTAGGTAAAATAGTTAACTTGAACTCTTACCAGCTGTGACTGTTGGGACATATGCACGTTTATACGGACATTAACAAGCTGTTAGCGTCAAGG
The DNA here is from genome assembly GCA_019614645.1 of Stratiolaelaps scimitus. Classification (NCBI taxonomy): domain Eukaryota; kingdom Metazoa; phylum Arthropoda; class Arachnida; order Mesostigmata; family Laelapidae; genus Stratiolaelaps; species Stratiolaelaps scimitus. The sequence goes on along the minus strand of JABWDB010000032.1, from coordinate 1,536,103 downwards.
CCTCCGGTGAGCTTCGCGTGAATTTGTGCTCGCCTGCCTTTCAGCCTTGGGGAGATACAGCGCGGGAGAGCACACACACGGGGACACAAGGCGGACCCGACCCGAAATGAACATTTGCATTTAAGAGGGGTCCGCCTTACGGAGGAATGCAAAAAGCAATTTCATGGTCGTTAAACGTTTAACGCTGATAGTCAGACCTCCGTAAGCATTCACGTTGAGATAGTCTGTTAAGATGGCTGGCCAGCCGAATCTATGCAGAAGGGTGGTCGGCAAATGCGGGCACAGGGGAAGATGTCGAGAAACACCCCTGTCCTTTCGGTCCCAAGAGTCTTTTCAGCGAGACGTTACGGCAAGATCTCTACGACGACGCGAGTTCCCGCGTCAATGGCTAGATTGAATGCATCTCGGCGAAGCGCGGAGTCGTCTTGCGGCATGAGGTTTCGAATCGGTAATTAAGCGCACGCAAGACGCACCGCGCCGTCTTTGACGATTATTGCACTTAGTGATTAAAAATTTGCCCAACTAATTGATATAATTAGATATGGGGGTCCCGGCCGTACAACTCGTTCACGGAACGAGTCCCCGCCTACGTGCGTATATATATAAGGCATGTCTATGCGCAATTAGTGGACCTTATATTTACAAGCGTAGCCTTGTAAATAGTGCCTGCGTGTGTGGCTGTGTGTGGCGAGCTTTGCTGAGACAACCTCTTTAGTTCGGTGTTCTAGAACCCGCATCTCGGACCTAATGTGGCTTGACAACCGGGTGTGCAATGGTGCGCTGGTCACGATTATGCAATAGTTGTAAGGCAGGTAATGCTACAGGATGCTTGATATTTCCAACGATAGCGGCGAATTGAACTATTTGACTTTCGGTTGCGTCGAGGAATACTTTATAGGTACGCTTATGAATATGAATGATTTACCAAAGATAATTATGGATGCCCTATACTCGTCTAGCAGGGAACGGATATACGATGTATGTATATATATATGTATATATATTATGCACCATAACAGATAGGCTGTAATACCATGTGCGCAAACGAATACGCTTAATTCTATTGCATGTTCCAGCAGCGTCCTCCGGCGATTTCACACACGAGCGGCAATTGAGATAAGCAGAAGTATCAGCGCTCTATGGTGATTTAATGTGCTATATTTACATATGTAACATTGCCAAAGTGTCATTGGCAAGTATTACCGCTGCGCCAAGCACCGGGTACAACGATCTGAAAAGGATGACCTCTCTCTCTCTCTTGTGTTACATTATTACCCACGGGAATTAATGTAGGCAATATTTGATCTCTGCTTAATGATGTGTATAGCCGATGTCGACTGTGGATTTTATGGTAATTATCCCGATTATGATTCATACGGCTATCGTATATTATTATTATTATTATTATTATTAATTATTGTAATATTATGAAATCTAAACAGTTCGTTGAACCTCAAATGCAACTGTAATGTAACTCGACATAACGCCGCGAACTCAGTATTGATTAATGACTCCGCATAATGCCGCGAACTAATTACTGATTAATGACTCCGCATAACGCCGCGAGCTAATTACTGATTGACGTTTTGGCAAAGCTTCTCTATAATATCAACACTTCTTGATCAAACAGCATTTCTAGTCAAATGGTTCTTCAAAACAAAAATTAAAATGGACGTCTCGGCAATTGTTAGTGCAAAAGGGCGAATTGCACGTTTACAAAACGAGTTGTAAAAAAGCTGTGTCCTTCTCGGTTCCAAGGGACTATCGGCCAAAAGTTTCGATAAACGAATTGTCGTTTACGTAGTTAAGTTCTAGTCGAGTTATCTTCAAGTTGACGTCAATATGGCATCACTTGATTCCTAACGAACGGATGCCTTTAATGCACGATCGTCTTCAGACGTTCTGCAAACAAGAGAGTTTCCGCTTGAAACTCTATCCGGCATTAGCGTATGGCGCAGTTCCGTGGACTGTGGTGCACGGGTTGTATCCTCTCCGTTGCACATTTGCATTTAGGGGTCCGTCGTACGAAGCAATGCTAAAAGCAGTTGTACCGTGGACGTCAAATGTTGACTGAGAGTCGGCCCGAAAAGCTTTAACCTTCTGTGGACTGTGGAGCGGCCAGGGTACCGCTGGCACGACACATCAAGCGGAGGGATGCTCGCTTTTGATCCAAGGCAGAATGGCTAAAATCCATTGGTAAGGTAAGGCAAGGCTTTATTGATTTATTAAAGGAACTGCATAGAATGCTTAAGTTCTCTTATATGTCATGCAACGGGATTCGAACCTGCGTCCTCTGGCTTTTTACAGCCAGAGACTCAGCCGTGGATGATCATTATGAAATTAGGCTAATTGGGTCAACGGAACGCCTTAGTTTTGACGCATCTATACACGGGTTTTGCGAATATACATGGTCCGTATTAGTTGTACGCCAAGGGGCGGGACACTTACGATGAGTCCACAATCAATACAAACCCCTTTTTTTTCGAATCCGAGATGGTCGATCGCGAGTGGTCATCAGTGGGGTCTCTTATCACCGACGGCGTATCCAGATGTCGCTTGGGTTCATTGTCCAGTTATCACTTGTCCGCGTGGGGGGTGCGGGGTGCTATTTATTAAAGGTGACATAACGCACGCCGTTCCTATCTCCTAGTGATGTTTTCGACATTAACACAGCCCGTCGTGTCGAATTAACCCTAGCGTGACGTGGCGACAAACTAGCATCGTTTGACATTCAGGCAAACGATGTATGCTGACATTGATATAAACGATATAGTCCATATCGTTGTTGCACATTGGGCACGCACAATCTGTTATAGCAAATATATATATATATATATATATATATATATGTATATTGCGTATGTCAAATCTGCCACGTGTATTTCTCTAAGGTTCGTTTCAAGATTGTGGCTAACGGATAGGTAGAAGAGAGGCTGACAACGGGAGCATATGGGTTGGAAAACAAAAGTGGTCTCACCTCTCGAATCCACCCTGGCTTGAGCTGTTGTTGTTGACCTAGAGGGGCACGGACGAGAGAGCGAGAGAGAGAGAGAGCTTCGTCGGCATAGAGCGGATGATACGTCCAGCTCCATTCAAGAGGCGCTCGGCGCCAGTGGCCCGCGCTATCAACGGAGAGAAATAGTGAGAAAAAGAGAGAGCGAGAGAGAGAGAGATAGATATCAACGTTGAATAGAATGTATTTATCCACACGAAGAACAACAACAGCAACAACATCAATTACAGCACTGACGACTAGATAACCGGGCGGCCTGAATTTCCTGCTTCCCTTTTGGTTTCCTGTTTGTGATTCGTTGGTGTCCAAGTCGCGCTGTTCGACTGAGATATATTATTATTATTATTATTATTATTATTATTATTATTATCATTATTATTATTATTATTATTATTATTATCATTAACATGAATCGACGGCAATCGTTATAGACAGAGAAAGTGTCTCATGCATATGTTTAGTGCAATGTCGATATATATATATATTGGGAATTGGGAAGAATATTGGGAATTGTAAATAATTTGAGTGAATGTAAATATCTGTTGACAGAATGATCTATTATAATTGTGAAATCGTAATTGGATGAACAATTTGGTGATAATACACTCTTACTTTTACCCTATTTTTTAATCGAGAACTTAAGCATTGTAGAATTGCAGTTCCGGAAATAAACCGCAAATGTTATGTTATGTTATATATATATATATATACATATTGTATATCGTATCGATAGTTGTAGCAAAAAACACCACCTTATCGAACTATGTATTCCACGGGTTCATGAGCTGTACAGTCATTTTCAGTTCGTTACTCTGTGAGATTGGCCTTTTGCTCCACCTACGCGGAGCCCTATTCATAAACCCCAACAAATTGAATTCTCATTGATCTCTACGAGCTCTGGCCTCCTGGTCGGCGGTTGTACCCCCCACTATATTATCATTTACACGTTCCTACATCCCAGATGTGTCGTTGGAGACATCTGATAAATGCAATAAGGAGAAAAAAATTAACAAACAAAATAAAAGTAATCAAATAATCTGACGACGGTTAATTGTGTACGATACAACAGTCGTACGAAGTAATGCAGAAGCAACACAGTGAACGTTAAATGTTCAAGGCTGAAAGTCAGCGCGACAAAAAACAAAAACAAACGCTCTTTTACGATAGCATGGTGATGAGAGATTGACGAAGTTTCAATGCAAGGCGTCAGCCTTATACGAGCCACCCCGGCTCGCCGCCAGCATCCACTCACTCTACCCATAGCTGGCGACGATCTTCAAGATGTGCCTCGCCCATCGCGAGCTATGCAAACAGACGAACAGTCGATCCACGACGGAGAACCTTGATGTCACCGATTTGCGTCATCGGTATTGCTTACCTACAATTGGCGAGCAAGCGTACGGCTCCCCCGAGGGGCGTGTGTGCGTGTTTCGCTAACTAACTTTTACCTGACTCGCCACCGCCCTTGACGAGGTCTTGGCGAGGGTCGACAACTCGGTCGCAAGCGTGTTCTACGTGTTGTTGTTTACTCTGCTCAGGCACTGATGTAACTGCCGGAAGGGGGAGATGTTGTACGTTTGCAGAAACGCCATTTACGATGCATTCGTGATGAGATGTTGAGGATATATTGCAATGCAGAAAACTCGACGACTCTCGACTATATATTACGGTTACTACCATAGGCGAGTTTCCCCTTAAGACCTATTTTTAGTATAGGATTCAATTGCGTGTCAGCCATGCCACGCGTCACTATTTCGATCCGTTGCGACGGGAAAACCGTAAGCTTGTCAAAACAAATTGCACAATCTCTTTGTGGTCCAGTCGTCTCCCATCAATGCATCGTAGTGCCAGTGTTCGTTAAAGATAGAGATATGGGCGTCATTAAGGCGAAATTGTTGCCGAGCAACAAGCTGACGAGGTGGCATGCTTTGAACTTACTGTCAAATAAGACCCACACAATGTATATATATATATATATATATATATATATATGTATATATATATTACTTGGAGATTTGTCAACAAAGTGACTATATGCATAACAACTTTATTGACAAATCCACAAGTAAATACCGCATCGATTCGTATACACCCAGCGGGATTCGAACCGGAGACCTTGTGGCTCCAAATGTCCTAAAGGTTTTCGGGCTGACCCACAGCCAACATTTAACGTCCACGGTACAACTGCTTTTAGGCTCCAAATGTCCTGTGCCACCCCTGTGGGTGTATCTATTTAGCTCATAGTTATGAGCCATTTGTTGTTTAAAATATTACATTTACATCTACCGGGGAGGCATAGGGGCACTTAGAGCCACAAGGTCTCCGGTTCGAATCCCACAGGGTGCGTACGAGTATACGGTGTTTATTAGTTGCAGATTTGTTAGTAAACTTATTATTATATATATAAAGTAAATAAGTTTATTCACAAATCTGCAAGTAATGAATACTGTATTTATTTATTTATTTATTCAATCAACAGGTCATACCACCACGGCTGAGAAGGTACTGTGATCGAGTGTTAAGTTCGTACAAGCACATTGAAATACAAACAGATAGAAAGAAAAACCTTAAAACGAGCTCTTTGTGCCTCCTCGGGTGCACGCATGTCGCGTGTTGTGTTCTCACCGTTGTTATCAATCTCGATATATATATATATATATATATATATATATATTTCGATGCATGCGCATACAATGTAAACCTGTAGAAAAGCCTCACTAATTGCTATAATTAGGTTTGTTCAAAGTTTGCGAAATGACATTGAGTGACATATAAGAAAAGAGCTTAAGCATTGTAAAATTGCAGCTCCTTTAATAACACCAATAAAAGTTTCACCTTTACCTTCAATGCTGCTACACATACCGCATGGCCTCGTCCGACGAGCTCGCATATGGCGATACTGTCACACAGGTAGACCCGCCTATACCTGGTATACCTGTAGGCAAACGATGGTGACCGGCGAGGATACCCTCTAGCAGAGCGAGGCAAGGGCAGGGAATCAGAATTTAGCAGGAAAAAATCAAGGTAAAGGTAAAGCTTTATTGATTTATTAAAGGAATCGCATACGATGCCCTTAAGTTCTCTTATATGTCATGCAACGGGATTCGAACCTGCGGCCCCTGGCTTTTACAGCCAGAGACTCAGCCGTTGAAGATGAAGATGCCGAGAGAGGCTTGGCCCTCGTTGGCCATGCGGTTTTGTAGCGGACAGGTAAAAGAGAACTGCCCGAAACGCTACAGCAACTACGTACGCATTAGCTCGTGTGTGTGAGTGTGTGCGTGCGTCATTTGTAAAAACGTGTCTACGCACATCTCGAACTTGAGGGAAAAACGCTGATATACCACTGCGAGGTAAGGGTAGGCTGTAACTTTTTTTGGAAATCGTCTCGCATATCAAGGATGCATGTAGTGTAGAAATAAGGACGCCTATATGTCAGCGCGGTGGCTTGGACGGCTGAGTCTCTGGCTGTATAGAGCCAGAGGTCGCAGGTTCGAATCCCGTTGTATGACATATATAATATGAGAACTTAAGTATTGTATGCAGTTCCTTTAATAAACCACTAAAGCTTTACCTTTACATATACACACACACACACTATAGCTATATTCAATGTACTCATCGTAAGAGTAGTGTGTACCACTTACTCCTAGATGGAACTTACAGTTACTCCGAGTAACTGTAAGTTAAGTAACTGCTGTTAGCGTTTCGCCGGAGGGTTAAGCGTCATAAGGGCATTCGCATTCATGAGTAAATTAAAATTTGCATTTTGTTACTTTATTGTGTCTCAACTTCCGCACACATGACGTTACGGAGTGTAAACATGGATTCCTGTGAATCCGGAGATGAAGCGAGTGACATTTATTTGTTGTGTTGGTCGCTTGGATATGTTAGTGAATAATCTAATCGGAACCGTCCTAACCAGCTATGTCTCCAGCTGTAAAAAGCTGAAGGTCGAAGACACGGGTTCGAATCCCGCGACCTTGGTAACACATATCGAGAACTTAAGCGGTCGTAAGAAACGGCAGTCCCGTTAATAAACAAGCGCTTTGTGTTGTATTGCCTAATAAAAAGTGGATAATATATAGGATAATAGAGAATAATTATGATATCGTACGAGTCTGAGAGGACTTCCAGCCAGCGAAGCCATTCACATGTGTTCATTGTATTCCTCAAGGTCGACCTTGACCTTCGTATGCTAAGAAGTCGCAAACATGGAGAGTCGGACGTATCGGCACTCGTCAGCCGGAGGACGGAACTGTTCGCGGACTCATTCAGCGTTCTCATAATGGCACTGACGAGAGCGATCCGGTAAAGCAGCGAACCGAACTATTGCACAGGTCATTTTCTGCGGCTGGGAGACTCGGCACGAGTGACAGAGAGAAGAGAGAGAGAGAGAACTACACCAGAGCTAACTCCCACCTCCGCCTCCGCCATGGCATGCAAATTGACGTCCTGACAAATGAGGCCGCCCAATTGCTCTCTGTATACCCCATTGTGATTTGGTTTTTCTTTCATCCAGCCATTCAAGTCCCACAAACCAACACCAGAACCTATCTTCGTGCTTCGCTTTTCTATGAAATATGCTCCGATCTCCGATGAGCACGGCAACGAGTTCGAAGGTAGGCTGGCGTATTTATGCTATATCGTACGCCTTGATACGGCACACTTACCTGCCAACGTAAACGGTTCTATTGTTAGAAGAAATAGCTTTTATTCACTGCTGGCCTGCGCTGCCTGTTCAGCTCGCGAGGAACACGTCAGATCGATTTTTGAAATACGGAGAAAACGCTGACAACACAGTGGGGGCCAGACGGGTCTTGAGACGGGTACATTGAACGTACATTCGTTGTTAGTTAATTAGCGTGCTCGAATTTAAGCGGCTTCTGGAAGAGTGGTGTACAGCGAATGCGTTTAGAGGCGCTTGTTTTTCGAGGTGACCCTCAGCTGACCATCCCCTATGTGATAGGCCTCAGCTCTTAACCTTTTAGGTATTACTATGAGAGGACCTGTCGGGGCCACCTTTGCTTATTCTCTTCCTTACTCGTACCTGGCGAGAATCTTCAGATAAAGAAAGATGATAAAGAACTCTCCAAAGCGTCTGGCAGCAGGATTTGAACCCAACCCACATGTCCCTCCGGTCAGGCAGTCCAAGACGCTCACCACTAGACGACCATCCAGGGGACAATGCCTTTAGAGCAAGGGGGACCAAGGGTAACCTATTCAGACCTTCGTTCAGTTCCCAAATCCTCTTATTCGCCACTTCGTTAATATCCTCGATGGTACATACAACAACGCAGCACATAACAAATAAGATCATAGGTGTTTCATATATATATAGTGCATGGTAGGATGAGTGTAGCTTCCATCGGCAATTTCTCAATTCCGTTGGCGATCTGTTTCATGATCTATTATCTTACTGTTACTGATATTTTTCGGAAATAGCCCTTTTCAACGTTCTCGGTTGCACCGTGCACTGGAGAATTATTTCGCCTACTTCAGACATTCGAGCGGTTTCCATCGCTGCCGACGGCCTTATACCGACGTTCTCTCAGCCTCGTTGTGACAGAATGTTTGGAGAATTGCTCCATTTTCGAGGCAATTGACGAATTTACGTCGTTGTTTTTGGGACCTCACTCAATGAGTAGTAGAATTTTTTATTGCAACCGCAGACGTTCGTCATCGATCTGAGCAAGTGGTAGTCGAAAGGGTGCAAGGCCGATGGAAGAGCCTTGGGTGAGCTCAACGAGCTCCAAGCCTAAGCTACGAACCTTTATTTACGTTGGTCGAACTCACAATCGGAGGAGACACGTAATGCGCCCACATTGGTTTGATCCTTGCAGTTGCACGTTTGCATTTAACGGGGTCCGCCTTATGAAGCAATGCCGAAAACAGTTGTGCCGCGGGCGTGAAGCGACGGCTGCGTGTCAGCCCGGAAAATTTACTTTGCGGGCTTACGTGAGACAGTGGTGAAACACCACGTCTTCCCCCCAACGAGTTGCGGACGCGTTTTGACCAGTTTTTGCTTGAGTTCTCGAACTCGATTGAATTGCGTACACTACGGAGCAAATCGGCTGATGCTATCTTCGCGTTTCAGAAACTTAAAGTGAGTAGGTCCTCGAATATCCCACCAACAACGTAGCGTACAGAGCCTACGGAGTCCACATGCAGGAGTTTTTTTTGGTTCCAATTTGTTTTTTGTAACTTTGAATGAACGATTGCTATGCCAAGCTCAAGTCCTTCTGTAAGCTCTCGAATGGCGATCGTAAGCGTTTCCTCAACTTGTAACGGAGGAGGTCATCGTCGACCATCTGGGGGTGTCTCGCAGACCTTGGTGCGTCGTCCAGATTGGAATCTCACTAATGAAATTGTTTTAAGCATTTTTCTCACACGCGTTTGCCTTAGAGAATCCTCGCCGTACGCGCGTTTGACGTTTCCGAGGTAGTGTTAACTGTTTTCTCGAGCTGACCCTCAGCTGACCATCCCCTAACTGACAGGCCTCAGCTCTTAACCTTTTTAGGTATTACTATGAGAGGACCTGTCGGGGCCACCTTTGCTTATTCTCTGCCTTACTCGTACCTGACAAGAATCCTCAAATAAAGAAAGATGATAAAGAACTCGAAAGATTCTCCGCGTCTGACAGGATTTGAACCCAACACACTCCGGTGTAGTAGTCTAAGACGCTCACCACTAGACCATCCAGGGGACCATCCGAGGTATTGTTGCCTTTTGGGAACTCATACGACTATGAGGTTTTCAGGCTGACTCTCTCAGCCTTAAACATTGAACGTCCACGGTACAACAGCTTTTCAGCATTGCTTCGTAAGACGGACAACCCCTTCTAAATGCAAATGTGCAACGGTGGCGATCGAACCCGTGCGCCTACAACTAAATATGACGAGTGTGCAATAGCTCTCTACGGTGTTTCGGTGCAATTTGTTGAAGCCGAAGAAAACGAAGTTATCGAACGAAACTGTCTGTTCCAGACGACTCCGCATGGTAAGGCTTTATCTGCAAACAAAGCCCTCTCTTAACTGATCTTGCCTAGGAGCGCAGTGCGGGCACGCTGTTAAGCAGAGGTAAAAAATGCTCATGCATTTCTGCACTAGCTAAAATTGTTTTTCGAGCTGACCCTCAGCTGTTCCGCTGTCTGACAGGCCTCAGCTCTTAACCTTTTAGGTATCGCTACGAGGAACTGTCGGGGCCACCAAGCTTATTCTCTTCCTTACTCTGCCCCACCTAATAGATTAACAACATTTACCATAATCGAGCGTCGTTCTACAAAGAAGCCTTTCGAGGTCGGCTGGCTGAATGAGGTTTCTGCTCTTTCGAAAAAATCCCTTCCTGCCCCGACGATGTCCAACAAGATTCGAGATCGCGTACGGATTCGAGATAGATCTGTGCTTCGAGCAGCCATTCGATTGTCACATGTAACTGCAATGCTGCTTAATTCTACGCTTCCAGCTGACACGTGCGTCGCCCGCGACATGGTCATACAAGATCGATTAGACGTTTTCTAACGGTTCTGACCGTCACCCTTAAGCATTTTAACATTCACGGATATGCTCTTTTGCATTGCTTCGTAAGGCGGACCACCCCCCAAGATGCAGATGTCCAACGGTGGGTATCGAACCCGTCTATGCATCTACATGTCCTCCTGTTGATAATTGCCGCCATCACTCCTGCCCTTCTCCCAGTGAACATGTGCGCTCTCAAATCTCACACGCGACTTACACCAGCGTTGGTATAGGGATCATTCTTCATGTGACAGGAGACATCGAACTCTCGACTGCACCGCGTTGGCCTAATCAATTTTCTATAGGCAAATCATGGGCAGGCCCACGAGTCCTTGGCAATGTTGATCCTTTCGATCAATAGTAGCCTTAGGCCTTTGATCTTGTCGCGGCGATTGACCCCGAACCGGTGCGAATATACCGAACGGGTCGGACAAGGCATAGCACCGGGGGCTCGACAAAAAGAGACGAGTTCTAAGTGACGAGTCTCTCGCGGGCATAGTATCTGCTGGCATTTCATATCAGCATCATTATATCAGCTCATAAGCAACGAGTGCTAATGCCAATACTACAATACCTGGGTAATGACATTATAAGAGAGCTTTAGCATCAATAAAGCTTTACCTTTACCTGTCTAAATACGTATATATATATATATATATATATATATATATATATATATATATATATTTCATTCGGATCTCATAAAGTGTTATTTGTTCAAACATACAGTAATTAGGAATTTCATTTGAGAGTTATTTTCGGAACTGCAGTTTCACAATGCTTAAGTTCTCGCAAAAAACATATTTGATAAAAGGTGTATATATATAACAAGGTCGGGATAATCCGACTTAGAACACGGTCAGGATAATCTGACAAAATATAATTGTAAAAACCATACACACCATAATCCGGTACGCATATTAAGTCCCCGTGCATGGGACCTGTGGCAGTCGAATGACTATGCTACCTTGCTATATATATATATTCGAATTGCGTCCAGGCTGACCAGTTACAGTTGTCCATGTTTCTCTTTCAGTGTTCACGTTAATTAACATACCCGTTTCGACGTGAACGATGAGCCATCGGCGGCGAGCTCGATCGTCGATGTGATCCCGTTTCTGGCGGCCGCCGACATCTTCGGTTGGGGATGAAATTCCAATTTCTCTCGCGGCTTGTCCTCTGCGCACTCTGTAAGTAAACATTGACAACCCTGACTCATTATCGTCAGTAATCATTATGGACGTGTATGAACTGAGGTGTAATTGAATTAACATGTTATGCCGTTAATTAGCCATTGCCCGCTCGATAAATATGATTAGCCACCTGGCTAATGATGTTATATCATAATTACGTAATAAGTTATAAACAATATAAACATAGCAATACATAAGAGCGATGATATGTGATAGAGGTAGAGTCTACTGAGCGGAATATAGATTATTGCTAATGAGTATACATGTATGCTAGTGTCTATGTTAGTCAGAGTTACCAGTAAATGGAAACATGATAGAAGAGTAGTAGGTCTAACCATAATGTCTATTATGACGATTATGTCTCGAGATAATGACGATACTAATAGCGTATTTAAAGGGTAGCCCATCTAATTGATGAGCGGCAGAACTAGTCAACAAATAGGGCAATTACTACGACGAGTTTTTGCAGGCACCACAACCTTTTGCAGGCACTAGAACCTTTTGCAGGCACTAGAACCTTTTGCAGGCACCACAACCTTTTGCAGGCACCATAACCTTTTGCAGGCAACACAACCTTTTACAGGCACCACCACCTTTTGCAGGCACCACAACCTTTTACAGGCACCACAACCTTTTACAGGCACCGGCTAATCTTGTCAGGTGATTGCCACCGTGAGATTCTACGGCCCGTTTGCTTGCCTCTTACCAAAAGACATTAAGGAATAGGAATTACAACAGTGACTATTCTATAATAATTATTCTATTACTATTCTCTAATGATTGGATACTTAAAAACTCACAATGATGATTCTATTATTAATATATGTGCGCCATAATAATAATCATATTTATGAATTTCCCATCGAAGAAGGCTATTGCTGTCTCCTTATATCGCCAAAGTATGGCTGTGTAGGAGAAGTGCTTGGTGTATTTTTTATGCAGTTGATGCGTTTTCCTACGATATGAACGTGAAAATTATCCTCTGAGAAATATCGATTATGAAGATATTAGCAACAACCACAGACCTTCTAAGTATTCTGTAGTGATTACTATTTATAACGCTTGCGTCGTATAATGGATCTTAGCGTTGTTTCGAAGCGCAGCAATATTCAGCAATATTTCAAAACTTATTTTAAGAAACCGTGCTTGCAGTTATCGATGAAGAAACACGTCTACAGCGAACCTCACCCCACAACGTTGGTGGCGGTTGTTGTCCACGTCTTGTATCGACATCATCTCGGTAGTCTGAAGACTGCATACACTATTTATAGCATAATGGTGTTCTGAAAGCAGAAGCACACGATGTAGTAACAATGCCCCCTGAAATAATTTCCGCTAATGCATACTTCGAGCGGCAAAATTCGAACTCCTCAATCGCTGGCTGGAGGGAGACCGTGCGTTCATCTAATCCTTGTCTTCTAGGAGCAGCTCCGTTCTATGGAGTATCGTAAACAATTTCATAATGATCCCCCTTTCGACGATAAGCCAACTACAGCGCGGAACAAAAGTAGGACTACAATGAGGTGGGGTGAGGAGGGAGAGACACCTGGGTCTACCGGTAGGTGCAAAATACTCCTACAGCTGTAGGAAAGCTCATGTTTTCGCTTGGACGGCGAACTCTCACTGGAAGGAGAGAGAAAAAGGCAGGATTTGCCGGGGCAACGTCCACCATCGAAATATATAATAGGTTATATACACAGGGGACTCGAACCTGTGGCTCTTTAGAGCAAGAGACTTAGCCGTCCAAGCCACTGCGTTCGTCGTGTACATCTCGAGTACACGTGTGGCGAAAGATGGAGAAGTTTGCTGAGCGCTGTTTCCTCCTAGGAACCTCTTCACTTTATAGCTAAAGGTCGATATTTCGTAGCAGAAAAAACGTAATTATTTGTCCGCACTCTAGGTCTACTGCTGCTCAACCTGGATGTCGCTGGTTTGTCCTCGAGAGAGTTTACGTAATAGATAAATACTGGAGACAGTTGGTTCGGCATCCCGCGACCTGGTGGCATATTGAGGACTTGAACGTTGTGAAGACCGCCCCGTTCCGTTAATAAACCATATATATATATATATATATATATATATATATATATATATATATATATATATATATATATATAAATTAATAAACCATATAACTTGCGGAGAATCTTGAGAATGTTCGGGTAGAGATGAGGTCCTTTGGCTCAAAGGCCTATATTGGTGTACAAGGCTGTACACTATAGCGAAGCCTTCAATACCGGCAGTCAGTGCCATAGGCACTGCATAACGAATGCTGTCAAATCGTCAACGGCAGAAAAGCGTACGACATTTAGCATTGAGGTGGTCAATATGTCGTCTATCAGAAAGCGCCAGTATATTTCTTTGTTGTCCTCTATACCAATGATGTGAGTGTTCGTGTTTTCTTGATCACACTCGAACTGAAGGTCCCACCATATCGCATATGTAATTATCTCCATAATTCGAATAATAATTATAATTAATAATTATATATTGTGTTAGTTATTTGAGTTGTTTTTTTTATTGATTGATCTTTGATCATTGTTATCTCGACGTGTTTTTTGCGATTTTGTGCGATTTGCTTCTAGTTCACCTTATGTTTGGCATCTTATCGTTTGGTCACTATCCGGATTCGTACTTCTGCTTCTTTAAAAGAGTTTTTTGATAAAATTCGGAATACTGGGAACGTTTAGAAAAATCGTCATTAAATTTAATATGTGAGCCATGACCAAAAAGTGGCATTTTTTATCCAAGCGGCAACTGGATCAATAAAATAATTAAAATTAGCATTTCGGGATGACTTGCTCTTCTCATTAACCATATCAAGAGCTATAGAATGCCGTCGTAATGAAGCATCCCGAATGAAATACACTAAGATGAAAATGGCCAAGTATAAATTTGAAAGGTCACGAAAAATAAGAACTGAAAAGATGTGCATTTTAGAGAAGGAACTGTGGGCCCATGCATATTTTAGAAATGAGGCACTTATAGAATTAAATTTAGATATCAGACAGCTTTCCCATATCTGGGAAGTCGGACTCAAGTGTCTATCTCTGGAAATCGGTAACATTGGGAAAAAATCAAACCTAACCAATTGATGCGTCGCGGGTCTCGCCTGTAACAAAAGCACTGCTGTACATTAATCGGTCATACAAACCTGTCGATGTTCGGTGCCGCTGTTGCCCCGGGGTCTCTTGTTTCAGGCGGCTTCGTCTCAATCGCCAGCTCTCGGAATCCGGACCGTCCGATCGTGGTGGTCCACAATGCGCCACAGCCATGTGGACCTACCTACGGCACGTTCCAGTGTCCGAACCAGCGATATGGCGGCTGTATCAGCCAGGCGTTCCTTTGCAATGGCCGAAGAGATTGCCTTGATGGGGCAGACGAACTCAACTGCCAGAATAGTAAGACTACAATCACTGCGCTCGAGGTGGTTCGACGGGACGAAGAAAACGCCGATCAGTTTGAAAGACCATGTCAAATCATGCATGTGCGTGAAATGAAAGTCATACATATATGTTTGAGACTGAGAGACTGGCCCGGAAAATTGTACTTACAGCCTCAAGGGCCACAGGGTCTCTGTTTTTAGTTCCGCATATGTATGTTACTTCTGAGTGACCCAGAGTAATAAAGCCATCGAGATGTTCCTGCATTATTGACTAACGTATATTGATCTGAATGGAGAGCTGTCCCTGTTCGCTTGGCATGATCAATCGTCGACACCATATACAAGCATTACAAGCTTACACAAGCCGAGCTTATCCTAGCCGTGTATATGTGTATGCATGATATAGCGCAGGCTTCGCTGCCGGAAAGTCACCCGTTCGCGCAGTCACGGGAAAAAAATGACAGAAATATGTGAAGAGAAATTGTTGCATTGGAACTACACTATTCCACTTTGAATCGAGTGGAATCGTCCATGTAGATATCGGGATTGACACGTTGCTACATGCAGTATTTGGCGCTATTAATTTTGTTATATATTTTATTTTGAGCATTTTTCAATTTTTTTTGTCATTTCTTTTTCAATTTTTTTTATATTTTTTTTAAACCCTTTTTTTGTATTTCTTTATGAAATGTATTTTATTTTTGTATTACATTTCACGCCTCCTAACTGTGCGTGCGCATTGCTTGCTTCAGTGGACGAGGTGACTGAGGAATGCAGAGAAAATTCGTTTAGATGCGAATCTACCAGGAACTGTCTGCCGAAACAGTTCATCTGCGACGGTCGCCGCGACTGCAACGACAGCTCCGACGAACGCAACTGCAGTAAGTGCTCTCTCTCTCCTTTTCGGCTTTCTTTGTCAATTGTTGTGGTTGGTCGGGTTGTAGACGTTCGCCTAGCATAGGAGAAGAAGCGCCCGTTTTCGGGTAATGCTTTGATTCGCATCGGCAATAGAGCAACAAACCACAAGCACACGGGCACACGTAAACAGCGGGACACAAACTTACCCTACGATAAGCGGATGTGACTATTCCTCTGTATGTGTGCGAATTTTTCGATTTGACCCTCCCGGGAAAATCGAATCGTATATTGCTCGAGTAAGCACTGAAACTTGAGCATGCAACTATACGCCCTTTCAAGGGCATTTGCGAATTCGAACGACTCACAATGTATATCGGATATACGACCTCATTGAGCGGATATAGTAGCTCCATCGAATAGGATAGTGGACCAAAGTGGAGCTGGTAGACTTTCTATGGGGAGATGTTCATTATGGCGCTGACAAAGAAGGACGGCGTTCCCATTCAATTCGAGATACGTAATCCCGTCGGCACACACCAGACAGCTTACCGCTGCGAGCCAATAGATCACGAACAGGGTGGGCGTCGCCTATGACATGAGCACGCAGAGCAATAAGCGAATGAACAATTGAAACGTAAATAATCATGACACAGTCTGTTTTCTCACAAAACATACAGGAGGTTTGATAATGAGATATATATATATATATATCTATAATATATATATGCGTACATATTATATATATATATATATCTCATGATAAAACCTAGTGTATATATATACCTATAATATATATATATATATGTGTATATATTATATATATATATATATCGATAGTCCTTCCAGTTCCTTTAAGAAACCGTTGCCTTTATATGTATTATATATACAGACCTCACAACAAAGCAATATGTTGATTAAAGACTTTAGCACTCGCCTCTTTGCATCGTCGATGACGTAAGGCGTCTCGTAGGAAATCTCTCTGTAGGATGCGTGTCAAAGCTTCGCCATACAGGATGGGAGCAATAAAGTAAATAAAATGATCTTGGCTCTCTCGCATGTGCGTCCTTCTTTTCTTTGCTATAAACACAAAACTATGTCACACGTAGACTTTGGATGTACGCAGTTCAAAAGTCCCTTTGTTTCTCAGAAGAAATGTTGCCCGCTAAGGGCGTACTTTTCTCGGAGGAGAGTAATGCTCTATTGTTTCAGTCCGACTGTCGTATCGAAATAGGTTTAGGCGTAAGGCATAGATTGCCATTGCCGAAAGCTGCAGAGGACGTCATCTTTTAATTATCTCCTCATTTACCCGTGTCTGTATTTCAGCGGACCCCGCGCTACATTACTTTCTTAACAAATTCTACCAGAAAAGGCACGATGTGGATCTGGAGAACCTTTCCTTCTGTGGTGAGTGTCCGTATGAACTTGGCCATCTCTCGTATATTAATAGTAGCTTGCTAGCGTGAAACTTGCTATGCATTACTGTCGGCAACAACAGCTTCTCTGGATTTGACTAATTGCAGAGCCCGCATCTATGGCACTACCCTTCATGTGAGTTATTGTATTATAAGATCTGGCGAATGCTTGGTACCCGGTTTGGTCGCATGCCAGATGATCATTCCGAAAATGCCTTTTACATTGTTTTTTTATAAACCATTTAGCGCTATTTTATCTATGAATGTGATCACCCTCGATCGATTCATATCGTTATCGACATTCTGCGAGAAGGTCTGCTAGGATACACATTCAGCTTTTCTCGCCGAGTATATTTATCATTTGCTCCTCACGATGTCAAGATGTCTCTTCACTACTCCCTTTGAAGTTGGCTCTCTGGATCTAACACAGTACGCGTCTACACCGTTGAGAATATATATATGGGCAGGCTGGATATAACTGTGTTACTGTTGTATCTATGATGTTGGAAGTCTAAAGTCTTATGAGCATAGTGACGGCACTTCGTTATATTAAGACTTCGCCTTAGCATTCTTTTAGGCGCTTTTTATAGTAACGCTGTATGACCTTCTAGCGTTATTAATACCTTGTATTTTTTGGTATTATAACTAGGTACTTTAGTACCGAGTCTTTCAGATACCCACTTAGTTATTCAAGGTCATAACAGTTACAATTAGTCTCGAATAAGCGGTACACGCACCCTTGTTGAAAACGTTTCCCTGGCCCCATGTGGCCCTAACGATCACTGCAATCGTGTGATACCAACCCACGACAATAAACCTTTCCCCGGCTTTGATATACGGCGCGGGCATAGTAATACTAACACACGGCAGAGAGCACGATGGACGATGATGCATCTGACGAACGAGGATCCCTTGGCGTAATTCAACTCGTGAGCCCTCTGCTCGGCCTCAAAATCACTTCTCGAGGATTTCCTCGAGTTTTTCGAGTTTCATCCTAAAGGGCATATCATCTATAGCTTCTCAGTTTCCAGTTGAAATCCGTAGACGTTTATAATCCAAGCGCTCAGTGCTCCAAGTTCAGGGTCACTGCGATTCCATCAGCGATTTTATGCCTTTCCCCATATATGCATACATATATATATTATTTTTCTCTCCACGAACTCTGGTTGCGAACCTTTGCCTTTATTCCTATTACACTAACATCCCCGTATCTATGTCTGCTTACCTTCATGGCATTGTAGAATTGGACCAGCTAAAGGCCTGCCGCTGCAACCCCGCGGCATATCAGTTCTACTGTCTCAAAGTCGGATTCCGTGACCTCTCGAGCATACCTGTAAACGCTACACTTATGTGAGTTTTTCCTATTTCTTAGTACTTGCTTGGTTCTTAGAAATGCTTGGCGAACGAGGCCTCCGGCAATTGTGGTCCTCGGGGAATCAGCCTGTTGTAATTCTGCTTTATGGTAACAACGTGGCGGGGTAGTCGTGTCACAGTGGAGTTATCACGGGTGGACCACAACCACACCGTTCCGTATGCATCGAACTCTATGGCGCTTGTAAATAGAATCTGATTTGGATGACCGACTAGTCCGGCTAGTTGACGCACACCTCTCTGTCAGCGTTACCGAGGAGACGATGAACAGGGCAGAGCTGCTATTCATTGTATCTGGGTGTGGGGGTGGCAGAGTGTAAACATAGATAAATTGTAAAGTGGCTACTTTGTCGACACATACCTCTCATGAAGAAAAATCCACATAAGCAGGACACAGCAGGACCCTTCCTGTCGAAGGGTTAATGAAATATTTAGTGGACTATTGGTCTCGCCAAGCATTCTCATAGAAATTGCTAAACGCTGGTAAATTATCAACCTATGCAATTAAAGGTTGATTGTAATTTTCCCTGTCCAACGTTGAACCACTTCTGTAGCTTAGAGTTTCCGAAGGTTACCGTGCTTATACAGAAGGATACATGTGAATGGATCTCCCCCGTTTGGACCCAGCTAGCAAACATTATGTCATGGAAACGTGTCTTTATATTTCGTATACTTTAAATTGTATACTTTAAATATCGACTATGCTATGAGCTATAGACCAAAGGATCCCTAAACTCAGCATATTATGAAGTTGAACGCTTCGAGTCAAGCAAGCACGTAATTTTACACAAGCTAGTCGTTATTAGTTAATACTATACATGAACATGAAAGTAACCGGCCACAAACCCTCTCTTGACGAGCCTTGTATACGCAATTTTGGTACCGCCAGACGTAAACTCTACCTAGGTTATGGACCCGAAGTATTTTACTGTAACGGACAGTACCTACGATCATGCAAAATACGAAATTGTAGCATGTATCGCGCGAAATCCTGCAATACGTACATTTTCAGAGTTCGAGTCGCGCGGCCTGGTGACATAAAAAAAAACTTGAGCATTGCAGTTCCCTTAATAAACCAACACACCTTTACTTCTAACATTAACATAGTGTATAGAGTGTGCTATATATAAACAACCAACACATTAACAACCAACACACCTTTACTTCTAACATTAACATAGTGTATAGAGTGTGCTATATATATATAGCACACTCTATATATACTAGCATCATAGGCGTGCATGTGAGCAAAATTAAAAAAAATATATATATATAGCGTACTCTGTATACTCTCTTAATGTTAAAGGTAAAGGTTTATTGGTTTATTAAGGGAACTGTAATCTTTACCTAACACTAGGAGAGTATATAGATTGTGCTATATATATATATATATATATCATAGCCATTTTGCTCAAATGCACTCCTATGATGCCATAGTCATTATTATACCACTTATTATGTCATATACATATATATACATATATAACACGGGACATCAAGGCGCGCCTGTCCATAAACATCCATCTATCCTTCATAGTTCAATTTTGACTATTATTATTATTCTGCTGGTAGAGCTGTATACATGACATGAAGCATGCATAATATCGGTAGCATCTGGCTTATTAACAGCGACCAAATATTCCTGTTGCAGAGACGTCTCGGGGAATCTACTCGGCAGCCTTACCCCAGCACTACTGAGGGGATTCACTCAAGTGCGAGATTTGTAAGTAATGCTTGCTTGTACACATCGTTACATAAAATCAGCTGTAATGATGTAATAAAGCTAAGCAAAACGAAGACAAACTAATTAACCGGAAATGGTTCATTGACTCAGCTCAAGCACGAGATCAATGAGTTGGCATAAATTTGACATTTACTTAACATGGAGTATTATTCCATCATGGTCGAGCATAAATACTGCATACAGCCACTTACACCCGGTGGCCTCGACGGCGGCGAAGTCGTCTCTGGCTGTAATAAGCCGAAGACCGAAGGCGGGTTCGAGTTGTCCCGCGACAACCTGGTGACCCATCGATAATAAACGAGAAGATGTTAAGCATTGTAAAAATTGCAGTTCCCTTTATTATAAACCAGTAAACTTTTATATTGACATTGAGCAAAGCTGTTTGTGTTCTCCGGAGGCTGTCAGCAGCTATATCTATAATACTAAATGAGAGATGTGAGCTAATTTGCTTATTGCCTTAACCTTCGATAAGGTTTAACCACAGGCATAGAACTAGGTGGCGGGCCCGCCTGGATCAGAAAGATGCAGACCCTCGGGAGGAAGGCATTCCCATTACATTTCGAATCTCGAATGATGATACACTAATCGTTTTGCACACAAAATGGAGTAATGTCCCTTGAGGACCGCAGAGCAAACACCTGTAATTCCGAAACCGAATGTTTCCAATGCTGATACCTAAATAGATCAGGTTGTCTGAAAAGGAAACACGAACACATAGTAGACCAGAGACAAACTAACGTAGGCTAGGTGTAGGCCAGCTGTCTCAGGTGTCAGACAAGTGTCAGACACTCTACAAAGCGCCTACACCTCCTACGGCTTCGTCCACCTACGTAAATACATATGTACCTGATATGAATGACTATTCATACGAGAGAAACTATACAATTTATCATCTCTAACTTTACAAGAGATTACAAAACCTCTTCTAAAGTTGTGCATCGATCACTCTTTTATTCTCATCATTTTATTTCGAAAACTTAATTGCATTGTTGTAATCATTGTTGATTCTGTCAATATACCAACATTTATATTGTGAATGTTGAATATTGAATCGTTGAGTTTCGTTTACTTTATTACTCATTTTTTATTTATAACCACACTTCCTGGGTCCTCGAACCTAAGGCTGTTGGCCTTTTACAGCCAGAGACTGCTTAGGCAATCACCGAGCTAGGAAATAAAGTTAATTTAATTATTATTTATTTTTTCAAACGATATTATGACGTATTTTTTTCAAATGGTTTCAAATGTACGACAAGTTGTTCTTTTACAGGATAATGTCATCGTGCCAATCAACTAGTATTGAGGATGGAGCCTTTGACACTCTCGTTGAACTCGAAACCTTGTGAGTAGATCATGTTGAGGAATAATTATAATCAAACAAAGGTGCTATTGTGAAGGGTGTATTGTGTAGGGTGACATTTATTTTTACTTATTATTTATCACTCTACGAGGAGCACTTAAGCGAACTGTAATAGCTGCAGTGCCGTCAATAAACCGCACTTTATAATGTATCGCAAACCCATTTTGTACAGGCCTAGTGAACTGGCAAGGGTATAACTTAATTATAGTTTCAATTAAGTCGACTTTCTCTCAGTATTTTCTATCTAGGCTTTCAATGCTGAGTGCGAACATGTTTACGGTGCAAGTAGCTAATTAGTTGTTTGTTGACACATGTTCGAACTTCGCTTAACAAAAAAAAAAACAAACAATATTCTTAGGAAACTTTCGGGAAACAACATCACCACAATCAGCAGCCAGACGTTTGGATGGCTTCGTCGCCTAGAGAAAATGTAAGTGTCATTAATAATGAATAAATATAACACAATTAAATTAAAGTTAAATAAAATATTTGATTTTAAATATGAGCACAATATGCTTGGACCAGTGTTACCCCGTTATTATCAATCATTTATCAAGCTATCAAACATGGCAGATAATTTGCACATTTTTCACAAATTTTCATATTTTCATTGTGCAAGATTCCTTGTCTAGGTGATTATGCTAAGAGACTTAATGAGTCATTATAGGTAAAATGTAAGAAAACAAAAGGATAGTCAGCTTAGGCTACACAATGGACACACGCGACTCCCTTCGTTAGAGCGAAAAATTAACAATTAGGCACTTTGTCGATGGTTCACTGCAAAATTCGATTAGCGCAGGGCCTACATTGCGATATCACTCGGAGTCGACTTTTAATTACCAATTTAATTTCGCTGCCTTTTCAGCCAACTTTCGTATAATCCAATCACACATATTGACAGCGGCTCGTTCGGTCGACTCAATAAGCTCGCCGACTTGTAAGTATTCAACCAGTAACTATCGTTGTGAGCTACGCCGATTTTTACTGTTTAATTGTCCGCATTGTGCCGCCCCTCTTGGTCAACAAAGGCGTCTTTGGGGGGGGGGGGTGCCTTTAATAATAAATTTACCCAGCTGGCCCCCAGCTAACGTTAAACGTCCACGTTACTGCTTTCGGCATTGCTTCATAAGGCGGACCCATTTTGAATGCAAATGTGCAACGGTGGGGATCGGTGGGGGTGCGTTTAGTTAACCCTAATATTTATTTATTTATTTATTAACTTCTCCCAAAGGCGTGGAACCCCTTATTCAACTCTCCGTACGTGCTTATTATAGATACGCGGAACTATTTTAGCTTTTTTTTTGTTTTATTGCCATTTGATTCGAGAGATACTCAACTATCGAATTCGTTCCATTTCAGAGACCTGCGCAACTGCAAACTTCAGCAATTAACAAGTGGAATGTTTGCAAATCTCACCAGCTTAATCATTTTGTGAGTTCGTTAGTTGTGGTAAATCGTTAGTGAAATTTCAATATTTGTGAAGAAAGTGTATATAGAAGAAGTGTTTTATAGAAAAGAAAAAATTAACCGTCCATGGCGTAACAGTCTAGTGAGATGATTGGTTCGTTATAAAGAAAGGGATTTTTCCAACTTTGAGTTTCATTAATGTGAATTGTCCTGTAATAAGGTGAAATGCTCGCATTTAGCTTCAAATACCTCACCACATGATACCTATTTTTGTCCGATAAATTCGACGAAGACATAACAAAGACACCCAGCAGCATACGTCTAAAAGTACGCATGGATAAGATGCATGCTGGCGAGTAGCAGTGGTTAACAAATTGTGTGTTCTTCTCATTTTTCAAAAGTTCATTAATTTTTCAAAGATGTCATCCCTTCCTGGAAATATGTCCAACTATTGCAGCAGGTTCTACCTACGTGTCGTTGTTTGTATATATATATATGCAACATTTAATACCTATTTCATCTATTTACTCTCTAAGTTATACGAGACCTGACCTTCGTAAACCTAATTCAAGTTATACGTGTGACCTAACCTACAGAAACCTAATCGAAGTTATACGAGACCAAACCTATGTAAATCTAATCTAAGTTACACGAGACCAAACCTAAGCTAGCCTTATCTAGGTCATATGAGACCTAATCGTCGTAAACCTAATTCAAGTTATACGTGTGACCTAACCTACATAAACCAAATCGGAGTTATACGAGACCTAA
Organism: Stratiolaelaps scimitus; assembly: GCA_019614645.1. Taxonomy (NCBI): domain Eukaryota; kingdom Metazoa; phylum Arthropoda; class Arachnida; order Mesostigmata; family Laelapidae; genus Stratiolaelaps; species Stratiolaelaps scimitus. The sequence continues at coordinate 1,512,075 of JABWDB010000032.1, read as the reverse complement.
CCCATGTAAACCTAATCTAAGTTACATGAGACCAAACCTAAGTTAGCCTAACCGAAGTCATTCGAGACCCAACCTAAGTTAGCCTAACCGAAGTCATTCGAGACCTAACCTACGTAAACCTAGCATAAGTTATACAAGACCTAACATACATAAACCTAATCTAAGTTATACGAGAAGCTTCCTCTAGTTTACACCCAAGCAATAGCTATTTAACGCACATTGTATCAGAAACCATAGCAGCTTGTCTCATTTTGTTTGAATCCCACGTGTGACTAGTGGGCAGGGGGGTCGTAGACTTTAAGAAGACTCCTTCAATTTCAAGAGGAGAAATTGCTACATTTCATATGTCTCGATACTAACGTGTAGTTCTGCTGCAGACGTCTGGACGCCAACGACATCAGCGAAATTGACGAGGACACGTTTGATGGGCTTCGCAAACTTCAAATGCTGTAAGTGTATCCATCAATAGTGTATGAGGTCTAAATTCAGCAAGACATTATAATGTTTCCATATTAAAGGTGAGACTGAAATGATAAGCACGCGTTATTGTGAAGGTCGTTTGAAATCCCAGTCATTTTATGGGTGTTTATGAGGACAAAGTATGTCCTGACATATCTGTACGAGTTTGATGGAGCGTGCTGAAGTTCAGTACCCTAATGAGTGCGCTAAGAATGGACGACAGACGTTACGGGAAGCTTGGGCCATGAGATACACGGGAACTTGCACGGTCTCTAGGCAAGCATGGTAACACCTATGCTTTCATATAAGCTAACGTACGTCGACGTCCTAAGTTCAACAAAGTTCTAAGTGATCGGCATTAGTGGTATAAACATTTGCACAGAGCGGAACCATGTATGTCCCCTTAAAGGCATCCGTCCCCATGGCGGCGATAGACCTCTCTTAAAAGATTAGTTATTACATAGAAGCGTTGCATATAAAACACCTCCTAAGTACCAATGTAACATGTTTATATCCATGCAAAAGTACTACATATCGCAACATCCTTGCCTCGTTCAACTCGCAGTAGGCAACGACAGTCTGTTACTACACGTCAGTGAAATATCCGCTCTGGCCCGCAGGCGCCTTTGCTTGAATCAACCTAACAGCATAAATACATAGATAGCCCATACCGGTTAGCCTTCACTGGGAACGAGATCAGCTCTGAGACACATCCATACACTGATCCCGTCCATGGATAGCTGGCATATCATACGAGCAAAATTCGTACATGACAAAAAAAAAAGGAGACCCATTGCTTCGCAAAGTGCACTCGTCTATGGATAATGCTGTGTCTCCGGAACGGTTACAATAATCGCAAAATCCAGTGGTCATTCTACAAGGACCTCGGGCAAAAAGCAGCACCTCGGGAAGCACCTCGTAGATCTTTGGGTTTAATTCGAAAGTCACTAGGACGAGCGGTCCGCTATTGTCGCTCGGTCTAGCCAGCCCGTATCTGAGTTGGGCCCTACGAGCGATCACTGGCAGTTTTTCGTTATTAGATTACGTTCATTTAAGTAAATTAAAAATATTCACCGTGGGTCAAGCACACAGCGACACTGCAAGCACAACGGAACAAGCCGTTCATTGGCGAAACGCTACTACTAATCGGAGCTAAGTCTGAGTTATACATATATATATATAATATATGTGGATCAGATCTTTCTACTAAAGCGGTTGCGGTACCCCTAATGTTAATTAAACAGATATTCATTGTATAAAGTGATTTTTCTTTCCTCTACTCTTCTTCTGAACAGAACGCTAATAAGTGATTATCTGTGTGCGAGCATGCGTCAGCGTATACCTTGTGAGTAATGCTGTACGCAGCTGTTGCTTACACGAATTATCCATTCACTAATGAAATCAACAAGAGTCGAGGACTATTTCACACTTCGCGCCGCTTTCGTAAGATGAAGCTGAATATTGCTTTCGACTGTGGGACAGAACAATAGTAAAATGCAGCTTTTAGCAACAAAAAGTCCATGGATGGCGTGTTTCACACCATTCTGGGTTCGCGGTAAACCCAAGGTGGCTAATGGGGATACACAACAAAGTAACACAATTACGACGTAGCAGTCGACGTGGAAGGGTTGTGGTGAATCATTACAATGTTATTACATATGGTGGATTATATAATGGGAGAAATTAGGACTAGTCTTATGAGGGTGGAGAAATTCGCCTCTTCGCCCGCCGGAGACCGCGGTAGGAGCAAGCGCTTGGCCTCCGTTCGAGGTATCTGTACGGAGCGAGGAAGCCGCCTGTTTTTTCTCGTCTAATTACCACATGGAAGAAAGTTACTATGATAATTAGATAGTGCGAATATGCTGGATGCCTGTATCACAAGTATCACTGTGTATCTGGACGGGTGACTCTGGCATAAACGAGTCGACAAGATTGTCCTCGTGAACGCGAGAGACAAGATGTCGTCTGCACGTACCAACCTGGACATGTGGCGTGGAATTGTGTGTAAGGCTTGTGATCATCGTTGTCGTTATTACTACTATTGTTTATCACTAGTGATTATGCATTCTGGGGAGCGGGAATTATAATAGGACCCAGTGCGGTGTAGCATATATAAGATCGTCGACGAAGCAGCCACGCCAGCGGGTACATGGACGAACCGACTAATCCAGCATCCGTCTAACCAATCTCAGGCAAGGCGCTGAACCTAGCCACGTAAACGTACCTTCGGGAAAGATGTTACCCTCGGGGGGGTGTCCGTGGTGGAAAACTGTAGAGACCTTGGTAAATTCCTTGTCGTATCGCGGCGGGCAGAACCGCAAACAAACATGAGCATACGTGGGGGAGGCACGAGGAAGTGCTTAGCAAGTCGCGCGTGACATGGTAAGGGCTGCTTGCAGAGGTGGGCAGGAGGGATCATGGATGTGGAATATGGTCCCATGTTGGTTCCTTGGTGCAGCCGCAAAGGTAACGTTTATTGGTTTATTTGAACGAACTGTAGTGTTTACAATGCTTAAGTTCCCTCGACGTGTGACGCAAACGAGAACTTAAGCGTTGTAAAAATTGCAGTTCCTTTAATAAATCAATAAACCTTTACCTGTACCTCATATATGTCACCAGGTCGCGCGACTCGAACCTGTGGCCTTCCGCGATTTCCTACAGCCAGCGACTATTTAGACATCGCCCAAACCACCGCGCTGACACCTTATATATAATCCAGTCGGTAGACTCAGCAACCCACCGCTCTAGATGCGGCGTGGGGCCCGAGCCGCCGCTGAGTGACCTTTGAAAATGATCTAGACTATTTCCATTCTTAGCCCGCTGCGTGGTTACGCGTGACAAGCGTGAATCTAGTTACACTTTAATGCAAATACCATTTTATTGTACGTTGCATATTGACTACATTTGATACACGGGATAGATGCCGGGGTTGAGCCCCACCCAAATATATTCTATTTTGCCTCTTGCGGGATGTATTCCCACTGAGAGGTTCCAGTTGTTGCGAGCACTTGAAATGCGTTGGCATGAATGGGACTTTGAAGTGCCGATTTACTCGTCAGCGCGGTGGGTGGTTTGGACGGTGGCTAAATCTTTGGCTGTAAAAAGCCGGAAGCTAAAGGCAGATTCGAGTTGTCCCGCGACGTATAGATACATACATATAAGAGAATTTGAGCATTGCAAACATTATATTATAGTTCCTTTAATAAACCAGTATAAACCCTTACCTTACTATGACACCAGACAGGCTGTCCGCAAGGCCACAAGTTGGTAAACATAACGGCGAGCTTTGATACTTAGATATAGAGATGCTGAATTGAAACAGTATATGCAATTGCTAGACCGTGATTGCTGGGATTTATTCAAACATCCGATAATTAGGAATAATTTCTAGGGATTATTGGAGGAGGGGGATTTAGCTGAGACCGGGGCTGAGGCCGACATTGTCGCGAAGAAGGCTATGGTATTGTCATAGCGACAGCGAGGGACAGGCGTTGCAGAAGGAAAGGCCCTGCGCGCTTGTCCCCTGTGGCGCGGATCAGCCCCCTATGGTAGACCCCTTCGAGGAAGTTTGCAGTGAGGGGGCCGTGCCCGCTTAAGGTCTCAAAAGCAAGGGGGTAAAAGGTGGGTTGCCTGGAGTGCGGCGTACTTCCGTAGCTTGGCCCACTCCGCACGCGGCGTGGTTGCACAGTGGTTAATATAAGAAGGTGCTAGAGTGTGCAAACAAAGCGCTGGCCTATTTCTTGACTGATACGTATCGAAATCTCAAATCACCGCGTAAAATTCTCGAAATTCAACGAACGTCCTGAAAAGCCTTTCAAGGACCACCATCCTATCAGCAGATTTCAACCGAACAGTTCATTCGCACAAGTTCCTTATGCAAGGTAAACGTTAAACGTTATTATTGTTGTATTAAAGGAACTACAATTTTTACAAAGGTCTCATGTCCACGTACATATATAAAAACGTGCATACCCTGTAAATACACTGCTGCGAGTATCCCACCTGCTATCGCTGCTTGGGCTCCTATGCCATGCGATATCAAGACCTGCCCAATTCGATAGCACAGTAGTCACAGGCAAACTTATATTTTACAGCTAAGTCTCTAGCTATCGGAAGCCAGAGGCGCAGGTTCGAGCCCCGCTGCGTGATGACATATAAGAGAGCTTAAGCATTGAAAAAATTGCAGCTCCATTAGCAAACCAATACGCCTTTACCTTTACTATTGTCGTAGGCAGACGCCGCAGACTCGGATTGTCCCCATACGTGGGGACGTATCAGGGAACTTAAGCATTGTGAAAAAGCTGCAGTTCCTTTAAAAAATCTTCCAATGAAATCCTTTGCCATAATAGCAAGTTAACAGCTTTGCTTGGATTTGCTTCGCAGAACCCTGACAAGGAACAGTCTCAGCGTACTTCAGGCCGAATGGTTTCGCCCGCTTGAACAGCTAACGCAATTGTAAGTTTAATTGAATTAGCGGACACGTTTGTTGTGTCGAGCGTGCATACTATACCTACGTATAGCATACGTAGACCTTCATTAGAGGATACATAGAGAATTCGCCAGAGCTCATTACCAGAGGAGTTCTCTCATTTCAGGGACATCGGGTCAAATCGACTTACCCAGATGGATATTCGTTTAATTCTGCCGCGTCTCGAGATGTTGTAAGTATGCATATAGCAGTTGTTGCTCTGTAGAATCGTGCTTATGTACTAAAGGGATCTGCTTCAATAAAAAGCGGGTCACCCATCGTCTGTAGGATTATCGAACCTAGCCAATTTATGTGACCTCAGGCTATCCTCTACCTCTACCTCACCACCCTTTACTGAAGAATGCGATAAGCGATACCGGGAAGGGCACTGGTGCTGTTGAACATCGTCAACAGTTCCATAAGGGGGGGGCGGCCATGGTGTTGGCATGCATTAGCATGCCAACACCCCCCCCTTTAAAAAAGAAAAAAAAGGCTATCCTCTACCACTAGTATTCATCAAGTTACCACCAGTTTCAAAATCAAGTTAATTTTCGGAACTGCAATATAATACGCTTTAGTTCTCGATAAAATGTAAAGGAAGGTCATAGTAATACCTAAAGGTTAAGAGCTGAGGCCTGTCAGATAGGGGAACGGCTGAGGGTCAGCTCGAAAAAGAAAAGAAAATGTAAAGGTAAAAGGGGTTTGCATAGCTATACATCACCTGATGTGTAGGCGCAATGGTATAAATGTTTCCGATCCGACTACTCTCAAAGCCTTAAACATTCAACTCGCTCCGGGGTACGATGGATTTCGGCGTGGCTTTCGTCATAAGACGGACAACCCTATTTTTAAATGCAAATATTTCCAAATGGCAATGCAATATGTATAGCTGTACGCACGATGTAACTAGATAAAGCGTTCATTGTAAGTAGTATCACGTAGAGTTTGATAATTCCGGTGAATTTATTCGCTTTGCAGAAACGCGGACAAAAATAAAATCGTGTATATCTCTGAGGATGCCTTCTCCAGCACTTCATATGTCACCTCACTGTAAGTAGATCTTATATATATATATATATATATATATATATATATAACGTCCTTTGAAGCTTTCTAAATATTTCGAGAATGTTGAAGCTTCACACATCATAAGTGTAAGTGCATACCAGCTGCTAGGCACAACAATATTAAAAATACAGCTTCGGCTTCTATGCACCCCAAGGACACATTGTATTAAAAATTCTATCGCGTCAATTCCCTTCAACATAACGAAAAAGCTCGAAGTGTTACAAAATCTGTATAAGAAGAGTATTCCCTCTGCTGGGGGGGCGATCGTTGGCTCTGTCTCTGATATGCTGAGCGGACGAGTCTGCAACCTTCGTTTCGACGAGACATCTTGAGGCCGACCCGTTGAAAGCACCCGGCTCGTCAGATCCGCCGCCTCCCCTTGGCCAGTACAGGATGATAGACGATATTGTCCACTGTTCTTGACAGGACGGTATCCGTAGCTCGTTTGTAAGCTATACCTTGCCGATACTTTACTCGAGACAAGTTAACTGGGATAGACGGGGGCTGTGGCCAGAATGGATGCTACACTTTCAACAATAGTGATGGCCACGAAGCGTTACGCTGTACGATCAACTGCGCACAATGGCTGAGAGTAGAATAGTGACGATCAACTGGGAGTGGTTTGTCTGACAGAGGAGAGTTACTGCATTGGGGGGGTCTAAGTCTGTTCGTTTGAACATCTGTCGCAGAAGTCCCATGGAAGAAGACATTGAGAGGTATGGAGATCGTGGAGAGTGGGGTGGACGAGCGCGCATTCATTCACTTAGTGGGATTTATTGACGTAACTGGACTCGTACAATGGTTCTCGTGAAAATTTAATAATAGTAAATATTGATTAATATATCGTAGTGTGCTTTGTGTCTCCGGTTTGCCTCGTGCATTAAAAAGCCATGTTGTATAATATATATATATATATATATGTATGTATATGTATATATATTGTATATTTAGACTCGAGAACGGATCAACTGGCAGCTCTCTTAGTGGATTTGGTTTCCGCTGACTGCTGGTGGTGATGTGACTTACAATATACTTGCAAATTATGCTGAATAAATATACATTGGAACCTTCATCTGGACGGGGACCACAGAAAGCCATCACTGCGGTGGAATAGCCGCTTGGGCGGTCAGGATCACATCTACTTGCTGCTGCATATACGTTGAACCCAGGGTCGAAATCGGTTTGGTTATACAGAACAGTTCAATGAGATGTTCCGACTCGGCGCGGCGCACCGCAATCCTCTATTCGGCGCACGGCAGTCCCCGTTGACGTCCGACGCCAATTGGCAGTAACGGGAATACAATTACTCCCGCACGGAAAGAGCAAGGACAAACAGCGAACAAATAGGCGGAAATTACCCAGGCAATTAAGAAGTCCCGACTTCCGCATACATTTACTCGAATTGTCGCCAGAAAACCATGCATCACCTTGCTAAACATTAGGCTAAATACACTTAGTGATCCACTTCGTTACTGATTTAGGTCTAAACTAGACTTTTTCGGGCTAACTCTCAGCCAACAACCGTGGACTGATTTGGGTCTGTTAGATAGGGGAACATCTGGGGGGGTAGGGGGGGGTCAGCTCAAAGACAATCATCATTGTTGCCGATTTGTATAAACACGTTCGACGCAATTTGTATGTTAACGCATGACATGTGCCCATAATGGATTGTATAGGGGAGTGGCACGAGTCCTAGGTCTAATGGGTCTTATACGGCTGCGGATATGATGATCGACGTAATGCTTAGTGACGTGGGCGTTGTCAATTGTGCCTGGCCTGATTTTACTTTGAAAACTCTGCTATTTTTCGTATTGAACTGTAATTTTCAGCAACATGAAGGGGAATCCACTCACCGAGGTCAATGCAACATGTTTTCGATATCTTGCCCGGTTACGTAACGTGTAAGTATTTTTTCTCCTATGTGTTATATGACCTATTCGTAGAAGTCGACCGATGTTAGGAAGACTACAGGGGTTATCGGACTTCTAGGTAACTATTCCTCTTCAATTAAGCGTATTAATCTATAATTAAGTATCTAATTTTCTTATATCTAATCATCTATAATTTATATGAAATATCTATAATTTATATCCAATTATCTTGTGTAAATGGTCCTTTTTCATGAAGATTTTTTATGATCATCTCAGGTGGCCCTAGACGAGACAGCATTCAGAGGTAAATGAGTGCTTCAACCGTTATGCTTCCATTGATGTAGTATTAAATCCTGTAAAGTTGACATTCAATAAGTCCTACTCCTGGGTAACTAACCAGCCGAACTAGATCCTTAGGCTATTGGCCCGAGAAGCAGGAATGCTCGACCAAGTGATCTGTACCTGCCGATACAACTGTCCTCCTGACCTGGCGTGGAGACGACCCTTGTCCAATTACGGCGTTGCCGGCAGAGGACAGTCTCGTTGGCACAGCCTTTGACTGAGCCGTCGGTGCGGTGGCCTGAACGGCCTTTTTCGTTTTTTTGAACGGCGCGTAAGTTTCTGGCTGTGAAAAGCAGGAAGCCGCAGATGCGAGTCCCGCGATCTGGTGACACTTAAGGGAACTTGAGCACGTAAAACTGATGTTCCCTTAATAAGTCAATAAGACATTTACCTTGCCAAAATTAAGCTGTGTCTCTGGTGTTAATACTACTGAATATCAAGACCCGTCTAATGTCCATGGCTCAGATATGGCTCAGATGTCCAATTATGTCATTGTCTTAAGTTTCGTCTACAGATGATCCGACTAGATTTTCATGGGAAACATCGGAAATCATTGCGCAAGGTGCCACCTGAATTGAAAAATGTAAACCTTTGATGATGCATTTCTTTCGTACCGGGGGCTAATTATAACATATATTAAAATTGATTAAAGATGAATCCAAGTGTCCCCATTGTGTAAGGCCTAACAATACTGCATCTGTATATATCTGAGTAATTAGACATCTCTTTTAGTTTAAACAGGGGAAAAATTGGCTTTTAAAAGCCTCATTAGTGACCCATAGACGATGTGAAGGTTTAATAACAACGAGAGCAAGTCAATATCCAGTTCAGTTCGAGTACACCCTTATTCAAAGGGTCCGTCGTCGATGGGGCTCGAACCTGAAACCACCGGCTTTTTATTTGATTTTCATGTTTGATCGATATTGATTTTAGTATATAGATGAATTCAAATATAATTTTAACTGCCGAGAGCGCTTGTGCTTTTAAACTGATTGTGTCCTGAACGGGAATGTCCTTTGGCTGTCCAAGTCCTGTTGAAAGGTGAACTGTGACGGTTAAGGATTCCCGAGGGAAAAAAATCCTTTTTATAACCATGCTCCTTAGATACAGAGAGAATGCGATCGAGACCCGGATAGACTTCGTTGCAGCATCAAGAGTCAAATAAACAGCTCTAACAACAATAACCACCGATTGTTTGAGAGACAATCGAACAGGCGAGTTCGCAGGAAAGATCGCCTAGTCGTCTCTTGAGCGCATCATGGTCTTTCTCTCCAAGGCGTGTGACCTTGCCACCATGGTGACACATGTGGCGTATAACCCTTCGCAGCAGATCAATATGCCTGTACTATAAGCCTGAAGCCTGTACTAGATAAATAGCATTATGTGTAGAACAGGATACTACCACAAGCCCAACTCGAGCTGTTTGTGTGGATATTGCAATAGTAATTGTTGCGCCCTGATATCATCACGTTGAAGAGTATGCACTCGATCAAATGCTCACTGATCCAGCTGGGCTCCTTCCAACAACTCCGAACATGTTTGCTCTTATAATATAAGTGTATGCATATTCTCTGTTTCCACAAGCGACCCAAGCTTTTTTTTTTCTGTTGTACCCTTTTACCAGGTATAACCTAGGTATATGTATAACACAACACCGTGTGAATAAATTATGAAGTTAAAAAGAAACAACACCACCGCATTGTACTAAAAAAGCAACACATCGCTACCCCTGACGTCAGCGACTTTTATCATCGGGCCACAAGAGCTGGAGTCTCATTCAAGCTTTAGCATCTGAACGCGGCGCGTACACTGTACCGAGCTAGGCTAAGCGTTATCGGTATACTGACAATAGCGCCTTAATGAACACGGCAGGACGAATAGCCCTGTGTCCTTGGCTCAATGTTTGTAGTTCTTTTTTTGTTGGTAGGGGGGAGTTGAGTTGCATGATGCACACTTGTCTTGACCGGTCGTTCAACACTAGTGGTGTGGGGCTCAGAAACCCCCACTACCTCCCCCGGGGGTGTCCGGGAAGCCGGAGGCATGTAACGGTTGTAGTTGCCAATTACCTTCGTGACATATAGATGAGCAAGGACTCCGTGCAGTTTCAGAGTTCTTCTAAGCTACGGCCACTGAAAACTAACTATGGGCGAATGCGTGCGTGTCATTTCGTTGATGTTTCCACAGGTATTTCGACGAGTTCTCCATGTGTCAATGGGTACCTCAAGCGCATGTGTGCACCCCGCGTGGTGATGGTATCAGCTCGCTCGCTCATCTACTTGACAATGTCATACTTCGGATCAGCGTGTGGCTTGTGGCAATTGTCGCCTGCTTCGGCAATCTGCTGGTGAGTGGTCCGAATGGAGATACGCTCCGATAACTATTGCTGGTCATCGCTGTCCACCGAGACACCTGCAAGATCGAAAACTATAAGATTGTTCCGAAGTCGACTGTTTTGTAGAAGTCAATATAAAATTCATATCTAACCGTAGTTTTGTTTCTACATCACATTCACCGCTTTGTTGGCTTCTTATACAAAATGGCAATTCGCCTTTCTAATTATCGCCTACTAATGACGTGTTGTTAATTGACGCCCGCAAATCGTAACCACGCTCGAAACGCCGGAACGGTTTTCGGAAGCTGAGACGGATTGCCGTACGTTAATTATCTATCGCGTAATCACAGACTCATGTTAGGGAACACCAGACTCGATTACGAGTTCTTCAGTCTACAGAACTTGTATACGTGTTGATTCTGGCCTAGGCTAAGTAGCTAACAACAAGTTCATTAAACCAGAGATTGTTCAATGTATCGTATACATTGCCGACATGCCGCTGAATATTAATATCCCAAGCACGAACGAGGCCGCAGGCAGCCGTAAGGGAGCCCTTGTCTAGTGCATGTGAACCGTTGAGAAATCTTCATACGACATCGTATGAAAGTGCACGCAACTGGAGAAGTTCCAGTCTGGGGTTTCGTGATACCAGCTCAAGCTAGCCCTTTGAGGCAACTACTCGTATCATATACGCAGGCAGAGAGGCCCACCTTTTAATTTTCATAATTACTCTTAATTATGTTAATTTTACGATGCATAACGCACCAGCCACTTGACCTTGAATCAGGCCACTGCAGAGACACTCGACCTCCCGTCCTTTGTAAATTAGACTTGAGAGGACCCTTAACTCAATCCCCTCCGCCCCACATGTGACTCACTTTCACGCTATTACGTTGTGGGTGGAATGACGTACGTCAACGGTTGACGAACGACGGATCGCCTATTCATTGTTGTACTATAATATATATATATATATATATATATATATAATATATGTAAGTGCAGACCAGAAAAGGCTCATGACTTTGCACTACGTCTGTATATTGATATAAGAGAACATTAAACGTTGTAAAATTGCAGTTCCTTTAATGAACCAATAAGGCTTTACCTTTTACCTTTTATAGAAAGAGAGGAACCAAAAAAAATGAGATAAGGATGATGAATTACGAAGAGAAAAAGGTCGATTACCTAAAAATGCGATTCCCCCGGATCCAATGAGAGGTAGACGTATATATATATATATATGTATATATATATATATATATATATATATATGTAGATAATTAGACAAGGTAAATACGATGGACCAGGTTCTAGTCATTCGCAGTGATAATCCATGTGGTTGTACAACCATACGTTGCATGAAAGATGGTCGTGGAGGTCGAATACGTTAATAGCAGCCTTGTCCGGACCGCAGTGCGTTTATTGCGTTGAAAATAATGGTACAATTAATTAACCAACGTAATTTCTCCCGGTGTTGCGTCATATAGTTTTCCAAGCGAGGAGTTTTTCGTTAATCTGCCCGCCGTAAAAGAAACTATATTCGCTCCACCGAAAGATGATATACACAAATCACAGTTTGACGCAGAGATATGCATATGTTCTAATCTGATTTCGCTGGGAATATTTGTATAATAATAAGCAAGGTAAAATATAATCCCTCGCCCTAATAATCCCTAGAAATAATTCCTAATTATTGTATGTTTGAAAAAATGCTTATTTCTCACTCTGACAAGCGAGGTCTATGTTTATCGTATGGCTCTCAATACAGGCTGCAATGTTCGATCGAACTCATCGTGCTTCTCTACTTCCAATAGAATTCCACTCGGAAAACAGTGTGGAGAAATTCTGGGAAAGATAGCATTAGTCTGTGAAGAACATGGCGTAGTTCTGCAGTGCTGGATAGAGGAATTGACGAGTCGAGTTAGAGAGCCTTCTCAGAATACGTTGCAAGGCGTATTTTCGATTATACGTCAAAATCCACCTAATATCCTCTTCAACCCGTTGGGGCATCATCGAGCGTAATGTCCCTACAGAGCTGTCTGAAGACAGAAGTCACCGCAGGTTCGGGTCGTCCCACGGCCTGATGACACATATCGAGAGAACTTAAGTGCGCTGTAAAAAAAAAAGAGTTCTGCGGAGAGAGTTCTGTTAATTATTTTAAAAAATTATTAAAATTGTTGCTTTAATAATAAATCAACAACAAACTGCCCATACCTTCGTGGTTCGCTCTAAGTGGGCGTATTATTAGTTGCGCAAACGGTTCCCACGCAATAATCTTCTAACGTGATTTTCGGTGTTGTCAGGTACTGATCGGACGTATGTTGTTCCGGGAACCCAATCGTGTGCATTCGTTCTACATTAAGAACCTGGCATTGTCCGACCTATTAATGGGCGCTTACCTCCTAATCATCGCGGCCCATGATGTCCTCTTTCGTGGAGAGTATATCCGGCACGACTTCCGTTGGCGGAACTCCATAAAGTGCTCCATTGCAGGTTAGTAGGTTGAGCCATTGTCCAGAGACTGAAATTACGTGGTAATAGCATATTTTTGAACCAGTTTCCCTTTAAACCATACCAGCTGTATATGCTCCTAATGTAACATGATCAGGCGTATAGACAAAAACCCCCCGCCCTAAGAGCTGTTCCGACATTTTAAAATCCGTCGCGCGGTCACGACCGACTAAACCTTGAACTCGGTCCACGGTACAACTGCTATTGAAATTGCACCTTTTATAGACCCGGATGTCGCGATGGAGAACGGTTTCCGAGTCATTCAAGTAGCGTGTTGCATAAGTTAACACGCGAGACGTTGGACTGCTCTTGTGCTCATATATACATATATATATATTTTTTTTTTAAAGAGGTTAAAGGTAAGTCCTACATGGACACCCGACCTCACAGTGACATGACTTTTTAATTGATATATATATATATATATATATATATATATCGAAATTAAAACGTCGTGTCCTGACCACTTTTAATAAGTGAGTGGACGCTGTATGTGTCGTGGACTACATCAGCTCAACTGCACCTTGCGCGATGAGTATGCTCACTTGTCGTCGACTCGGAGTGACTTGTTGAAATGAAAATGTTCCGGGCTGACGCTCGGCCTTAAGCATTTTTTACTCAGTCCAAGGTGGTCCAACTACTTGACACGGCATTGCTTCAAAAGGCGGAGCCCCTCAGTCAGCGCGATGGCTTGGACGGGTAAGTGGTCTCTGGCTGTCGAAAGCCAGAGGCCGCGGGTTCGAGCCCCGCTGGGTGACATATAAGAGAGCTTAAGCATTATGAAATTGCAGCTCCTTTAATAAACCAATAAAGCTTTACCTTCGCCCCCCTTTAAATGGTAATATACGACGGCAGCGATCAAACCCGTCCGGAGACCTACGTGTCTCCTCCAATTGGGCGAGGCGCACACGAATGCACCGCCAGGCCACCCTAGGCTTGAAGTGCTTTGACGTTACTTCTGTTGCTATATCTCACCCTTCGATATCTAGCGGCTCATTCTTTGGGCCTCATCATTACAAGATCCACCATATATGCATCATCTAATTGATTCGATTCCTAGCCACGAGAACAAATACGAATCGGTGGTCACCCGAAAGGTGGAAGTCGAGGATCATTTGGCAAATGATGCATACGAACGAGAGCTTGCTGTATCAACTTGAAAGGCTGTTCAGAACTTCATAAACAGACATACGCACACATGTAGGCGACTTTATATCAGTGGAGCCACTTTGGAGGGTGAACCGATATGTCACTTGGACGTATTTTGAGTTTCGATCGTTAAACTTTTGCTGAGCTATATTACTTTCAGCACCTTACCTAATCGTTGTAAGTTCGCTGTTGACTAACTCTTTTAAGTTGGGGGTTATTAATCCTGGATGCATTGTGCTCGACGTAGGCGATGAGCGGCAGAAAGCCACGACATAATACTGGCGACATCCAGGCCCGATGAAGGCTCATTTTCACCACAAGTATACGTGAAATAGATTGGCATATATTAAAAGCTAAATAATGCTAGCATACGTCCTTGTTTGGTATTTGGAGGAGTGACGTCCGAATCGGTTTGGGCGGATTTATCATTTTTTTAAGTAATACACAAATCGTGTTTTTGTGAGTAAATAGGTTGATCGACCCGGCTATCCTCCTCTTCGTTAGCTAAACACTAGTCTTTCAAGAATCGACACTACAGCGACAACGAAGTCTGATCATCAGTAAACAAAGATCTCCGTTGAGTATATCTACGTAGGTTTATACTTCATAGACCCAGGCCCAGTATACCGGGAGGGGTGGTGCTGTTGAACATCGTCAACAGTTCCATAGGGGGGGGGGGGGGCGGCGGCGATGGTGTTGGCATGCATTAGCATGCCAACACCCCCCTTTAAATAAAAAAAAAACGACCCAGACCCAGCAAGTGTTCAGTTCAGTGGACTGCGATGGAGTTCCAACGTCTACGTTAGGATACTACAATGTAGACACGAACAATGCGAAGGACAATACAGTGATGCGCAGGGCACACAAACGCCGACGTAGGACAGAGGCGCGATGAAGGACCAGCCATGAAAAGGAACTGCTTTTCTTGATTCGGAACGAAGCACAGCCTCGTGTTCAATGAAGGCCAAACAACTGCACACTACGATCTGCGTTATCATTAGGCACATTGTGCATCTTAAGTTTGCTGTGTTGTTCGTTGTGATATGTTGGCTGAACCTCTTAGTGATGATCTTTGTGCCATCGCGCTGGGTAACCTTGACGGTGGCTGTAAAAAGCCGGTCGCCGCAGGTTAGAGTTTCCGGTGATCTAGAGACATATCGAGAAATATTTCCTAACCACTGTAAAACTTCAGTTCCGTTAATAAACTAATAAGACGTTTATTTTCACTTCTTTGTCAACAACTGACCATGACCTATGGATTTATAGAAATACACCATTTCTCAATTTCTACCCCATGCATGCGTACATGACCGCATTTATAAAGGGGTTTATAAAGTTTTCACTATTGTCCTAACGTGTGGCGTACTGTAACGAAATAACGGAATAACGAGTTCCGTGAAATGCTCGGTTCGCAGTAAGATGCTTGTAGGGCGGAACGCAGAGGTTTAGGTGCGATTAAATTAGCAAGATTACATTTTCTACTGACATCGCAGGAATACATAGACAGTAGAGACAGTAAGTAATAACGAGTCTTCAGAGCTGTGGCGTAGACAAAAGTAAATCCACTGACGAGTTGGAGAGGTAAGTGCATATATACCTAAGTGACGTAATGACTTTTAGCGTAATGGGTGCACATTGGCAGACATTTCTGGCGAAATCCACGATAACGATTCCGCGAACCGTGGACATCTCTAAGCAGGCACCATTACAGGATTACAACGTAGGAATAACCACTGGTCTCCTTTCTACATTGGATCGCGGCTGTCGGCGGCGTTTTCGGGACCTATGTGTCGTATATATGAGCCGTATGACATTCGTGAACATTTTGTTTTTAAGGGGTTAAGAGAAAAATGCATTATGGCGACGAGACTTCACGACTAAGGTATCCGGCGGGTACTGTGGGACTTTCACCCACTAAAACCCTGGACCTCTTCGACTTGGGCCTTGATCCGGAGCTGATTTTGCTCTTACTTCGTGAACATTTACGAGCTAGTGAACTTTCCGGGCTCCCTTACAGAGCCTTAGACATTTAACTTATAAGATGGACAACCGCTTTAAATACAAATGGGGATTGACGTGTTTGCACCTACGGGTCTCCGCTTATTGCAAGGCGCAGCATTTAAGAGCAGACATTTGGGAACTATCTTCAGATATGTTGTTTTTTAGATTGTAAATTGAGGGAATTTTCTCCGGCTGACAATCAGCCTTGGTGGCTGTCATTGCTCTAAAACTGGATATACTATATAATAACGTTGGATTTTTTTTCATAGTTTTACGAAGTCAATACAATGAAAAAAAAATAGCTATAATCTTCATCATCGTCCTTGTTCGACTTGGTAAGAAATCTAACGCTGGGAATTCTCCTTTCATGTGTCCGTATCATGATGATCCTTTGCCGAAAAATGATCCCCGTCTGATGGATGGGACGACTCCTGACTCGTGCCTTGTCTGCGGCCTATATATCATCTATAGGTGCACTCGCCACGATCAGCTCCGAGGCGTCCGTATTCACGTTGACGGTCATTACCATGGACAGGTTTTTATCAATCAAGTATCCGCTATCGACCAAGAAGCGGACGGTGTCTGCCGCCTGGGCCTTCATGAGTGTGGCCTGGATTATCGCTGTGCTGATCGCCGTGTTTCCGATCTTCTACTACGGTAACTACAATGAGACCTTCTACGGCACCAACGGCGTCTGTCTACCCCTGCATCTACACAGACCCTTCATGACAGGTAGGTGCTGACAGTAAACTTTTACGAGTATAGTAGAATTTGTGCTGTCAAATGAAGACATTTGGTTCGGTAGTGATCGTAGTCGCAATGCGAAAACGCTTACGTGAACGTTAATTGTTGGCCGAAAAAGTTTAGCCTTCAGTCGTTGTTTAGCCCCCTAATCTATATTCTTAATCTGCTTTCCTCCTGATGACTAATTCACTTTATATAATTGATCTTCCATGTGCGCCCACTCTCCTGAGAGGTTCTTGAAGCAATATAAGGTGGCCTTTCTACCATAGACGGAAGATCTATAATTAAGGGCACGCCAAGGCCAAAAAGTGTGTGCGCGAGTAGTATTCTACTCAAAAAGTAAAATTCACTTAGAAGTAGCTATAGTTCTCTACGCATCTCTATACGTCTTATCTCAGATTCACTCAGTTAGCTGAGCAAGGCGTATATAATTATTGTATCAAACTTTCCATTGTATGTTATATGCATTTATCAAGGTCAGGGGGTAACAAGGGATTATCACAAAATATTAGTGTCAGCACCAGCGTAATCCTTATTAGAAACAGATGCTGTGGAGGTTATGTAGATGAAGTCAGAATGGCAACGTCTACCACAGCCAATCTGGTTGGGTTGGGATTCGAAATTGTCCAACAGCCATCTTATTCTCCAGGTCGAGCCCCAAGCGACTGTTAGGTCGTCAAAAATCTCCAATCGCACCTCAGCGGCCAGCGCTGCAATACGAATGTTAGTGTTAAGGCCGCCCGTGTAGTGGACGTAGTTTTGGGCCCATGGAAACCACGTTACATCCAAACCATGTTAAAAGCACTTGAGGATCGCGGGACTGGATCTATTAAGTTTGTTTTTTCAGTACAAAGTGTTTGGTTTTTTAACACCACTGGAGTTTTGTTTAAAACGCGCAACTTCTCAATAGAGATAAGTGGCGTCGAAGGACTTGAACTCAAGGGGAATATCCAAGAAGCTTTGAGTAACTCCAAGGAATCCTCTATAACAGCAAACATTTTCTCTACAGGACACTTATCGTTGCACCCCCCACCCGGCTCTAGGGCGCTTGAAATGTTTGGTACCAAAATTAATTTTAAGCAAAACAATGTAGAACACAAAATTGAGTAGAGGTCCTTGAAAACCGCGGTCGGCATAGCCGCACCAGGATTAAGTGTTCCTTTGTGCTGGTCGACTCCATTCCATCAGAGATGTTAATTAGTATATCTATGTGCATATATATTAGCTGTATCAACGAGTGACCATTATAGGACCCATGCACCGTCCTGTACGTCATTATTCTTATAATAATGATGAATTAATTAGTAGATGTGGTGTTATTGGGCGTTGTTGTTGGATGATTCATACTACTGAAGATACGTGGTGATATAATCACAAGGAACGTTTAGTGCGGAGTTGACTTCCCGCCTAGATTAGATATCTAGTTTCCCTTCGCGAGGCCAAAGATTCGATGTTTCTGTATCAAGAACTTCCTTATTATATAGTATAGTATAGCTTTACTGGTTTATTAAAGGAGCTGCAATTTCAAAATGCTTAAGCTCTCTTATATGTCATCACGCAGCGGGGCTCGAACCTGCTACCATATCAACATGATATATGACATTATTTTATCTCACTTTGTCAATTCACAATACCCCACGGGTATTAGTTATCCTCCAGCTTAGAACGGATCGCTGCTTTTGGCGGTATTATTTCCTCGAGTTTGTTTCAGCTAAATACAATATTTCTGCCTTACTCGTACCTGACAAGAATCCTCAGATAAAGAAAGATGATAAAGAACTCCAAAGATTCTCCGCGTCTGACAGGTTAAGAACTGGGGTCAGATAGGGGAACAGCTGAGGGTCAGCTCGAAAAACATATAATAAATACAATATTTCTATACAAATATATAATAAAATAAAGATAGTCCGAAATTTCTTCACGTTTCAAAACACTAGTGAGTTGCTTTTGATTCGCTGTCTGATTCGGTCATTCGACTGGTATCAGCACAGTTGACCTTCGTTCGACCCTCACTACGTCCTGTATTCAACTCCGCGTAAAAGCTCCTCCATTTCAATTTTTCGAGACTAGACCCTCTCGTCCATGCGTGACGAACGCCCCGGCGCCGGGACGCTCCATAGAGTTGACAGCGGAACGACATGAGATTCATTTCCACAGACAGTAACGACGCCGTCTGCGTAGATTCTACTAATGCACAAAAGCCATCGATATTCGAGCACCCCAGCGAGGTGCACGCATCAATATCAAACTTTACCGGTGGGTCATGTGTTGGTTTATCTTTTAGTGCACAAGGCGCTCACACGCCTTTTACGTGTGATATGCTATACTGCTTCGATATACGATGCTGGCTGTCAGGGCGTCTCTCACAGGGTTCAAATAATTCAGAACGCTGCTCTGGTAGAAACCTCTGCTGAGAAGCCGCAGAGTCCCGGTTGATGACATATTCATCCAGTCGGAATTACTCACAACTGAAAAGATTCATACGTGTCCTGTTCGCTTTTAACATGTTGAAGGGTAGAATTCCGAGTCTCCCGTCCATTTGATGCTGTCGTCGTCATCCGATGATTCTAGCCATTGCACGGCCACATTTGACGAACTGTCTAGTATTAGCGAATCTAGCAGATATTCGTTCGCCTTTGCTCTGGGATCGTCGCCCTTCATCGTGAGATCATCAATCATGAACCTAGTGAAACATTTTGGCAAGCGAAAGATTCATTCTGGCAAAATGAAAATATTACGAGGCGATCTGCAATAGTGTGTATACCGTGGATGTTAAACGTTTAAGGCTGAGAGTCGGCTCGTCCCGAAAGAAGCCTCAGACAGGTGTCTATGTTTTAGCATAATAATTACGATTTTCATTAGATATGTATTGTGATTTTCTATATCGGGAGTTGACTATGAATGTAGGTCTTATAGGAGCCGTTTGGGACGATTACGGGTTGCGATTTACTACTTATTTCTCTGCTTCGAAAATCGATTATTGTCAAGCCGGTTCGGAGAAACGAAATAAGAAGTGCTTCACACATTGTGACATATAAGAGAGCTTAAGCATTGAAAAATTGCAGCTCCTTAAATAAACCAATAAACATTTACCATTTACCATTGTATATATACGTATTTATAATTGTTTTTTCGAGCTGACCTTCAGCTGTTCCCCTATGTGATAGGCCTCATCTCTGGCGCGGTATATATACGTGTTAGAAGTATATAACCATACATTTAATCAGGCATAGAATAATTAGGGAATTAGTTGGGGACAGGGTGTGTCCTGCCGAGGCCGTCATTCTCCCAACGAAGGCGATGGCATTGCCTATCTGCTGCGCAGCGAGGGACAGTCGTTGCAGAATATGATATTGTATATACGTATCACGCCAAAACATAACAACAACGTAGAAAGCACAAACTATTACTACAGTATATTCATAGGGGACCTACAGCTGCGTTATTCGACCTCTTCTTTCCAATTCGTCTTCATTATGCACACAGTTGGCTATATGGAGCTTTTTGTAGAGGAACGACTTGCGGAACGATCACAATAATGATGGAGAGCGTCATCACCATGGGGTGCTTCAGTGCCAATGCGAGTCCACGACTCGCGCGATTATACGCGGCAGAAAATTGCTCTCAATTCTCGAATGACTTCGTACAACGATAAGTAACGCAGGCGTTTCGAGGAGGGAATTTAATTGAAAGCACAATAAATACCTATCGTGAGAGGTTGAAATATGCAGTAGTCTAGACTGATTCTGTTCAGCACTAGCCGACACCGTCTTCCCCAGGCGCTAGCCACTCTCAAGGACTACTTCACTAATAAGTAAATCAATTCTCCAGGCTGACTCACAGCCATCATTGAACGTCCACGGTACTGCTTTTGGACGTTTTTTGGCTTCATAAGACGGACCCCGTTTAATGCAAATGTGCAACGGTGGGGATCGAACCCGTCCTCTTCGCTCCTCCGATTACAAACGCGCACGCGAATGCCCCTCGCCACCGGACTCGACACCATGTCACTAATATGGGACTGGAAGTGTATCTGCAAAAGACCTGTCAGATAGGGCATGGTCAGCTGAGGGTCCGCTCGAGAAACAACTATAATACAGTTCGAATTAGACTATGACTGTAAAGCATATTAGATGTGACATAATAAAGATGACATTTTCGGCAGATATCCTGTTGAACGATATAACTTACTAACTGATGTTCGCTTAGAAAGGCTGTCTCTTGCCTGATGTTTGTTTGGTATCATGAAGAGGGAAAAGCAGTTGAAATTTCGAATTCCGTTTGTCTACTGTTGGCTCAATAGTTGCCTCCGACATAAGCTGACCCGATCACCTTCAATAGGTATCTCACTTGTCTCACTATAAACCAGACGTTTCGATCCAAGGAGACGTCGAGGCCTCTGAAGTCGCCGACATTTCCTATGGCACGTAACAAGGCCTCAGCCAACGGCCGGCTGGTTCATGTCGCAAGAGAGGCCAGCTTTGTGACTGTTGTTCCAATCAGCCTCAGGTCGGCTTCTAGCTCGAGCCTGAAATAGTTCTCTCTCTCTCTCTCTTCTCTCTGTCTCGGACAAGCACGTTTCACAAGCGTACTCGTGGAACTATATACACGGGCAGGCCAAACACGGAAGCAACTACGGAAAATCCCACGATCGCTCACGCTAAATCATATGGTGATCATGTCGAAATAGTTGTCCACCCATAGCAACAGCAGCAGCAGCACACACGTCGACCGTTTGATATCCCCGTGTCGCCCCGGGCGACCACCATCCACGCCACTCCAGTGTTTCAGCTCAACGTTACGTAAATCAATGGTGTCTACTGTTTCTCCGGATCCCACATAGTTGGTTTCGCCAGCAGATTCAACTGGCACTCCTTCGTAGAAAGGCCTCGTAAGCTGTTGGTGGAGACAAATATTGGTTTAACCACAAAACAAACACTGCGATAAGCTCAGCGACGTGGAGCCGACCCGGGGGCGTAGTCACCAATGCGTATGTTTTATATACCACTTCGTCCACTGGCGTAACCAGCCAGCCAGCCCGCTTGTGGTCCCTCTCCACAAGGCATCGTAAAGGGCTTGTGCTAATCTTTGCTGCTTAAACTATATTTACCTTTCAACGTACCATCCTTAAACTACTACTGCTACACGTAGTACTCAGCTGCCACTTAGAAATATATATATATATATTATATATATTTGTAGATACTATACTAATAATTAATGGATTCAAGCGGGATCGTATTGTCAACAGACCGCCGAACTTCACTGCTTAAGTGTTTCTTATATTGGTACGGTCCTGCCGCCTGGAAGTTAGTGGAACTCATGGTTTCAGAAATTTTTACTGAGTTTTGCATATATATATATGTAATTGTTAATATTTTGCTTAACTAACCGAAAATAAATCGGTCACTGCGGTCCAGTGTTTACCTTGCTTACCATTCCAAGGTTCCGTCAATGTCTCATAACAGTTGGCATATATATATATATATAGATACATCATGATATCATCGCGGGGCTACCTTTGGCCGCCAAATGTCTTAGTATAATAATATACGAGCGAGGTTCGAGGCAGACAACAATGAGACACAATTAGATAATTATATTATTAATTTCTAAAAACCACACACTCCATAGATAGTCTCATCGCATTGCCTAATCTAAACACTAACTGCTACTCTATAACGCTGGATGTTAGCAATTAAAATTGCACAATAGCTACATAGATTTCGATTTCAGTAAAGGTTAATCTATCACAGATATATACCCCGTGTCGAGCCCGGTGGCCCGGTGGTGTGTACGTGTACGCCTTGCTATCGGAGGAGAGACACGCAGGTGCACGGGTTCGATCCCCACCGTTGCGCATTTTCATTTAAACGGGTCAATCTTATGAGGCCTTATGCCGAAAGCAATTGTGCCGTGCACGATAAATGTTTGCTGTGAATCAGACCGAAAAGTATACTTAAATATACGCCCTATTGTTCTGCGCCTTCATCGGAACCCTCTCACAAGACCTCGATGCCGCAAAAGCATTAAAGATTACACAAGAACAACTTCATATACCTTCGTGGTAACAGCTTGAAAGCTAACACAGTCGTTCGTATTCAATAGCGAGATTTGTGCCTTTTTTTTTGTGGTAGAGTATCGGCGTCTTTCGTCGTTGTCGTCCTGGGCTAAAGAATAGGGGAGACCGCACTTGATATTGCGTCAACGTTGTGATCACGGTGCACTGTTCGTGTGGCCAGCCCTCGTTCAAATGTGAAATTCCATAGGTCAATATTGTTTCAATATTATTGAGTCTGTCGCAATATACTGCTACCCTGAGAGTTTTCCTTACAATCTACGTCGACCTACGGTGCAGCACGGCGTCTTGCACGGTGGTTTAGAGTTTCTGGATGTCCTAGAAGGAAAGCCGGAGGTCGCTGGTTCGAGTCCTGCGACCTGGTGAGGACATAGAAGAGAACTTGATTATTGTTCGAAAAATAGACCTTCACTTTCTCTCAATAAACCAATAAAACCTTTAACCTTTCTTGCGTTTCTCGTTAGGCTGGAGGTATTCGGCCTTTATCTTCCTCGCGGTGAACTCGGCCGCGTTCATTTTCATCTCATACGCGTACGTCGTCATGTTCTCCTCCATCACGGACTCGCGCTTGAACCTGCGTTCCACCCAACAGCTTCAGGACCGTGCCATCGCGAAGCGTTTTGCCTTCATCGTGGCCACTGATTTCCTCTGCTGGATGCCCATTGCTATCATCAAGATCGTTGCTATAGCAAGTGAGTGATCGCTGGCGACAGATTGCAGTGGATGTGCACTTTGCAGGACAATCAGGCCCAGTTGGACAAAGGACAAAAACAGGTCGTCTACTAGTTTCTCCCTATCTCGCCCCTATACTGGTATCTATGCGCGCCTATCTATCAACAGCGACACCGAGAGATTGTTGCCATTCACAATGGCATCCCTATCCCCCAGAGTCAACGGTGAGAGATTAGGCAATTTTCACCTCAAAGATGAGAATGTACTGATGGAATTGCTGGTCATCGTTCGGGGCAAGGTACAGCCGGGCAATATTGCTCGGGGATAACGATGCAAGTGTCAGACCGTCAGACCTCGTCGCGATGACGTCCGCAGGGGCCACTCCGAGATGGAACAGAGCAATACGTCAACGAAGAGGATTGAAGGGCGGCGAAAAAAAATAAACTGCTGAAGCATATTGGTGTAGTGGCACTCGGCAGATGGCCGCTAGCCAGAGGAGGTCTCAAAACAAGAGGTGAAATAGAGTGTAAGTGTACAGATACAAAATGTACTCGCACTGTTTCGAGAGTGACAAGACAAGCGCTTGCGGCGTGTGGGTATCTCACGGGCACTGTCTAAGCTGAGTGTCGGATGCTTTTGCCCTCTCGGTCCGTTACGGGGTCAACACTATATATTGCATGGTTTCGTTTAATGGTAAAAATGGTAAATGTTTATTGGTTTATTTAAGGAGCTGCAATTTTTCAATGCTTAAGCTCTCTTATATAATCAGATGATGTTGTTTCGAAACAGCCTCTGTTGAATGATTTGTTAAAGATAAACGAACCCCTCGATGAAAAATGCTATTGTGCTTGGTTTTCAGCTGAATAGTAGTTGGGAAATCGAAGAAAAGAAACAGATCCAGTCAGATACACATACGCGTGACCTCTCCAGGAGTTTATATGATCTCCAAGTTTGGCTGCGTTGGCTGGCGGAGACGGCGTGCAACGAGGTCATTATTTGCCACTGACTTTTGCTTGCCACCCCAGCCTCTTCGATTAAAGCAAATCGCTGTATACCCATCGTCTTAGAGGCATTACATTGGGTGAGGGCCGAGAGGGTGATTGTCAATGGGCGCTTCGGTGGAGTACAACAGGAAAATATGAATGGGGTGTCCATTGCTGTTTGCATTAGAGCTTGGTGTGAGCAAATTTAAAAAATTAAAAAAATTTGAAAAATTAAAAATAAATTAAACAATTATGTCGAGCATACGTTACATGTTAGATGAAAGTGGAATAACTCCATCTTGTTTATGCTGGAAGATCAAGAGGAAGCTTCGAAGGTCTCGACTATGCAGGTCACTGCTTTCGGTAGAAGAAATAAGGCCAGCGTGTTACTCGACGTTGACACCCAATTAGATGAGTCCATATATATAGATGAAGTATTTTCAGCTTGGTCTCAGATGCTCGCCTATGTGACTGACTTCGGAACCAACTTCAGGTGTCATTTCAAGGGCCCATCGGGGCCATTTTTACCTATTTTTTAAAACCTCTCGCACCTGGCAAGTATCCGCAGATACAGTGAAATGATAAAGGAATTTAAAAATTCCCCAAAACATCTCCAACCAGGATTTGATCCCAAACTATATCTCCCTCGTGACATGTAAGAGAGCTTAAGCATTGCAAAATTGCAGCTCCTTTAATAAACCGATAAAACCTTTAGCTCCCGTCTAGCGGTCCATGACCCTTTATATTGGACAGTTTGGAGGCCGATATATAGATCGTAATGTTATTATTTGCCTGTGATTGCATTCGAGGGCCACTCTGACAAGCACAATATCTCAATATGACCTCTGCTTGTATTGGTAGAGGTCACATTGAGCCAAGACTACAGTATGACAAGGTGTGATATGGTAAGTGTGCGATAGACAGCTCAAGGTAACAGAAAATGTATGTACCTTCATATCCTGCCGTCGTCCCGAGATCTACGTTTATAGGAGACGTCTGCCGAAAATATTATACATCGAGCTGCTTGAATCCCGTTGTTGCAGTGTATGAGCTAGTGCGACGTCGTCAACAAAAAGTCGCGAATCAAGTCTGAGGAACGGAGAAATCCGTAGCTAAAAATAGACGACGTTGTACTTCTATGGCTGTAAAATGTCTCGTGCAATCATTATACAAGGATACACGCAAGGGAAAAGCGGAACACGACTTGATCTAATGTTGGATTTTGCTAATTTTGAGAGAGACTATCAGAGTTTCACTTGAGTGTCACTGGAATCGCTAACTATTTCACGTTGCATAGACGCGGAGGTCAGTTAGTTTAGTTAGCAACTTAGTCTTTTATTTTAATTGCTACATGTTTGATCATTAACGAAAGAGCTACATTTATATGGAACAGAAATGTTTCAACGTTAGAACACGAACGGCAACATTTGGCCCGAGATATTTATACTGTATTGATATTGATTTCGTAATAAGCGGAGAACGAACAAGTGTGCCCGACTAATCTGTGTACACACCATTTGAGTGCATTAGTAGATTCACTAGGCATGTCCCTTGCGCCTCGCCACAGGATATCTTAAGGTTGTACATTTCGAATACGCCCGAAGGTGACGGATGGACAATGCATACACAGGTTGTGTATGGAGAGTGCCATTAAAACGATATTTCCTTACCCCGTCTCTCTTAGCTGACGGCATCAACGATACACTGTACGCGTGGGTAGCGATCTTTCTTCTGCCGGTGAATTCCGCGCTTAATCCCGTTCTCTACACGCTCACGACGAGACTCTTCAAGCAGCAATTATCTCGCTACCTGTGGAGCCTTAAACCTCTTCAATTTCGTGTTCGGAGAAACTCGAAGAAAACGCTCGTCACAACATTGTCTGATGTAAGTTACCTCGCATAATAATTTGTGGTCAACGTGCGGTCGAGCTAATCACGTTGTGTAGGTGGTGTTCCACGCGTAGCTGCTTGATTTGACGTTGAATTTCAGTTAGATTCGTGTTTTTTTTTCGTTGTTCGTTATAGAGGAGGAAATTTTCTTCAAACGCACGGACACCACTGGGGACATTGCGATCTCCGTAGAAACTGAGCCAGTCTAGTGCAGGGTTGATGTGGCCGACAACAAGATTACTGTACTGACATTCATTTCGGTTCCAGCTGACTAAATTTGCATTTGGAACAAAATGCACTAATCAAGTCGCTATCGTCTAAGAGTTTTGAAATTGTTGAATAGTTAACGCGTGTTGCTTAAGAGCCTAAGAGTCGCCACAGCGCTGAACGACAACACTCTGTCAGTTACTAGATAATAATTACAATACGCTAATTATTCTATGTTATCTAATTTCTCCACATCGCCGCCCAACGGTTGGCCCGCTGTCACCCCATTACCGTTCGTCCCGATCCGTGTCCGTCGGACTGGTTCACGGGCAGCAGCAGCCGGGTCATGTGGGCGCCGGTGGCCGGCTGGCGTCCATCAAGCTGAACGGGCATTCCGTGAAGCACGCTCATCTTCAGCATATCGACCGCGACCAGCTCAATCAAAAGTTACGCGAGCAGTTTGTGTGATCCTGGCTGTCTCGGAGCGAGAGTGAAAGCGCGTCAGGCGTTTCCGGCATTTCGGTGGCAGCTACCGGAGCAGCGAGCTGCAGCCATGCATCGTGCAGCTGCTGTCACAGCCATAGTTACGATACGCCAACAGCGAGCACCAACTGGTAAATGCCACGTCCGCATTCAGCACGGCAGTCCACACCAGTGGCGTGTCAGTGCGGAGCGCCTCCCCGACCCCATATCGGTGCTTCGTTCAACTGGTCAGCATGGGGGGGGGGCGCGAGCGATCCCACACTGGTAGCACTGTGTTGCAGTTGGTAGCTTGGCTGAGCGAAGCCAATCGAGCGCGCACACATCGAACCTGAGGGTTTTGCCACCACGTCGTGCCTGTGATCAATGTATGCCTACTCGCCTGATAGATACCCTGACGAACTACACAGCCGGGTTCAGGCTTCTACCGGGAGGTAGGCGCAGCGTAGGAGAAGGGACTCGTTTCGGTGTACGTTGCTCATCCGTGTAGTCTGTATACGTACTGTTCGAGATTCGATAGCGTTTGTAACGGAATATGGAACATGCGTCTACCCGAGTAGACGCATTTGCTGAGACCACAGCGACTAGTCCTTACTCGGACACTGTGATAGCGTACGTGTAATTCTAACGTGATGCGTTCTGCCCATCTGGCTAAGGGGGTGTCGAACGAAATGGTCACCGCCCCATGGTTACCGCAATCCGTGCTCTAAACTCATGAAACTGACGTGGTTGGCAAGCCGCTACAGGTCTACTCGACAACTACTCTCTCGCTCCGAGACCTAACTATTAACGTGTACATATACAAATCAAAACTAACTGATAACACACACACGCACACATGTCAGATACTGAGATCTGGAACTCTATCACGCACTCAAACAGATGCTGATCGATTGAGGCCCAAGAGAAAATAGCCAGCACACCAAGAGGCTAACTGACAGAAGCGATATGGGGCACTCACACGGGTTCGTCCGCCGCGAAGAACCTCTGCACTGGAATACGATCGAAGGAGAATGGAAAAATCCTGGTTATTCCACCATATGACCATCAACCTATTTGAGAGGCAGGGCTAACCAGTGCTGGGTAGCCCAAGCACACATGTGTGTATATTTTCTGAATGCGATGTTTGCACAAGGAAACCAAGGCGATATGCATTCCCAGGTTGCATATATATATATATATATATATATATATATGATCCAGATGGCGGTGACAACAATGATGGGGGTGTCAATGACAAATGGGCGTTGGACGGACACGAGGGTTGTGGTATGACTGATAAAAATTATAATGATGATAATGATAATAATAAATACAACATCAGCAGCAGCAGAAGCAGCCTCTAATGTGATATGTAGACTCTGCAGTGACACCTTGTCGGGCTCTAGTAACTGCATCGTACGTGCTCTATCTATTATTATATATATATATATATATATATAATTGGTATTCTACTTCTAATTATTATTGTTATTAGCACTATTGCCTGTTGATCATAGGCGGCTGAGGCGTTCGAGCCTTCATGCATTCTGTCTCATACTGAATGAAATCAATTTATTCCCTAATGCTGTGTTTTCCAACTGCTGCCTGTTGAAATATCGAATCGATTCCAACCTCGAACCAATTCCTCCCGTAGCGTTGCCTCATCATTCATATGAGTTCATCTGGACCGGCGATACTTGCTAATGACGACAGTACGCTAGGAATATAGCGGACAATATCGTTGAGTTTTCGCTTACCCTGCCATCTTCATCTATTCCGTATACACGGTGGGGATTTGGCTGTACTTAGTTGTGCTCGTGTATTTGTCGCCTGTCGATTTATGAATCTCTCCTGCGTACGCGTGAATCCTCATATAGCCAACCTTCTCGTTGAGCTTCGATAAACTTGTGCTTTGATAGACCTTACAAACGTAAGAACAAGGGAGATTTCTAGAAAATGCGATGGTGGTGCGTTGTCGTAACTTTTGAAAAATGATATTTGCCCGAAAGTTCAGGCAGCCCCAAGCTTCACGCGGGGAAGGGCGGAACGCAGCGGTCGGCGAGGTGGATTAGTAAGCCAAGCTGATACAAACGAACATACTTTAATTGTCGAAGAAAATGATGAGATCATGAAGCGAGCATATCCGATATATATATATATATTCACGGCGAAATGATAACGCAACCTGTGGAGCGTTCGTTACAATGACGATAACGATGGTGAGGATAAAAATGATGGTATTTTCTCAAAATGTATTGTATTTGCTCAAGATTGTTTTTCATTGAAATGAACAATGAACAATTAGTATACACAGCGTAGGTACGGCGAAAAAGGAAACTGATGGAATAAACGCAGATCGCGTTATACACGATGATACGTTGTCGAAAGCGATCATAACAACAAGAACAAGATGAACAACACCGTGTTTTCTTTTCATCGTTTGCTTCCATGGAAATGTGGGCATCTGTTCGTCCCCTGCCAGTGTCCGTGTTCGGGGGGGGCTCTGATCCGTACAAGGATCAGAGTCGGACCCTAAGTGAATCGGACCGTCGGACTGGGGAGTAGCCTCGCAGTGAGATTGACTATGCAGATATTTGTGTTTACATGCCCATGTTAGCTCTTCCGTGAGACTTTTACAGGTGATCGGGAATGACTCCGCAGTACGTACAAAGCGCGCTTGTATGTGGTATCGGTACGATGGGTTCAAGGCCAAACACTATCTTGTGCCTCGTCCGCCACAGGGTGGCGTTTGCTCAAGTCAAGGTCAAAGCGGGGGACTTCGGGTCGTTATTAACAAAAACGCATATTGTCGCCCATTGGTCGCTCTTGAGGTCGAGTGGAAATTGTTTAGGAGGACATTGAGGGTCGGGATCATCATTCAGGAAGAGAGTTCACTGCGTGGGTCCACTGTGCACTCATTGCAGCGTATGCAAGCCAGACGAGCCAGTCGTGTTTGTTCTTTGTCCGAGTTATGAGAAGATTGTCATTATTCAATCGGTAATGACAATCTTTGTCTTTCTTAATTCTCTGTCTTTCTTATTTCCTTCCTGACATTGTCAGCCTTCGGGTTGTCAGACTCCATAATATAACTATGAAAATGTAATTATGCTCGATTTTATTAAGAGTAATGATTATAATAATACTAACAGTTGTCTTGTGTGAACGTCTGCGATCAAGAACCACCTCGCCCGTCTACTAAACAGAGCCTCGAACTCATCACGAGTCCAGCGCGTGAAGGTTCTTTCGAGAATCGACATTGCCTGAGGTGTTGTCTGAGAGAGTGCAATGAGAGTTCCTGAGCCAGGGATCTAAAATGTCGAATGAATCTGGGAATCTGACATGATCAGTCATCTGTCCTTGGAAATCATATTTCTCGTCATTGTTTCTATACGTTGTTCATTTGTGTGGTATCAGAGACAATCGTCAGTTAGATTAGATTTGCGATGTCTGGTCTTTTTTCGCGTGGGCACATATATGGCTGAGTCAGAAGATCAGGTAATTTTGCTTTCCACATATATATATATATATTGTTTTTTTTTATGTTTAATGTATTAGTAATATAATGCTATAGTATTATTATTATTATTATTATAATTTATAAATAAAATGTACATATATAATAATTATAGAAGCAGTTGAGGACAATTGGGGTGTCTAGACTGCCATACATAAGATACCGTATAAAAACGCATTTCCACATGACGCCGTTATTGTAACTACAAAGCAAGCTACGCTTCTATTCATAGATTAGGAATCCTTTCGTGGAACAAGACCGTTTACGACAGCAAGCAAAAGGTTTCGTTATCCGCAAGCAGAACCTTGGACCTGGCATTATTGTGAGATTCTAACCCATGTTTCCTTATGGCCACTCGTTATAAAAATAGCCAATATAAGTATAACGAAGTACTTTATACCTTAGTGCAGGCACAAAAGCGTCATATTTGTAAAAACCTTTTTCTTTTTTTTTGTAGTTTCTGTGCTTTAGTGTATGGAACTTTCCCCTTTAATGCTTGTTACTGGGCTTTCATCATGAGTCAGCAATCAGTGGCCATGTTACCACCACGAAAGCGATACGCGGTCGTCACATGATATACCGTATGAATACCCGCTGCTACTATGCTCAGCTGGTTTAAATTACTTGTGATTACTGTAATTACTCTTTTTTTTGTTTTTTCAAAACTAGTCACAATAGTGACATTTCCTATTCGTATGATTGTACGAAGCTAGAATCTAGAGGTGTGTAATCGCTAAATTAGGCTGGATACTGGCTGTAATTAATTGTAATTATTATTATTATTATCTACGTGTATTCAGCTTTAAACACACAATAATTAGAGACTTAGTTTTGGATAAAGTGTCAAGCCGAAGCCGTCATAGTCTCGAGGGAGAGGCGTTGCAGAAGGAAAGATCCTGTGCGCTTGTCCCCGGTGGCGCGGATCAGCCTATGGTAGACACCTTCGAGGAAGTTCGCAGTGAGGGGGCCGTAACCGCCTAAGCTCTCAAAAGGCAACGAACGAAAAGAGCTGGGTTGGCTGCAATCCGGTGACGTTCCGTAGCTTGGCCCGCACCGCACGAGCTGCCGCATGTCGAAGGGTGGTTGCACAGTGGCAATAAATCTTGATTTATTAGCGGAACTGCAGTTTTTTTTGTTTACAATGCTTAAGTCCTTGTAAAGCTTATAGTGATAAGGAAGTGTTTCATCGTATGTTTTTGTTTATTCAAAATGCCGCCTATCACTGGAAAGGTTTACAGTAAGTGAATGTTCATGCAATTCATGGTGAAATCTAAAATGACAAAATCCAAACAAGCTACTCAGGTAAGCTTGGACCGACACATCAGGCAAGGGACATACTCTCGGCAGAAGATTGATTTTAGCAGGTTTTTTGTCATACACGTCACGCCCCATGCATAGGATCAGCCCATTTCTATGGAGATTGGAGTGCCTCTGATGGTGTCCGCGCGTTTGGAGAAAATCTACCCTTCTCGAAAAATGCTCGTTCGGAAAATTGGAGGCTGTACAACGATCAACGACTCTACCTTCATTCCTGGAACTGATTGACAATCCATGGTTTCGCAGTCCAACTCGAACTGTTCACGTATATTCAAACAATATAATCAATGGCAAATCTGTACAAGACGCGTGCATTATGTGCGAGACAGACAGTCACAACGAGCTACCAACTCGGAACTGTTTATGTAGATATTGCAATGATGTCTGCGGCAAGAGATCATCACGTTGGAGAGTATGCACTCGATCAACTGCTCACTGACCCAGCTGGACTCTTCCAACAGGCCTAAACAGTTCATGCTCAGATGTGTATGTGCCCTGTTTACACGAGCTGACCCCCACCTATAGGTTTTATCATTTACGGCTTTTGCTGCCGCTCTCGCTACCGTCCCATTTTACTAGTTACCTAGGTGCATATGTATAACACAATACCGTGTGAATAAAAGATCAGGTTGAATCTCTGATTTTGTTTGGTACCGTCTCATCTCTCTCTCGTAGAGAACGCTCATGCAGACTAAGGTGTCTGGCGTTATGCAGTGAAACTTCTGCCTGATGGCCTAGTAGGCCTGTCCGTCAAATGTGCGCCCTATTTGGGACAGTCCCTTTGGACTGTCCCAAATAGGGCGCACATTTGACCTGGGCCCCTTCCTGAACCTCTATTTAACAGCTAACTACGAGCTGGAAGGAGGAATGGGAGGTACTTCTCAAATCGTCGGAAGCCACCCCTCGGCTTTTGTCGCATCTCACCTGGCGACGTTGGTCCGGCGCGTAGGAGATTTCTCCCGTGAATTTCATGAAGCGACCTTGAGGTCAAGATCGACTTCGCACTTGGCGGACTTCAGGGGTTCCTGGATTTTGGGTCAGGTTTGCCCTGGTACTGGCATTGATGATAAGTTTCTCGGAAATTTCTTGTAAATGATACAGAACAGTTTTCAACAGCTCTAGACCACCTAGCTTAGTTTCCAATGCAGAAAGACCTCGAAACTGCCACTGTGTAGCAGCATTGATTCAAGACCTTGTCAAGTTCTGGACTGATCTTAACTTTCCTTCAACAGACGCCTTATGCGACCATGAATAGGGCATTATTGATCTTCCCAGCCAAACCACGATTTCTGTGGTTCAAACCCATTCAAATTTCAGGCCGGACAACAAATCGTTCTACTGCTGCTGTTCGTGGTTTCCATTGCAACCGCACCTAAATAGGTACTCCTTACCCGCCCATGCCACAAATGGTGCAGGGTTCGACGAGTCTAGGCTTATTTCCAATTTGCACTTCGTTGCTAATTATTCTCAAAATGGGCTACATATAACGCGACGAAGAGACTGTACTGAAGACTTTTATTCACACATACAATAAGTAGGAATTCGTTCTAGGGATTACTTGGGGGGATTAGTTGGTGGACCGGGGCCGAGGACGACATTGTCCCGAGGAAGGCGATGGCAAAAACTATACTTGATATACCCATAGGGGTCACAGCAGTGCACTTTAAGCTTCTTACCAAAAACAAATTGATCTCGAACTACCCTGATCCAGAACGGCCTCTTCGTGTGTGTCGGTAGCTTCATCTGTCTGCTCATAAATGCACTTTTGCTCACCTTACTAGGGGGCTGGAACCCTCACCACCAGTATACGCTCAGTAGGACATTGCTAGCCAATACGTATGTGATTAAATATCTGGGGATTAGGCTTTCCGGCTCGCTTAGTTTCAGGGAACAGAGGCGGATTACGTGGTGATCAAATGCTCGATTATATTTAACGGTATCCTCAGGGCATTTGCTCTGAAAACTCCGTCTGCTCATCTGAAGCTCTGGGATTCTCCCCTAGGTCACTATTCTCATGCACGATAGTATCGTGTGGAATCCTCTGAGAGTCGAAAATACGCAATTGAAGCAACAAATGCAGAACGGCTTCACGCAAACGTGTTGAGCACAGACGTTACAGCTATAGGCTAGGGAGTGCCTGATATATTTTACAGAATTAACACGAGCGGAGGAGACCTTGGACAAGTTCTTTGAACTAGAGGGCAGCGACGCACTTCAGAGCGGGTGTTGTGTTCCGTCCTGAAGCGATGAGAGAGTACCCGAGAGTCGAGAGATTGATTTCACTTGATATTTACGGGCTTTCTCAGAGAAACCATTTTTCTCCGAGAGAAACGCTCTGAGCAGTATTTTGGCTACCCCTACTCATTGAATATGCCACCAGTTCCCAACGAAGAAGCAGTTAAATTTAGATTATTGACATCGTTAGTACAGAGTGTCACCTGCACATCGTATACAAAACACGTCCACAAATATAGAATATTCGAACTGCCTAGGGGTGACGGTATTCGTAAGTCTCTCGTAACCTAGCGAGCAAGTAACACAATGAGGGCGCAGAGCGTACCGATGAAACTAAATGTAATTGCGATGCAATTACTATCTCATAAGGGAAATTCCACCCACAATTTAATATCGTCTAGTATCTCAACTTCGGGTTCTATCAAGAACATCAATGTGTGCCAATGTACGATGTTTGCTGTAAACAACGAACACGAACGCGTGCGCCGGCATCGGTGAAGGCGTCGTGATACATTTCGTACGTGGACAGACCCAATAAGGGCGTCACAACAATCGGGTCATATCCAGCAGCTTGACGACACTCTGACTGTTCTCGACTCTCGAGGGTTCTACAGCGGACTTTTAATGAGATTACCACTTCCTTCTGGTGTTGTAAAAGCGGATTGGTACGTTTACCCAAATGAGAGCTTTACGATAGTCCTACATAGGAACGAAATTACTGACTAATCAACAACAACAACAACATCATTACTGCTGTAATCCGATGCTTTCCGATTCTTCTTGGAACTATATATATTTATATAGCCCACGCGAGCCATGATTCAGTAAACGAAAAACAAACTGGGTGTGGTCCGTGAAGGGAATTCCACGAATAAGCTCCTTCGGGCCCTGCTATCATTACTACTATTAAAATCGTAAATGAGTGTAGCCATCATCGAGTTCATTACAAAGTACCCATAATGGTTCGTTCAATGGTGTCATATTTATGCGATGCCATTGATCCTTTTGAGTGTTTTTCTTTCATTCGATTCTTTTTAAAGGGATGGTAATTAAAAAGGTGACGCCTTTTGTTGAAAAGTCTGTTTTTACAGATTCTTTCATGTGATGAATGTAGGAGAGTCTGAACAATTAAGTTTTCGGGCAAACTGTCAGCCAACATGTGAGACAACGTTTACGGAATTGCTTTTTGAATATTATATCTATATATATTTATTCAAGCATACAATACTTAGGAATGATTTCTAGGGATTATTGGGGAGGGGGGATTAGCTGGGACCGGGGCTGGGGCCGGCATTGAGTTGTTTCGTAGGACGGACTCCTAAATGCAAGTCTACAATGGAGGGGATCGACCTTCTTATTGCACCTCTGGTTGAAAGGCACATGAACGCACCACTCCTCTGGGGCCAACTACTTTTTTTTCCAAGCCGAAACTTCGTTTTACGATGTGGTTTATTGTCACCATTGTAACTGGCTCGTATGAAGCTTACAGCTAATAGAATAAATTACTGTGGCGGTTACTACGAATTGTACGATTAATTCGGCCATGCCTATGCACGATAGGGCATTTTCGGCACAATTGTGCATTTGTCTCTCGACCCATTTTCTATGTGATGGATATCCTTTGACATTTTGCATTTGAACGATGTTCTATATGCGACCTGCTCCCGATCTTTATTTCCTATCATCTGTGCCAAGGTCTACATTTGTTGAGAAAGTAGGTTACCCCGGTGTCATTTGGTGCATTAGAGCCTCGTGCTCTGGGTACATACACACAAGTACGCACAAGTATCCTCTAATTGGAGACCTTCAACCGCGGTCGAAATCATCTTGGATGAGGCTATCTAGGTAGAATGACTATGTGTGAGTCCCATTCCTCACTAGTTATGTAGGGAAAACTCCATGTTAACATGATGTACAACTCGAATTTCTGCGACGCTAACGATGACGGAACTACGTTGTCATTGCTTGCGGGCGGATCCATTGGTTACACCGTTATGGCCAATGGGGCCAAGGATATTCATGATGACTTGTCAATATTGGCTACATAAATATAGGATCTGATGATATACAGAGGGCGTTTGACCCCCGCCCCGCCTGAGCTGAGCAGAAAATGTACAGAATGGACGACGTTATTTTCGGTATTGCACACGATGACTACTCGGGTTGGAGAAGTTTCCTTTGGGAGGTCGTGCGAGGAGAGTTTCTTCTTAAACGGAAAGTTTCGTGGGAAACGCGTGATCAAATATTGGATTATTATTATTATTATTATTATCAAATAGATATACACTCGAGCTAGATAATACTAGGTTGTGTATGCATCACTAGCTTACTATGATTGCAATAAAGGTAAGGTAAAGGTTTATTGGTTTATTGAAGGAGCTGCAATTGTTACAATGCTTAAGCTCTCTCTTATGTCATCACACGGCAGGGCTCGAACCTGCGGCCTCTGGCTTCCAATGGCCAGAGACTTAGCCGTCCAAGCCACTGCGCTGATAAAAAGAATATTATATGGACTAGGCAACGGATACCCTTCCTTGTTCAGAGCATTCTACCCTCTGTGAGGCAAGGAGGCAGTGCCATCGCCGCCCTCAGAGTAATGATGGCTTCGGCCGGACACTGTTCACACACCCCAACTGTTCCCAATTGATTCTGTACATTTTGTTGAACTAATTGATAGGTATGATAGCAACTAGACACAGGACTTTCGTTGGCGCTTGTTGTATTATGTTGCTGTAGTTGGAAATATTGTTATGCAGAATAAACGGAAGGATATATCTTGCTCCGAGTCTCAACCATTTAAACCTTTTAGCCGTTAAGTAGAGTGCTCGATTTGAAGGGTCCTGAGACAGCTTCATATATATATATTTTTTTCGAGCTGACCATCCCCTATCTGATATTCCTCAGCTCTTATCCGTTAGGTATTACTATGAGAGGACCTGTCGGAGCCACCTTTAAGGTACGAGTAAGGAAGAGAATAAGCAAAGGTGGCTCCGACAGGTCCTCAGCATCATCATTAACTATAGCTAAAGAGGAGGATTCGAACGGATCTCATAGCTGTTCTCCAGCTCTGTAGGTCGCATAATGTCGGTATCTGGTGATTCACCGAGATACGACCGCGATTGAACTGTGCCATCGTGTGCCGATCCAGCCCGTGCAGGACATGCCAAATTGAGAGTAGCCTAGCCGCTTGTCCGAAGAGAGAGAGTCCTCCATAAATGATTTATGATCTCATCGAGGGGCTTTGTGGAGACTTGACCGGCTTTCCGTAGAAAATGGTGGAATTGAATAATTGCATCAGGCTTAGATTATCCGCGTAGATCGAGCCTATCTCAATTGACGATCGAGTCGCTAGATTGTGCCCTTCCTCGAAATGACCGGCTTCGCTATACACAGACAGCCTAAGCTTGGTGGAGTTTCCCGCCGTCATGGCCGAGCTACCTTCGATGTCAAAGGGCTACCCAAGGTGTTTAGTGAAGAACTTAATGGATGTCTATGATCCTGCAATGTTTAGATCACCCGAAGGTTCAGATGTCATATGCTTGTTCAGGCTTGAGACTGTTTTCTAGGATTCACGCCTTTAAATCAGCCCAGCAAAATCAAATGCGATGAAGTTTAGTAAGAAACGTCATGTTGTTGCCAGCGACACCCTGCGTCTTCACAAGTGAGAGACGTCAAAAACCTCGTTGGGATTTCAATGCCAACTACCGGCCGGTAGTTGTACAGAGCCTGTTATAAAAACGACGAGAAACATTGTAGTGGCCTAGTCGGAAATCTCCACCAAGGCCACGAATCATCTTTGCCCCCTGTGTGCTCCCCTGAAACTTTTCGACATGAAGGTCTTGTTGATAGCTTTGTATGCTAGACAAATAATCTGGCCTATGGATATATCATGAAACTAAATGAATTACCTTGACAAGAGAAGCAGGATATGCGTGCATAACACAAGCGTGTTATCGGCCTTCGCACGTCATGCCGAAACCAATTGGCAGCTCGTTTAATTGATACTCCACTACTCATGGATGACCTAGAGGCGTAGCTGGATCTCACCTGGCAATTCTCGCCTACAAGGAATCTCTTCGCAGACGCACGCCAATGCCGCTAATATAGATCATGGCGTTCGCGAGACTCGATCTATCACAGACAACAGCTGGGGCGGAGGGCTTGAGTCGAACAGATCACCGCCGCTGGATTTCGTCATATAGTTTGGGAGACGTGTGTACGTGGGCGGTAGGGTCGCGGAAAGGGTCGAGTGTGCATAAAAACCACGCGGCAAATCACTCCTGGCGACCAAATCCTCGATGCCGGTAAATCGAAGGGTGGAGCCTATGATTCGACCGTTTGTCACGTCCCGAAACTCTATCCCCGCTTGTTGTGCCCTGCTTAACTTGGTCTCCAGAAGCTAAGTCCTTCTCCTGATACGTGTCAGCTTGCAGTCAACTGCCGCCGGGCGAAGCGGGTAGGCCTATGTGTCCGCCATCCAAATGTTCGCCTCCCCTCAATCCCTAGCAGTACGTAAATTCTGCCAGTTTCGTGTGGTATCCTAAAGGAACCGATGTTGACAGGAGATGCCTCGACGCTGTCGACGATGCAACGGATACAAACGCCAGTGGCTGATACGTCCCCTATGTAATCGGGCTGGTGGATGTACAATAATGGTCGTAATATCAATAAGCACAATATTGGCACGTCTCCTCAACACCTGAAAGATTGCCGAAGAACAAGTCCGACTCTGGCCTGGGTTACTCATGCTGGCGGTTTTCGTATTTTTACTGGTGGTCTATATATCATTGATGAGCGTTACGTTTGGAGAACGCAGCCGTAGGCCGTAGGCGGTTAGTTTATACGACTGTAATCACACTGATTGTAACAGCACCTGTGTGTCTACCGACATCAGGCATATGAGTCATAGCCAGCTGTCAGATTGTCAGGTGTCACCAACTGCACCATAAACTATTGTATATATGTGTATATTAACAAACAACACAATGAAATAAGGGTGAGTAATAAATATGTGAAATTAGTGAATAAAACGCTCGTACATTACTTAGATTTGTGACAAAAAAATATTGCGAGCCCAAATGCAAATAGTGCCGCAGAAGCATAGCAGTTCAAAATTCCGAGTTAGCGAATGTTAGTACAACATGAGCAGCTGGTATAATTTGCAAGTTGCGGAAATTAATTTCTTTCCAATCTAACAACAAGGTGATCTATCCAAAAATGCTCAGGCGATATAATCCATATAAATGGCACCGAACAATGATGATTGCGGAATTCGTGAACAGGTACGGTTTGAGCCTGAGTGGCTTATACAATATCATGCTTATGTTTGTTGGTCATTGCCAGATAGTTCCCCTTGAACTACGCAATCCCCAGGTCAATCTCCAGTGTCTAAAGCTACAAGTGTGCACGCCGCGTTAGTACAGGAGCACGTTGCATGTAGACGCGTGTGCACAATAACTTTAATTTGCAAGTTTTCACATATTGAACTTTTTTTTACGAGGTTAAAGGTAAATCCTGCATTCACATATTTTACTAAAAACAAATAAATGTCATCAAGGAATTCCCTTTAATTTCCTTTATGCTGATGACCGAGAGCCTCAAAAAGCCTTGTAAAAGCGCTGAAGAAGGAAAGATGCCCCCCCCCCCCCCCTGCGCTAACGGTGATTGGACCTGTCTGGAAAAAACCGCGGCAGAACTAACCGTCACCATGTTATCTGTGTGCTAGACAACTGTGACCCAAGGGGAGGAGTGAGTCTCTGCCGAAGATATCGGAAAATCTGTATCAAAGATTATGCAGCTTATGCAGTTCTCAGACGCTTACTCCCTATCAATGCAATAACTCCCCTGTAAATTGTTGTTTTTCAACATATCTCCGAGACATGTCACGTTCTGACAGTATATATGTATATATATATACTGTCAGGTTCGAGTATATATATATATATATATATATATATATATAGGCCGCAGGTTCGAGCCCTGCCGTGTGACATATAAGAGAGCTTAAGCATTGTAAAAATTGCAGCTCCTTCAATAAACCAATAAACCTTTACCTTACCTTACCTTATATGCGGGTGACACCTAAACAAGGTATCAAGAGACAATCGTATACGCATCGGCACGGTGGGTTGGAGGGTGGCTGTCAAGTCTCTGTGAGCTGTAAGTAAAAGCCGGAGATCGAAGGCAGGTTCGAGCTGAACCCCCTACAACCAGATAATGGGGTATATCGGGAGAACTTAGCTGCATTGTAAAACATTATAGGTGCGTTAATACTAAACTAAGATTTTCTATTGTATTCTCTATTGCTCCGATCGTTATAGATGTATCTGGTTATTTGATAACGATACATTCGCCCACGTCGAATTGCGGAAATTCGAAGCGATTACCACAATTTGTATGAGGCGCCACTCAATGTGCGCGTGTATATCATAAGCGTATATACGTGTGTAGGGCTATCGTTTATGATAACATAAGACTGATTCCCGAGACCAACTGAATGAATAATGTTATACGTTATGCTCATGAGACTATCGACATTGCCGTCCCTCTGTAAAGGACGTGTTAGCTAGACACGCGTACCTCGCTGAATTGTCCATTTCATGGGTGTATAGTAAGAAGCAGCACTCCCGTGTAGCTCGTCGTTGTCAATTACTAAAAGCATAGGAGAAGCATAGTCGATGAAGTGGTATTGTAGTACATATTGGCTGATACGATGCGATCTGCCTCCCAGAGCCATAAGCCATTTGAAAGGTTGATTAGATGGCTGCCCTTCTGCGACCCCGAGGCGAATGTTGGTGTTCCATTATATCCGATATATAAGTATCTTGTGGACTACACCAGATGACGTTAATTGTCCAATGAGACCGCTTGAGCCGCCTTGTTCTTCGGTGATACACATCGTCTAGCAAGAATGAAAAAGTTCTGCAAAATCCACGGGGAACCGTGTGGCTATCTGGTAATCTAGTCGTTTCGAACGCATGTGCGCAGACGGGTTCGATGGCCACCATTGAACATTTACATTTAAGGCGGTTGTCCGTCTTATGAAGCGTTATGCCGAAAGCAGTTGTGCCGTGGACCAGGTTAAATGCTTAAGGCTGAGAGTTAACCTGGAAACTATACCTTAGTTGAGTCGTTTCCACTTACAACTGGTTCCCTTGTCAACTTCAGCCGACTGTACGACAACTCACTTAACGCGAGCAAACATTAGCACTGATATAATGGCAATAACATTTGGAAACGATCGAATCGCCGCATTTGCTGCAGGCCCGTAAGTTGAACTCAATGAATGGCGTATTCATTGAGCTCATGAATGGCCTCCCTCACGCTGAGGCAGACGAATTTTCCCGAGCCACACGAGCAAAGGTTTCTGCAAAACTCTGCCGGAAACTCAGACACCATCGAGGACGCTAGCCTGAACTGTCTCGCTGTTATCGCTGTTCAATTATTTGGTCTGATTGACCCGATTGCCAGTTAGGCAATTCGACTGATTTGGATGTCGTTACATAGCCAGCCCACTTAGAAGAGCTGTCAACACGGCCCTATTCCTCAGAAGATCTTCGACAAATGTTTATACCGAGAAAAAGTTGCCGAGTTGGAAGGCAACGATGCCAGCACTAGCCTAGATTTCTACAAAACCCAAACGTCGTATTGCGACAACTAGCGGAAGCTGGCACTGTGGTCTACCTCAGCTTGTATGGATGATATCAATTAGCGCGATGTTCCACAACACTTTCTGCTGCGTTGCCAGAATCCCATTACGTCTAAGTTCACTTCACCTAGTTTTTGTCTTATATAAACATACTCGGCACAGATAACAGGTGGCATATATATATATATATATAATATATATATATCAGGCTCAGCTTACCACCCAGTTGCTTTTAGGAACCTTCCAGATATATGAACGTCAGAACACCCCAGAAGACTATTAGTCTAGCCTCTTTGTACATCTTTCACTGGATATAAACAGATAAATAAAAATAATAATAAATAAATCTCCAAATGCTGAATGTGTACCTGGCTCAGCCCCGCCCACAAAAGCTGTTTTTCTATCGAACTAAAAACGGTCTTACGGGTCTCTCCCTTCAATAGTCCTGTTTCAACAGGTCGCCGTGAGGACAGGCTACCCTCTTTGATGAACAACATTTCCTCGCTGGAAAATTAGTATATTCTGTTGTCCTGAATAGCGGCCTTATTTCTCACATAGCGGGATTCGAAACTGCGGCCTCCCGCTCTTCGTAGCCAGAATCTCAGCTGCGTTTATACTGGACATATTCTCACGAACGTAGAAACGGTGCCCGTGAGTTCTAACTATCATATTAGCTGTATTAATCGATTCATGTACGAATAGTCCACATGATTCTCTTCACTAGCAGACGAGTAGCATATCGGCCGGTCTAATTGCTTGTTCAGCACCGCTAGATCATTGACAAATCTAGAAATAGAAATAGGCATTACTATTCGAAGCCTCATAATCGCGTCAAGCCTGTATTTCTTCATGGACATTTTGTATGTATTCGAATCCAAATTGTGGTCAATCCATCGAAGTGAAGTACTTTTACAATGCTTCACTTCTCGTAACAAAAATGTTAGCGAAGGTCATTACATCACCATGCGGCTGGAGACTGTCAACAGAACTAGTATTCGTAAAGTGCGCACTTAGAATTCAAATATGAAATATACAAATATTAATTCGTAATATAAGCAACAGTTACACTACACGGGAGGTACGGAACGCAAAATCAAAACTTTTTACAGTAATACCTTTTACTTTTACTTTAATAATATTACAGTAACCTATCTCGTTGCATGACATATAAGAGAACTTAAGCATTCTATGCAGTTCCTTTAATAAATCAATAAAGCCTTACCTTACCTTGTTAACTTCCAGAGAGAACTTTTTTTTGCCTCACTTAATTTCATCTCGAAAATGTATCCTGCTTTAGCTCAGAGTACCAATTCGAAAGGCGGAAGCCCGCGAATTCTGTTACGTCAGACATCGCGCTGCGCGCTATTCCTAAAGGGACGCAGGGTTACTTGGGTCGCGGGACACGGCCACTCGTTAATGATGCTTTATTATTGGCGATATTCGGACCTCGGAGTAGCCCTCTAGTGGCCATTATTTCTTCGTAGTTGCCAAGCGTCGGCAGCGCTCCTGGCTGTCTCGTCGATCAGCTATAGTGTAATATTAGAAAGGGTATCGGCTCCCTCAAGGATCAATGACTTCTGGGTCTCTCAATCGAAAACGCGGGATACACTTACACTTAGCGCGCCAAGGGTCAATGGTCTATGATGTGTTTCTACACCTTGGCTTTTCGATGCAATACCACTGACACCGCTGCCTTTGTACGTTCAGAAAGAGGATTGAGGATGGGAATGTATCCTGATAAGGGGTCGGGAGTTCATATCATTACGGTCAATACAAGGTAGTATAGAAGGAAAACTGAGGAGGAACTGAGGGATAGGACATGGTTGGAATCAACCTGCCGGTTTCCCTGCAAGGCACTGAGTGAAGTAGAACTTTTGATGGTCCCGGTGAGTGCCCCAAGTCAAACTCGGTTCTGGGTGTGGTCAGTAAGAGTCTGATACTACCAAGCAAATACTTTCATTGTGAGGTCTGTGGCACCACACAGAATTGACCTTTAACCTCTATATAAAAAGAAAAGTATAGAAAAACCAATAAATAGAAAGGAAAATACGCCAAGTTCGACAAATGCTCCTCAGCCGAGGTACTTCTATAAAGACTTGATTACCAGATGTATAATACATTTCGGGGAAAGTAGGATAAATAAAAGGCTGGAATATATATAATATCTATATATATATATATATATAGAGAGAGAGAGAGAGAGATATGGGTAAAATGTATGGGTGAAAGAAACAGAGATGCACACCCTCAGAATGGTTTACTGCTACTAAATTAGTATTTCCATGGGATTTTTAACAACAGTGAATAAGCTTACACTCTGCCTTGTTAATTAAAAAAAGCACGTTACTATTTCCGGAGATCCAGGTTTGTGTAGCAATAATAAGCGTTAATCTGTAGATACAACAACGACGTCATTGTGTCCATATGGTATTCTACAGTCATTTATGAGAACAAGGAGAGCCAGGAATAACAATGATTATACAAAACAGTGCACGATACATTAATGAAGTATATAAACTTCAGACCTGTAGACTTCGAAGCTCTAGGAGGACCAGGAGTTCAATCTTCGGACTTTCTATACTCATTGCGAGAGAGATTATCCTCTGTTACAGGGG
Source organism: Stratiolaelaps scimitus (assembly GCA_019614645.1). NCBI lineage: Eukaryota > Metazoa > Arthropoda > Arachnida > Mesostigmata > Laelapidae > Stratiolaelaps > Stratiolaelaps scimitus. The sequence continues at coordinate 1,467,506 of JABWDB010000032.1, read as the reverse complement.
ATCCTATTGGAGAGCTTAACAGAGAGGCAATGAAATCTACATTTTAGGTAGAGTCTTCGAGGCGGCGACTATCGAGCGTCCTTCAGGGGAGGGGGGGTCTTAAACTTTTGAACATGTGATACTTTTTTAATTACGAACACACGAGGTACAGTTGTTCTCAAAATTATATGAATCAATAAATAAGCTCTTTCGTTGCCGCGACAGGGCTGCTGTCATTATTTGCTTGTGGTGGCTGGGACCCTTGGAGCCCATTGTACACCATAGAGATATATGGGCACCATATATTCGTTCATTTTTGCACCCTAGACGTAGGGTTAGTCGGTACTATAAAAAGTCATACGAGAAAAACTCACATACTGCAGCTGAGGGTCCCGAACGCCCCGGAACGCGCTGACCCTCAGCTGATGATACGGAACGTTCAGTACATTACTTCGACTTTGCAGTTCCTTTAATAGACCAATAAAAAGCTTTACCCATACCTCTACTGTTCGGTATGAATGATCATACAGTATTCCTCTTTATGGCCAGTGGGTGAGGGCGTCGAGGACGATCCCAGCTGCAATAGTTAGGACTTACCTAACTAATTTGGATTCAAGGCCGCCCTCTGTTTGGTCCCTTGCCACCTTTGAGAAATAAACCACTTCAGGCTTAATTCAGGCTGTTGCGAAAGCTGACTTCGCAAGGCCATCACGCCTAACCTGATATTTCTGGGAAGGTAAACACATTTAGTCATTATGCAGATATCAAACAGGACGTTCTGGGCACGTTTACAAGTTGCTTGAACGAGCTGGTTGAAAGGACGCGCAACGCTATATGAATAGTTCACATTACGATAATCACTAATACTCATAGAAAAGCGTTTTCTTTTAGGGCGTAGGATAACCCTTTACGTTCGTCTTGGAGTAGATAGTTGAAACAGAGGAAATTGAGCATTTAACAATAGCACACTTGGGGAGCCATGTCTAATCTGTTTTGTGGTAAATCGTCCGGATTCATCATGGTGGAGCGCAAGATATTTATGGTGATTATATTATAGTTTACAAAGTCATGGAAACCACACCATCTTCCTCATTTAACTACAACAGCATGTCTGGCATCACGACAAGGTGATGTTCACGTCTGAGCAAAGACAGTGTCCTCGTTGAGAAGAGTCTATCAAAACATCGTGTTATACATAGTCCTGCCCGACAGGGTTGTGGTCGAGACATCCGTGCACAGGACTAGTGGTCAATATTGCGTCGGTTCGAGATAGTTAAAGTACGTGGTAGTGAAGTGTTTCATACTGTGGCCCGTTACAGAGCCCTACAGATGGTAAGGAAGAGAGGGCCAGAATCGTTGAGTGCAGGTCCGATAAAAGGGATCGTGGACTTTATGGTCTGGTCTAGAGTAGACTGGGAAAAGCCGATCCGATATTGATGGATGCACTTATGAGCGGGAAAACCTAGGCTAGAGAAGTTAAAAAAAGGAATAGATTCTGACAGGATACCCCCGCCTGGTCGGGCAGGGAGCGGAGTTGAGGGGGAGACCGGCGGGGGCCACGGGGAACACAGGGGTAGTCTGGCTTCATTCGCACTGGCGCCCCCCTCAGATATGAGGACAGTGTAGGAGTAACGCCCAGGAGGTAGTCGTGAAGTAATGCCTCTGACTTTCCGAACTTTCCATCTGGATGTGCAGGAGAATTAGGGTTTAGTGGATTTGCGAGTCGCACACATGGGGGTTGAACGACTGCTCAACACGTGTGTACATCATGAATTCCAGTCAAGTCCGTAGGAGGCTCTATTGTCTATGCTCCATGAAATGTCCGGACCGAAGCCTCGCGACAGACGACGGGGAAAAAATAGGCAGACACTGAAAAGTTTCTTCGAAGGAAGTACATATTCCTCTGACGATGAGCTAGTTGTCTGAGACATTAGCTCGTTGATAGTATCATCTGTAAAGGTATCTACGATAACGCTGACAAGCGAAGCTTATTCTATAGCTATTCTATAGCTTATATTAACCTATTCGCCTATCGGCGATAGGAATATAACTATTCAGCTAGCGGATAAGCAAGCTCGACTGGGCATATGATATAAAGAAATCTCGCCGTTTTGACGTTGTGTATTTTGACTTGAAGGATATCGTATATAAATTCGATCATGTAAAGGTAAAGTTAAAGGTTTACTGCAATTTTACAATGCTTAAGCTCTCTTATATGTCACACAGCAGGGCTCGAACCCGCTGCCTCTGACTTTCGACAGCCAGAAACTTAGGTTCGAGACCTATGAACTTATATTACTTTTTTTTTTTGTTTTCGAGCTGACCCTCAGCTGTTCCTCTATCTGACAGTCCTCAGCTCTTAACCTTAACTTATATTACTTACTTAAATTTATGTATATACATATTATCGCCAATTATATCAACTATATCTGAGAAGATGTACGCACATGATGTAAGGCTATATTCGAAGCTGGATTCCGATCAGGGGAGATTCAATTACGAGACGTCCCAAATCTCTTTCTGGAATGGACTCATAGATCTCGACCTAAAACTTAGTTTGAAAAAAATACGCGGTCGTTCATTTCAGGGCATAGGCCTCCAAGGCATATACACACTTTTGGGCATCTCCACTGCGCTGCGCCTACACCATACGAGCCTTGGGTGTAATTATTCTCCAGTGAACATCCAGCGAACACCTCTTTTACCTTGAAAATAGTGCGTTTTGTGTTGTATTGGTAGTATCCGTGACCCCTCGAGGGCTCGAGGCCAGCTGCATCGTCAGCGTCGAACACCACCAGCATCCACTGAGATGATACTAATGCAGCGATTTCAATCGCTCAAGAGCTCCAGCTTAGAAGCTTTTCAACCAAATTCGTTGTCTCAGCTGAGTTCGTTCACATATTGGAATTCACCTATAAAGGGCCATACTTCGATCCGTTCTTATATAGACATTAGGTCCATATAGGAATAGATCCAATTTCCCCTCCCGCCCGGGAGCGTACGATTTGGAAATACGCTTACGATGATTTACCTCTGAGTAGATAAAAAAAAAACGCAAAAATTAGTACTTTAAAAAATAGACAGACAAAAATTAGTACTTTGTTTTATGTAAATGCAAAGCATTAAAGGTCTCCCTTATAAGCCGCCAGGTCGCGGGACAGCTCGAACCTGCGGCCTCCCTCGATTCCCGGTCAGAGACTTAGCCACGGTCCAAGCCACACCGGGCAGACCGAGTGTCGAATGTTGATTACGATTGTGCATCTTAACATATATATAATAATAATTAGCGAAGCAGTTGCAGTCAGTTGCCGTGCGGCCTGAGCGCACCTGTGCCGCCAATTAGTCTACATTTTAAGTCGCGTACATGTCTACATCTATACAACTCTGAATTGCCAACGCATTGCCCCCGAACGGAAATAGGATCTTAGTTTTGTACCGGATGTCTTTCTTGTGCTCTCCGGGTATCGGTTTCGCCTCAGCTGTCATCGGTCGACCTTGTAGAGTTTACTGCCACCATACCCAATATTATAATAATGAGCGCAGAGGCCGATAGGCTAGGTTGTTGCCTGAAGGAGACAACCTTCGTTACTGTGTCGCTGAGGACTGTTTGCGATAATGATTCCTGAGTAATTTTCTCATCGAAACTCACATTCTGCACAAAATTTCGTACATATATATATATATATATATATATAATATTTTTGTTTTCTTTTCTTTTTAATTAATGTATACAATTTAACAGCTTAGGAATTATTCGTGAACGACAATTCTTCGCTGGTCTCACAAGGTGGGTATTCGTACTCTCATGCACGTTGTTGAACTTGAACTGCTAGTTGATACATGTCATATCGAATTAATGTATTTCGTATCAATTTTCTCATGTACGTGTTCATGTTGCACGTGAACTCATATTATAGACCGGAATAACGAAATTGCAGATATAACACTTGGCTGTAGTGAAATCTAATCGAATGCACTAATCAATGTAAAAATACAATATTACTCCAGTCACCAATGACGATTAACACGCTTGCATATGCGAGCAAGATCGACAACGCTTTTTATGCTTTATGCGTTTAAGTATTATGTATTCGAAAATGTTATGTATTCGATTCTCTTATGTGTACTAAAAATACATCATCCGTATTCCGAAATTCATTTTCAGACACGATCTTCATTTAGATCCAAGGGCCAATGCCCATCACACAGCAGCTCGTTTAGTAAATGTGTCCTTTTGCATGCGGGATTAATTAATTTCAGTCAGCTATCATTGTTCAAACTCGCCAGGCGAGCCGCTTCTCAGGCGTAGATTTAATGGAAAAAAGGAGCCAGGTACAGCTTAAGGCACCTGGAGGAGAAGCGACCATCTCCATAGACATCTGAGACCATTGAACGTCACCTTTGACGTCCTTACGCAAACGCGTGGCCGCTCGTCAAACGTAAAATGTATCTTTCTTGTTCAGCGCACTTTCCTTCCGAAAGCACCCCCCCAGAGTGTTACCATTGTATAATACCTCGAGCGATTTTTTTCTTTACGTTGCCTTCCGTTATTGTTGTTTTTCAAGCTGACCCTCAGCTGACCATCGGCCTATCTGACAGGCCTCACCTCTTAAGCTTTTTTAGGTGTTGCTATGAGGATCTGCCGGGGCCACCTTTGCTTATTCTCTCTACCTTACTTGTACCTGGCAAGAATCTTCAGATAAAGAAAGATGATAAAGATTTTCAAAGATTCTTCAAAGCGTCTGACAGGATTTGAACCTAATCCACACGTCCCTCCAACCTACAGTTATTGTTAAGTGTCAGTCATGACACCTTATCTCGCGCTATCAGTTATTCCTTCATTCCGTCAAGAGGTGATAAGCAAACGCAAATAAATGAATCCGTATCTTAGCATTGCAAAAAAACACCCCATGTCCGTTGATAATAGACAACAACTTTGTGTTGCATTATTGTATTGTGGTGGCCAGCGGTTGATGTTATGTATCCGCCCGGAATTGAAACAATGTCATGGGATCTGGACCACCAAGCTGCAACTCGATGCAACTATGTGTCCAGCAGAGCATCGCGTGTATCACATTGTTACACGGTGGATTGAACGCGTAACTTTTACACAATTGAGATAGCGTTGTTGTCAAGGGAAGGGGGCGGAGGACTGGTGATGGTGGAGTCATGCTGAGACAGTTCATTCGTATCAGCTACAAAAAGCAGTCGATTTTCCCGAGGCGTCTGATTGATGGACCAGCGTGTGCGAATTTTGTTGTTCCCACAGATAAACACTGGACGGCTTCGGCTACGCTGGCACTTCGACCGCGTGAGGAACTCAGGGCCCCCTGCGGATGTAATTTCGTTGGATATGCTGAGCAAGATGCTTGCATGACAGTAAGCCTGGGCTCGAAGCTGCCTAGGCAAATAGTTAGATAGATGTTATGGACTGGGACGAGCGCCTGACAACTATTAGGGACCGTTCCTTACAATGTCAGACCGTTGTCAATGTCGAGCTTCCCAGGGGCACCGATTGCGCATTCGGGTTCGCCTGTTTCGCAGCCGGAGACAACAAGTGGGTGCTCACACGGGTTCGACTCTCTCTGTTGTACATTTGCATTTAAAGGGAGGTGCGTCTTGCGAAGTAATTTCGAAAGAAGTTGTATCGTAGACATAGTGAATGTTGGCTGTGAATCAACCCGGGAACATTTCCTTTAGGCCGCTGTCAATAATTTGATACAATCACTAAAAAACAATAGATGTATCATATTCAATGTCGTTGAAGCGAAAAAGGCAGATTTGGTTGTAATTCGTCAGCGCAGACGGTGGCTGAGTCTCTGGGTATAAATATCGGAGGTCACAGGTTCGAGTTCGTCCCGCGACCTAGTGACATATCGAGTGAGAACTTAACCACTGTAAAACCAGCAGTTCCTTTAATATATCACTAAATCATTTAATTTTTAACTTCCAGAGCGGGTCTCCCGTGAAAGTGATATTTGAACAGGTTATTTTTACGGCGATCCCACGTGCCGACTCGCTATAGAGCCAGAAGCAAGACATATATAAGGGGATTTAAATACATTTAAATGCCTTTCGTTTAATGAACATATGAATAGCAAATAACTATCATTGTCGTACCCCGATCCACCATTCACCTTGCATGCAATGATAACCGCACTCAGCGATTTGTCTCCATGACGAGGTATTGAACAGTTGTAAGGGTTTTGGGCGAATTTTCAAAGCGAATAATTGCCGCATACGAACCAATCGGTGTGCGGATGCATCACCCTCGGAGCTGTGCTGCTTCTCGAAGAGAAATTACAGTCGTCTCGTTTAGCTAGCTCGATCGAAGCCCTGTGGTGCAGTCCTTGCGGTGCATTCGTGTGAGCCTGTCTTGCAATCGGAGGTACAGCATGTAGATGGGCACATAGGGATTCAATCCCTCAACACCTTTGCACATCTGCATTCAAAGCGAACCCCCGTCGTATGAAGGGAGCATTGCCGCACGCAGTTGTCCCGTGGACTGAGTTAAATGTTCAAGGCTCGGGGGCTAGTCGGCTCGGAAACATCGCCCCCGTTTTTTTGCTAGATAGTTCCGTTTCTCATTTCTATTTCGAGACCTTTGGATACATTGGTCTGGCAATGGGCCGAGAGTGCGGAGACTACCTCGTTGTTTGCTTATGCGCCGGTAAACAGGCGGTCTCTCGGGCCATCATCATACGTCTGGCACGTATATTAGAGACTAATTAGCTATGCGCCCCTTCGTTACACTTAATGGGTGTCGCCTCTGAGCAGTGCAGAAGTTAGGATAACTTTTCCAACAAGAAGTCTACGGAAAACAGCGTCTGATCACCATGCATAGGACATACAAGTGCAACTATGTAATGGGAACTGCAGAGACTAGAACCGGCGCGTTCGAATTTCCGCTCGGAAAGCTCTCACTTAGAACAATAACGTGCTGGAAACTCCAACGAACGCCTCTCTCTCTCTCTCGTGTATAAGACTCGAGTGCTCGAGATGTGATTTATTTTGAAGTAGTTACTCCACCGAGATATTCCCAGGGGTTCAGCCTCGTCACACGTCATCCACGCAAGATATTTCTCTTGTCATACTATTAATAGATGGTGGTTTGCAGAAGAGTGTTGCAGAAGTCCACAACCATCTAGACATGAAAGATGATCGTGATTCGATAAACAACCCTGTATTAGATACGATTATATCTATACGATTGTTTCTAAATCACTTTCAAAGGAATTACGGAGAGGAAGCCACATGAAGGACAGCGAAATGCCGCTGTGCTGGTGGACCACAACGCCGCTCTCAGTTCGGCAATATTCAAGCGATTTTTGCCGTTCTGCAAATAAAAAATAAGTGAAATCCACCCGAAAAGTACGCACGTTCCTCTTGCCTCGTGTTCAAACGACAACTTAACCTCGTACGCGTCACGGATCTCGACGAATATGATCTCCAACTGTCGGCACACATGGCAGCTTGCATTTCATGTATGATACTTGATATATGCATGACGTATACTCGAACGGAAATGACAACTGGGACAGCGAGCCGCTACGGACTTATACATCAACGTAATAACTATATATGTCACCAGGCGCATTCCCGCCCAGGTGGGACATAGGTGGACCGAGCAGCCGGTGCCTCTTGGTTAGATGGGCCGGCCTGTTACAGGGGCCTCCTCCTTCACCGGTCTCTCCCTGCGCATTTTCTCTATCATGAAACGGGGATTAGGTGACCGAGCGTTCCCGGGCAGGATCCCAACCAGGAAGCCAAAGTAGTTGTAGGAATACGACGATGTCGAACTTAAAACAACAAATGATACATAGTTCAGGGTCTGCGTAGCTGGTGATCTGTAGCTCCGTTACACGAGTTATGCTTCAACCTTGGAAATCATATAAATTACCGCAAACATGAGAAGCTATTGTATTGCAATCTTAATGGGCCAATAATTGTCTTCGCCGAATTAACTGTACAAATCGACACAGCCTTCGTTAGATGGTAGTGTCCGACTCCTACTAGCTAAACCCAGAACCGCTTTTGACATTTGGGGCACTGACCGGAACTGTCAAACTGTATTACTCCAGTCAGTGCCTTGCAGGGACACCAGCAGTTGATCACCAACCATGTCCTATCCCTCAGTTCCTCCTCTGGGGCGAACCCTCCCGCCCAGCCGCAGCGCGTGGGTTCCGGGCATTTTCCCTTCGGACCAGCTCTGCTATCCGCACCCGTTCTAGCCTATCCTTCTCCCGAAGGATCCTTTCGTCGAGGCCTTGCAGTGCTTAAGTTCTCGACATGTCACCAGATCGCGGGATCCGAATCAGCAACTTCCGGCTTTTTTCAGCCAGAGACTCGATAGCCACCGTTCAAATGACTGCGATGACACTGACGCCTCGCCACTTGAGACGAAACTTCCCAGATGAGTGTATGTGCCTTTCATACGTTTATTGAAAGGCGAAAAGAAATATTATAGCGCTTCTGAATTATTTCGGCCAACACATAGATACAGTACAGTAGAACACACCGTTTTTTTTATCGTTTATTATTAACGGAGCTGGAGTTTGCTTTTTGCATCACTTATGATCCCGATATGCCACGTCACGGGAGTCGCGAGTCCGCGCCTACTGACTTCTAACAGCCAGGGACTTAGCCACCGTGGAAGGCACGACTACGCCGCACCCTGCACATTATTATGTATAGTACTACTATGTGTACTATGCAGCCCAGCAAATGACTGGTATCACTTTTACATTACTTTGACCATACGGAGCTGTAACATAAGTGCTAAATCGACATCGGGATGGTGGACGATCTTGGCTTGACTACTCGCAAATGCAACTGTTAAACATTTGTCGTACAAGAGTAGCGTCTCTATCCCACATCAAAGATCGAGCCAGATGTGCGCCAGTAAGATATGGCAGCATACGTGATCACAGGCAGTCTCAGATTTGTTCCCCTGGATCCGGAGGAATATATGCACATCTACGATGATACATAGATGGATCGACAAACAATACGACGATGTATGCTCATATATCTATAGAATGTATATTATTCTATATAGCTTTCTAGCAAGTATAACTCTGCTGGCTCGACACAGCATAGCGGTGTAGTACAAACGCAGGTCAGGACTTATCTCGTTCATATTTTTTTAATTATACGCGAGCTATATATATATATATATACACATATATAGTTTATTATTAACGCCGTCGGTTTCTATTTGTATGTGCATGAGTGTTCAACCTGGCGAGGGTAAGGATTTAGCGGGAGAGTGTCATGTTGTAAGTTGAACATGCTCCTTACGAGGAAATTGTGTGCTTCCTACTATTGTGTGCATGTGTATGCCTTAATAAATTCAATAATTAGTGACCCTTTCAATTTATGACGATTTTATTCAGATGTTTAGATTATGCTTCAACAAATCGAGCGGCGAAAAGTATTCAAAGTGCTACTGAACTAGACAATAAGGGCTTGTTAGGTTCGATGCTTCACGCTTATGATAAGTGCTTCGCACTTCAGGCGCTTCGTCAGCTGGACACAAATTGTCCAAAGTCGCAGTACATAGAAGAGTTATTACGTGATAAGAAGATACTGAATCGAGCAGTACGTCACATAGTTCTGGACGTATCCCCTGAAGTGCTTTCAAAGGCGACAATCAGGAGAATATTGGTCTCCTAAAAGAACTACTATTACTATTACTAACTAACATAATTGCATGAACAATTTGGTGATAATACACTCTTATTTTTACCCTATTTTTTAATCGAGAACTTAAGCATTGTAAAATTGCAGTTCCGGAAATAAACCGCAAATGTTATTTACGGCCAATTTCTGAGGAAGGGTCACTTACGTCCCTAAAGTTTTCAAAGCAACGGATTGCCTTGGTATATATGAAGGCAAACGTAACTGATACTTCCTCCCAAAGTCCTGTTTTCCGAGCTGACCCTCAGCTGGCCCTCGGCCTATCTGACAGGGCTCAGGCCTTTTAGGTATTACCATGAGGACCTGTAGGGCGTCCTCCCGAATTATGGACCCTTTACCGTAACGTCCTTCTCAGCAAATCTCCTCAAAAGACGTATTTAACAAATGTTACAGAAACACTTCGAACAGAGTTCCCCCTTCGGAAAACACTAGAGCGGTCTCCGCCAAAGATACAGCAGATACGGACTTTCAGTTCGCGTTTTCTTCTTAATTCTATAGGTTATTTTTAGGTGTACACTCCTACAGCCTAGATCAAACCTCCCTTTATATAATACACACATTAAGCAGGTACAGCAAGTAGGTGAAACTATTTTTTGAGCTGACTCTCAGCCTTAAACATTTAGCGTCCACGGAAATAAGGCTTTTGCATTTTTTCGTAAGACGGACCCCTGAAAATAAATGTGCAACGGTGGGGGATCGAAACCGTGCACCTACGTGTCTCCTCCGGTTGCAAGGTAGGCGCAACACGGATGCACCACGCCACCGGGCTTTGCAAGTAGATAAGACTACTAAATTTTCCGGGCTGACCCACAGCCTTAAACATTTAACGTCCACGGAACTGCCTTCGGCATTGCTTGATAAGACGGACCCCTTAAAATGCAAATGTGCAATGATGGCGATCGAACCCGTGCACCTACGTGTCTTCTGTAGGTGCATTACATAGAAGTACCACATGCGTACCTTGTGCATGCATCCCTGTTGGCTGTGGCTCGTAGAGGATGAAGGCAGTAGTTGAACAGGTGCAATGAAGGCCGCCGGAGGGGATCGACTACCTCAATGTACTAGGGGGACAGGGAAAGAAGTTCAGCCGAGATAGAGGATAATTAATAGTCGAGGCTATGTATATATTAGGTAAGCCTTAGGTCTATTGTGGTAGTCACACTGATCGCTCCAGGGGCCAAAGGGAGATTGGTAATCTGCACGAGGTCTGAAAGCGTCTGGCGTAGGCAGACGGTGCATACGACGTCGGCTCAAACATCAAAGGGTTACGATGAAGAGTGTATATATATATATATATATGCACTGAGACGCAGTTTGCACAGCTGAGACATGTTAGGTGAGGTGCGGTGGGAACGGAACGCTGACACAGTCGACAAGATGAGGGAAGTTCGAGGGATCGTAGTTCTCTCGTAGTAAAAGGCCAGGAAAACGAGAGGAGACTTATAAAATAACCATAGACTCGCGGGGGAATCAGGGAATTTAACACACGAAGGGAAGAGGCAATCAATATCAGAAGGCTCCTAGACCAAGTTCGAATGGAGCCGACAGCCCAGGATCGTCAGTTTCGGAGAATGGGTGGGGGGGGGAGAGAGAGAGGGAGCGCAGGAAGGAGTGTCTCACTATTTTGTTAGTGTGGAAAACAAGTTTAAATGAACGGTCGATATCCAGCAAAGTAGATACAAGTGTGGCGGTTAGATGCAGGGAGAGAGCTGTATTTTTTTTTGTTTTGCGGGATTATACGTATGCATGATACACATGAGCACTGAGCGTGTCGGCTATAGTCCAACGTTAGACTTCGAAATCCACTAAACCCGCGTACCGCCTTGTGCGCGCCTCCTGCCCGGGCTCGGCAGCTTGACAGAACTAGTGACTGATGGTTTGTTCGATTTAGGAAAACATGAAATAGTGCCACCGGCGAAGGTTCCGGTGGAAATGCTAGCGGCCTGATTGACATGAAATAACAGGGGAGTCATAGAGCGAGCAGATAGAGGATGGCAAGAACGGCTTTGTTGGTTTTTCTTGAATGAAAGCTTTTCTTGGTTTATTAAAGGATGCGAGCCCGCAGGCGTGGTATATTTGTTTGTGCCTTACAATCGGAGGAGAGACACGTAGGTGCACGGGTTCGATCCCCTCACCGTTGGACATTTGCATTTAGAGGTCCATGTTACGAACCAATGCAAAGTCGGTTGGAAAACATGGGGTTGCCTGGTCGTATAGGGAAGGCCGGACGTGGTCTATCTACTTTCCGGGCTGGTGAGTCGTGTGGGTGAGACAAGCTGCCCGACAAGTCCTATGAGAGACGCTGCTATCGAGTACCTGGTGTAACGGACAACAGAGGCGGGCGCGTGTGGTCTCCTCGGCGGGAGACCATGGACGTCAAATGTTTGTTGTTAGTTAGCCCGCAAAGGTTGTTTTTTTCTATTTATTAAAGGATGCGAGTGATTCCACTATGCCAATGGCGCAATGTAAAAAGAAATTCCGTGGACGTTAAATGTTAGCTGAGAGTCAGCCTGAAAACTTTTTGTTTGCTTTATGAAGGGAATTGTAGTTTCTGCAATGCTTAAGTTCTTTCTTCTCTTCTTCTTAAGTTCTTTATATGTGACAGGGCACAAACAATAAGCCACAGATATCTAAGTGGATGCGTTTCTTCAATAGGTAGGCTTAGCACCCCTTGCAGGTAAGGTAAAGGTAAAGCTTTATTGAAGGAACTGCATACAATGCTTAAGTTCTCTTATATGTCATTGTGTTTGTCAGTGTCAGCGAAAGTGACTGAGAACATAATGATACTTGTTTATTTTTTCGAAATAAAGTCACCATTTTGTCACTGCGACCACTGTCCATGTGTATGGCCAAATTTTCCTGCCATAACTTCGGACGAGGAAATCCAATTTCTGTGTATGCCATCCAGTGCTCAGTCTCCATTATGGCCGGTCTAGCGCAACCTGACTTTTACGAAGAGCCTAATGTTTTCGGGGCCTGACCATCAGCCTTAAACAGTTACCGTCTGGGGAGTTGCTTTTTGCATTGCTTCGCATGGCGGACCTCGGTGCAAATGTGTGAGGGTGTACAAGGTGGGGCTTGACTCGACAAGAGCCTGGTCGTTCCCAATGATCTCTATTGTTCAATGTGATGTGGCAGTCGTATTTACAATAAAGAGCACATTGTCCTTGAGTGGGTTCAGAAAGCATTTATACTCGGGACCTGCGCGGGTCGGGACCCTCCAATAGAGTCGATTCCACTGAAGTCCAAACGAGAGCTACACGATATAGCTATCATCAGCATATTCCATAAGTTGAAATAGAGGCTGAACCGACTGGAGAAATCCTCGTTATTCTCAAGAATAATTCACGTCGTGGTAAAATCACCCGTGCTCGTGAGGTCGCTCGCACACAGAACGTATAAATAATATATTTTCCTGGAAGGTCGCGCGCATTTTCCAGATCACTTATTCCTGTCCTCTAGTGTACTTAATTCAGTGCCACTTTGGGTAGAGGCTTAGAGACTGGGGCGATGGAGCGTCCTTTAGGAGGGTCCTTTAAGTGTCGGTGAATGTGATACCCTTCTTAATTATTAAAACACGTATGTGTGTGTGTGTCGCCACAATGTGTGTATATATATGTATATATATATATATTAAATATGTGTTATTTTCGATGTTACTTTCTCTATTTTTGTTTATCTCCCTTGGCTCTCAATATAGAGGAGTTTGTACTGTATTTCATTATTGAGATCTTCAGGCTTGGTGGTGCCTGCGCCTTTGAAGAAAATTTCCCCCTCTCAAAACAAAAAGTCTTCAGAGGAAATCGATACAGCTGTCCCCTTGTAACTTACCTCTACCAGTGGTGTTCATATTCTAAAGGCACCCTCAACATTTCAACAAATCGTTACAAAGAGCTCACATTTGAGTCATTTATTCTGTATCAGGATTAATGCACGTGTATAAAAATAACATACATACCAGAAAGAACAGCGCATACGATGGCGTATGTCAGAGAAATTGGCCGAAGTCATTGCGTAGTGCAAAATTATTTACGCAGTTTGTCGACGTATGGCACTAGTCTCAAAAACGCCCACGGAAGGTCAGCCAGCGAACTACCATTCACATTTGTTGATTGGCCTCGAATTCGACCATAAATTGTGAAGCAATTAGGCGATACTTAGACCTTCAGGCTCATAGATTAACAGTTTTCAGGACAGTTAAGCGTTGTCTGCATATCATACGCGCAAATGAAAACAAGACCTCGTCTTCAACATCGTCAGGTAACTGTCCGACTAAGCTTCGCTCGCAACGATATGGGCAGGGCCTAGAAACTGGTGAGTATTGGGGGTAACCTTTTTTAAACAGTATCCTGAGGGTGCACATCTATCTTACTTCATGTCCTTCCCTTACTTGCTGTCCTTCCCTTACTTGCTGCCTTCTCTTACTTGCTGCCTTCTCTTACTTGCTGTCCTTCCCTTACTTGCTGTCCTTCCCTTACTTGCTGTCCTTCCCTTACTTGCTGTCCTTCCCTTACTTGATGTCCTTCCCTTACTTGCTGTCCTTCCCTTACTTGCTGTCCTTCCCTTACTTCATGTCCTTCCCTTACTTCATGTCCTTCCCTTACTTGCTGTCCTTCTCTTAATTGCTGTCCTTCCCTTACTTCATGTCCTTCCCTTACTTCATGTTCTTCCCTTACTTCATGTCCTTCCCTTACTTCATGTCCTTCCTTTACTTCATATCCTTCCCTTACTTCATGTTCTTCCCTTACTTCATGTTCTTCCCTTACTTCATGTCCTTCCCTTACTTGCTGTCCTTCTCTTAATTGCTGTCCTTCCCTTACTTCATGTCCTTCCCTTACTTCATGTCCTTCCCTTACTTGCTGTCCTTCCCTTACTTCATGTCCTTCCCTTACTTCATGTCCTTCCCTTACTTGCTGTCCTTCCCTTACTTGCTGTCATTCCCTTACTTCATGTCCTTCCCTTAATTGCTGTCCTTCCCTTACTTCATGTCCTTCCCTTACTTGCTGTCCTTCCCTTACTTCATGTCCTTCCCTTACTTCATGTTCTTCCCTTACTTCATGTTCTTCCCTTACTTGCTGTCCTTCTCTTACTTGCTGTCCTTCCCTTACTTCATGTCCTTCCCTTACTTCATGTCCTTCCCTTACTTGCTGTCCTTCCCTTACTTCATGTCCTTCCCTTACTTGCTGTCCTTCCCTTACTTGCTGTCCTTCTCTTAATTGCTGTCCTTCCCTTACTTCATGTTCTTCCCTTACTTCATGTCCTTCCCTTACTTCATGTCCTTCCCTTACTTCATGTCCTTCCCTTACTTCATGTCCTTCCCTTACTTCATGTCCTTCCCTTACTTCATGTCCTTCTCTTACTTGCTGTCCTTCCCTTACTTGCTGTCCTTCCCTTACTTCATGTCCTTCCCTTACTTCATGTCCTTCCCTTACTTGCTGTCCTTCCCTTACTTCATGTCCTTCCCTTACTTGATGTCCTTCCCTTACTTGCTGTCCTTCCCTTACTTGCTGTCCTTCCCTTACTTGCTGTCCTTCCCTTACTTCATGTCCTTCCCTTACTTGCTGTCCTTCCCTTACTTCATGTCCTTCCCTTACTTGCTGTCCTTCCCTTACTTGCTGTCCTTCCCTTACTTGCTGTCCTTCCCTTACTTGCTGTCCTTCCCTTACTTGCTGTCCTTCCCTTACTTCATGTCCTTCCCTTACTTGATGTCCTTCCCTTACTTCATGTCCTTCCCTTACTTGCTGCTCCCTTACTTGCTGTCCTTCTCTTACCTGATGTCCTTCCCTTAATTGCTGTCCTTCCCTTACTTCATGTCCTTCCTTTACTTCATGTCCTTCCCTTACTTCATGTTCTTCCCTTACTTGATGTCCTTCCCTTACTTGCTGTCCTTCTCTTAATTGCTGTCCTTCCCTTACTTCATGTCCTTCCCTTACTTGCTGTCCTTCCCTTACTTCATGTCCTTCCCTTACTTCATGTCCTTCCCTTACTTCATGTCCTTCCCTTACTTGCTGTCCTTCTCTTACTTGCTGTCCTTCCCTTACTTCATGTCCTTCCCTTACTTGATGTCCTTCCCTTACTTCATGTCCTTCCCTTACTTGCTGTCCTTCCCTTACTTGCTGTCCTTCCCTTACTTGCTGTCCTTCTCTTACTTGCTGTCCTTCCCTTACTTGCTGTCCTTCCCTTACTTCATGTCCTTCCCTTACTTCATGTCCTTCCCTTACTTCATGTCCTTCCCTTACTTCATGTCCTTCCCTTACTTGCTGTCCTTCCCTTACTTGCTGTCCTTCCCTTACTTGCTGTCCTTCTCTTACTTGCTGTCCTTCCCTTACTTGCTGTCCTTCCCTTACTTGCTGTCCTTCCCTTACTTGCTGTCCTTCCCTTACTTGCTGTCCTTCCCTTACTTGCTGTCCTTCCCTTACTTGCTGTCCTTACCTTACTTGCTGTCCTTACCTTACTTGCTGTCCTTACCTTACTTGATGTCCTTACCTTACTTCATGTCCTTCCCTTACTTGCTGTCCTTCCCTTACTTCATGTCCTTCCCTTACTTCATGTCCTTCCTTTACTTCATGTCCTTCCCTTACTTCATGTCCTTCCCTTACTTCATGTCCTTCCCTTACTTCATGTCCTTCCCTTACTTGCTGTCCTTCCCTTACTTGCTGTCCTTCCCTTACTTGATGTCCTTCCCTTACTTGCTGTCCTTCCCTTACTTGCTGTCCTTCCCTTACTTGATGTCCTTCCCTTACTTGCTGTCCTTCCCTTACTTGCTGTCCTTCCCTTACTTGCTGTCCTTCCCTTACTTGCTGTCCTTCTCTTACTTGCTGTCCTTCCCTTACTTCATGTCCTTCCCTTACTTGCTGTCCTTCCCTTACTTGCTGTCCTTCCCTTACTTCATGTCCTTCCCTTACTTGCTGTCCTTCCCTTACTTGCTGTCCTTCCCTTACTTCATGTCCTTCCCTTACTTGCTGTCCTTCCCTTACTTCATGTCCTTCCCTTACTTGCTGTCCTTCCCTTACTTGCTGTCCTTCCCTTACTTGCTGTCCTTCCCTTACTTGCTGTCCTTCCCTTACTTGCTGTCCTTCCCTTACTTGCTGTCCTTCTCTTAATTGCTGTCCTTCCCTTACTTCATGTCCTTCCCTTACTTGCTGTCCTTCCCTTACTTGCTGTCCTTCCCTTACTTGCTGTCCTTCTCTTAATTGCTGTCCTTCCCTTACTTGCTGTCCTTCCCTTACATGCTGTCCTTCCCTTACTTGCTGTCCTTCCCTTACTTGCTGTCCTTCCCTTACTTCATGTCCTTCCCTTACTTGCTGTCCTTACCTTACTTCATGTCCTTCCCTTACTTGCTGTCCTTACCTTACTTGCTGTCCTTCCCTTACTTGCTGTCCTTCCCTTACTTGCTGTCCTTCCCTTACTTGCTGTCCTTCCCTTACTTGCTGTCCTTCTCTTACTTGCTGTCCTTCCCTTACTTGCTGTCCTTCTCTTACTTGCTGTCCTTCTCTTACTTGCTGTCCTTCTCTTACTTGCTGTCCTTCCCTTACTTGCTGTCCTTCCCTTACTTGATGTCCTTCCCTTACTTGATATCCTTCTCTTACTTGATGTCCTTCTCTTACTTGATGTCCTTCCCTTACTTGATATCCTTCTCTTACTTCATGTCCTTCCCTTACTTGATATCCTTCCCTTACTTCATGTCCTTCCCTTACTTCATGTCCTTCCCTTACTTCATGTCCTTTCCTTACTTGATGTCCTTCCCTTACTTGATGTCCTTCCCTTACTTAATGTCCTTCCCTTACTTGATGTCCTTCCCTTACTTGATATCCTTCCCTTACTTAATGTCCTTCCCTTACTTGATGTCCTTCCCTTACTTGATATCCTTCCCTTACTTGATGTCCTTCCCTTACTTGATGCTCTTACTTGATGTCCTTCCCTTACTTGATATAGTAGGGCAAGTCGAGGGTAATCGATGTGTGTAATGATGTAATATATACATGTATACTTATTTTTACTCTACTTTTTAGTCGAGAACTTGAGCATTGTTACGCTTGCAGTTCTGGAAATAAACCGCAAATGTTATATACATATATATCTCACATTGGATTACCCTCATATCTTAAATGGTGGGAGTATGAGAGCCTCTAGCCTCGCCGTTCTTAGCACTGCAGAGATGGAGTGGACGTTCAGAAAATCTGGTGTTGCTGTGATGTTGTTCTGGCCCTGAGTCATGGGTTTTCTTTTTTCCTTATGTTTTTCGAGAAGGAAATTTCCTTTCAAACGCACGGACACCACCGAGGTAGTGTCTCGGGCTGGGGTTCACAATCGGTACGTGAAATAGCAGCAAGACTCACGTCTATGGAAACATTTGATGTGATTCCAGCCCTGACTTGATTTCGTCTACAGTTTCACGACAGCAGACACTGCTAGCCACAGTAGTCATAGGAGACTAGGGCACCCGGCTACAGAACACTAGCCGGAGCAGTACACACCTTCCCCAGAGATCGAAGTAATGCCAAGCGTCAAGCCGACTCTGGGGAAGAGATATACTCTCAGCAGAGGATGGTTTTAGCAGGCAGAGAGGCGTTTTGTCATCCACGTCAACCCCGCTGCACTGGATCGGCCCACTTTCATGGGGATTGTAATGTCTCTAGTGGCAACCGTGCGTTTGAAGAAAATTTCCTCGTCTAACAAAAAAAAAAGACACTGCTAGATCACATCGCAGAAATAAGCAATTCTGTTCGATTTAAACGAAAGCGGCACCGTCCCTCGAGAATACGACACTCACAAAGCGAGAGTAGGCGGTACTTCATAGCATCGTATCGTCTACTGAGCGCGACGCGTAGCATCGAATGTCGAAGTGCCGAACAGATTGGTTGCGATAAGCCTGTAGGTCATTTTGGAAATCAATGCGACGCAGACTTCACACATAAATAGAGCCCGATATTAAAAACGTAGTTGATAGCAAATAGCAGTACCGTGAACGTGCATTGTTTTAGGCTGGGGGTCTACCCGGAAAATTTACTGGATACATGAGAAAAAAGGTGGGACTCACCAACAGGCGGGAAGGGCATATATTAATTAATTTCGTATACCGAATTAAGCGGTTTAAACGGGAGTATATTATACCCAATAAAACACATGTCTTTCGAGCTGACCCTCAGCTGAGTCTCCCCTATCTGGCAGGCCTCAGCTCTTAACTTTTTAGGTATTACTATGAGAGGACCTGTAGGGGCCACCTTTGCTTATTCTCTTCCTTACTCGAACCTGGCAAGAATCTTCAGATAAAGAAAGGTGATATTATATATATTATATTCTTCTATAGTTCTCCTAAGGTAAGGTAAGGTAAAGGTAAAGCTTTATTGATTTATTAAAGGAACTGCATATAATGCTTAAGTTCTAAGGGGGGGGGGGGGTGTTGGCATTGCTCTTTTCTTAAGTATACTTACTCAGGAAACAATCGACTTATACATTATTATTGCTTGACACGGCCTTGTTCTCCGCTAGTTGTTTTCGGCTGTTAACATTCTACAGATTCTAGATAATACGCGCTAAGAATTAAAAATAGAAATGCTTTCGTGGGCTGTCGCTCAGCCTGAAACATTTAACATCTATGGAACTACTTTCTGCCTTGCTCCGTAAGACGGGCAACCCCTTTCTCAGGTGCAAATGTGCATTTACAGCTTCAGGGCTGACCAAACCCCCGTATGTGTGAGCACCTCCGGGTCTCTGCCCCGATTGCCGAAGGGAGGCGGACACGAATCCATCCGGGGGCACGACACTGATGATTAGCAACCTTGCAATTGTGTCGCCAAGGTGCACCTCAGGACGATGCTGATTATCTGAGGGCACACACACACACACACATTCGAGCTGTTTAAATACACATTACGGCTGTGAAATACCTTGTATTGCGGGCATCGCATCAAACCGACAGGTATAGCATGTATCAATGTTGTCGGTGACCCAAATGCAATGCTGCGCCTCACTCAGACAAGAACGTGCGCGTTCTTGGTCCAGATCTTTTTTATTTGGGCCAAGAACGCGCACGGATACATTGTGTATTGGAATTCATCGACGAAGATGACTTGTGGCGCCTAGAAGCGAGTTCAAACTACGTATGTCTTCGGTATATCGCACGTGTAAGGTATAATGATTTTTATGATAAGCGTACACCTCCATGACTTCGACGTGTGCCAGCGATTCGTAAAACGCAAACGACAGCTTATGATGAGATTAGATCAACAGCTCCGAATAGCCTCACTAGCCTCGTCGTGCCAGCGTATAAATGATTTTATATGGTCATTTTCAGTGAAGTCGTTAAAAACTGATAAACAGTTCCCTCGAGCAGTCTGGCTGTGTGCACATACGATACGGTTTGGGTGAGATAAACATGTTTTATGTATATATGTATCAGAGACGTAAGTATTTTTTTTTACTTATGTAATAGTGTACATATATATATATATATATATATATGTGTGTATATGTATATATATGTACTGTTTGTACTGTTTTTCGAGCTCACCCTCAGCTGTTCCCCTATCTGACAGACCTCAGCTCGTAACCTTTTAGGTATTACTATGAGGACCCCTTTCTTTATCTGAAGATGCTTGCCAGGTACGAGTAAGGAAGAGAATAAGCAAAGGTGGCCCCGACAGGTCCTCACATGTATATATATATATATATATATATATATATATATATATATATATATATATATATATATATATATATATACATATATATATAGGTTATCGTCCGCTGCAGGGGAACCACGTGCAACCGAAGATTTTCCTTATATATCGAAAAGGAAACACGAAATTTCAATGTCGCGCACAAGCTTAATGATTGGGTTGTTCTCAATCTTCTACTAAGGATATCTATAAAGGAGTCTGTTCCTAGATGTATTTTACGTTCATGTATTTTATGTGGGGTTGGCTCCCACTTATATATGTGTATATACCACCTATTCACACAAATGTTCGTCAGTCACGACCACCATCAGTTCAGCAGCTCTCGCCCTTCTAAATTAATTACTAAAGTAACTCAGAAACTCACATCTGCAGGCGCCATGACCAATGAATAGTGCTCTTATTTAAGTTAAGAGAAGAATATAATGAATTGTAACAGTGTGGGAAGTTGTTCTAAGGAGAGGTATAGAAGTTTACCGATCGCCAAGTTGTTGAGCATGTCGAGGCTCGGGTGGCCTGGTGGTGCGTTCGTCTGGCTACCGGAGGAGGCACGTAGGAGCTCACACGTTGCACATTTGCAAATTTACGTTGTCCGTCTTATGAAGCAATGCCAGAAACAGTTGTACCATGGACTAAGTTAAATGTTTAACGCTGACAGTCAGCCAAGAAAACCCGCTGTTGTCCTTATAAACGAAGTCAATTACAAATCTAAGATGGCTTTAGCAGGCAGAGGCGTTTTGTAATCTACGTCAACGCAACTGCCCTGGATCGGGCCCACTTTAATCGAGATTAGAATCTCATTGGTAGTGTCTGTGGTTTTTGAAAAAACAGAAAATTTCCTCCCCTGATAAAAAAAATCTACAAATATAAGAAGCCATATTCTGATATCCACATCAAAATAATGTACGGTTCTTACTGTAACACACAATTCGAATCATGTCTACGACGGCACACTCAAGACGAGGAACTCGCGCCTGATAATTCTACTGGATGTCAAACATCTACGTGGAAAGTTAATTCCTGCAGACTCTCCGAGGGAAAAATGCACCCTAGTATATCACAGAATTCCCTACAGGACAGGAAAAATTGCTTGAAAATCGAGGAAATGGCGCTCACGATGACAGCAGGCGTCAATACCTCCTCCTCCTCCTCGCCTTGGAATATAGCATATGATGAGATTCTGAAGCTTGAGACTCTTCGAAAGGGTGTCGACTTGACCGCTTTCGCTGACGACTTTGCCGTGACAGTAAGGGCTAGAAAGGAAGAGGAGCTAGAGCAACAATCCAGCATTGCCTTAGAAAACATAGCCACAGCCGTAGAGGGTAAAGCTTCATTGGTTTGTTAAAGGAACTGCAATATTTACAACGCTTAAGTGCTCTTCTTATGTGCCACGTCGCGGGACTCGAGCCAGCGGCCTCTGGCTTATAGAGCCAGAGAGCTAGTCGTCCAAGCCGCCGCGCTAGACTAGAAGACCTACAGGAGTGGATGGGAGAATCTGACCTTACCCTCGCTACGGAGAAATAGTAAAGCGATCTGCCTATTGGTAAAATGTGCTCGCTAGGAGTTGGCCTAGGACTAGATGTGCTTTTGCGGGGTACTGGCTCCGATGTCGCCTACGGTCAAATATCTGTGTCTCACCATTCACGAAACAGTTGGATTTATTTTCACAATACTTTGGTTTATTTATCTACCTGCAGTATAGTTAAAGAGTTGCAGTTTATTAAGTTAAAATCAAAAATATAAAATTAATTTGTTGAAATATAAAATCAAAGAGAGTCACAAAGTACTGAACATCGATAATAGGGATATATACATTAAGTTAAAAACACAGAAGCTTCACATCTGCATACACGTTTTACGAATACCTTTGAAAATATTCCCAATGTCCTAATTGAACGAATCTCCAGAGGGAGCGAGCTCCTGATTGTTGGTTGTCTTGGCTAGGGCATGTCTACTAGATTCGGTATAGATGTCATGCTCATGTTGAGGCTTTCCTGCCCGCTAAATGTTATGCCGTTCTCCGCGTCTGACAGGATTTGAACCCAACACACAAGTGTCCCTCCGGTCTAGTAGTCTAAGACGCTCACCACTAGACCATCCAGGGGACCTCATAGTAATACCTAAAGGTTAAGAGCTGAGGCCTGTCAGATAGGGGAACAGCTGAGGGTCAGCTCGAAAAAAAAAAAATGTTATGCCGTAACTTCCTCGACTCGTCACCTTAGAGAGCGCGGCTTTCCCATCGATTAGGGTTAGCTTTGGCTTAAGGAAATTCTGCCGTTACCTATCCTGTCCTATGAACCGCCATCGCGGGTGGTTGCCATAAAGCAATCATTCGCAGAACTGCGATATGCAGTTCAGCGTGGCACTCTCAGAGCAGTTTCCAGTGGACGTCGCACGGACTCGGCTGCTGACGTCTTGGAGAAATTTGACTTGTTGCCTATACGTGAGATTTACGTGACTCACGTCGCACTCGTTGCCTTCGAAGACGGTGAGGGGGTCAGTTCCTCGTAATACTGTATTCCCATTCGTCAGCGCGATGGCTTGGACGGCTGCGTCTCTGGCTGTAAAAAGCCAGAGGCCGCAGGTTCGAATCCCGTTGCATGACATATAAGAGAACTTAAGCATTCTATGCAGTTCCTTTAATAAATCAATAAAGCCCTACCTTACCTTACCCAATCACCGCTCTCGTCAAAGAGTCTAACCGCCGTCCAGCTGCTTTCGAGAGACAGTTTGTCCAATGGGAATTCGTCCGCCATGCCCTTGCTCATCGCTTGACTGCGTTCTGGGGCTCGCCTCTCGTGAAAATGGAATCCTTACGCGAGGCTGAGGTGTTTGCGCGGAAGGTCACAAAATATAATTCAGCTCTGTTGTACGTTGCTCATTGTAATGAGGCGAATCGTAATTTTTGTGTGTTTATAATTGCTGTTCACGCACGGAGTCTGTATATACAAATAAATGTGTAGTTGTGCGGCCGTTGTGGCCATTTTTCCCATTATTTTTATGTGAACGAAAGTGATGCAAATCTTGCCCTTCCAGTAATAAACCGCATAAATTAAATAAATATATAAATACATAATAAATTGTCGCACAAGCGATTTACCTTGGTGTTCGGTTAAAGAGGGAACTCAAGGGGCACATTACATGCGTGCGGCCACAGTAAAGACCATGAAGGCTGCTAATATCACTGCCGGAATCCTTTCCAACATACACGGATCTAGAGGAGCTGCGCGGAGAAGATTAATCATTTTGGTTGCAGAGTCAATTGCCTTCTTCGCTCTGAGCACTTCCATGGACATAAAGACCAACAAGCTGCTGCTCAGAAGAGCTCAAAGAACACCTGCACCCAGGGAGAAGAGCAGCCAGCACTTCAGAAGCATTGGTCCTTGAAGGTAACCCCCATGGGATCCGGCGGCGGGAGAGACACGACTGCGATGGGGGTCCAAGAACTCGAACGATGGCAAACAAGGAAATACAAGATGAAAATGGTAAGACTGATGGAGCGCTGTCCCAAGCGGCAAGGGACGTCACTCTAAATATTGGGAGAATTGATGAATCGTGCGGATAGGGAGCTATTTCCTCACGTGGGTACTCACCGGCCAGAGTGATGTCCGATCGCATCCGAACAGAATTAAGAGATCGCCCTCAAACACCTGAGTACATTGGGACGTGGGGGGAGGCGGGTGCGTTCCGACTTGGAATACACACGGGCTTACTGGGATGCCCGGCGCTCATCAACGCGAGAGAGACTCCGCAAGGCCAAGAGTAGAGGATCTATTAAGGCGACAAGGTTTCAGAGTGCCTCCTTGACTGCCAAGGAAAGGAATGAGGCAGTTTCTCGAATGCATCTTTGACAGAACAAATGGATGGTTGATCGGCGCCAGGACAGCTGAGCAGGTGCTCGCAGACAAAAGTCGACCATGTAGAAATAAATAGAATCAGCAGGTTACTGGTTGGAACAGTGTAGCATAAGGTGTACGAAACAAAAAACACCCATGAAGAATATAAGCCCATTTGTCACTGCAAAGCTCATAGGAGATCCAATAGTTTCACAACGGATTCCTCCGTCAGTAACCATAGGGTTGCTAGGAAATAGCGAACAGTCCTGTGGTGGGAAGCTTGACTAGGCGGCCCCGATCATAGAACTCGGTTGGTGATAACCACGAAAATGATGTCGTTAATCCCCTTTTCCAGAGGTGAAATTCTGGTTTCTGATTGTCGCACTGTGGCTGACACGTTAGCACCTTCTTATGTTAGTCGCTGAGCAACACAGCCTGTTCATGCGGCCGATACAGCCGAACAAGCCAAGAACAGAAACAGAGATACTGCCTAAGGAGAGTTTTATTTAGCAAATGGTATGTGTTGTATTTTTGAGCAGCCCTACAAAAAATAAACGCCAGCATAAAAAAAAACTTTCGCCAGTTTTCGAATTTGAGCCATTATGCGAATTTTGTGCAAAGTCCAAATAATTATGAAGACATTAACTATCTCCTTCGATATAAATAGGCTTCCTCACCTGATAGAGTTTCGCATTAAATTCCCCCTTTTTAATTCTGAAAATGTTATTACTTCGGCCATGATTAGGAACTGCCTCAAGTTTCCCTTTACCGAAATTACTATAAGTGGGCGTTACGAAATCCCTAAAAACAGATCCTCCTCCTAGACAGCTTTGCAAGTTAGCTGCGCAGTTAGCTGACGTCACACTTTCGCTGTAATACGAGTTATACTCAACTCGAAATTTGATGTCAGTAAAATCATATATATATATATATAGAGTACTTTTGTTTTTGAATAAAGCTCACGGTTTTTCCATCAATGATCCGGTTCGCGACTATCGAACTCATCATCTTCTGACCCAATAAACGTCACAGTAGAACTTTTAAATCCACGAGGCAAACCGGAGACACATCGTGTTTGTATAGCAATGTATTCGAATTTTTTTTCTATAGTATTTATTAGAGCAACGGTGTCTGTCTGTCTGACAATGAGGTGCAAATCGTTTCGGCGGAACTTTTTTGGGGTTTAACTTTTTTCAATATGGTCATGTTTGGTATCATTGTG
This sequence comes from Stratiolaelaps scimitus, assembly GCA_019614645.1. Taxonomy (NCBI): domain Eukaryota; kingdom Metazoa; phylum Arthropoda; class Arachnida; order Mesostigmata; family Laelapidae; genus Stratiolaelaps; species Stratiolaelaps scimitus. Next base: position 1,442,091 of record JABWDB010000032.1, on the reverse strand, counting down.
TAGCTATTGATGAGGGCTATGTTTTTAGGGGGGTGGGGGGTCGCTGGGGGGGTGGGGGTCAAAATGGGGGGGGATTTTTTAACATGAGGTCTATGTAGGGGGTGGTTTTTTTTGCATGTATCGATTTGTTTTGATGTCCTGAACAACTTTGTAAATATTGTCATCAGGTGAAATTGGCATTTTCGACCATTTTTTTGCCTTTTTCTAAAAGGTGTTTAACATGGTGATCTATGTAAGGGGTACTTTTCTCGCGTGTTTCTGATGCGTCTCGACGAGCTGAACACTTTTGCAATAGGTATATATATACCTAAAGTGGATACTTTTTTAATTAAAACCCAAAAACCTCAACATGGTGCTCTATGTAAGGGGTCGGTTTCTTGCGCTTAATCGACATGTTTCGACGAGCTGAACATTTTTGCAATAGGTGTTCCTATACCTAAAGTTGACCGTTTTCGAGTTGACCATTTTGGAGGCCGGAAAACCCCGAGGGGGTCTTTTTTTCGACACTTTTCATTTTATTTGAGTATTTTGCTTATGTTTATTTTGTTTCGTTTTGCTTTGAGGTCAAAGCTCATCGGGAGGGCCATGTTCTGAATAATTTTAAATGAGTCAAGTGTGCGTTAATATTTTTTTAATTGCAAATAACAAAAACCTATCACAAAAAATTGCACTGTTTTCGTCATTTTCTGATACTTTCCTTTGACTTTCTCTTAACAATGTCAATTTGAGAGTTGTTGCATTTGAGAAGGGGCATGTGTACGTATTTTTCTATATATCGATTTCGCTCAGGTTTTCTTTTAATTTGAAAATTCCATTTTATTAAGTTTAATGTTCGATTTATTCCTTACACAGAGCATTGAGAGCCCGTACTATGTTATTAGCTGATGCGTCTGGCCAAGCTGAACAAATCAACAATAGGTGTTCCTATACCTAAAGTTGACCGTTTCCGAGATAATGTCGATTATGCGTTTAGATGCTCAAAAACACCCTATTGTCTGTCTGTCCGTGTGTCCGCCATATTGAGTCACGGCGTTGACAACTGTGGAAGACGCGTCGGCCAGGAGCCGAAAGCTCCTGGCGACACTCATACAACTGCGGAGGACGCCGTCGGACAGGAGCCGAAGGCGACTGGACGACGACCATAGAACTGTGGAAGAACGCGCCGGCCAGGAGCCGAAGGCTCCTGGACGCCGCTCATACAACTGCAAAAGCGAGAAGTGAGTCCCGGTGTCGGCCAGGAGCCGCAGGCTCCTGCCGACACTCATACAACTGCGGGGTACGCCGTCGGACAGGAGCCGAAGGCTCCTGGACGACGTCCATACAACTGTGGAAGACGCGTCGGCCAGGAGCCGAAGGCTCCTGGACGCCGCTCATACAACTGCGAAAGCGAGAAGTGAGTCCCGGTGTCGGCCAGGAGCCGCAGGCTCCTGCCGACACTCATACAACTGCGTCCCAGACACTCCCGAATCTCAACTTATGAATTTCTCCAACATGTAAAAAGAAAAATATCGCGAGCGGGAGTCATACAACTGCGGGTGACGCCGTCGGACAGGAGCCGAAGGCGACTGGACGACGACCATAGAACTGTGGAAGACGCGTCGGCCAGGAGCCGAAGGCTCCTGGACGCCGCTCATACAACTGCGAAAGCCAGAAGAGAGTCACGGCGTCGGCAGGGAGCCGAAGGCTCCCGCCGACGCTCATACAACTGCGGGGTACGCCGTCGGACAGGAGCCGAAGGCGACTGGACGACGACCATAGAACTGTGGAAGAACGCGCCGGCCAGGAGCCGAAGACTCCTGGACGCCGCTCATACAACTGCGAAAGCGAGAAGTGAGTCACGTGTGTCGGCCAGGAGCCGCAGGCTCCTGCCGACACTCATAGAACTGCATCTCAGAAACTCCCGTATCTCAATTTTTCCATTTCTCCAACATGTAACAACTAACATATCGCGAGCGGGACTCATACAACTGCGAGGGACGCCGTCGAACAGGAGCCGAAGGCTCCTATCCGACGACCATAGAACTGTGGAAGACGCGTCGGCCAGGAGCCGAAGGCTCCTGGACGCCGCTCATACAACTGCGAAAGCGAGAAGTGAGTCACGTGTGTCGGCCAGGAGCCGCAGGCTCCTGCCGACACTATAGAACTGCGTCTCAGAAACTCCCGAATCTCAATTTTTGGATTTCTCCAACATGTAACGACTAACATATCGCGAGCGGGAGTCATACAACTGCGGGGAACGCCGTCGGACAGGAGCCGAAGGCGACTGGACGACGTCCATAGAACTGTGGAAGAACGCGCCGGCCAGGAGCCGAAGGCTCCTGGACGCCGCTCATACAACTGCGAAAACCAGAAGAGAGTCACGGCGTCAGCAGGGAGCCGAAGGCTCCCGCCGACGCTCATACAACTGCGGGGTACGCCGTCGGACAGGAGCCGAAGGCGACTGGACGACGACCATAGAACTGTGGAAGAACGCGCCGGCCAGGAGCCGAAGGCTCCTGGACGCCGCTCATACCACTGCGAAAGCGAGAAGTGAGTCCCGGTGTCGGCCAGGAGCCGCAGGCTCCTGCCGACACTCATAGAACTGCGTCTCAGGAACTCCCAAATCTCAATTTTTGAATTCTCCAATATGTAACGACTAACATATCGCGAGCGGGACTCATACAACTGCGGGGGACGCCGTCGGACAGGAGCCGAAGGCTCCTGGACGACGTCCATACAACTGTGGAAGACGCGTCGGCCAGGAGCCGAAGGCTCCTGGACGCCGCTCATACAACTGCGAAAGCCAGAAGAGAGTCACGTGTGTCGGCCAGGAGCCGCAGGCTCCTGCCGACACTCATAGAACTGCGTCTCAGAAACTCCCGTATCTCAATTTTTCCATTTCTCCAACATGTAATGATAATATATCGCGAGCGAGACTAGAGTTGGCCGCTGCCCGTAGGGCAAGGCCAACTCTAGTCTATTATTATTATTACAAGAACTTAACTGCATTGTGCAACTGCAGTTCCGTCAATACACTTCACGGAATGAATGAATGAATGAATATAAATGATAATTGTAAATGTCATTATTTTGCAGGAACACAATTTGAAACGTATGCATTCAGGCAGGTCAGCAGTGGTGCAGTGTTGTGCTTTAGAAAACAAATATTTGCAATAATTACAAGCGAATAATTACAATTTGCAAGTCAAGGTATTGCTGTCATTCTGTCAGACCTACCGAGGTTGACTGCGTTTCAGCTCTCAGAGGTCAGATGGTGTGTACAGATTTTTGCAGTGTTCAGACCAGGTAGTGTCTGTGGACACGTAGGTATTGTTCTACCTATCATCCCCTGAGAAACCTGCCGACAACCTACATTGCCACACCCGCACCTCCGTCCGCATCGTCGAATCTTCTGCTAGAGAAACTGAAAGAGGATGATGATAAATAATTAATATCATTATGTGCAGACCGGTCCATTAGGAAGTATTTTAACGTGATCACTACATATACACTGTCCCATTGACGCAGCCGCTACTCGTTAATGAGCAATCATCATTAGTTGGCCTTAGATGTTAGTCGTAGTTGTTTATATATTTTCCTTGGAAAGATGTGATATACGTACCTAATCCCCGAAAGGATGGTACACACTCAATTACGTGTTTCACCGTTGGGTCAGCTGCAATCCTATTCACAAGCCCCGTCCCCCAAACAAACCTTATTATTCACGGCAAATGAGTGGGACCAGCGAGTTCGAGCCTCGATATAACAATAATGAAAACATATTGTAACCGGGAAAGTCACCTCCAACAAATGCAACCGGTTGAGTGGTGTGGTGCTGTGCCGGTTACGCGGTAACCAAGGAGGGATGCTTAAAAGTGTGTTGACCGCCGACTATGGTGGGTCCACTGGTCGGCGTGACCGCTCCCCTACGCCTACTCCCCCTACGGTAACTCTACCCTACAGACCGCCTACTAGACGCGGACACGATGAGGTAGGGGGTGGCTCGACGTCGGTGTCACTCTCCGTGACACCCGCTCCGTCTCGCCTGCCCCTTATGGGGGCTTTTATTCGTTTGGCGCTGACCGAAACGGGCGCTTTTCTCCCTCAAATTACATTGAGCAATCCCACGGCGATCTGCTGTCCGTAATTCCGTTGGCCAATCACACATTACGACTACAACGCCGACGGCCGACAGCTACCCTTATCATTATTATCATCAACATAAACGCTGTGGCTAAGTTTTCGCCACTAGTAGTCCCGGTTCGTAACATAACCGGTTCGTTTCAACGCCCGTTATAATAGCGCGCTACAACGGCTCCTTTCTGCTGCAACTGCTGTCAGCCGACATTCAGCGAGGCAGTGGGGTCCGTGCTCGAATGGAGATCGACGGCTGGGAGTTCGCGAGGGGGTAGCTGCCGCTGTGCGTCGAGGGTATGACGAAGGGCGAACTTGAAGGTCTCCTATTTCTCTATGAAACGACATTGTGACGTCTGTTCGTATTTGACGTTGGTTGCGTAGCAGCAGCGTACGCCGTCTACCGTTCTATTATTGCTGACAAGATCTGAACGCAGCTAGAATAGTACATGTAACTGCCTTCCGCTATTACGAAGAACGTCCACCGTTTCGAACTGTCAGAGAGGGAAGGCCACTTTTTGCCACCACTGCGCAATGCCCCGAGCTATCGTCAGCGGGTTCACAAGGGTAAGAGAAGCACCTCGATAATAATAATAATAGTAGTAATAACGGCCAAGATAAAAATATCTGGAATGAACTTAAATCTTCGTCTTGCCTCTGACGACCTTTCTGCTCAATACGATTCGGGTACACAGCATAGATTTCATTGTTATCGATCAACCTCCCCCCAGTAATCAGATAAGAAACTATACAACCAGGCTGGACGACAATAGATCCGTAACCCTGTATGATCCGTGTAATACCCTTCCAATTATCGACCGAAAAAGGACAATTCTCCCACTTAACTGCTGCTGTCACTGTCGGCCGGTTATACGCATTTGCGTATAGCGGGACAATTTACTACTAGAATTTCTACAGAGGAATTGATTACCTTGTTCTGCACAGAATCTCGATTTTCCCGCCATTGTTCGATCTGCGTGGAATTATGATTCTTTAAATAAAGGAATCACTTCACATTGGTATTAGGTTTTATGCACTGCACTTCTGCGTACCTATGTATACCTATAGGTGTCGATATTGTGCCCTCTGACGAAGCAATGTTAATAACGGAATAGAGACGTGAACGGTTGGAGTATCCGGCAGACGTTATGAAGGGCTTACAGGTAGAATCGATTATATATATATATATATATATGTATATATATATATATATATATATCTGAGACATACTTTCTTTTTAGAAGAAGAGGAAACTTTCTTCAAACGCACAGACACCACTGGACACATTCCAATCGATATAGAAGGTGGGCCGATCCAGTGCAGCGGGGTTGACGTGGATGACAAAATGTTTCTACCTGCTAAAACCATTTTCTGTTGAGAGTGTATTCTCTCCTTTGTTTTAGTAGGCTGAGGCATACCTAGAAGTGAGCAGTCACCCGCATACGTATAATAAAAAGGCTCATCGTTCCTCATGGATCGATATTAGGCCCCCTCCTCTGGAATATGGCCTCTAAGAGCCAGATATACACAGTAAAGTGTGCAGAGATGATCGCCTACGCTGACGACCTAACCATATTAGTCACGGCGCCTACGTAGGAGACACTTGAAAGAAAGGCGCAAGTGGCCCTCGAAAGGCGTAAGCGAATAGATGGTGCTGCAGCGGACCTCCGAAAGGATCTAAGCAGGACTTCATATCGGGAGCAAATAGCACGAAGAGGTTAGGGTGTCACAAAACGAATTGAATAAGGAGACAGTGTGATACATGGGAGTGCCGGTATTACAAGCCTTCAATGGAAACGCCCATATCCAGAGAAGGTGGTAGCTAAGGTGGCAATAGGTTATCAACAGCCTAGTGCGACTCATGCCTTGGTGCACGGGATAGAGGGGAGTATACGACGGAAGGGGACTATATAGTGGAAGTAGCCGATTCCACCGTGGCTCTCCCTAGATGGTCTAGTGGTGAGCGTCGCAGGCTTGCTAGGCAGGAGGGACGTACAGATGTTCAAGATCAAATCGTGCCGGACGCGGAGCATCTTTGGATTTCTTTGTCATACATTATCTGTGATTTATCACTAAATCCGGAAAGCCAGGAAAGGCTCGGAAAGTTGAAAAAGGTAATAAAAGCTGCCCCGATAGGCCGTTGACGTAACACCGACACCGTTCTGGGACCTGTCGCATAGGGGAACAGCTGAGAGTCAGTTTTTCCCTTTATTGAGAGGAGGGACCACAAACCGGACCACAAACGAGAATCAGAAAACACAACGAGAAATTGCAGCAACAACCTTCGTATTCACCAACCAACCAACGACCATGAGCTGAGAGTCAGCCAGTAAAAAGTTACTGGGCAGGGCGCCCCCACGTCGGCTCCGGCTACGATCCGAACAGAAGCTGAACGAGACGAAGCAGCGGAGACGGTAATAGGAAACGGTAATAATCAGGCTAGTGAATGCATAGAGAATGGGCGAACTCCACATCCAATGGGCCCAGCTCGATTGGTGCCCTGGCCACACAAATCATCGAAGGGAGAGCAATACTGGAACACAACACCTCACTAGGGAAAAAATGGTGACCGGCGATGAGACGATGAGGGGATATCAGCAGAGATCTAAATGAGCAGCCACCGAGCGGACCCCGATGGGATTCGTTCGGGGACAGATGCCAGACCTAACGAAATCGTTTGATGGGGAATACGAGGGGAAGGGCGACGCACCAAACGACTCGAATTGTAAAAGGCACGACTGCTTTCAGAAATAACCGCGCAAGACTCGCAGGACCCGATCCCTCATATGCGTAACGTATGAGATGGTCGACGTCAACGGCCCTTCCATCATCTCATGGGTTAAACACACGGTGGACGATGCGCCGCGCAGAAATTCGGACGCCGTTTAAATGCGTAGTGGAGTTTATAGGCTGCTTAATAAAAAGTGAAAAGGTTCAGGCTGTTACAATGATAGAAAATCTGGTGACAAAGAAAATCGACCTGGAAAGAAAGACAGGTGAACGCTGATGTAAACGACCCTGAGTGAACGGTTCTTCTGAGGACACTCGTGAAGCCTAGAAGGTCACATTTCCAATCCAGGAAAGTGATGCGCAAACGGTCTCGGTGGATATTTGGCGAGAGAGAGAGAGAGAGAGAGAGAGAGAGAGAGAGAGACTGCTGTCTCGTGGGCTGGAGTCCCACACTTCCAGCTTGGTACAGAAGCGTGAAGCCTCAAGCGGGCGCATAATGCATTTCATACAGTTAGTCGTCATACTGAATAGACGTCGATGTGAACTGCTATGGCTACAAATTTCTTAATCCTTATTCGCGTTTATCAGGGAATTTTAACCTCCTAATTGCACTAGCACACTGATTAGAAAGCTATGGCATTTGGGGGATCAAGGAAATTGTGCATTGGATCAAATTGTCTACTGAGAACCGGAACTGGACACTTGAGCTTTTTCTTGAATTTGACACTTAAGGTAACGAAAATGTATCGTACACTCATTAATACGAATTAATGAGCGCACCGCGTGCAAACGACCTCGAGGGACATGAGACAATGGAAATATAGTCATTAGGGTGGGTATACTATACCAACTCTATTATGCCGCCCACCCAACATCATGTAGAGAATGAACTATTATACCTCGCTGACGACAGATCCGAATTACCCGCATTTCAGGCATGGTATTCATTTTAATTTGCGACGCACGAAACCTCTCGACAAGAACACTCACCTATTTGTGGGTAGCAATTTGCGCCTTGTACGAGTATATGAAGTTACAAATAACCTTATGCCATTCGCTACCTACGTTAACTAATGTCGTTAAGTTCAATGCGAGGCGTACGTTATTCGAGACGACCGCACTATTGTAATTGCATGTAGTCTATGGGTGACACGACGGCATGGATTGTAATTAGGCGATTTTTCTATAGAATCAATTATCATTTAACAATGTTGAATCGAAAGTTGAAGTGCGCAAAACGATTTCTAGGCGTCAAAGAGTTTAGACAAGTCTAGCGTATACGAGTTTGATACGACAATGACAAGAATATAATCCTTGTGGAGAACATATAAGAGAACTTAAGAACTGCCGTTCCGTTAATGTACCAATAAAGCTTTTACCTTTTAGAGAGATGACATAGTCCGTGGTGCCATCTCTTGGAAGTCGAGATGTGGCTGCTGACAAAGCGGTAACAGGATAAGTACCGTTTCTAAGTGTCAATGATGATCAAGTTAAGATAAAAGTTTATTAATTAATTAAAGGACCTCCAACATTTACAATGTACTTGTTAATAATTGTGATAATATTTTTATAAGCGGTTTTATTCATGCTGGCTGATTCCGGCAAATACGATCCCTTGCCCCCATTGTGGGGAAGGGACAGCTTAATCTCGAACGCCACATTGTTCACCCGAAGGCTGGTGGCGTTCGATTGTAACTGAGGTGGCGAAGTGCCACGTCAAATTGATGAACGTGCCATGAAGTGCGTCGTCCCCGAACTTCGAAGTGCTTCGAAGCTAACATGTAGAGAGAGAAATAAATGACCACTCGATGTCGCGGAGAATGACAGTTGCCAGAGCGCACTTGTAGTGGCCGTATGACCAACTCATACATTGTGTTTTTAATCTAGACCGTAATACCACAGAAAGGCAATTGGGTGACCCGGAACGGTACCAAGGAAATTTGTTCACTAACGATCATCTAGCTCGTATCACAACTTTCCTCACAGTCTGGTACCGTTGACCAGGATAAAACTATACGATCACCGGTCCTTGCCCACTCGCCTGAAAGCTGCGGTCGGTCTCCCTCCAACGCACTGTAAGTGACATCGCGACTTCGTCTTTAGGATACTATAAGTGTTCGTGCCTCAACCCAACCAACATGCCCATCGATCACACCCCGCCATCGGGGCGTAACGTGCCGACGGGCTCTTCTGCAGCCACGACCAAACCCGCCAGCAGCACTACAAAGCTCAGCGTACTTCGAGGCCAACGCACAAGACAACGGAAACATCTCAACTCGACTATTGCGAAGGCGAGAGAATTCACGCAAGCAACAGCAGATACCACAACCGAGCTATCCGAGCTGTTGTCGAGCATCCAGCGATCATCAGAGAATATCCGGGAGGCCGATCATCTCATCGTACACCATCCCGATTTCAACGATGACAACCTGGATGCAGAATTGGATGAAGCCGAGGAATACCGAGTAGCAGCCGCCGATTGCTGCATATTTGTGGAACACTTGCTTGCTGATGTTCAAGCCCGCCTTCCAACCGTGACTGGCGTGACGTCCGCATCAACCAGCAGCAGCGCAGCCTTTAGTTGGCCACCCAACGCCGGCTCTTCCACCCAGTCACATCAGGGACCTAGTATAACGTGTCTACCGCCGCCCGCAATACTTGATGTGTCACCCGACGTTTTCTTTGGTGACCGAACAATGTTCCGTCAGTTCAAGCGACGATTTGTAAATTGGGTCGAAAAGAGGACCACAGCAACGAAGGCCGACAAACTAGTAGCGTTGTGCAAGCATCTAGACGGTCCGCCGCTCAAGTTAGTACAACATCTCGACGTCATCGATGCCAACTACGACGTCGCCTTGGAGTTGCTCGACTCAAACTTTGGCAAAGTCGACATCGAGCGTGACCTGGCGATGACTAGTCTCTTGAACCTGCCGGTCGTGCGGTCCGTCAACGATACAAAGGGGCTGCGAGCGCTGCTAAATCATGTCAAGAGTTCGACAATGGCGATGCGGGGCCTTGGGATGCCGCTTGCACAGTACGCGTTGACGTATGAAATGACCTTACGCTCGGTCATCCCCGAAAAACTCTTGTTCGATTTCTCAGACAGGCTGCGCAGCGATAACCCGGCCTTGTCCAACGGCGGTACCCTGAACGAGAGTCCCGGTGAACTTGCTGCCACTCGGGTCGAACGACTGATCGAGTTCATCGTCCAGTACACCGACCTCAAGGAGCAAGCTGAGCTTTTGTACCAGCTCAACCGTCCGAGTCGCCGAGACCCTCCGCCGCCGCCTCCAGCATCGTCTACACGCAGCGACCATTGGCAACGTCGTCGCCCACCCGGTCAGCAACAGCGGCAGCAGCATCGACGCGAAGATCGACCTACTCACAACCCGCCGCGGCAGCCCCCGCATTTTGCCGCAACGACCACAGTTGCAGCCCCCGCTGTCCAGTCTCGTAAGAAGCCATGCTTCTTCTGCAATGATAGATCGCACAACCCGTCACGTTGTTCAAGCAACGTTAGTCATCAGGAGCGCCGCCGAATTCTGGACCAGCTCAACCGTTGCCATACATGCTTCCGACCTCGTCATGGCGAGGGCGAACGCTGCCCCGGTGTGATGAAGGCGTGATTGGTGTGCCAGAGTGACCGTCATTATACTTCCATGCATCAGCGAGATGGGCTCGCGGAGGCCACCACTTCTGGCGTTACCGTTACATCAGCACCATCGGTGCTGTCATCCTCGATCCTAATGACCGCGGCAGCTCACGTCGTGCATGGTGGTAAGCGCCTGCCAGTCAGGATCTTCTTAGACCCGGGTAGCAACCTCAGTTTTGCGCATCCGTCTCTTATTCAGAAGCTTCCTGGCGCACGTCCTCTCAGCAAGGTGGACCTAAGAGTTCAGGGCTTCGCGGACGCCCGGACCATCACCGCTCAGCGATACCGTATCCGCCTGGCCAGCTGCCATAACGATAAGGTCAGAATGGATGTAGCGGTCTACGCCTATGACTTCGAAGCAAGTCCAGCTAATGACTGCCCCCCCATACACTTCGAGCGATCCAAGCCTTCGGTCGGCGTCATCCACTGGCCGACCAGGGTTTCTATGATGGACTGCCTACCGACGCCCCCGCAGTGCTGCTCGGTATGGACCAGTACTATGGCATCGTAAATCGAGAGGCACCCGAGTTGGTGACCAGCGATATCGTGGCTACAGACTCGAAACTTGGATGGCTGATCGGGGGTGCGGTGGCGAATCCCTCAACCCGAGTCGAACTCTCCTGTGTTCATCCGGTGTGTTGCGCTGCCTCGCTCTCAGCCCCTGCCCGTGACGTCCAGCGACTATGGGAGCTCGACGCCATTGGAATCGAGAAGTGTGTGGAGTCGACGCAGTCCGCGGATGACATCGAAACAGTCAGACAATTCAAGGACGGCCTGACTTGCGATGGCACAGGATATACCGTCGCCATGCCAAAGAACCCGTCGATCAAGCAACTTGCTAACAACCTGGATCTAGACCGTAATACCACAGAAAGGCAATTGGGTGACCCGGAACGGTACCAAGGAAATTTGTTCACTAACGATCATCTAGCTCGTATCACAACTTTCCTCACAGTACTTAAGTTCTTTTATGTGCCATCAGGTCGCGGGAGTCGAAGAGGCATAATATCCCATGAGGGGTTAAGTGGTCAGACACTCAATTCATATTTGTATTATCGGAGGTCAGGTTGGAATTCACCCAAGTCTCTGGGTTGCCTCCAGAGGTACGACTCGTCAGTGAAACTGAAATTGTTTAATTTCAAATTGGGATTTATACCGGAAGTCGTCATATATGGAAGTTCAGAGCTTCGACGGAAACAGCTAATAGATTCGTTTAGCCTAAGCTTGTCTCAGTAAGTAGAATATCAACACATGATTATTTCATTAGTTTTCGTATATGCGTTGGTCAATAGTTTGTCACCATCTATATCGGGAAAGCTGCAGCTGCACAAGCAGCCATTAGGCCGCATTGAATGTGGCCTAATTTTCAGAGGTGAATCACCTCTACGGACGTTTATGAATGGAGTTGTCTTGACCCAATAACCCCTTTGGGTCAGTAAATCCCGTCAGGTGTTTTTTTTTGCTTTCCAGCAATAGGCAGCACTGCTGTCTCCGTCACTCCGGCAAGCGAAGGTTGATTACAGACAAACGTCTTTGTGCAGCTTCGAGTGAAGGCCTATAAGAAGGCTCACTTGATAACAGAGTGTCTCAGAGATGCTGGCAATCGCCCTGTTATCGGTCGTCCCTACGGGGACTCTCTGTGAGGACCATTTTCGCCTTCGGCCCTCCAATGGATTTCAGTGGAATCGCACCTCACGCTGGCCACCGCCACTTCGAACTATACCACTACTCGGTACTTACTCGGAGAATCTCTCGGGAAAACCTTATGCGAGCAGAACACTTTTTTCTAAGCTACGTAAAAGGATGGTGGTGAGCTCTTTGCTCGACGGCCACACTCGCCACACCATTTACGAAGGACCCCGAGTTTGGTCCTCTGCAAAGCGGGGACCAAAACCGAGCGTCGCATAGACCGTGTGGTCTTCATGAGACTTTACGAGATCCTACTGTCCTATTTATTTGCGACTCGCTTTGGGCACAATTTGGTGTTCTTGTTATTATACCGAATGATAATGAAATGAGACCTTTCATTTGCCTGCAAATTAGCATTGAATATATTCGCCTATAACGTCGAAACGGCCCATTGAGCAATAGTATATCTACAAGCCGATAAAGCGTCCCTCGCGAGCGTCTCACTTCTACTTTGTTTTAACGTTTGCAGGTCTTTTAATTAGCAAATTGGGGGAAAATATATGACTTGAATTATACTTGCATGCAAGCTGAAATAGTGGATAGACATTCTGTTGTATCACACCGATCGGGCGCATTGAAAGTACCCGTTCGAGCACCCCATTTATAATGAGTGTCATTTCAATTCTTCAAGACTCTGGTTTGGCGTACCTTTTGCCCAGAAGTATTACATTTTTCTTTTGTAAAACTGGTCTTGTTCTGTATTCGTATTGGTTCGTGTTATCTAACGTTAACTATTGATATTTTCTAAACGCCGATTGCCTCTTAACTTGTACCGTTCATACACAGATAAGCGAATTTACCCGCATGGAAGATTAGCTGACGGCCACCAGGCTGACAACTCACCCACGGCAGCTTCGTCGTTTGAAAATGCAGCCGAAATCGAATACAACAAGTGGAGCTTGGAAAACTCGTCGCAGCCGCTGTTTGGCTTGAGCAGCCCGGACCGACCGAGATTCCCACATATTCCAAAGATTCCACACCGACCACCAGGACCACCCCATGTTCCGAAGTTACCGCATATCCCGAAGTTACCGCATATCCCGAAGTTACCCCATATCCCGAAGTTACCTCATATCCCGAAGTTACCAAATATACACCATCATCTCCCGCAACTATCGAAGCTTACTCAGATCGTGAAGTGGCCGTTTTTTCCAAAGTTCGGCGTCAATCTCAATTTGGGTGGGAAGCCCGCTGTCGTCAAGCCGATATCAATTGGCCTACCGTATGGGCACAAGTACTTCTCACCGCATATCCACCTGCCGGCAAAGGTAAGACTGATTATCTTCATTTTTAACGGCTAAGTGGTCTCTGGTTATCGGAAGCCAGAGACCGCAGGTTCGAGCCCCGCTGCGTGATGACATATAAGAGAGCTTAAGCATTGTAAAATTGCAGCTCCTTTAATAACACCAATAAAACCTTTTACCTTTACCTTTATCATAATTTTATAGCAAAATTTCCCCGGGCTGATTCTCCGCCTTGAACATTCTAACCTAGTACACGCTCGTTGCAACTGCTTTCGGCAACGCATCATAAGGCGGCCCCGTACTTAATAATAGCAAATGTGCAACGGTAGAGATCGAATCCATGTGTCATCTAGCTGTCTTACCTTCGATTACAAGGCAGGTGCACATGGATGCTCCGCGCCACCAGGGACTGGACCATTTTATTTGTATTAGGAATTTACCTGGTATTTTATTGAGTGTAGGCATTGACCAAGTATTTTATTAGGTGTATATATTGACCTAGTGTTTTATTAGGTATATCTATTGACCTGGTGGTCAATTAAGCATAGCTATTGACCTATAATAGTATTTTATTAGGTATAGGTATCAACCAATTACAATTGAAGCTTACACTTAGCAGCAGAGAAGCTTTTGAGAACAGAAATCGTATGTTGGTTGCCAAATCTGCTATGTGTACAAATTCGTGCAGAACTATTATACAATCGTTTCGTAAGCACCGCCACATTACCCGGCTATAATTGTCAGCCCCCCCCAGCTTATCAACAAGTGAATCATCCTATCAAAAGTAACAAATTGGAAACATTTCTAGCTAATACCGTTGACGTGATTTTGTAACCTGTGTTTCTCCAACACACTTTAAAGTTCCTTGTTTACAAATCAAACTATTTTTTTCCGTTCGGATTAGGTTTCACAGAAGGTCGTCCCCGTGCCATACCCCGTCGTGAAAGTGCAGCCTGTGTACTACCCGGTGTACAAGCAGGTTTCTGTCCCGAAACCTTATGCGATACCGCAATACATACCAGTTGTAAAGCCCCAGGTAAGCGACCTCGATGGAGACCTCGAACGTTAGTATACCTCTGTGGATATCCAGTCGGATACACTTGTGCGGATATCCATCGCAGTCGAATGATTATTGAACGGAAACTCAGTCGATTGAGGCACAATCCCCAGAATTAGCTCTGGGACGGCTGGAACAAGCTCTCGGACACACGATCGAAAATGATTTGTCATTAGTCGAAACGGCAAAGACAAATCGCTGAAAGTTGCCAAATAACACATAACTCCTTATGTACGTGATTTTCAGATCATTCATCACATGCAGTCTTCTCCACCAACGTTTATCTACCAACCGCCAATGCATTTGCAACCGCATGTACTATCAAAGCCAATCATGCCTCTTCCAATGGGGCCCGGATCTCTACATCATAAGGTGAGCAGCAACGTTGTCTGACTCGAGCAGTTGGGGGTGAATCAACTGCAAGCGTAGCTTTTCGCTGGCCGATAACGCAGAATTTCGATCATTTCCGAGTCCCAAGGTGCTTTTGCAGGCGACGGCCTCGACGAGTCGCCAACTGTGAAGTTGACGCGCAAGTGTAGAATGTAGAACGAACATATTATAGCTATATAGCCAGCCTTCCTCTCCAAAAGCATCTCCAGGCTCGGATATAATAGAAAAAAAGGCGGTTTATCGTTAGGGCAGAGGTAAGGGAAGATGCAAGTTTGGGGCGTAGATTGAATTTGTTTTTTGACCCCAAACCTACCCTTGTTCTATCTATAAAACGATTACATTGGCCCACTCTTGTATAACGGCAATATACAACGTATTAACATGGAGCCAATGCCAAAATGTTCGAAGATTCTAAAACAAAAAAAATATTTAATTTTTTCGACAAATTTGTCTGTTGGGCTCAAAAAGCATTGGTCTCCCTTTGCCAACATCTCCCCTCTCCAATATGACATGAGAGAGAAAGAGAGAGAGAATACGGGGATCTGATTAAATCATGAATTATCTACACATAATCATTACATTTCATACACAGCTCGAAATCATAATCCAGTTATGCCACAGACTTAACCGTCAGCGTGGTGGCTTCGTCAGCAGTTAAGTCCTGTCGACGTTTGAACGATCGATGCACGATCCGAGCCTCCTTCCAATGCATTTGGTCCTTTTGTGAGGTTTGGGGTGGGGGGCTGAGGGCTGAGGGGAGATTCTGTTTCCTAACTGCTGTTACATATCAAATGTCTAATATTTACGTGGACTGGTTAACAAATCCACTGAGCACATACAACAATACATTCAATGGTGTATTCAGACTCGATGACAATGTTTTTCTCATAGAAATAGCGAACGTGCTATGCCTCATCATCCAGCTTCTGCCGGGAGTTACAATGCAGATATCATCAGGGTGATATTTTATTCAAACACCCATTGCACTTTCATAAAATGTCTCTCTATTTACCTGATGCATAAGATATGACGTTGTTCTTCTTCGGGAAATGTGAACTATTTCAACTGGCAACTACGCTACTTTAGTCGGCCACCTACAGAAAATGGGTTCTTACTTATTCCACTACTAGCCGTCCTGTAGTATCTGCAAAATGGACCGTTTTTCTTTCAACTCGAATTCAAAATTGTGGTTTATTCACAGAACTTTGTTTGTTCTTCTTTTACAATGCTTACAAGTTCTCGTTAAACAAAGTCGATATCAAGATTATTACATCAATATACGTAAGAGTAAGACTACGATATATTATAGAATTCGAATATGAGATGTACCAATAATTCCCTAATGATAAGCGGCAGTATACATGGGTAGCACCGATCACAAGCTAACCTGGTATTGAATGACCTGTTGAGAAATTGTTAAAATGGACATATATGTCCCTTTTTGGTTGTGGTCCAGGCAGACGTTTGTACAGCACCGAACGCGGTCCCAGTGAAACCTGTCGTGTTTGAAAGATAGCAGAGTTTTGGCAGAAACTATACAACTACATATCTATTAAACAACTTTCGCGATTAATTTTTCCGTCACCAACATCCCGCGCATCATCGCTACATCTCAGAGGAGATTTTATTTTCTCTTCTCGAAGGCGAATAGCCACATTTCATGAAGATGGATGATCACTTACCATTTTAGTTGGGCAAACTTCGGCTCTCGAAGTTCTATATACGTACACGGAAGGGGCGTTTCCTATAACGAACACCGTCTCCATGACGCGTTTCCTCAATAGCCGTGTAGCTTACTGAACAGCACATATTCTGAGAATCGCTTAATTATACCGAGCGTGTAGTAATTGTTCTCTCACGACCATAATCGGAACGTGATTGAGTCAGTGGCACCTGATCTGAATGTAGGCTAGCATATTTAACAATAGATTCAGTCTCATTTATGGCTTCTATCACAATATGTGCATATATTTAGAGCCTGAAAGTCAAACTTCTCAATGAATATAAACACCGGATCTAACGATCATACAACTAAAGAATATTTTCGCTATATATATATATATATATATATTGTCATTGTTCATTGTCATTATTATTGCACTGTATTTTTACTCTGATGAAATCATTACATGGAACTTCAGTTCATGTTTCACCTTACTTTTTTTTTGAGAGAAGGAAATTTTCTTCAAACTCACGAACACCACCAAAGACTCCAATCTCCATTAATGTGGGCCCCGATCTAGTGAGGGAGGGGGTTGACATGGATGACAAAACGCCTCTCTGCCTGCTAAAACCACCATCCTCTCCTTAGAGTCCACCTGTCCCCCGGAGTAGGCACGCTTGTACGGTTCACCCAGAAAAACACTGCCAACCACGCTAATATAGTAGTCTCCCACGAAGCTAATTAACGAGAGCACGCGCTGCTTCAACTGTTTTTAATTACTGATTAATTCGACCATTAGTCGGAGGACTCTACCTATCAACGAACAACGCCGCTGAGGTCCGAGACCAACAACTCTAACACTCCCGATTCGGTCTCGTATGTACCTCGAATATACGACCCAAGTGTGCAACATTCACAGGGACGATTCGGTTGATATTAGGCCCCCCCATAGCAACGAAATCGTACAAGGAATGGCGATATCTGTCAAGGCGTGACATATACCCTTGTGACACCCTTGGAATCCTGTCATCTCGCCATAGGACTTGCTCGTGCGTGTACGGTCGCGATCTCATGTGCCTCCACCTATACGCCTTGGTGTCTGGATATCCGCCAGTATGTTCGCCTATTTCCCCGGACTGGATGTGCTCCCCTTGTCCCTATCTGCCGGTAGAGTCGTAGCAGACCCCCGTACGATGTCGTGCATGACTACCCGCTCATCTGGGCGCTTATTTTCCACAGGCAATGCTACCATTATCTGGATCAGCGTCACTGCACGGCTATCCGTTGGCGTACGATCTGCCGGCACTCGGATTTAGCTATTCGCCTGCGCAGCAGCCACAAGGCACACAGATGTATTCAGATCAATTTGGCCGTTAGCGACGTTACTGACATGAGCCGCAGGAAACGCAGGAACGGGGTCCATGAAAGATCAAATGAAGATCTCTCTCGAATGTCTTCGCGGCGATGACCACCGCGCTGACGGTGATGGTACGCCTCATGGTATAGATTCACTTGAATGTGTATGCGTGTGCGGGGTGTTTGGATAGTTACGCAACTCGATGGGGGACCAACGGAAGGAATCTGCTATGTGGTTATTCATCGTTATCGTCGAAACCGTGTGAACCGTGTGCGTGGTTGGTCGCCCTTCAAGTTGCGGAACTATCTCAACCCCCTACTGTTGATAACACCCTATCGTTGCTGTGTGTCAAATAAACTGTATTGTATTGTATAACCATGACACGACTTGCAGACGAAGGCTAATCAACAATGAAAATCAAGCCACCCGAAATTCTTTATGACCCATGTCAAAGCCATAACTTCGAACTGCCGTTCACAACGAGACACGATGTTCGATTCAAGATTATGAAGTATTACACTCACAATCAGTGTACGATGCTATCCGATGTCCACTTATCATTATGGCATAAACATGTCAAGTTGCACAGCTCAAACAGGTATAGCTACGCATAGAATGATGTTGCACATTATGAGATATTTTTTCTATAAAACTCCAACGAAAATTAACACACCGCAACCAATCGACCACCCTACATTCACTGCTAATTCCCTCTCGTTAATTTCGACCAGGACAAACAATGGCCTTGTACATTCTAAGGCAACCTGGCCCAATACATGTTTATATATATATATATATATGGCCGATAATGTGATAAGTTTTGCATTACCGCAGTGTGAACACTACGCAATATTTCATATGTTAGAGTGAGAAGTATCGAGTTGGCGTGTTGTGCTTTTAGAGGACAATTTATTTGGTTTCGGTAGGCGAACAGAGCAGAGCTTCTAGTTAATCAAGACTATGTTTAATCTATGTAGTTTTATTTGATACACGCGTGGACACGATCTATAGAGGTGGGGTGTTGCATGAAATAATGTGGACACCCCCGCTTCTATGATCGCTTAGAAATGCAGCGTTTATTACATTATTACAGCTGTGAAATGTACTGCAGCTTGGCGATTATGTTCGCTTTCAATTTCATTGACATCCTGCAAAAATTACTCATCAAACCATTATGTACACTGAGAGTTTATTATTATTATGAAATATAAATTAATTAAAAATTGAAAAAGAAACAAATGAAATATAAATAAAGTCAAATTAACATCAAAGACATCGTGTGTTATTTAAGACAAAAAAAGGTGTATAATATATATCGTCTTATATCTCTTTTATTCTTAACAGCGCACAGTGTCTGCGATGTTGGTTACGTACAACCCGATTTTGTTTTTTACTTTATAATAGTATATCTTCAGTGCATATATATATACACACATCGAGCAAGTTCATAGCTAAAGATTGGGTTTTTGGATTAATAAAATTGATTCACTCGTTCCATTTTGTGGCAATATGCCTCTGACATCCTCTTTTTTTCTTGACAACACTCAGTATCTCACAAATAGTCTACTCAGCACATGCTCGGCATCTTGAGCTTTATCAAAGCTATCCCATTACCCGCGAATCTCTGACAACATCGAATGACGCCGCATTGATCCGATGGTAACGGTCTCATTAAATCGTGCCCTTCCGAACACCACTCACAGGAACGATGTTAGTATTTGAGTTTCTTTGAAAGCGGTTCGCAAACCTATATCGTAACAGTCAGTTAATGTTGACATGCTCCACGATCGATTCCATTCCCGCACAACGGTATACACAATATTTAGGTTGATCCATGAAATGAAATCTACAAGGTCGCATTGCACTCGAGACAGTAGGACGAGCAGGGGCGGAGGCCGGATTATGTATTCTATTAGTGGTGCGCATGTGGGACGGGTGTGAACGCGGTCCATGACCTTCGTGCCGTTGGTACCACAAATCAATTATCGACACAGTCAATTATTGACACAACGTCGTCGCCGAGGAGCTGCGCAGCGCGGAGGGTTTTATACCGAGGAAGAAGAAGGAGCTGCCCACGTGCTTTTACTTCTAGCATACATATGCACGTATCGTGCACTTCAGCCGTTTGCAAGCGTCGGCACTGGCGCGTAGAGGCCGCAAGAGATATCCGCTGTACTCCAATGCACAGATTGAGGAGGGTCTTGAGATGGTTGGGACGTGGCCGCAGCGTTGACCTCAGTTCGGTGGGTGGCACCGATTCGGGTAAGAGATCGATTTAGCTTGACGGTATTCAGCGGGGCGGCGATGAAGCCACTCTTTGCAACGGCGCCAACTCCTCTGTGAGTGCTTCTGTCGAAATAGGTGTCGATCGAAAAACTCCCAAAATTATCCTAAATTTCATAGGCGTCTCGGTATTACCAGTCTCGTGTATCGCTTCAGCAAATCGAATTCAGCTTGAGTGCGTGATTAATCAAGAAGAATACCTCTGATATATATGAAAAAATCTTAGTTCTAGTTACTTTTGCTTGAAACGTACTAGTGTTTTTTTCGATATGGAAAATCGCTCCAAACCAGCATGCAGTGCAATAATTTGGTGATACAGCCGCACGAATAAAATATTAGGTTGAGGCATAAGTTCCCGCCGTTGCATGAACAACGGAAAAATGACGCACTCAGATCGACTTAAACCAATTCACATATTTATTATGTACTCCCCGTTGTTGTTGACGACCTCCTTCCATTTTTCGATTTTTAGTTGAAAACGGCAACCAACCTCCGTCCAAGGCCCTCTGAATCATCGAAATGCCTGTCACTCAAAAAGTTCGCCAGTGAACCACACAGGTGGTAATCTGTTGGAGGGTCAAGGTCTGGCGAAGATGGTGGATGCGTAAAAACTTCCCATCCGCTTCAAGTGCCGCTTTGGTGTTTCTTGCGGTGTGAGGCCTTGCGTTGTTGTGGAGGAGGATGACTTGGCCGCGTCTGTCGGGTGGCCTTTCAATCTGAATAGCCTCGTTTACACGATGCAACTGGGCTATGTAGAGGTAGCCCTTGCTGTAGCGGAGGCGGTTAGACAACGGCGAAAGCCGAAGGAAAGCAGGTGTCGGAAATGCACTTGTTTATTGCCTGGAATCTACATCTTTCTCGAGCCTAATTTCGAGTTGAAATCCAGTTCACAGCGAAAATCGAACTCCGCACTGTAGAGCGGGAGAAAAAGCTTCGAAACCAGTCGGGTTCAAAATCAGTGGAGAAGGCCTTGGTGGCAAGGGCAGCAAGCTCAAACAAACGGCGGGAACTTATGCCTCAACCTAATAGTTAGAACCCAAACCTCTGGATAGAAAGGGGTGAATTTATTGACAACACTCATTGACAACACATATTGACAACACTCAGTATCTCACAAATAGTCTACTCAGCACATGCTCGGCATCTTGAGCTTTATCAAAGCTATCCCATTACCCGCGAATCTCTGACAACATCGAATGACGCCGCATTGATCCGATGGTAACGGTCTCATTAAATCGTGCCCTTCCGAACACCACTCACAGGAACGATGTTAGTATTTGAGTTTCTTTGAAAGCGGTTCGCAAACCTATATCGTAACAGTCAGTTAATGTTGACATGCTCCACGATCGATTCCATTCCCGCACAACGGTATACACAATATTTAGGTTGATCCATGAAATGAAATCTACAAGGTCGCATTGCACTCGAGACAGCAGGACGAGCAGGGGCGGAGGCCGGATTATGTATTCTATTAGTGGTGCGCATGTGGGACGGGTGTGAACGCGGTCCATGACCTTCGTGCCGTTGGTACCACAAATCAATTATCGACACAGTCAATTATTGACACAACGTCGTCGCCGAGGAGCTGCGCAGCGCGGAGGGTTTTATACCGAGGAAGAAGAAGGAGCTGCCCACGTGCTTTTACTTCTAGCATACATATGCACGTATCGTGCACTTCAGCCGTTTGCAAGCGTCGGCACTGGCGCGTAGAGGCCGCAAGAGATATCCGCTGTACTCCAATGCACAGATTGAGGAGGGTCTTGAGATGGTTGGGACGTGGCCGCAGCGTTGACCTCAGTTCGGTGGGTGGCACCGATTCGGGTAAGAGATCGATTTAGCTTGACGGTATTCAGCGGGGCGGCGATGAAGCCACTCTTTGCAACGGCGCCAACTCCTCTGTGAGTGCTTCTGTCGAAATAGGTGTCGATCGAAAAACTCCCAAAATTATCCTAAATTTCATAGGCGTCTCGGTATTACCAGTCTCGTGTATCGCTTCAGCAAATCGAATTCAGCTTGGGTGCGTGATTAATCAAGAAGAATACCTCTGATATATATGAAAAAATCTTAGTTCTAGTTACTTTTGCTTGAAACGTACTAGTGTTTTTTTCGATATGGAAAATCGCTCCAAACCAGCATGCAGTGCAATAATTTGGTGATACAGCCGCACGAATAAAATATTAGGTTGAGGCATAAGTTCCCGCCGTTGCATGAACAACGGAAAAATGACGCACTCAGATCGACTTAAACCAATTCACATATTTATTATGTACTCCCCGTTGTTGTTGACGACCTCCTTCCATTTTTCGATTTTTAGTTGAAAACGGCAACCAACCTCCGTCCAAGGCCCTCTGAATCATCGAAATGCCTGTCACTCAAAAAGTTCGCCAGTGAACCACACAGGTGGTAATCTGTTGGAGGGTCAAGGTCTGGCGAAGATGGTGGATGCGTAAAAACTTCCCATCCGCTTCAAGTGCCGCTTTGGTGTTTCTTGCGGTGTGAGGCCTTGCGTTGTTGTGGAGGAGGATGACTTGGCCGCGTCTGTCGGGTGGCCTTTCAATCTGAATAGCCTCGTTTACACGATGCAACTGGGCTATGTAGAGGTAGCCCTTGCTGTAGCGGAGGCGGTTAGACAACGGCGAAAGCCGAAGGAAAGCAGGTGTCGGAAATGCACTTGTTTATTGCCTGGAATCTACATCTTTCTCGAGCCTAATTTCGAGTTGAAATCCAGTTCACAGCGAAAATCGAACTCCGCACTGTAGAGCGGGAGAAAAAGCTTCGAAACCAGTCGGGTTCAAAATCAGTGGAGAAGGCCTTGGTGGCAAGGGCAGCAAGCTCAAACAAACGGCGGGAACTTATGCCTCAACCTAATAGTTAGAACCCAAACCTCTGGATAGAAAGGGGTGAATTTATTGAATTGATCCGAATTATTTATCGAATTGAATCTATATCGAAATTTCAGACCGTATCGATGTTTGACACTTAACCACGAGCGATTTATTCCATTGGACACGATCCTCCCGATCGCACGCAATTCCCGTTGACATCAAGGCATCTAAATATAAATATGCCATAATTTGGAACAATTTATAACCCGAGGTGCCCTGAGGTTTAGAAGGTTCAACAGATCGCTTCACGTCCCTGCGAAGCATATCAGTCCACTTAACTATGACGACATTGGTCGTTACATTAATGATAAAAACGAACCCGTCCGCTGGAACAGGCGAACTCGCTGCATTTCTCAAACGCGTTCGTCTAAATTTATAATTCACAGATATATATATATATATATATATATATATACATATATATATTTGTGGACACCGAGTCCGTGCTGATGACGTCAGTCTAAAGATTCAGTCGAATTTTACGAGTTCCAATAGAACAGGCTAATTTTAGAAGTACCTATTTCTACAAAAGCGTACACAGTCATGTGCTGGGTCAACTCCTGTTGAAATAGTTCCGATCAACGTCCTGCCAATGTCTTCACCCAGGGGGGTCGCCTGGTACCGCTAGAGGGCCAATTAGGTGCCGGAATAGAACAGGACAGCTTAGAAGTTTCCGTCGACAATTCGAATTTGACAATTCGAGTTTAAGCCAGCTTTCGCCAGTTTCTTGTTAGTCAGATCGTTCCTCTCTTTTTCTTTCTGTCCTCGATTTATGCAGTGCTACGAGAGCCACAATCGCAATTAGCAGCGACATCGCCGTCGTCCCGGAAGTCACCAATGCGAACAGTCATTATTCAATCTGAAAACCTTCACCTCACAGCCCCCCCCCCATTTGCTTGAGCGTGCGGTATGACAGGGCAGGTTGTCTTTTGCACCACACAGTTTAGCGGAGCCTGCGTACCATATAATAACTGTAATCTCCGTGTAATCGTGTCAACGATCAAAGTGGATCAAATTATGCTTTCGCAATATCCAGCAAATGTTTAATATCATGTGAGGTCTCGAACTTGATACGTGGCTTGACGTGTACAAGACCTGTCAATCTACCTGCGTTACTTTGATGATAAAGGCTCTTGAAGGCTGCCCACTTTTTTTTATAAATGGAGTTCCGTGACACGCACATTCATGCTCGAGCAACTACTATTAGACATTCATTAATGAGAAATGCATCGTCCATCTTGTGGGCCCTCACCTCTGCAGTTCGTATATACGTGTAGCCAGTTCTAATGTTGAAACTGAGTTGGCGTAACTCATATGGATGACTTTTTTAGTAACACAGAGTGAGACTTTACGGGGTAGTTCTAGATGTATTGTAAATATCGATTTCTATAGGATCACCCTCAAAGATACGGGCTATGTAAAAAGGGTGCAGTTAAAATATATCGTCTAGTTATCCACGAAGCTCTTCGGATGATAATGGTTCCTATAAGGATACCTGATTACATATGGTTAGGTATTTAAGGTATTTTCAGTTTTCCAAATCGGATGTGAACCTGTTTAGAAGAATACTGACAGCAGGAGGACAACGAGCAAACGACAACACCGCAGATACAAACACTGATGAAGAGCGCCCTGAAGGGCTAAGAAGTGGTCAGAGCAACGACGACGAGCGACACAGACGACGCACGTTAGATCCGGGTTCGCAGGTATTGTGATTAAGCGCGTCTGGTGAGGCGGGGAACCCGGAGGGTGACCCCAATCAATTGTTTTGGTAGGCATCCACCACCCTGTCACTCCGTAGTACTATTAAACGAAGATCCGGACTACAGTGGTGAAGGGGAGGCTTAGGGGGGGACTTTTAGAGGTTATCCAGGCACGGAAAACCTGGTCTTTTAGTGGGTAGCCACCACTCACCATATACCACCAAAATGGTGAGTCCCACACTGTGCGGCCCACAGTAAGGTGGAAACCGCTCGTGCGTAACGCATTTTCCCCCTCCAAAAGAAAAAAAAGCATCTTGGCAATTGGATCCCTGCAGTGTCTTCCATAGAGTGTTCTGAGTGCGTCACTCCGAATGGTCTGACACGCCCTCAGCAGAGGTATCCGAAACGGTCGGACTATTTATACTTGGGAGCTGCTTGGACAAACCCTTGTTAATGAATTATTCAGATTAACTGTGTGACCAACATGTGTCTATCTAATTATCTGTAAAACCGTTTTGTGCACTAATAAACGAGATAGTTTAAATGAGAATAAATCGTAGACTGCTGTGATAAAAAAAAAATATATATATATAATAATGATTATAATAACAAATCATATATCATAATAAATTCGAAGCACGCGTTAATAATTTAATCTTAAACAGTGGTGTATTTCTTGTATGAGCGGTGTTCGGAGCACCGGGAAGGCGCACGGAGGCATGATCTAGCTATTCTGAAATTGCGCATCTCCAGGCCGCGCATTATCCCAGCCACTCGGTTAATGCTTTATTTTTTCTTAGACGAGGAAATTTTCTTCAAACGCACGAACGTACACCACTAGAGACATTGCCAATCTCTATAAAGTGTAGGCCGATCCAGCGCAGGAGGGGTTGACGTGAATCATAAACCGTGTCTACCTGCTAAAACCACTGTTCCTCTGTTGAGAGAGAGACGAGGGAGGGAGAGAGGAGTCTATCTCTTCCTCAAATCGTTTAGGGTTAAAATTTAACGAAAATTCAATACGCAGCAGAGTGACAGTAACGCTATTGTGCGTGGTTCTTGAACGTCGACTTGACCAAATTAATGAATCTGTGGCTGATTGAGAAGACAGAGACGACTTGTCCTGCTGTCCTGCCTCAAGAACAAAGGCGAAGTTCTCAAGGACCCCTCTCTCTCTCTCTCGCTGTCTCGAGCTCACTTTCTGGTATAATACCGGTTACATCAGAGGCTTAGTTGGCCTGTTCTGCCAACGAACGCCTGTGATCTGTTATCCTTGAAAGTCAACACGAGACGAACTACATATCACGGCCTGTTTTTAAGTCGCGCCTCTTTGGGCAAGAGGTGATACGCCCCCCGTAGACGGTCACAGCTGGCATCTTTTCAAGCTACTTTTTTTTGCAGGGGCTCCAGGGAGCCAGAAGATATCCGCTTACGACGGATGCGCAACAAAGGGATTATTATATTGGCACGCATGGCTGGACGGTGTGAAAGCTGCTTATTAAACTCGTTATTTTTATCCATGTTCGCGCCAGCTCTACATGACAACAATGCATCACACAGAATATGAATGGCTCCCCACAGAGAATCTCCCTATGCGCATATGTACATACATGTATGCGCAGCGAATTGTAAAAGTAGCCTACATTAGCTGTCACATCTCTGTGTTTGTCGTTAATATTGCTTTTCGAATGGAGAAGGGATATGATTCGGAGGAGGCGAGCTTTTTCAGTTGAGTATGCATCCTCAATACTTCCCTGGGTCTCCTGGAGTGATCCCGTATGATATTTCGAATAGATATCATGCTACCAGTGTAACTAGGTTGCACTTTCGACCCTGGCACCCAACCTTCTAATAATAGCGATCAGCTACTATCCTTCATTCAATTATTTCATTATTGACCGAACTGCGAATATTACAACGCTTAAGTTCTCGTATTAAAAAAAAAAAGTAAAAGTAAAATAACGATCACCAAAGTATTTCGCAAGGTTCCAGAAGGTCCAGAACGACACAGGTACCACGTTGAATGTATATGAAAGCATCATATGCTGAACGCTGGGGCCTATGAAACGCTGATGGGGGTCAACGTCTTATAGGACTATGAAAGGACAAAACAGGACCCCGCAAAACAGGTAACGTCAATTCTGTGATCCTCCTGCCAACATTTACGGGCTTCGTTGGACTGCGGAGCGCAATTCACCGTTGTCGCGTGGTGGCTATGATTCTGGCAATTTATTGCAGCGTGTCTGTAGTCGCGTCGTGGCCACTGAACTGTGATAGTTGGAACATAATAGTTGAAAGTGAGGTATATTGAGATACAATGTTGCGGCGATAAACGAAGCAAATGGGGACCCTGTAGTGAGTCGTATATGAAGGGTGCTGGAGATGGAAAGCCGCGGATGTATGTAGTCTTCGGGAACATGATATTTTGGTTGTTGCTGTTGTCCAATCGAGGCTACGAACTTTCCAAGTAATTATCTGACTGCCCGCATATAGTCTTAACACGTAGGCGTACAGCTATAAGCTTCTAATAATAACAATAATAATAATAATAAGCCTCCAGTTTGGAGGTAAAGTAGTCTTTCAGCGAGGCGGCTTGGACGAGCTGGCTAAGTCTCTGGTCGTAATACAAAGCCGGGGGCCGTGGTTCGACTTGTCCCCCGCGAACCCCGTGCGAGCATTGTGAATACTGCAGTTCCGTTAATAAACCAATATACGAGCCTCACCTTTACAGTTAGTTATTTCTATGAACAACTACAGCTGGAGTTCCCCGAACGGCTACAAGGGCAGGGTCGGTCTCTCCGGAATCGTGATAGGTTAGAAATAAGACAGTCTATAGTCGATAGCATATTAGCTTCCTCAGTCGTTTGCTTGGAGCAAGATTACCTTTGCTTTCATCTGGCCGAACTCATAGAGGAGGCTCTACCGTGCCTGCATCAAGATAATATTGTCGATTCTCCTAACCTTAGTAGGGATCCACGTATCGATGGGCTCGAGGAGCGAATGGAGGCTGAGATAGTTCTCGTTGGTGTGACCTAGGTCGAGACCTTGTCAGGCACGAGGAGTTGTGGGATTCTCGGAATCTAGGAGCTTCGTAGTGATGATTGCGCACCTTTATCGAATCTTGTCATTACTACAGAAGTTTGCTATAATGAGCGCCCACAGCTAGGCCAACCAAGTAATCGTTGATAGCAATAATGATCATTGATGGAGGACGTTTAATGCTAGCTTGGGGTTGCTCATAATCATTCTCCTATTATTAAATTTTGAGATATAAAAAAAATCTAGCTAACTATCAGTAACCTACGTCTACCTATTTCAAGTATACCTTCTATGTAAACTATAATAATCATTGGTTGATGCGTAAGTCTGTACCCGGTCCGACCCCGGTTGTTATTTCCGTTCGCGCATACGTCAAGTGCATAATATCAAGTCTCATAATATAATCTCTCCCCAATAGGCACGGAGGGCGAGAGACAGAAAGAGAGAGATAGAGAGAGAGAGCATAAGTGTGGGTCTGTGTATCAGAAGGGGTTCGCGAGATTTCGTTGTGGAGATTTTTGTCTTGAAGATCAGCTCTTCTGTATCGGAAGCCAGAGGCCGCAGGTTCGAGCACCGCTGCGTGACATGTAAGAGAGCTTAAGCATTATAAAATTGCAGCTCCTTTAATAAACCAATAAAACCTTTACCTTCTCGAGGTGAGCTCGGTCAGATCGGCCAATCACCGCTGATCTTGATCAATCAACTCCGACCGGCGTTTAACGATTAGAGACACTGGCCAATAATCAATTGTTTACAGGAGACAGTTTACAGGAATGCCTGATGTTTTGAACGCCTACACGAACTAAGCGAAAACGAAATGATCCGAATTATCTTGATTCGTCCACCGTGTAACCCGGATCCAGCGTTTTCGGAATATCTCTCAACAGTTGACGGTTACTCATAAGCTAGCACACTGGATGACTAACTGTGCACGGTGTCATCATTCCAGCGTCGCTAATGTCTGGGTCTTGTATTTCCCGTAGGAAAAAGGCCACTTGCCTACGCTCCGCTAAAGATCTATTAGCACACTGAGAATGAATGGTGTTTTCGCGTGCATGTGTACAATTATATACGGTCGGGAAAATGGCATCGTTGGTACGACTAATTAACTTGTTCCTTAGCTCATCCCCGGTTGTCTATGGCGGCCTCGGTACTACTCTGTAACAGCATAGTATAGACTATGGACCACTTCATAGACTTGTTAGGTAAAAGGTGAGGTGAAGGTTTATTGATTTATTAAAGGAGCTAAAATTTCACAATGCTTAAGCTCCCCTAAGTGTCACGCAGCGAGAGAGGGAGATTATGGGAGCGTTGGTGAAGACAATCGTAGATAAGTGATGTTTCTTGTGAATCTTCGCGCTCTTGGGGACAGCTCACGCATGCACCTGAGCCAGCTAAATTACGGAGGAGTTGACTTGCGTTGACTACTACTTACAGCTGTTGTCTGCCAATGTTTCTTCGTGTGAAAATATCTTTTTCTTTGTGCCGGTTTATAATCGTACACTGATGGTTAGTATAATCACACGTTTCCTTGCTAACTGTGGCTATACTTACTGTTCAGTTATACAAGGTATAGTTTCCCTTATAAAGTTACGAAAATCGTTGCTAACCATTGAGGAACAAGCAAACTGAAAAATACGTTTTACCGTTTAACGTTGAAACTGCCATTGTATTGACTTGTAAGATATTTGTCTTTATGAAATACTCGAGAATAGGTCGTTTGTTGTATTCTAGGTTGGATATTGATTACGATTGTGCGTATCTCGAAAATATGTTTCGCAACAAAGTATATTTGCAGAGTTCGTTTGCGATTATTTTTACCAATGGTACTATGTATATATATATATATATATATATATATATAGATATATGTATATTAGGTCGTAAATACCGCCTAGGTTGCTCTATCTTTAGAAGCGAGCTTCGTTAGGAGTTGATGATTTTTAGAAAGGCCATAAAAAGCTCGCGAGATGTATTTTGACACCACGGGTCATTATGCAGTGCGCGATATTAATTGATGTACCTCTCTGGACAAAGTGCAAATGTCTAGATTACTTAGGGTGGCCTTGCACGGCCTTGTCGGGTTTGTTATTGATGAGCGATGACAGGCCTCAGCACGCAACTTTTCGATTTTTTCCTATATTAAACGAAGCGTATTGTTTAACAAAGCAGCTGTATATGTCCCCGAGATTCGGACAATCTTAGCCCGCTTTATGCATAGGACTAATGATACGATTCGGCAAGTGTACTTGCAGGCTGAATTGATAACAAGTTCTCCGGAGAACTCTGAGCTGTATATCTTTCAAACACAAACGAGAACTTTACCTTGCAGATTGAAAAACGTGACGCGAACAAGTATGCGATGCTCGGAGTAATTCAACTTGAAGAACGCTGGGTAAGTTTTAAGCTCACGTTAGCTGAAGGGCTCAGCCTCGGTGAAAAATGAAGTTGCCAATCTACTCACGTCGCCCTTGCGTGCCGCCCGCGGTAGATTTGTCAGCTCAGAGCAATTCCGTCGAAACTTTAAGACGACGACGACCACCACCCAGTCCGCCCTTTTGCTCGCAAGCACCACCAAACATTTCGCCGAATGTTTGACTAGCTGAACGATCTGAGCTCTCGTTAGATTTACGTTAATCCATTGCATAGCGCTCGCTGGTAAGCATGTGAAATTTCCTTTTCTTTACATATCCAGTAGATACACATTCTCACTTCCGGTAAATACGAGGCATATGTCGCAGCAACGATGAAGATACTACCGAGCAGCTTTGCCCTGTGCGGTGGTGCTGTGTGTGTGCGTGAGTGCGTATGTGCTGGTCGTGTAGTAGAAAACGAAAGATGCGCGCGGCTTGTGAGGCGTGCACGCAGAAGACGCTTCGAGCTGGCGTTTGCGTGCGGGCTCACGGGATCACTTCAATGTGACGATCTGTGGTGGAGTTTACCAGGCTGGGGCTACTTCCCCTCCCGGGGTCGTTCCGGGTCGGATGCTCGCTCTTTTCAAGGGCCCTCACGAAACTCTCCCGGGTAGCACCCCTGGTGGTGGGTTCGACGGGCTTATCATTTGGGCGCGCACCTTAGCGCACGCCTGCAAGGCATGCTGACTCGCGCTGACGACCCCAGGGGCATCTCGGTGTCCACCCACTGCTCGTGCCTCTCGAGTACTAGGGCCCACATTACCAATGACTGCACGGCTCTCGCCGATACCACGATCCTGTCCGGCGACTCCGGACACACTTCCTCGCCCGCCCACTGTGTCATGTGCAAGGGTTCCTATCTCGCGGTCTCGTCGGCGTGCCCACGGTCGGGTCACTTTTGCGAGCGTCAGCGGCGCATTATAGGGGCCGGGGTCATTGAGTAGGTGAAGAACACCTCGCCCCTAGCATCTACTCGTCACTCGGGCCCCCGGCAACCACCGAGTCGTCCACAGGCTCATACGCTACAGCGGTCCGGGGTATCAAAGTCTCGTCCTACGGTGGCCAGATTTCCACAGTCCTGCTATCCAAGCAGAGTTGAAGCCCAGCCGGCCCTCGTCGCCCCGCCTCTCGCCGGCCGCCTGTGCCCCAGCGCGCCACGCTAACGTCGGCTGTTCCAGGCGTCATACTGGCCGTGCAGTCGTCCACCGAGGTCTTGGCTCCATTCCTCCAACTCCTGCTCCAGTTCGTCCCCCTCCTGGCTGCCCTCAAGTCCCGCCTTTCCTCATGAACCCAGCTTCGGCCACACCCAGGACGCCACAGGCCAGGCAACTCACTTATTTTCCCTGCTTGCCTTCGAAACCTTAGGCTGCCCCGGCGCCCTCACTGCCGCTTGTCGAGGTCTGCCACAGACTGGTCCGCGCCTTCGGGGACAAGAGCACATTATCCTTCCTTGTGCAGCACCTTTCCCTCGCTGTGAAGAGGCAGAGAGGCGATGCCAGCCATCGCCTCCCTCGAGACCCTGACCATGACGGCCTCGGCCTGACTGTCCCAACTGCCTCAGTCATTATTCTATAAGTATGCTGACAAATAACTCCCTAAGTCAAGAGTGCATACATTTCCTATATTTAAATGATGTTATGTATTGCTTTTTCAGCAACATTGTCTTCCTCGAGACTGTTTGTATCCCGCTTCGGACATGTGGTTCTGACATATAAGAGAGCATTGTAAAATTGCAGCTCCTTTAATAGACCAATAAACCTTAACCTTAACATATGAATCGAATACTCCACCAGGTCCTTTTGGCAAAATTTTCGGACAAACACTGAACATATAATAGTTCCTTTTGTTTCGTTGTCTAGTCATGTAGCCTAAACTTTTTCGGGCTAACTCTCAGCCAACATTTGACGTCCACGGTACCGCTTTCGCATGGCTTCGTAAGAAGGTCTGCCTGCTAGTCATGTAGCCTAGCGTAACGCAGAAGGTCTGCCTGTGGTTAGTACACAATGGAATTGCCATGGCAATGCTGTTGGAGATGAAGGCGCAATAATATGGTGGTTATAGATCTGACATACGGAGTCAAACCCGGTGCCGTGAGCGGATTCTCGTGTGCCTTACAATTGGAGGAGACACGCATGTGCACGGATTCGATCCTTTGCGACCGTTTGCGCATTTACATTTAGCGTGTCCATCTTATGAAGCAAATGCTGAAAGCACTTTCGTGGAGGGTAAATGTTGGCCCCGTAAAATTTACTAGACCGCGTTGAATCCCGTTGCCAAAAATGTAAAATGTATCCTTGAGGTTGAATTTTTCATACAGAGGTATAATTATTAAGTTATGCCTCTCAGCCGATGACAAATGATAGTTCTCCCGTGTATCCTAAATTTTCGAATTTTTCATTTTTCAGGTCGTGATACGTTATTAAGCAATTATCGGTCGGCAATCACTCGAGAGCAGCACCCATTAACTCACGAAGAAGATGAATACAATTTGACCAATGGCCATCTATTTATTTGATGCGCCACCAGCTGGAGCTTGGCCAGTCCCGGTGCAAACTCCGCGGTTTTCCCACTGTTTAAACAGTAGTTTATGGGCACCATTTCTTGTGGTTTTGTTGTGGCTACTTTTTCGGGCTGACGCATCTTTTTTTTGAGAGGAGGAAATTTTCTTCAAATTGACGGACACCACAGGGACACCTTCCAATCTCCATAAAAGTGGGCCGATCCAGTGCAGGTGGGGGGGGGGTGTTGACGTGGATGACAAAAGGCCTCTATGCCTGCTAAAACCACCATCCTCTGCTGAGAGAGTCCATCTCTCGTCCCTAGAGTTGGCTTGACGCTTGGCATTACTTGGATCTCTGGAGCTGACGCTTAGCCAACGTTCAACGTCCACGGCACTGCTTTTGGCATTACTCGGAGCTGGTTTCATTGAGGCTATGCCTAACAAATATATCGTTGAAGGAAATCTAAACAAGTAAAGAAGACATCGCCCTGTTGCGGTTTTGCTTTGGGAATCGTCGGCATGTAATGTAAGAAAATAAAAGATTCTTTCATTACACTCGCTGAACGTGAAATACATCTAAGAACACCTTTCTCTACATATATTCCTAATAGAATATCTAGAACGAGGAGAATTTCATTACTTGGACATAGATACACCATAGACATCTGTGTATCTCAAATTACTCATCTAACGAACTCCCCTGAACGTAAATGTGCAATGGTGGGGATCGAACCGGTGACCTCCGTGTCTCCTCCGGCCTCAAGGCGCATGCGAATGCACCACGCCACCGGGTTCGACTCAAAACGACTATTATTGCCAAGTCAGACATCAGATTGGGTTCTTCGATATACTCGGGACTGACTGGAGCAAAGTGGACAATAATACCTTGATTAAAAGGCAAATTATATTTTCTTTATTATTTCTAAAAATAGGTCAACCGTAGCCTGCTCGCGTTTACGAATATAAATAATTTCCTTTCAATAGTCTGATTCTGTAATGTATATTCTGCTTTATTTATAAAGGAACAAAAAGCTAGAACTGCTAGACTGGAACTGCTGGAAAAAGCTAGACTGGAGCTGATCTTCTGATCAGTTCCAGTTCAACTTCGTGTATCAGCTCGCCGTAGCCGAGAGCATCGCGCGAGGAATCTACGAGTCCTGCACAAAAAATCATTCCATGACTAAGTATAATAAGTTTAGCGGGATGAGCTAGGACCCACGGGTGAGGCCCCAGCATCCGAGTCCTACTCATTTTGTGTGATGTTGAGGAGAGCTATGTTATCAAGGCATAACTCAATTGAAATACAATGTGTGCTCAATTCCAATTTCAAATGTATTTATTGTGTTTGCTTGGACGAATGAACTATAACGGGAATCAAGCGACGTCTTCGACCTTGGACCCATCGGGTCACCATTTCGAGTCTCTTCCTCGGAAACATGATGAATACGATGTGACGGTGCCCTTGAACTTGGCGGATTTGTCAATATAATTATTATCACAAGACAATGACGTATTTTTCTATGCCGTGTTGCCGAGTGTATGTACAGGCTATTCCCAATGGCCACCTGAGACAATGATTGATTTAATGGATTTTATGTATGACCGGTGATGATGATAATAATAATAAAAAGAAGAGGAAGAATTGAATAACAGCACGAGATCAAACGAAATATATCATCGACAAGATATTTTTCCTACACAAAAACATGTAGGATCCTATCAGATTTGTTACGTGGTCGCTATCCAGCGCGATAACATGGACGGTGACTATGTTTCTGTCTGTAAATTGCCGGAGACCACAGGTTCGAGCTATCCCGCGACCTGGCGACATATAAAAAAGAACTTAAGCAAGCAAAATGGAGTTCCGTTAATCAACAGCTAAAACTTTGTATTGTATCATATTGTATTTGACCCAGCCAAACTTACCATTGCGGTTCAGAGGGTCCTGGACCACGTTGTAAAAGCCGTTGTAATAACTCTCAAGATGCTTAGACTAGTTGTCCGAGTCGTTTATTTCCGCACGCCTCAGGGAGTGGTTGATTTGCAGTTACCCATGTTTGGGGGCTCGGAACAGCTCCGCCGCCGCCGGGGAAGGCCCCTGGCCCGGATGGGATCCCATCAGAGGTCGTACGCGTGGAAGCCAAACGTTAGCCTGCAGCTATCGCGTAACTAGGGGGTAAGATATTGCAGGACGGTGTATGTCCGGCCTCGGGAAAACATGCGCGTCTGGTCCTGGTAGACAAGCTGGGGGAAAAGCCAGCTCTGCGGCGCCCCGACCCATTTGTCTCGTTGACATATTGGGTACACTCTTCGAGCAGATCATATTAGGCAGACATAGCGCTGACATAGAAGAGAGGGACTGGCGCTGTCACAAGCGGAGTACGGCTTTCGGAAAAGGCTGTCTACCCTGGACGCCCTGCGTCGAGTCATAGGGTGAGCCAGGTGGGAATCTGGGTACAGCCGAAGGATGAGAGGATTCGTTCTCCTTAACAACATTCGTTCTCCTCTTTAACATGGCTAACTGGGGCGTAATCATGAGGTCGTCGGAGGGAAAGCGAATATCCAACGAGACACGACGGATTCTGTCCTCGTACCGGTCAAGGCGACGTCTGGTCGCAGGGGACCTGGAGCACGAGGTCACTGCCGGCGTCCCCCAGAGGTAAAGGTAAAGCTTTATTGCTTTATTAAAGGAACCGCATATAATGCTTAAGTTCTCTTATATGTCATGCAACGAGAGTTCAATTGTGGGACCCGTACTCTGGAACCTTGCCTAGGATGGGGGCCCTGTAAACCCCTATGCCGGAGGGTAGCTTTGCGCACTGCCGGTCTGAGGCGGGCGGGGGGAACTGGCTTCGAATATCCCGCCAAGCTGAGGTTACCGAGAACGACAGA
This sequence comes from Stratiolaelaps scimitus, assembly GCA_019614645.1. Taxonomy (NCBI): domain Eukaryota; kingdom Metazoa; phylum Arthropoda; class Arachnida; order Mesostigmata; family Laelapidae; genus Stratiolaelaps; species Stratiolaelaps scimitus. Next base: position 1,406,480 of record JABWDB010000032.1, on the reverse strand, counting down.
ACTATGCTCGGCTCGAGCTGGAAACTCTCCATGGAGGAATCTTTACGCCTCGTACGAGCTACTTCCGGTTGCACAAAAAAAAGGCGCACACGATGCGCGTCGCCCTCCTCGCGTTCCTCCTTACCGATATTGCCAGCCGCTCTAATTGTCTCTAGACAATAATATGTTTGTGACACATCTAGTTTTCTTGGAGTCGTTGCAAAAACACGCCTTGATCTGCCGCTTCCTGTCAGTGTGACGCGCCTTCGTGAACTGCGAGTACCTGTGTCAATTAGACAGTTCATCGCCGAGTAATTAAATCATATTAATAAAATGTACCTGTGAATTTCTGTACCTCCTTGGCGACGTGTACAAACAACGTTATGTTATGACGTCCTACACATTTGTGACACTCTTTCATCATTATTTCACGAGAACTTAATCGTATTGGCTGTAAGTCGTCGTTCCGTCAATAGACCACCATTTGTATTGTATTCAGAAGTAAGCAACCACTTCACACATGGGTTGTAGGCAATTTACTCTTCTCTCAACAATTTCCTTTGAGAGAACACCTGAGACGTCTATTTGCCGAGTCTGCTTTATTGTCGGCCTGAACCGTTCCGTTTGCTTCGTGGACGATGAAAAACGTCGGTGTTAGCCTGTACCCGCTCAGCGATGGATTCTTTTGCATGCTCATATGGGAGGTTCACTTGATCGCCAATGTGCCCGTTCTTGCAGTAGGACTTGCCTTTGGCAAGTAATCGAGTTAACCCACATTCATGTTGTTGCTGCTGCAGAGAGAACCGCTTGATTCTCTTGGTCGTCATAGACTCCCTTTTATAAAAAAAAGTGCGGGTTCTCGACCGACACACTCTCCGTTAAACACAACTTTGGAAAGAGCTCTTCGTTCCACATCTATTCGTTGCATTCGTGGACCAGCAGGTATTCGTCGCTCTTATGGGAAACGTCCTGGTGGTATGTCATTAATCCCCTTTTCCCGAGGGAAAATTCCGGCTTAGAATTGCACTACGGCGGACACTTTGGCACCTTCTTATGTCAGTCGCGGAGTAATATAGCCTCGTTAAGCAGCCAATACCGCCGAACAGGCCCAGAACAGAAAATACGCCCCACTATGAATGAGTACTATTTTAGGCCTATAGCCTTCGAAGCACTGGTAAGATGAAGGATACAATAACTAAAGTTTCTACAGATATCTGGGAAAGGTTATAGTCCGCAACAGAGGAACCACGTGCGACCGAATCAGTCACTTTTATACTTTATTAATTCTCCATTTATTTACATACGATTATATTATTATTATTGATTAAGTGCCATCCGATTTTCCCTCCTTATATATATATATATTAGGGAACATTTCGCTTTGGTGCTTATAACGTTCGGCGACTGTATTGTCGTTATTGTAATTGCTAGTATTCAAGGAATCCACATTGCGGTTTATTGACAAAACAGCTGCAATTTTACAATGCTTAAGTTCGCGATAAAAAATAAAGGGGTAAATAGTTAAAATGTCGGAGCTGCATTAAGTTACAGTGAGTCATCTCATGTGTTACAGTAAGTTACAGTACGTCATCTCATGTGTTACAGTAAGTTACAGTACGTCATCCCATGTGTTACAGTAAGTTACAGTACGTCATCCCATGTGTTACAGTAAGTTACAGTACGTCATCTCATGTGTTACAGTAAGTTACAGTACGTCATCTCATGTGTTACAGTAAGTTACAGTACGTCATCTCATGTGTTACAGTAAGTTACAGTACGTCATCTCACTTGTGACAGAGGTCCTCGGCAGAGTCCCCAGGGCCTTTTCCAAGGTCTTCCCAAAGGCCATCATTCTGAACGACCCATCTCACCTCTATTCACCCTTCTTCGCTGTCTTCAAATCGACGCCGCATTGCATCGAATGTACGCACATAATAAAATGAACTAATAACCTAATCCTCACCTGTTCAGTTTACAGCACACTTGTATTTCTGTGAGCTCCTCTTGACTAGCGACGAAACGAGTCGCTAATACGCGCAATATTCGATCGTCTCGTAGGGCTAACCTGGATCAAAGTTTCGTTTAACACACTGTAGACTCCCTAGCCGTCGACAGCCCAGTAGCTGCTTTGTAACACGTTCGCGAGGCGGGGTAGTCCTTCATCCATACTTGATCGTTAATCACTTCGTGTTGGGTCTGGTCTCCGGTTACCACCGGTCGTTTGCTGTGCCTTCGTTGGACGGGGAGACTGTTGTTTGCAGGTCATCTACGCGATCGCAGCTAGGCGAGTCGGCCATTATTAGTCTGGGCTGTTTGTTGCATTGTACTCTATACATACAACAACAATATATAGCATGTCTCAGGAAAATGATTGCATCCATTGGCACGAACTAAAACATACCGATAAATTCTCTCTCGTCTTTATTACGTGCACAGCATTAAACGACAATTGTTTCCTCGCCCTGGATTACGACAGTTAACGCAGCGATTATCAGTGTCTGGCAGCCACGGTAATCCATGTAGATCATCATATACGGACGCTAGTCAAAGAGAAACTATCGATGAAAAGACAATGGAGCGCTTATAGAGCGATAAGCACGCGAAGTTTAACACACTTCGAATTTATCCTCCTGTCTAATGACTAGCGGAGAGTAATTTGACGGGCTTGCTTTACGCAGAAGATGGTATAATATAATACTAATTCGAGTCTAATCAAGTCTTAGAGACACCGGAACAGACTACATTAGCTCATTAGCTCGATGCACGTGAAGTAACTAGCATAACATTCGGCTAGACATCGTATACGTGTGCACGCCCTATGCGCGTATAGGATTTATTAATTTCACGTTGATTATTTTTGGGCTACTCTGCGGATAACGATTTAATAACGAATCACTATAGAGACAACGTCTTTGAAATTTAATTACATGGTAAAGTGTATATATATATATATTCTTGATTGTAAGATAATAATATTATATGTGATGTCGTATATTCCGATAACTCATCTTTATATCATTGCATTGGTGCGTGGTGTCGACATCTGCATGTATGGGCTAGTTTGTAAAAAGTTATCATTACCTGTTCCGATATCAATATATAAATGTATTAGTCAATTATAAAAGTGGGCGACAATTGTACCCGCTGAACGTGAAATAACCTAAGAACACCCTTCTCTATATATTCCTAATAGAATATCTAGTACAAACGAGGCTACACACACATACACACACACAAACACACGGCATGCATGAAGCAATATAGAGCACTGCGTAAATATGAAGTCATATTTTCAAATTAGGAAATCAGTTTAATACGATGCTGCGTCTATGATCCCTCTATTTATTATTCAAAGGCAAGGTAAGTGGACGTCTCGAAGGACTGCGAATCGTTTGAAGACACAAGGACCTCTCTACCGCTCGCCAACAGCGACGACAACCCCTCGGTGTCACAGATAACAGTGAGGGGTACCTGGCCCAATCGGAGGGGACACGCGGGATCGATCCCCTGACATCGCATTTAAGGGCGGGTCCGCCTTTGGCGAGTCGAATTTTTCAAATAGAATCAAACAGGTCACTCAAAGCAGCGAATCGGTAGATGCTAAAAACGTTGATCTGCCCAAGGGGTGTGTGTTGTCCCTCCCGAGTCATCCGCCGTATCAGGCAATTTAGAGCGGAGCGGAGTCTTCTATGCACGTTTGTGCTGGCGAGACAACTTTATACATATAGACCTTACGGGCGTACCTGTCAAGGTCCGTACTCGTGCTAGATAAAAATTCGGATCATTGCACTGAGAGGATCTGGAGTGGTTGTTTTTTTTGCCTCGTTTTCTCGAGAATTACGATTCCTCGAAGGACCAAACGTTGTGGTAAACGGAACTCGGGCCGTCTTCGAGGCCGTTATCGACTCCACTTCTGTGTCTTCTACGGATCTCTCAGGCGAACTTTTCCAATAAAAACCTGAGCCAAAATGAGGTACTGTCCTGCAAAACTAAAAATTCACCGAAATGATCCCGGTCGTAGGAACCACTCTCAGAGTTAGTATGTCCTTTACTCACCAGCAGTGTTTCGCGTAAAGGGTTATCCACTATGGTGGCGTACATTATCAAGGTGCTCGGGATAAACAGACTCCTCCGACTGCAACAAGGTATAGATAATTGAAGAAGTCATTGCGAAGGAACAGGATAAAGGATATAGGTTTTATTTTTCAGAAAGCCAGAAGTATCGCTTCTGAGGTAACCCTCTAGTGGTTATCTTGTCTGAATCGATTTTCTCTCAGCCCCGTCTCCATCTGAGATTTCTCTTGCATGGGTGCATCCATCCGTATTGTGGCCTTTTTTCCAGTTTTTTTTCTAGACAGGATCATAAAGGCCACAACGTCTCTGGCCGTTTCTCCGTTACCAGCTGCAGGGCTCCGCAACAGCGTCCGCTGGTGCAGGGATACCTGAAACTGACCGTGACCCTGTAGAATCGAAGGATCGATTAGAGGGAGCTGAGCGCGAATGAGTCCACTGTAATTAGATGTAATTAGGAATGAACATATATCGTCACGCAGTGAGATAGTCTGCTTGATATTAGCAGCAGTCCCGGTCAGTGCCCAAAGTCAAAATTGGTTCTGGGTTTAGTCAGTAAGAGTCTGAAACTACCAGACGAATACCTTAGTTGTGAAGCCTGGTGTCCATGCAGGATTTACCTTTAACCTCTATAAAAAACAAAATATATATATGTTAGTCGCAGTCCCTCATAAAATACCGTTTATTGGTCTCACGAAAGTGACTTCCGCCATACAAGAATACACAATGAATTATCTTGTACTTCTCGGCAAACGACATCCCGCAGACTAGTCTGATCGTGGTCAATGGTCTCCCAAAAGTTTTTAGATTCGTCGGCTGCATTCGGTCGCGCTTAGAAGAAACATGGAAATTGGCTAACATTTGAAGATTGTAACGCTAAACACTTTGGTGCAACAGAATCCCATGCCTAACAATGCAAGCGTGCCTTGAAATAATTTACTAATTAAACCTTAGGGCGATGTTGATGCATGCGTTATTCAAACAATGGTTCAGAGACCAAGTCATACGATTGTGTTGGTCTCGGCCGTCGATATACAATATGTTATTACATTCGTTTCATATTATTCACGCTTGTTGGTTAGCCAGTTAACAACGAGTAACACAAATATATATTATATATATATATATACATACATACATATCTGAGATATATGCACAACAGCTATGTTGGGTTAGTGCGTGACAGGCGTGACAGGTGCGTGATTCAATTATTAACAGCTTCCATACCCCAAGTCCATAGAAACCTTCGATAGGCGCCTGCCACTCGTCTTTCGTTCGTAGTACTGTTAGTTCTGAAGATCCGGACCAACTCAGAGTGAAGATTAAGTGGGACATGAGTTTAGTGGGTAGGTCTGCCACTCCACGAGGCAAGAGTCCGACAGTACCATGGCAAATACCTCAGTTGTGAGGCCGGGTCTGCATGAGCATTCTCCGTCATGAAAAAAAAAGTTCATAGAACCCCGAAAGCCTTCGGGTGCTCGTCGCGTAAGCATATAGGTATAAGGAGGGCATTCAGACAATCGCTCTAAGATATAAAGGAAGATATAAAAGCCAGGTGATTCCTGCCTCAATAGTCGGGCTAGACTGTTCGGAGACACTACAAGTGGACAGCTGGTGACGGTAATGCGTTATTACGTTACGTTATGAATAATGATTCTTATTTTGTCTCCTCAAGGGTCCACAAGAAAAATCCGCGAAGCCTTACCTCAACGCAGCTACCTAAACGACAGCAACGACCGCAATCAGGCCAGACAGTACAAATGTGTAAAGCACATTTCCTAGGCCACCACACCCTTCAAAGTGTTCCGATATTTGGAAACGCTTCCAAACAGCTAAATCCCTCCTCTTCGATTCAAGGACCTCTCCCAACAATTTCATGTCCTCCGGAGTTCGTGACCCCCTGCGTTTTTTTCGGGGAAGTCCTTAGGGTGTTACACCTGCGACCAATGTGAGTGAGGCGTTGTTTGCCAATATGGCCTTCGACGACTACGACGCGAGTTGTCCTTCTGTGGCCTGGCGCGTGCTTAATTCCATGGGTTCGTCCTATCGGCACGGGAAACTCTGAAAGGATCCTCGAATTTGCCGAACCCGCGCTGAGATTCCGCGACACCCCTTCATCGTTGTGTACGAGAATTCACGTCGGCTCGGCGTCGGTTGCTGGCTACCGGTGGAGAGGACTGACGGATTTGAAATTGTAGATTTTTCTCGATGCTATGTAATTGACAAGTGTTGATTGGGCTATAAGTGATGATTGCTTGCGGTGACGTCCTGTTGTCTCGCAAAAGTGACAGACTTTCCGGGACAATTGGAGTTAATGATAATGCGATAAATCAGGATAGTTCATTTCCTTATCGTACCTATGCATGTAATTAACACATTTGTTCGCGGGACCCCGCCTAATACCACCGATGGCTGGTTATCGCTTGTTTATTCGTTAACGTCAATACGTAAAACTTCGCACGTAAACGAACTCCGAATCCTCGAACTAGTAGGATTTATTCCCAAGTAATTAAGATATCTCTCGCTATTGGCTATGATTGCGCGTCTTACAATGTACAATAATTATCGAAGCAGAAATTGGGGACAGTTGGGAGTGTCAGTCCGACGCCTGAGGTCACGGTCATTAACTCGGTCTCTCCAACTCTTCATATTGCCATCTAGCGACTGACTTATATTCGACAGGTGGGTCGCATACAGACAATATCCACAACGGAACTGAGTGGCAAATTATCAATAAATTAGTACAAACTAATGCTAACGGTTATCTTACGGGAAGCAACAATAAATTGCATGGAGAGTTATTACCTTCATATTCTAAATATCATAAACCTGCTAACAAAGCAATCATTTTGATATAACTGGTAATATACATGTTATGCAGTGATATATATATATACGCCACGACTATGGTGATACTATCCCTAGGCCAGACACAATTTCAATTTTCCTTTCATCCGAATCTTTGTTTCAGGTTTTTTTTCCGTTAAATAGAACTCATTTCGAAACTCGAACCGCCCACCATCTTCTTTATGCTGTGCACAATGTAGCGTTTATACTACAATACGAATAACCTAATTAAATATCCACACAGTGCAGAACAAACTCTGCAACAGACGCTCGGTATTCATTGTTTCAATATATATATACGCCCACTCGCACCGCGCGCGTGTAACGATACCCATTCAAATACTTTGCCAGGCAGCCGGACAGCGCTAAATGGCGATGTATTATGGTAAACTTTTTGGGCAGAGACCCTCAGAGCCTTCAACATTTAACTTAGTCCACGGTACAACAGCTGCTGGTATAGCTTCCTTCAACAAGATGGACAACCCCCTTAAATGCAAATGTGCATATACGGTGTCCGGGGGGTTCAAACCTCCTGCGCGAGCAGCCTACGTGTCTGTTCTCCGATTGCCGAAAGGAGGCGCACACGAAGGTGCACCATCAGGCCACCCCCGGAGGTCGACTAATGTAAATGCAGCGTCAGCGAGATACTCTGGTAAGACGCTGGTAACTAAAAGTGGACTTTTCAGACCTTTACGAGCTCTCGCTCTCTCCGTCAACATTTGGAACGTCCCACCCGGAACCGCATTCAAATTGCTTCATAACGAAGGGACTGGAGCACAAGGGTACTTAATTACAACTAGAGAATCACATTAATTATTGGTACTCAAATTACGCCCCGTTAAAAAGGTAAAAGTTATTGGTTGGCTTATTAAAGGAACTGCGATTTTTGTAATGCTTAAGTTCTCTTATATATATATATATATATATATCACCGGGTCGAGGAACAACTCGAACCTGTATTCGGTCTCCGACTTTTTACAGCCAGAGACCAATTAGCCGCCATCCAAGTCACCCTCCATAGCGCTGACATACGCTTATAAGACATCGCCTATGTGTGAGTTTGAGAGCAAGTTTGTTCAATGACATAATGTATTGTAATGATGTGTAATTGAGAAGAAACACTACGATACCTAACCCAGTTTGATGGTCGTTAGTTACTTTGTATTCCCTGGGTTCGCCCCAGAGGAGGAAGTGAGGGATAGGACATGGTTGGTGATCAACAGCCGCTCCCTGCAAGGCACTGACTGAAGTAATACTTTTGACAGTCCCGGTCAGTGCCCCAAATGTCAAAATCGGTTCTGCGTTTAGTCAGTGAACCAAAGTATTTGCCTGACACTACCAGACAAATACCTTGATTGTGACGCCTGGTGTCCATGCAGGATTTACCGTTAACCTCTTCAGAAGAAATAAAAAAGTCACTTTGTATTACTTAGCAACGATTTGAATTACCTCTTCCGCGAGTTTTATGTTTGTTCGACTGATCTTCGCGGCTGCACGAAGGACGCTTCTTTACATATATATATATATATATATATTTATATATATATATATGTATTATTCGCTGGCCGACACTTCAAAGCTGAAAATTCGAAACGCCGATGTACAATCACGCTCTGGGGTCGTGCGCAGTATCGCTGCACAATTTCCGCCCATTTATACATCTGCTATGCCGGACCTCGTCGATGTTCAGCAGAGTGAGGTAGTTTAATATTCAAAGAACTTTCCGAGGTGAAGCATTTCATCATCTGAATATCTTAACATAATGTATCTCAGTTGCATGAAAAGAAGGTCTCTGAAGATCGTCTCAATTCGTTGTCATACTTATCGAATAATCCTCAGCCAGATCGGTCTCGGTCAATACCAAGAATGGCTATGTGATATTTGTGTAGATAGACTCTATATTAACTTGTCTCTCAGGGCGGGGAGTGCTTCTGGGATAATATATAATATAAAGATAATTCAAACGAATTGTTCTATTCGTGTGTCAAGCACTCATCTGTGTAAATGACGGCTGTTAGTAGGCGCTAACTAACTGCAGGACGCTGAGAGAGAAAGCGCTAATTAGTATTCAGCGGGGCTGGCTGGCTGCTCCAACTAGTTAAGTCCACATTGTAGACATATTGATTCTACTTGTTCAAACGAGAAATGCGTTTCATTTCGTGAAGAATACAAATATGATTGATTAGTTGTATTTTGACTTTGTAAATTCTAGCGAGCTAGGCATTTATACATGAGCGACTTCGCTAGGAATTGTCGAAATCACCAACCAAATGTGAATACTTCACTTTTAATCAGCAACAGAACTCTGCCCTTACGATCGCTGACGCCTTGAAAACCAACACAGATACGTATGCAAAATCATTATTTCTTGTAGATAGTAGATCCAGGAGAAGGACACGTGTATTCCAGTATCACGCACTGGAATGATACCAGTACGAGATCAAGAGCAAGGAGATTTTCTAATTTGGTTAAAGGGCCCCTTCGTATTTTTAGGTTATCAAGGGTACAAGCAAAACTGAGTAGGTGTATTTTTCATATTGATATAACAAAAATCATATTGATTATGAGCGAAGGGCATCTATCTATGCTGGGAGACGACCACAGATCGTTCCAATTGTACCCGTTTCGAACAACCTGTAGTCCGTTGCATGACATATAAGAGAACTTAAGCATTGTATGCGGTTCCTTTAATAAATCAATAAAGCTTTACCTTTACACACGATGATAATCTGACAGGTTGCCCCAACGAACCAAGGGGGTGACATACGAAATTATTGATTCAAACGTTACCTTGTACATTTTAAATCTCGGCAATGGGGGCCGTAAGGAATAGCCCTTGAATAGCTCGTGCTGATGTCTGTTGACGCTAGTTGAACGTCGCTGGCCAATGTCCTCCCGAGTCTATCAGCTCTATGAGGAACTCGGGTGTGACGTGTGTGTGTACCGGGTTACATCTAGATCTACAGTTTTATTCGACGTTGGATGTTGATTATGACTACGCGTCTTGACATATACAATCCTTAGGGAAGCCGTTGGGGTCAGGGAGACTCCGGTCGAGACCTGACGTCATGAGGTCACGGTCTCGAGGGAGGTGATGGCCTACCCCGGAGCAGGGGAAATGCGCCGCAGGGCAAAGGACCCGACGTTCACCGAGTACCTTTACCTACAGCTCTCTTGCAGATTAACTCTCTATCTTGGAGGTGGACAACAAAAATTGATACCAAGACCACACAACATGGTCTTGTCTCTTTATGGATAGCCCTAATAGATCAAGGGGGTTATAGACGTAGGTGGTAACTGCTGAGGCTGCGCACATATACAGATTGTTCGTTTTTACCGATATTTTCTCGAGTCGCTTTGTGCCCTCACGCTTAATTCTTGAGGGCGGTCAGGATATTTTAAATGCGTTATGAATAGATACGGGACCTGTGGGACGAAACCCTGTGGCATCCCAGAGTGCAGTTCGTCTCTTATAAGAGGGCTCAATGATGCCTTAATATATATATATATATATATATATATTTCTACGGGATGTAATCGCACCCATATAATTTGCATTTCCTATTACTTGTATGGCCTGCCTGTAGGGGTGCCATGTCTGTTTTAAGCGTACATTGGAGTTGGTAGTTGGCCGCCTGCGACCACGCTATCTTCTAGCCTACGGGCTTATTCGATCGTAGGAGATCCAAACTTCTCGATCGGCCCTTGTAGCCCTATTGACATTCGTGGGACTCAACCAATAGTATTCATTCCAACGTTCCAGTACGTAGCTCGCTATGTCACCTTGTCGTTCGAGGTCATTCTCGTCCTCACCAAAGGTCAAGGGAATGACGACTTACGTTAAACGCCTAATCATGCAAAATGACCGAAGCAAATTGCAATCGAAGATCGTCTTCACTGACGATTTTCCTTAACTTCTCCTTCGAACTCATTTCGGCTGGTCGTATTGCGATCTCTGAGTCGTTGCATTCGGCGTATGCGTAGATGATGTCAACGACCTCGGCGACCTCGGGACGAAGCACCATAGAGAATCGGTACCCCATTTATTGCACGGGAACAACTCACAGCAGGGGGGAGGGAATATGCAAATGCCCCCCCCCCCGGGCACTAAAAACCACTTCGTCACTTGCACTCGCTGACTATTGGTCACCCTTGAACGTCCTTATTGAAGACCCTTGGCAATCGGCCGGCTGAAAGAAGAGCTGACTGAGGGCTGGCCTCTTTTTGTCTAGAACGCATTCGAATAAGTGTAATGCCTGAACTTTGAATCGATGTTTGTCGCTACATACATACAAAGTGTGCAATCAATTTCGAACTCATTCTAATGTTGAATCAGCACAAGACAAATCACAAAACTGTTTTTGCTATGTTATTTGAAAAATTCGGCGTCACACGTTTGTAGCTGAGCTCAGGTTGACTTTTGTTATATATGAGAGAATTTAAGCATTGTATGCAGTTCCTTTAATAAATCAATAAAGCTTTACCTTTACCTCCTGTCACAGGAGATGGCCTGCACATGAAGTAACGTAACTATCCACTCTAATGGGGCTTCTTTTTTCTTTATCATAATTTACATCCAACTGTATATAATATTATATATAATTAATATAATCATATAATAACTTCATAATTTATTCATACGATACTGTGTTATATTATACACATATAGGAACATACTAAAATGGCACAACAGTGAGAACGGTAATAAACAGTTAATAACAGTAAGAAACGTGTGATATAGGTTGATTAGCTCGTGTAAACGGGGCACATATATGCACATCTAAGCATAAGCGTGTCTGAGGTTATTGGCGGACTAGGAAGTGGGTCCTGAGTGGGAGATTGTTCGAGTGCATATTGTCCAACGTGATGATATCAGAGCGCAAACATTAGTGCAATATCTACATACAAATAGTTGTTTTTCGAGCTGACCCTCAGCGGACCATTCCCTATCTGACAGGCCTCAGCGCTTAACCTTTTAGGTATTATTATGAGAGGATCTGTCGGGGCCACCTTTGCTTATTTTCTCTACCTTACTTGTACCTGGCAAGAGCCTTCATATAAAGAACGATGATAAAGAACTCCAAAGATTCTCCAAAGCGTCTGGCAGCAGGATTTGAGCCCAACCCACACGTCCCTCCGGTCTAGCGGTTCAAGACGCTCACCGCAAGACCATCGAAGGGGCCAGCAATATCTACATAAACAGTTAGGGTTAGGCCCATGGCAGGCCCCTGTCCTACTCACAACCTGATGAAAACCGCTTATTGTATAAGGAGTTACAATGTATCGGTTCGTTCTGAGTTCGTCCCCATCCATTTATCGTTAGTCATCATACCCGCATTGTAAAGTTCCGGGTCGATATCTATAATCGAAAAAGCAATTTTTCCTTAATGCTACCACTTGTTATGCTCCTCGTGGGCCTGATCGACGAAGCAGGAACAGAACACTGCTATTCCCACCGTTTCGATTTGGCCTGTTCTTGCTTGTCCTTGACCTGTTCTATAAAGGTCCTGCTAGATTTGTAAGGGGGCTGAGGAGGAACAAAAGCCGGATTTATTTACCTTACTCTCGAGACGATGTACTGTATAGGATATTGTTAACGGACCCTCCTAATAGGATTTGCCCTGAACCCTCCGATAGGCCAATGAACTGACAGTAGGTAGGCAGGACATTCGTTGCCATGAGTTCCCCAGGGGTTCATGAAAGAAAGCACTCCATCAGAGAAAAAGTTAAAGATTATCGGAAAGTACAACAGCTGTGAAGATAATGGGAGACGCTGGTTGTTGCTTATCTAGACTAAGCACTGGGAGAGTCTAGTTACGTTGAGAACGACTTGCACTTGAACTAAACACCCTTCACACCCCTCACTAGTGCAGTCCATCCCTATCTTTCGAAGAGTTCTACGAAGCAGGGACAGTATCTCGGAGTATTGGTGACAATTCATTTATAGCGACATTAATCATTTGTACGAGACGAATCTTTCACGAGGAAATTTTCGACGTTGAAGTCGATTTTATACGATGTAAAGTACAAGATTCTAACAACAGCTAATGTTTAGGAGAATTCACTAATGCTCCGAGATATCGATCATATCAATTACACCATCCTGCATTAGGTTGGCTTAGGCGATTAGGTTTAATTTTGTACAACAGTACCTGCTATGTTTAGCAAGTCCGTTTCGTTTATCAGCGCCAAACCTACTCTTAGGTTTTTGCAGGACCAACGCTATCCATTTATTCGTTCAAGGTATTGCTTTGACAAACTTTTTTTTCAACTCTTAATTAACCCAATTTTACGCTTGCTGACCCTTCTTGAGCATCGCTGACCTCAGAAACAAAACGCATGCAATGTCCTGGGATTGATTTTCTTTAGCGTGTCATTCTCAGTACTTCATACTATACGAATAAGCCGCATCGGATAATATAATCACAGATGATACGGGCGAACATTTCAAGCAATTCTCTAATTAAATACATCTAGAATATGTGTCTTCCGTACAGAGATCAATGTCCAATAGCAGCTTCGATACCAAACGACCCAAGCCATTGTGGGTCAGGTGTTTCGGAACGTTTTCAAGTTGTTTAAAACTAATTAGTTTGCACGCTATTCCTCATATGTGGAGCAAAAAAGAAGCTAAACTAGAAAGCCTGAAAAATTGAAGTTCCGTGCGAGACGGCAGAAAATGAATGCTGCAATTTCAGAAAGCAGAGGGCTCGGATTTGACGAATTCGGTCATTGTAACTATCAATTATTATTATAATTAATTCAATCAATTATAATAATAGTTATTATGCTTAATTCAATCAATTATAATGCTAATTATTATTATACTTAATTCGTTCAAGAATTAGTTCGAGCCTACCAGAATTATCATGAACGTCAATACTCCTTTACTATATCGTATAAAAGCAGGGTTTCTCCATTCTAGGAAAATTTTCTTAATCCCTATTGCAATGAAACACTTAGCATCTATGTACACTTGAATGGAACGCATCAATTTTACAACATTAGGTCTTGTTGATGGAAACGCACTATACATCACTGCGTGCTAGCAACTACCTTCAGATAATCTCTTTTTTTATGGGTCGTTTTTTCGGGAACGCATAATGCACATGCGTGACAGAACAGCCTCTTGTCACCTAGTGTGAGACTCATAAACTCACAAAAACCCGTGTTCCCCACCCAGCTAGCCCTAGTTGGTTTGGAACGACGTAAGCAATACTTGAAATCAACGGGTGTTGAGGCTCTAATCTCCAGTCATCCCAGCCTCCAGGGGTGTACCACCTTCATATGGTATCTAGTTTATAGGAAGGTTATATGAAGGTTATAGGTTAGAGCAAGATAAGTTTCCTCGCTAACTACTCTCAGAGCCTTAAACATTTCACCCATTCCACGGTGTTTCAACTGCTCTTCGGCATTGCTCGCTTGACAAGCCGAGGCCCCCATGTCTTCAATGCAATAGAAAGTAGTTCACCGAAAGTTAAATGGTCTCCCTTTAGGAACTTGGGTCACTATTTGAAGCCGACAGCTCCAGAATGCTCTCGAAAACGTTGTTCAAAGGCGCACTGAGATCGCACGCCTGGCAGAACTCCGGGTAAAAGGCTTCGTCGGCTACGCGAGTAGAACTTAAACTCTGTTAGACAAACCCTATGAAGATAATTCCCACCGAATCTCTTCGGTTTGGGGCCGAAACGCCTTGGGGAGTGGTCATATATAATATATACAGCACGGGGTCTCTGTAGACTCCGAGAATGTTGCAGCTTGAAAAAGTGAGTTTTTTGATGAAGCTGTAACTTTAATCACGAACACATACTTTTCACAATAAATCTGTATAGACCACTGACGACATCCGACGCACACTTCCAGGCCCTACATCCACAATTTCCTTTCGCGGTGAAATCGGTCATGTGTTGTCCTCGTATTCTCCCGGGTCACTAGAAGCTGATGTGGATTCGGCGCTAGGTACGACAGTCCGTTAAATCCAATGCGTCCCTTTCGACAACTCCCTAAAGAGCTTATTATATTTAAAGGACCCTAGCCACGTTTCAACTTCCTGCTTCCTGTCCTCGTGTTCAAGAATTGGCCGAGGTCCTCGACCTCAGCCCCATTGTCAATTCAGATAAATTATATCCTCCTGTCCAGCAAGTCCTTCGCAGGCTCATTCTATTTCTCTCACAGTAGATAATAGCCTTTGGTCAATTTCGTCTTGACCAGAGAGGACACCGCTGAGCCAACACTGCGCGGAAATACTTTGCCTTTGACAACAAGGAACATTTTAGTTATTTATTAGTGTTACATACTTTTTTGAGCATATTTTCTATATTTTGTATACCTTCTGCTTGCTCATTTATTGTAGATTAGAGTTCGTCTTAACTAGTCGTATTAAAATTTGGGCAACAATTCTATCCCGTGAACGTGTATAAATAATTAAGAAGGGTATCACTTTGTATTTACCCTATGCGATTCTCTTCCTCTATTCGAACTTAGGCGAGCGACTACTTTGATCTCGCAGACCATCGGATGACCACTCCGCGGACAATACTGTTCCACTCAGTTAATTAGGATGAATAGCACAGTTAATTAGCTACAATGATACAAAGAGCCTCAAGTGCAGAGCTCGCTTTCGAGTGTCACCAGTTGCCAGGTACCGTAGCAGTTCGCAGTGAAGAAGTCGAATCTAAATAGGTTGAAGGCAAATGCATCTGAGATCAAGCTGACAAATCGCAGACGGATACTGTACAATGTCGTGGCCTTTTGTAAGTATATGGTACAATGGCTCCTGAACTTGAAACAGAGTTGAAGCTCTCTCGAGTGATGGATGATAGTACCGGCTCGGCCTTGCATAGGATCTGTATAGCCGTCAGCATCGCCCGCCCTTTCCTGTATCCGTACGCGATCACGCCCGGTTCCTCGATGATAACCTCAAAACCATTGACAAGGGTCTCGAGGGTCCCGATGACCTCTGCTTTCGTCTTTTCTAGCACCTCTCTTCTGCTCCTAGTCCTAATTTACCCTGTGCTCAGTTCGTACGGCCTGCCTCATAGGCTCTCTCACACCTCAGCCAAGAGCTCCGTCCAGCGTGCGCGCTTACTCCTGAGCACGTCTTCCTTAAAGACAACTCTGCATCGATTATGTTTCGCCACTATCGACCTCTTACTTTATTGCCTACGGCGAAGTCTCTGGCTGTAAAAGCCGGAGGTCGCAGGTTCGAATCCCGCGGCCTTCGCCTTCGTTTTATTTAGCGTCGGTGTCGTTCGGCTGCTCGCCGTACTTGCCGTTGCCAATGCATGACCACACCGTGATAGCCTACTCTCCTCCTTCGCGCGGTGGCTTGGACGGCTAAATCTCTGGCTGTCGGAAGCCAGAGGCGGCGGGTTCGAGCCTCGCTGCGTGACATATAAGTCAGCTTAAGCATTGCAAAATTGCAGCTCCTATAATAAACCAATAAAGCTTTACCTTTACCTTCTAGAACTGTTGACGATGTTCAGCAGTACCACCCTTTCCGGTATCGTTTAGCGCATTCGCTCAGTAAGAACGATGAGATGTGCACAAGTCCAGCCACGAGCACCACCCATCCTCCTTGCCTTTCGGACATGACGTGGTCAGCTGAACAGGGGGGGGGCAGTATTCATGACCCATATAGAGGGGGGTGTACGGTTCCTTCATTTGTCCGCAATGCTAACTGTGCCACAGACCACATTAGTTTCCACACTGCTAATCTTGTTGCGGGTATACTGGCCATAAATGCAAACATGGCTCCACTCCGATTTGAATCTCCGACTGTACAAAACCCCTTTCGATTCTCATACTGCCTCTCTTACTGATCAGGCTACGCCCTCGACCCTATGCGGCTATCTGAGGGCCGAACGTTCTATATAATTCTGTAGTGGGATCTGTATAGGGTGTGTTGGAACACGATGTCGGGCGTACATGTTCATTTTCAGGTGCCAGCTTTAGTGTCGGCTTGAGAGGGTGTTTGAAAGCTCATTAATCGCGCCGGAGTTCACTGGCGAAACAGTCCTCCGCCTTACGGCTGTTACGGCGACTCGCACTTACGTCCTGTGCAATAGTTGGAGCACCTGTTCCTCTGTGGCATTAACTCATTCACTATTTCGCCCTCAGATGATGACACATCCTTATTGCTTTGTTTCGCGAATATAATCTTGCCCATGGTCCCTCATCTTGGTAAACCCTTCGTGCAATATCCCCTCGCCCCCCCAGCCCCCCCAGCCCCCCTAACGTGTGACGTTGAGTAGGAAATCCCCTAAGCACGAAGCCTACGCGAATTAGGAACAACAGTCTATTGTGCCTTCTCCAATAATTTATGCTGTAGATCTTAATTCACGTGACAGGCTTTATGTCGTGCTCTGTTCTCGCAGACGATTCTCACCCACTCTCGGTTGCAAAATGACAACTCATTTTATATTCGTTGACCGTCACCAGTCTCTCACTGTCTCGACTGCAGATTTGTCAGTGCATAAGCACTTCGGCGGCGACTTCGTCCAGAAGCAGAAATAGTTGCTAGTATTTTGTCACAGTCAGGCATCCCGCATAACGCCAGAACTCACATCATGTGATGATTTCAATGGCATACCCCGCCCCCCATAAGCCCTGGAAATAATTCCTAACTACTGTATGTTTTAATAAAATACCCTCTTTTAATGACTCATATCCATTATAAAAGCCTTGTAATTATGAAATGTCCACGACACGCTAAGTCGCCTAATTATTATTGTTCTGATTATTCTTATTATACTTCTCTCTATATTCGGACTGACTTATCTATGTACAATCGTACACAGGTGTAAATCTCATTGCAATGTGGCTCATAGAAGCTGACTGCAGACAAATCACAGCACACATCTAGTCTAATGCATAGCGTTTTCGATAATCCGTTGAGTATATCAAGAATGATGTATTATAGTGCATCTTAACGGTTGTACATAAGACTGGCTCTCCTACATTACCCATAACGCTATCAAATGAAGGGCTGGGAGATATGGAGGGATGCTTAAAAGGAAGCCTGCTATAAAGAGGCTTTCAGACAAACTGGAAACTTGGAGTTTCAGTCGGTAACGTCGGTAGTCTACACAGCTTGCGGTTAATTTATGGCGAGCTCCCAAAAAAAAAACGTAAGAGTGCTTGCTGTAATCACTAATATATATTGTTTGTATATAGCTATTTTGAGGAGCCATTCTAAGCTTTGCGAGCGAAACTATTCCTCAGAAAAAGTAAAGCATTCCCACAAAGGTAGCTCGTAATATTTAGCGTTAATTTACGACGGCGCATTGTTTCGTGTACCGTAATATCTAATTATCACGAGAGGTAGCCCGAAAAAGTTTAATTTTTTTAGTTAATATCTAATTGTTATTAATTAAGGACGTCGGCTATGACAAGTGTCAGCCCATGGGAAACACGTTGTATCTGTAGTTATTCAAAAGTATATATATATATATATATATATATATATATATATATATATATATATATATATATATATATATATATATATATTATCTACATGAAATTCGTTTACACTGACTATACAAAATTCTAAGTATAATTCTAAATCACCAGTCACTCAAAACGTAACGTTCATCTTATTACTAAAAAGTCGAAACAGCTAAAACATATATAGCTCTGCACAGTACACACTGCACAAAACGATCCGCAAAGACAGATTAGCAGATGAGAGATGTGGCGACATCAGCCGTCGGGGACAATGCCACCGCATTGTCCTTCTGACCCTCCATCCATTTCTGACTTAGCTTGGCGAAGCGATGTCCGTAAGCTCAACAGAGCAGCGGATATCTGACACAGAAAATGAACGCAAGACACGAGAACGGTGAAGCACATTGGGCAAACACCCCCCTCCCCCCCCCGTCGTCCCCCCGGTTTGTAATGGTAATTCCCCTTGCGACCGAGAAACGCGGACGGAGACCGTTTCGGCGACACTGCCGCCATTTGCTGTTCAGCGTGAGACCACAACGCGAGAGACCACAAGCGCCGAGGGCTAGTACACAGGCCAGGTAGACTATAGTACACTGTAGTGTAGCAGTAAATGAATGGATTATATAATGATGTTGTGTGATTGTCTCCTGTGAAACCTGGCGAATTGAGGCAGATGCAGAAAATATGAGCGCGGCAAATGTCTTAGAACTGTGTGTGTGTGTGTTCTTTTTTTCCGTGTATAGTGCAGCTGGTTTATGAAAGGATTAATAGAAGAACGTCTAACGGGACAATACGTACACACACGCACACACGCATATACACATCGTTGACGGTTAGTTGGTGAATCGTCGTCGTATGAATCAGGAGTGGCGCACGGCTCTAATGGATGACCGTGGTCATGGCGTCAAGCGCAAATTTCATGGGGGATAATCGCTGGCGAAATTGGTCGAAATTAATGGCGGGGGAACAATTCGGATGTATCATTCGTACGAATCAATCGGTGATAATGAGAATTAGTTAAGGATATAATTAGCCTCCTTGTTCTAAATACTCTATTGAGGATATATATATTGAGGAAGTGAGAGGACCTTCTTGTTCCTCAATATTCCGCTAAGGATACATATAAAAAGAGAAGGCTGTTCCTAGATGTACACATTTCACGTTCAGCGGATGATACGAATTGTCGTCCACATTTACAATAGTATAAATTACACAGCTACGGGATGTGCGTGTGATACCATATATATCAAAGCTTTGTTATGGAAATATATATATATCACAGATAAGTTGTACATCTGGAAATCAAACCTTTCGACGCTGCACTGCCCTCGACAATGCCACAGCGGCTGACAGTCGTTGACGGTATTTCGGTGGAGTGATCCACATTGGGAACAACAAAGATCCAATTCTGCCTCAAATAATAGCCTGAGGCGTACCTGGAAATCCAGCTACAGCGTCCCTTCGCCCTCGAGCCACATGAATGTAATTTTGCTTTCTGCTTGTCTTGTACAAGCGTCACTGCTCCAGCATTGTTTGCCGTAGATGAACTCAGCTACGAAATATATCATCAAAGATGTTATTGAAATATTTCGAAGCTAAATTCGGAACGTCACACAGATTATCGTGAGGTTTTTGACCCAGAAAAAAACACACAAATAATGCACTTGAAATTCAACAAATCGTACCTATTCTACAGTGAAATAAAATACGACGTGTGCTATATTAATGATACTGCAGCATATTAGCTACCATCAGTATAAAGCACTTAACGAATATCGTGTAAAGGTAATGGGTGATATTGGTTTGTTGGCGAAAGTGCAGTATTGTACAATGCAGTTAAGTTCTTCTCTCGATACTGTTTTTGTCACTAGGTTGTCACGGGACAGCCCGAACCTGCGATTCCCCGGCTCTTTTTGACAGGCACAGAGACCACCTAACCTTGTGGCGTACTGCTGTTCGCAGAAACAGCAGCAGCACTGCAAAAATGGACGTTAAATCGACGCAATGTTGGCTGAGAGTTAGCCCGAAAAAGTTTAGTTTTAGCACTGCAAAAATGGATGGAACAAAGAGAGACTGGCGGTTTCTCCTATGCTGTTGTATACAAGTGGTATACAAGTTGATATATATATATATATATATATATATATATACGAGATTGGCACACCACTTTGAAGTCAACTTTTCCGAACAAAAAAAGAACATCACACACAAACAAGCATGATCGCTAATATCAAGAATCTATTATAAACAATGCACAAATCAAAGTGTTCTAACAAAAAATCACAAAAAAATGCATAAATTATCATCGTCGCAGTGGTGGATACGAGTACAGACGACTAATTCGCTCTGAGGCGTTTTGTTTAGTCTGGATTTCGTTAAGATTTTGAATGAAAATCCACCAGTGACGTCCATTTTACGCGATATAAATCACTCATATCAAAGGACCACTCATAATTACTACTTTGTTACTGCGTCGCACGGTTGGCGTTAGTAATTTCAGTCATTTCTTTGTTGACGGGCCCCTAGTGCGTACACAGCCACACATCTCACTTTTTCCAGTAAGCGAATGTCGTCAGCCCGGAGCTGCACTAAATGTATATGTCCAAGCTTCCGGTTATATTTATATATATATATTTATATATATATATATATGTGTGATTATAAGTTCTACGACAGAACAACGCCAGCGTACGACTTCATTGAAGGTGATCTGTAATTACTGGCAATATATATATATATATATATATATATATATTATTATTATTTTATTATTATTATTACTAATTGATGCCCACAAGATTAACAACAGCAAAAAGGCAAAAAGTGTCTTGTATTCGAAGCAAGTTGATTTCATAACCCATGACAAGGCTGACGATGCACATCCGGCTTAGCCGTTACAATTTTCTGCCGGAGTTAGACTGTACCAGATGACGACTTTTCTGAAACCACGACGTCACACACCCTTCGTGTCGGTGGAACTGTTCTCATTATGTGTACGCGGTGATGATACGGTGTCGTCAGGGGTGTAGCGAGCGTCGCCATCTCCTCTCGTTCCGAGGAGATATTCTCGCCCAACGAGCCGATCTGGCCGAAGAATTCCCTCGAGGTGCGTCACTGAAAAGGAGGTACGCACGATTTCCCACTCAGAGATACGTCGGTGAGCCCCTTGTGCGGGTTGCTGCTGGTTCGCCCGCAGCTGGACCACCCTCCCCGAAGCCGGCGGACGTCTGAGAGACAGTAGTCGCTTTCTTCTTCTTGTTGCGAAGCTCGAAGCGGGCCTCCTTTCGAGAGCAACAGAACAATATTGTGCTGACCCCTTTGCTGTTTCTTGGCATAGCTTCAATTCTCGTCGAACTAAAACGTAATGGAGGACGAGTCAATATTGCAAACGGCGTACGATGCATGGGAGCAGTTCTCCAAGCGGGCGAATTGCACCGAGCCAACGGCCTGCTACCCGGAGGCGGTGATCACAAACTTCACCCTTCATGCGCGATACCTCATCATGTTGGCCACCCCCGCGGAGGCTCTCGATCAATACTTCACCCTGCCGATGCGTGACCTGATCAACGACGCCATACCTCCGTTCACCGTGATGCTGTTCACCGAGTACTTGATGGCGAGGCTGTTTAAGGGCAAATGGAGGCAGGCGGCCGAGTACTTACCGAACATTTACAGCGGGATGCTTCTGCAAACCTTCAGGTACGTGTCCCGTCAGCTTGTTCGACGCGCAGCTCTCTTAGTGGGGTATAGGCGTGTGTTTTTTCGTCTATGGCCAGGTAGAGAGGTTGGTTAAGGTTGATGAAATGACGTCTTATCGAATTATGTATGATATCGCCGCAGATACGTATTGCACCGTCCATGGACCAGTGGTGGTCTACCTTATTTTCACAGCCGGCGCTTACATATAGGTGTCTCTGTCTGCGTATCAACAGACGACCCAATATCAAATTTTTTCATGTAGAGATAATTAAGGGGCAAGCGTTTCGAGCGGAGACTCGGTCACCCTTCGTTGCATAGATTACAAGAGCTTGCACTAAACGACTTTCCAAATGAGAATTCATGTTTCTCCGGTGGACCTTATGCACACACGACGAAAATTGTTCTTGGAACCCATGAACGTATTTGAAACACCTATGGTGCATCTGTTCGACGAGAACGAGTGATTTCAGCGGGTCAGGCGTGGCTATTACGATGGAACGATCACAAAATACGAGCATGGCACGAGAAATTTCAGTGCTGCCCCTAGAAGCTTGTATCAGACAAATTGTCAATGTTTAGGGAGGAAGTGTCGAAAAATTGCCATTGTGACAAACAACTTAAATAAGCAATATCTTCAAGGAGGAATAACCGTCTAGACCGTTTGTGCCATATTTATTGTCGATTACTTCCGCTTCCTTATTATGTTTAACAACAAGCAGAATGATGTCTGCGCAAATTGTGTATTTGTCAAGCAAGCGAGACAATAGCTTAAGTAAACAGGGGGAGTATATTCTGTGGTTGCAATAAATATTCATTGTTGATTTGAACGAGTTAACAACAACAGCGACACTTTATATATATATATATATATATAATATAACTGATTGTATGCCTTCTACCTGCTCATGTGGATAGAAGTTCATACCGGTTGTTGCTTTATTTTTACACCCTTTGGTGTAGTGAAATAACCAAAGAGGCATAATGTACAGCTGGCAGGTGCCACAACTAGGACCTATTTAGAGGCTTGTTTGAACGATATATTCGTATAAATAAATTAGATAGATTAGTGCAGTGTATGTGTGTGGGGGGGGGGGGATACAGTATATATATTTGGGATGATTTATGTAATATATGTTCATTCAACAAAACAGTTTTTTCGCGCCCAAACACCGCTGCTGCAAGCCTCACGGCGCCAAAGTTTGAAAAAACTGAAACCGGAAAAAACTTTCCGAACCACCTAATATATATGTATATATATACAGTAGTTTAGTCAAAATCTGCTCTGGGTTTAGTCATTAAGAGTCTGATACTACCAGGCAAGTACCTTAGTGTGAGGCCCGGTGACTATACAGAATTTACCTTTAACCTCTTAAAAAGATATATATACAGTATATATACAGTAATTTAAAAACAAGCATATGGCCGCTAACAATATTGCAAGAAAAACACCACAATGAGTTATATGAGTAACAGGATCGGGTGGCTGCCGCCTCGAGATATAACCCTCCGATGCTAACAGCAGTCAGCTGCTGTTTACACCAATTGTTTGTGTGAGCCGACACGCCAGCATATGCGTACCATGGGATATTTAGAGTACCAGCTTAACAGCTACCAGAGGACATGCGCTGAGGTTTATTAAAGTACTCATATACAGGCATGCTGTTATTCTATATGATATCTCTGTATTAATATATGTGCAATAATTAGAGAAGCAGTTGGGGATCGCTGGGGTGTCAGGCCGAGGTCTGCGGTCATGGTCACCCCCGGGGGTAAGCGATGGCTACCATTGCCTCTGCACAACGAGGGACAGGCGTTGCAGGAGGAAGGACCCTGCGCGCCTGTACCAAGCGCCCACAGTCAACTGTCTCCTGAACCTAGAGATCATCATAGGTTCAGGAGACAGTTGACTATGAAAGTGATTTTTTACAGACATGTCGTATCAGGGAACGAGGGGTCCCTTCAAACTAAACCTTACCACTAAAATTCATTAGAATTGTTAAAGTGCCCTTTAAGATCTTCGGTGCATTCGTATGCATCTACTAACTTCACTCGTTTTCAATTCAATTTGAACACACAATTTTTATTTAGAGGCAGGCTACCAATGCCCATTCACAGCAGTTCTCTTTTTTGGCAAAGGTATTATTTTACATACGGGATCGCTGCCACCGTAGTTCATTTTTGTCAGTTGTTATGTTTAAGCTTTACAAGACGATCCGCTCGACACGCGTTGATCTACTGTACAGGCCAGGATCGGCTTAAGGCCCCTGGACGAGCGATTGTTTCCATAGCAGGCATCTGAAATCATTTGATGTCATCTCGGATTTGCCTACGCAAAAACCACCGCTCAATGCGTACGAGATAATATCGCCACACGGGGATATATATATATATATATATATATACCTTCTGGCGGACAATTGTGCACCTAGACATTTTTCTTCTAAACACATTGCATCGCAATTCAGTGGAAACCGCTTATCTTTTTCGCTAAATACGATCTCTCGCTTCTCGCTCGTTTAGTACCTGTAGCCCTTCCGTGTCATGAGGCTCGCCCCAAGCTGGGCAAAGCGGATGCCCCAGCATATATATACGTATACATGTGAGTTCACAATTTGAACACTGGACTTCGTTCCCAGCGACCGCTTCGTCACCAGCGATTGTCAGTGACGACATCATAGAGCAATTAGCCCCATGATAATTGGGGAGCGGTTAGATTACAATATTTGCATATGTATGTCTCATGTTGGGTCGTCATTGTCCCCTGATATGACAGTAACGGTGACGTAAGAAGGCAACAGCGTATTGTTTGGCTACGGCGCGACGGTCTGTGCTAGACACGGCCGCTCCACTTGGGGCTGTTAATTGTTGTTCTTACGCTAAAAGCAAACGTCGGGTTGATATGGGTCAATTAATCCACGTAAGATCTAATCAATGTTTGATAGGGATTTGTGTAATAGGAAATAAATGAATATATTTTGTCGAATAAATTATGCCTCCGGCAGGTGTAGAGTACTTGCGGGGCTTCTTCTATGAATCGAGGCCCGCCAGCTTTAATATGAAATAATAGATAGAAGGTTAATGTTAAGGTTTTATTGGTTTATTAAAGGAGCTGCAATTTTACAATGCTTAAGCTCTCTTACCTGGTGCCGCACCCCCGGAAAGAACATAGCTCCTTGGTGGCCGAGTGCAAGTCCAGGACCCTTTTTAAATAGGCCACTTTTGGAGAGCCTTTTCTAGTGAGGCGACTCCCTTAGGTTGCCTGATGATGATCCGTCTTTGACTTCTAGACAGGAAGGACATGCATGATCAGGTTTAAATTCTGCTATCAGACGCATTGGTGAATCTTTGGACGCCATCTTCACCCTTCTCTCTCTCTGTGAATTGTTGCCAGATACTAGAAGTTTGAAAAACTAGGTAAAGGTGGCCCCGATAAACCCTTGAAGTATCTAACACTAAAGTGGTTCTGACACCGGTCGCACACACACACACCTGGAGGAACAGCTTAGTGTCAACTGATAACAACACTTTTCTGTCTAGGTGAGGGCGAAATTGGCAAGGGGTAGCCTTCGTCTGATAGAAATCGAATACCATAGGCGCTACCTCAGGTGGAAGAGACGCAGCGACGTTCCCAGCGGGAGCCTTTGGGGGGTTTTCGATAAAGGACGTCAAACAAAGACCTTTACGTGCTCTCGGTCGCCACGTGGGCTCCACGTGAATGACTTTGCAGTTGGAGTTAGCGTGGTGTCCAACTATGTGACCTCATTGACGAACCGTGACGTCTCGACGTCCGTCAAATCGAAATGTGTCATCGGATTCTGCCGGCCACCTCCTCCATTTACGCGTCATCATTACGTTCGTTGTCTATCGATTGATCTCGAGCCCAATACCGGAAACACGCAAAGTTAGAGTCGTCGGCAACGTTGTTCTACGTGGCGTCACCTGCTGGTATAGGTAACCTCACCGTCTGCGTACATTACGCTCTTCTACACTGATCTGTGTGTACTCGTTATTCGCTCGGGGAGGTCGGCCACCGGAGGTTCTTCTCTAACAATAGCGGACTCAGGTTGTCGACCTGGACAAACCCGTTCGATTGCACAACGGTTCGATGGTCCGCTCTGTTGTTTCATTTGTTGATTCCCACAGATGGTTCTCTATGTGACAGGCTTCGGAGCCACAACGTCTCGATGTTGGCACATCTTCTAGTATTATTGGAGATCGCATTCAGACTACCCTGAGCCGGCGAAGCATGCCAAACGATATTGTTAGACAATATCGTTTGACGACAACAAACCAGTCAGCGCGGTGGCTTGGACGGTTAGGTCTCTGGTTGTCAGAAGCCAGAGGCCGCAGGTTCGAGCCCCGCTGTGTGATGACATATAAGAGAGCTTAAGCATTGTAAAATTGCAGCTCCTTTAATAACACCAATAAACATTTACCATTTACCATACTTATGCGACAAACTCCCGCAAGACTTGTTTAGAAAACTTTCCACTTTAATATAAATAGAATTACAGAATAGCAGCCTTCTATTTTCCGAAAGTCAAACGTTGCATGTAATTAGTCCGACCGCCCATTAAATGGCGCAGATTCACCTCATAGCATTCTGCCGCGTTCGCATTGTTCTACTGATTGAAACTCGTCGTTTTCCCTGTCGGAGCCATTGACCTTGTGGAGCACCCGATAGAACTGGGCCGTGTGCCGCGTTCGTAAGCCGCAGTAAATCTCGCAACACTTAAACACTTAACAAGGAAATCCTAATTGCACAACCAATGCCCAAATGCGTCGCTCCGTCATAAGCGAACAGCGACAGCCCAGAAAGTATGCTCGTCGCATCCCCTTGAAACACCGACCCATCCCTGCTCGGTGATTCTGTAATTAAATCATTATGTAATTATAATGATTTACAATTTTCAATTGTAAACCATGATACAATAAAGTTTTCGTCGATTTACGCGACTGCCTTTTGTTAATCATTATAACCAATTGATTTACAACGCTTCAGTTGTCGATATGTCGCCGGGTCGCGTTACTCGAATTTCGCACGGATGATTGATCCTTCTTACAGCTGGAAAAAGTGTCTGGCGTATGCGTTGAGTACGTTTCGGGTCTCGTGTCATCCAAAGCGTTGCACGTTTGCTAAATGACCCACCCCTGTCTCGTGGCGTTGGGGATCTTACCCTTGAGTAGAGTAAAGTGAACGACGGATACGATAAGCAGAAATAATCAAGGAAACAAAGCCGATCTAAGGACAGAGGTCGATAAGGAAATGCATTTGCGGAAGGGTCACTTGGCAAATATTATATTTGTTAATAATATTACACCCCCTTCGTGTGAGAGATTAGTCACCATTAGTCACCACTATGAAAAGTGTAAAATGGCCACGGAGGGGTGTGACCACTGAGAGACTAGCTGAGAGTCTCTGGCGAAATTATATATCTTCTTGGTCTGTGAATTACGCAGTAGTGATTTACACTTTGGCGCTTGTCCTGTTAACAATTATACTGCATTTTCTAATAAGCCTTTCTTTTCAGTGTACTAGACCCTAGAAAGGCTTTTTCGGTCACGAGAAGTACGTGAATGAAAAATGCCTGCTGATACAGTCCTATAGGAGTCTTATAAGTCGCATGAGCCTTATAAGTCTTTGAACACACTTAAAGGTACTCTCGTTTTTTTCTCTCAAAAAGAGCAAATGACACAAATGATTGTAAATCGGAACATATCGAATTCGCGAGATTAATTCGCAAATTGACCAAAAAAGTAGTACACTCTCAACAGTCACAGCGGTCGAAAAAGTAATGTTAGCATGACTATGATTTACTGAGTTCTACGAGTCAACTCAGCGGCCATTGGCTACAAGTTAGTACGGAGTCGGGTATCGGGTAAGATCTCCATCGATCTCATTGACTCCTGCGATACCTTACAATTTGTGATATGTGCTAATCGACTTGCGAATGGACTTTTTCATTCTCGGAACTGTCAATTGTTTTGATAATGTTTTTTTTAAACATTACATTTTGATCATTTTCAGCATATAGCGGGGACTTTTGGCTCACCCCATATATTTTCTATATTGTATGGGTCGCGTAGTCGAATTGTCGCTAGTCTGCCTATTTTCGTACTTATGGGCAGAAGCTCAAATTGTAGTAATACCAAATTATTTTTCTTTTTCATTTTTATTTTATTTTGACACCTTGAAGGTGCTGCGACTTGGGCCATGATTTTGCGCCACTTTCGTACGCCTTCAAACCATATGTCCCCTGCGGGATTCGAACCAGAGACCTCATGGATGCTACCCTAACGCCATCCCTCTTGACATCAACGAGGTAGCGAGGTTTCGCTTCACTACCTATGCATGTCCGTCTTACGAAGCAATGCTAAAAGCAGTACCGTGGACGTTAAATGTTGACTGAAAGTCAGCCCGAAAACCTATGCATGTCCGCTTCCAGCCTGTATCTAGTCTTGAATAATTTCCATATGAAGGGATCTATTCCAACAGGTGCCCCCTGTATAATTATCATAAATTCTCAGACCCTTTGGGTTGGGGTCTGCCAGCATTTGCGCAGCCATAACGAGCCACGAAAGATCCGAAATGGATGGATAATCTTTGACTAGACGGCGAGACAGACCTCAGATCTATGCATCTTTGTAAAACTACGAATAGTGCTAGAAGGAGATCAAGGAAGAAATGCCAAATGGCCATTAGCTCTGTGGTGTGATAATTGTACTAAAGTATTACCCGAGATACAAATGTTTTGTTCTTCGAGTAGTTGTAACAACAATGTCAAATTAAACATGTAACGCCTCTCCTGACACTGGAACAACATTAATAATAAATAATAATTATAATAATAATAAAAAAAAAAACTTAATAATAATTCTAAAAATAACGACTAATTACGAAGACCTATTCGGTGTTATACAGAAAAGTAGCACTTGTCACTATTTGTCTATTTCCTTGACACAGCTTGTTATAGTTTGAAATATGTCATTTAAATGGACGATAGTTCGTCATTTGCTAGTGATACAATAACAAGCGCGTTACAATTGTTCTCCGTGCCATGGGTGAGTCTAATATGTACGGCTATATATTCGTCCCGAAGGTCAAACTAAAGTAACCTCGTAACATGAGGAAACAACGGCGGAATAAAATCTAATCTATGGGACAGGGGCAACGGGCTCATTCAAGGACGAGGACACTAAACCGCTCCGAAGGGATCTCAGATAATGACAATATTATTCCCCTATAGCGAGCCTAAATGGATTCGAATACACATTCAAGCAATGAGATGAACGTATAAAATAACATTATATATATATATATATATATATATAACTTGATTAATAGTGTTGAGCTTTTGTCGAGACTTGCCATCATCCACCGTTGACTGTTGATTCTTTGATAAAGTATCTTTGAAGGATTCGCTTCGCTTGAAGTGTCACCTGGCGTCGCTCTCGCCTCGAGCTCATCTGATGGGCCCAAAGCTGTATACCAAACGAATTCTTTAATTAATTATTTCCATAGGAGACAAATCGTTGTCATGGAACGTACCTGGTCCTGTCGAACCACGACGACTCGAACCAGGATTTCCGAAATGCGCTTACTATGAACGGTGTCCATTTTGAGCTAGAGTGTTTAGATGAATACATACATGTATGCACCAATTGAAACGAACGTTAATTGTGCGGACGGTTGATTAGCACAAGGATGACCACTAATTGATTTATAATTGACTAATATATATATATATATATATTACTTAAGCCTTTCTGTTGAGCTGACTCTCCGCTGTTCCCCTATGTGACAGTCCTCGCCACTAAATTTCACTACGAGGACCTTGCGCGACAGCCCGTACAGATTGTACTCATAGTTAGAATAAAAAGTATAACTAAAATTAGTGTTTCACTATCATTTCGGTAAGTACCGAACCCTCTGCTGTTTCTAGTAGTGTTGCACGAAACGCGATACAACAGGGCGTTCACTATTTCATTTTTAATTAAGTGAACTGAACCCGCCTTTTGCTCTATCTTGATTTACTAGGGGATTTGGACTCACGCAAGCTTCAAAAAGGGGGTTATCCATTTTATGAAGCCTTATGCCGAAAGCGGCTGTACCGTGGACTGAGTTCAATGTTTAAGACTGTTAGTTTGCCGACAAAAAAAGTTTTTTTCTTTGCTTCGGGCAGACCCTTAAACATTATATATATATATATATATATATATATATGAACTCGAATTGTTGTATATTGACATTTTGTGTAATTAATCGAAAATGAGACATATTGCATTTTGTAATATTAATAAACTATTCGTTTCCTACAATAGAGATAGGTACATGGTAAGGCTTTATTGATTTATTAAGGGGGCTGCAATTTCACATTGCTTAAGCTCTCGTAGATGTCACGCAACGGGATTCGAACCCGCGACCTCTGGTTTTCGACATCCAGAGACTTAGATTGATGTTTTTCTCTGAGGAATCTTTTCGTCCGCATGCGCTAATGACTATTGATTCGTTTCAATGCCACCTCTTTATGTATCTCACCTGATTGGTTATTGATTCTATTCAATGGTCCAGGCCTGTCTGCAAAGGGGAGTATATATTTGTGTGTCAGTGAGTGTGTTGTTATGATTCGAGCGTTGAAGCCTTACCACAAAAGTCTTCTTGCTTGCCGGCGAGACAACGCGGGCAATCTTCAAATACACGTCGCTGACCGATAATAACAACATTCACAAGACTGACCCAAGACTGGGACCGGCCGATAACCCCTGATAGAGACGCGCACTGGCGTCCTGTCGCACTAACGCCGCCTGCGAACTAAAAAGACGGATAGAATTTTGATGGAAACATCCCCTTCTACTTCATGACCATGAAAATGGCTCTGGGATGTCGTGAAGCTCAGATCGAGCCCTGGGAACAGATTATAATGAAGAGCAAATTCTAGTCTGGTGTTGTTTTTGTTTTTTTTTTTAATTGAACATTGTACTCAACGCCATGCGACTATGGGGAGCAGGTTTTCCTCCAGGGCCTCACAATGTAGGGCTCATAAAAGTTGATAGGCATCGTCTATTGTTGTTGTTTACGTATCTGCTTATCAGCGCGGGGCACTAATTGTGATACGGCGCCGACTGACGCTGTTGTTGTCGGTCATTTTGTCCAACGGTCCGACTTTAAGATATTTTTCTAGCGCGTACCTTGTTAGAGGAAGGGATGATTTTACTTTATGAGAAATCAGCGGTAATAGGGCATCGCTTCCCGGCTGAGATTTTTCATGATGATGTTCAGAAATGTTTGATTAATATTTTATTATTGTTATTATTATTATTATTATTCTTGTTATTAATATTAGTTATTTTGAATTTTTCTTTTATTTTCATAAAGAAGATATTCATGAATGATTATTATTTTATTATTATTATTATTATTAATAGTTATTTTGAATTTTTGTTTTATTTCCATTTAGAAGATATTTATGATTGTTTGATTAGTGTCTTATTTTTATTAATATCGATCCTTTTTTCTTCTAGAAGCTACCTACAGTTGGCTAGTTTTGTAGAGAATGTTTTTTTTTGAAAAAGGTCAGCATTCGCATTTCCGCAATATTGAACTTCTCATACTGGGACCGAGGTACAAGTATATGTATGTATGGACGAGGCTAAATTATTATTTCGAAACTGTGTAGATTTTAAGCACGCGACAGGTAGCAAATGCAGATGTGAACCCATCTAATTTTATCTCTCACTAACCTAGTCGGCTAGTTGAAGAAAAAACACACACTAATCCGTTGTTAACCGTCGTGTTGGTTGATTAAACGATCTGCAGCTTTACAAGGCTTAAGTTCTCCTATAGATGTCACCTTGGTATAGGGGACAACTTGAAATTGTGGTCTCCAGCGTTTCCCACAGCCAGAGACACCCCATCGTCGAGATTGCCACCGCAGTGGATGCCCGATTCGCTACTTGCCGTTGTTAGGGAACGCCGCAAGGTAAACGAACACTTTGGCCATACAGAGCTTGACAAGCGACGCTGTAGTTTGCGCGTGACTCCAGAAGTCACGGGCGAGTTTTGCCAATGTGATTTATGCGAGGGCACGACTCAGCATCAGCATCTTCGAATCACGCACCGCGGGGCGTGTCGCCACGTGTGACGCGATGTTCACGTGACACTGGCCCACGTCCCGTATGGTCATATGGACGCATCTGGGTATCGTCGACATTAGCAGGCGGTGCGAGCATTGTCAGCGAAGATTTTCACGAATGACATCTATTAGAAGCAAACCCCTTTCGCAACGAAGGAAACATCGACACAAATAGCATAAATGAGTCAATAATTAATACTAGCCCCCCCACCCCCTTCTCGAGAATTAAATTCCAGAAATATGGCGATAAGAAAGGTCAGCTAGGAGTTCAGCCATAGAAAGCCATCTCGCGCAATGGCCTCAAGGGAGATGTGGATTTTTCCTGCTACCATTTCTCGGTGGTTATGCGATACGAATTAGTGCCATGAAGTGTCTATGGGAGATGGTCTGGGAGCGGCCGGTGTCTGGTCGGGAGGGCTCGGGACACGCCGACGGAAAATCGCTTTTTATACAAACACTTCACCGCCGCTAATGAACGGCCAAGGCCAGCGGGGCCTGAGGCTGTCTCGAGAAAAGTTAGCTAATTGCGACCTTCGAAGAGAGCCACAGAGCAAATGAGCATGGTGGAGAGTGATAATTATTAATAATTATGTCAAATAATTATTTCAAAAGTGTAATTGCGGATTTTATGTGTGCAATACACAGGAATGACACCGTCGACAGTTGCATATGTGCATAGGAGTCCGTTTTATGGAGCAATGCCGAAGGCAGTTATACCGTGGATTGAGTTACATCTTTAAGGGTGAGAGTAGTCAGCCCAAATAATTTACTTGAGTTTCAAAGGCAGCGGTTACAGCTACGGGTTTTGGTGCAGTTGTTGTTGTTGTTGGGTCTAGCGAGCCGTTCGCTCTATGTGCGTTGTGTTTACTACGAGGCGAAGGACAAGCACGGTATAGCAGAAATCGAATCCGCGAGCTGTGAGGTTCCTGTCCAGCGTAGCGAGCGTTACCATCTATGGATAGGCCAATAGGTATTGCTTTTGTACACTGGCCAATGTTGACAGCAAAAGTAGCGTGGAAGAGGCGAATTGGCTTCGCTGCGAGCGGGTACTTTTTCGCGCGCGCGTTGTCATTTTCTGTGAAGAGGCTGCTCGAAGTCTTCACTACGAGTCGGTGTCGGGCGACACAACGTTGAGTCTGGTTCCTCCTTAAACAAGTGTTCCCCATTGTATGTCTGTAAAACATGTATAGTGAGTGCGCAAATAACAATCGTACTATGTGCCGCGAGACAATCCTGCCTGTGAGAAAACCATGAAAATCTGAACTAGTCCCAAGTCAATCCAGCAAGCAAATGAAGTATGTCGTTGACGTGCCTGGACACAGAAGATGTTTATATGGAAGAATTCAACTTGTGGTCAGTGTGCCGGAGAAACCTTAGAGACCTTTACCAGAGACTACTTCGGATAAGAGACCTTTACTAGAGACTACCTCAGATCAGAGACCGCTACCAGAGACTACCTCAGATCAGAGACCCCTACCAGAGACTACCTCAGAGATCTTTACCAGAGACTACTTCTGATCAGAGACCCTTACCAGAGTCTACCTCTGATCAGAGACCTTTACCAGAGACTACCTCAGATCAGAGACCTTTACCAGAGACTACCTTAGATCAGAGACCTTTACCCGAGACTACTTCTGATCAGAGACCGTTAGCAGAGTCTATCTCAGATCAGAGACCTTCATCATCAGGAGGGATTAAGAGAGCGACCTATTTTCCATGCTGACTATTCGATTGTCGTGCTGTTCAATGCCCTTTTTTTTGCTTTCTCTGTAGACTCGCGTTTCATGTGGTCGAATTTTGGCTATACGGACAGGTGTACGATTATTGGCATCTATCAATAGCAGACTCGGTCGATTGGCGATCCTGGACCGCGTGGATTGTTGTTGTCTTCTTGCTAGATCTATGCTACTACGTATTCCATCGATGCGCCCATGGTAAGATTCATCCTTATGAAGTTTCCACAGATTATTTGCACAGGCCGTTGACT
Organism: Stratiolaelaps scimitus; assembly: GCA_019614645.1. Lineage (NCBI taxonomy): Eukaryota > Metazoa > Arthropoda > Arachnida > Mesostigmata > Laelapidae > Stratiolaelaps > Stratiolaelaps scimitus. The sequence continues at coordinate 1,372,316 of JABWDB010000032.1, read as the reverse complement.
CAGAAAATTGTTAAGATGTTCTCCGCAAATCGAGCTCCCGGGGGGTGGCCTGCCGGTGCACCTTTATGTACGACTGCCTTCGGCAATCGCGGAGGAACAAGAGGCTGTCCATTTACGGCAGTGCACTGTATAGATCGATCAGACGTTTCTAACTCAATGTGCGACGGATACTTTCAGAAATGGCGATATTCTGGACAATGCATCAGGTTCATCACAGTTCGTGCTTCTTCAACTATTCAATCTCATTTCGGATCCCACATCTGCATGACTTCGCGCACTCCGGGGTACAGTTATGAACCATTGTACAGTACTAGGTCAATTGCCAGATGCACACCAGAGCTGCCTAAACAAAGGCGCTAATTCACCGGGGCATCTAAATGACTCAATAGAGTCTGCCCCTGCAAGACACGGTTCGAGGTGATACGCAATTAGTTCCAAACCATGTCCCAAGAACCAGAGGTCCACGCTTTTAGTGGGTGAGAGTCCCATAGTATTCCCAGACGAATATCTCACTCGTGAGGTCTGGTCTGCATAATGCAGTTCGCCCTTAACCTCATTAGAAAAAAACTGGTGCTATGTCGTTTATTAGTTGTTACTGTTAGTTATTAATTATGACTATTAGGTCTGACTATCGCTATAGTTTGTTCTTAGTGTTCTTTGCCACTTGTTATCCTGTTCTAGATTAAATTAGTACGCCGAGCAGTTTTCGACTCCCAGTTTTCGTAACATAAATGTACAGGCTTGATTGGTTCACACTAAAGGAACTGCAGTTCTTTACAATGATTGACTATTTGGGATCCTGTTTAATCACTTGGACTTATGGCCGTTAATCGCTTGGCAGTACGCAGGCATGTACAGTATTATTACCAGACACAGTTTGGTTGAAGTATATTGACTGAAGTTCGATGACGATAGATTAATATCCACTCGATTCGACCTCGCTTCCGATCTGATGTTATCGTTATGCGGTGTCGAAGCTTCTTCGGTTGATACTCGTTTATCATCAATAGTTGTTTTTTTTCTTACATCGATTACAGCAAGCTCGCAGAATGCGCAAACCTTCTTCTCTATCTTTATCAGAAAGCCTTGATAGCGACTGTAAAGAACTGCGTATGATAATCTTGGACGTTTATGCCTTCTGTCCAAGTCCGCAATGATTAAACAGGATCATAAACCCAATCAAGAGCAGTTTAAGCGATCAATCAGTGATCTATGTACATCAACCATCTGCCCGTGACCTATGTCGCCACCGTTGCCCACGCTGTGGCTTCCTCACTGTATAACCTTAGGGCGTTGTTTGAGTTGACGTACAGCTGTTCCCTTTTGCGACTGAATTTTAGAAAAAATTCGTGTTATACAATTTAATTTCGATCTAATCTAATCTCTTTAACCTGCAGTTCTTCTACATCCCGATGGCGCTACTGGGGGTCCCACCAGACGTGACGTTTCTACACAAGACCCTTAATCTTCTCTACCAGTTCTGGATTCATAGCGAATTTATACCGAAACTTGGCCCATTCGAGTGGTTCTTCAACACGGCCTCGCATCATCGAGTCCATCATGCGCGTCAGGCCAAGTGAGTCACCCCTCTTCGGAGGCCTTACCAACTACTGCATGTATGTACATCTCCCTCAACACGACGTATATAGTTACCTTGACAACTCTGTCTCGATTCATTAATATATATATAATATATATATGGTGTCCAACAACATCCATCTGTTATCTACCCCATCAACACATGTATCTACCTTGCCTACCCATCTCGCCCTCGACGGCTGAGATGCAGCGTCTCAACAGCAAGCTGGCAAAGCAAATAGCATCTGAGGATTGGGTCACAACGATCTAAGTATGATAATGGCCTCTGGATGTACTACTACAGACGTTCGTGGCAAGTGACCAAAAACAAGCGGCACTGTTCATGCTCGATTTTTTCAACTCGTTCCGTTTCCCAGCAGATTAAAGGACGCGAGTGTTGTGCCTCTATACCGGAGAGTACCCGGGCTGCTGGGTTATCGTCGTAGGTCTCTGGTTGACAACTTGCCCAAGGTGTCCGGGAATTTGTGATTTATGTAGTCTTCAGAGGCATATTGAAGCGCTTCCGGATTCTTGTCATTGAGTCAGTTCGCTTTTCGAAGTCGCCGTCGACGGAGCTTGTGCCGACACACGTTTGGCTGTAGATCACCAACACGATAGAGGATATAAGGGTTTATCTCGAAGTGTTTCTAGATGCTGTTGCAGCCATTGACACAATTATGTTAGAGCCTATATATTCTTGTATATTTTGGGGTTCCTGAGGTTCGTACAGACACTTCAAATCATGTAGATCTTCGGAAGACGACAAGATGGTTAAGGTCGGTCGGACTGAGTCCACAAAGGAGGAAGTCAGCATCAGGCGATCCCAAGGATCGGGCTCAAGGTTCAGGCTCGATATGTTCATCAGCGCTGTAAATGTCATTCTGCTGAAAATCTCTATGGGAAATGTTTGCGGATGACATATTTCGACTCTCCTTCATCGTAAACACGGTAGACCGTTGCAGATATACGGACTGCTCTTGTCCATGTAGAGTGGTCTAGTGAGACACTCAGGACATTTGGACTTCTTTTGGTGATGCTTGTGCGCAGGACGGCACTAAGGTTATTCCGTACGACACCGAGGGTCATACCTAATATAATTGGTAACACCAATCTATCTATAGAAATAATCCAAATAAAATACAATGTACACGTCTGTGTTCTGCTTATGTACAGTACATGTAGGCTATCTGCAAAGTATATGCATGTATCGATTTTTGAACTAATTTTTTGCTATGAAATTACACGACGAGCCTTTGCCACATTCAGAACTACGAACGCGTGTTCCTACAGTGAATTTGAAGCTGGCCACATTTTTGTTCGAAGGTTACTTCCAGGTAACAGCAGTGAAACAAATAGTACATTAGAAGACGAGGAAAAAAAAAAGGGTAAATTAAAAGTGAACAAAAATTGCCATTTTTACTGTCCCTCCTTCGAGATTCCATCTGAAGTCCGGTTAATTGCACGATCTCGAACACAAATGACAGCTCTTGTCTTCTCTTCCGTTTCAGGTATCTTGATAAGAACTATGGCTCGCTATTCATTATCTGGGATAAAATGTTCGGAACATTTTGTGAGGAGGACGACACTGACAAACCAATTTATGGTTTAACGAAACCGCAGAACTCTGTCAATGTGTTTTACTATCAGGTGCGTACACGTCAGCGGCACGTCTGGCTAACCTTTTTTCTTTTATTTTGTTATTAATGAGGAAAAACGGAAATACCTACCCCACTTTCCCCACGCCTCCCAAGTGGGAGGGAGCCCCCTGGAAAACTGCCGCAATCCCGGCATACCCCCCCACGGAGGCCCTGAAAAGATTCCTGTCTCTACCTCCAACGTTTGGCTAATCTTTGCCTCACTGCTAATTAGCATTTTATATCGACAATAGAAGGGGTGTTCAATTACAAAGGTCTCTTCAAAGGGTCCAACACTCTTTGAGACATTGGTAATGTCGATCATTTTCGACTTGCAGACGGGTGGAGTTCTTTATCATCTTTCCTTATCTGATGATTGTTGCCAGGTACAAGTAAGGTAGAGAGAATAAGCAAAGGTGGCCCCAATAGGTCCTCCTAGTAATACCTAATAAAGGTTAAGAGCTGAGGCCTGTCAGATAGGGGAGAGTCAGCTGAGGGTCGGCTCGAAAAAAAAGGAACAATTTGCAGACGGAGTATAATCTAAGGCAAGAAGGTTTATTGGTTTATTAACGAAACTGCAATCTTTACAGTGTGCGTAAGTTCTTTTTTCTTGTATGGGCTACGCGTCGCTGGACACCTCGAAGCTGGCTCGGCCTCCGCATTTTTACAGGTCGAGACCGTTACGTTTAAAAGGGGTTGTCCTTCTTATGAAGCCGTATGCCGAAAGCAGTATCGTGAACGTTGAATGTAGGCTGTGAGTCAGCCCGGAGAATTGATTTTAGGAAAAATCCATTGAAGCGTCCCATGCAGATAAATATAGCGTTTATCTGAATTAAATTTCAATGGAAACCAGCTGTAGAAAAAAAATGAATTTGGTGCATTTTGTCGACAATCGGCTAGTCCAGCAAAAGGTGAAAAGCCGGAGGCCGCAGGTTCGAATCCCGTTGCATGACATATAAGAGAACTTAAGCATTGTATTCAGTTCCTTTAATAAATCAATAAAGCCTTACCTTTTCCTTTACATACGTAGCTAGTCACCTTCTGCCGGTGAGGGTACAAGTACAGATGGATATGGCGCAACTGGCTGATGCACGTAGACCTTAATGAGCGATGACAGAATCGTCGGTCAAGTGTACTGTGATAATAAGCTATTACTTATGATATATGTCTGTATGAGATAGATGAAGACGACAAAATGAAGATAGTTTAGATGATGGCGAACCAAATGAACCGTTTAGACTTTCAATGCGTTTAACACTATGACAAGCTTGTACGTGGTGCTTTCATGCGAAAGATTACTGGAGCTTGGTTATCAAACAGACGTGCGTATGTGTTCACGTATACACAACTTAATCCTCGTACAAACTCAGCAATAATTCAACCCCTCATATACATTGACAAGGGCCTGACGGACGGGTGGGGTCGAATTATCTCTCAACGCTCCATCAGCGAAGCGAGAAGCATAGCGGCTTCATTTACGACCCCAGCGAGCAACTATACTCACTCGGCTAGAGAGTAACAATTTGACCGACGAATCTGTTCTGGATTCATTGACGATGAGGCGCGAAATGAAGCATCATTCAGGGATTCATTTCGCAACGAGTCCAAACCAATAGCTCTTGATGTGTACCCTTAATGTGTGTGGGCGTTTGCACGGGTGCCACCCTTCCCGCCTTATGCCACTCTTGTTTGGCAGGAAGGGTCTAATTTTTCATGAAACCGAGTCTGCCACAGACAACGCCTAAGTAACAAGTAAATACAGAGTTCTGTGATGATGTTCTACTTTGGTCGTTATCGTCAGATGTGCAGAAATATGTCCGATATTTAATAATCAGTCTCTCGTTGAAGTTTTCCTTCTGGGGTGGTGTTGGGTAAACGCCTATTTCTTTTTGTTCGTTGCTATGTTATATATATACATATATACAGTACTGTTAATTCTGAAGATCCGGACCAACTCAGAGTGAAGTTTAAGTGGGGTGTGAGTTTAGTGGGGCAGGTCTGCCACTCCACTCCAGGCAGGAGTCCCACCGTACCATGGCAAATACCTTAGTTGTGAGACCTGGTCTGCATGAGCATTCTCCGTCATAAAAAAAAAATATATGTATATATGTATATACCTCGTACACCCGGCCGTGTTATGTGTGTTACAAATTTAATTAAGGGTCAGCTAAACATCTCTATTAGTGCCTTTCGTTAGTTGGAATATGGCAGCCTTAAACGAGAAACGTCGCCTCTTAACGAGGGAAGTTAAGAAATCATTTAGGATGTCTGAAAGGACTAGGCATTAGGTTAGGTTATAGGAAAGTCGATGCTCCGGTTGCCGATCCTTGCTGTCGCTAACGTTACCTGCTACCTAAGAGACACGCAAGGAAACTGCCAGTTCGTTTATTACCCGTTTATGACTGCATCGATTAATTAGTACATCACACGAGTCGTTGTCGCTGAGTAGACAGATCGGCATTGTTGTTAACGTATCATAGCCGGTGCTAATTACATTACGAACAATTAGTTATTCGTTGTAGAAGTTATTCGAACTAATAATATGACACGGATGACTGGTGCAGCAAGCTGTGCCTTGTCAGTGCAGCTGGTGTACGTGAAGAAGACATAGAAACATTGACATTGAAATGAATTAATTAGTCACTCTTGCCGCATTCTATTACAGTTTGAGGGTTTCATGTATAATTTCGAGTGTTATTGGACAGTGTCATTATACATAATTATATATAATATTACACATATATAACACACAGTTATATATATATATATATTGTGTAAAATTAGTATGTAATGAATTAACAATTCGTACATCGATTTCAGCACATTGGCTGGGTTGAGCTTTGGGAAAAGTTCCGCTCTATGGAAGGTTGGGGGAACAAATTGCAGTGCCTTATAAAAGGCCCCGGTTGGGAACCTGGATCGCCCTGGACTGGATTCCCCGAAAAAGTTGGTTAATCCAGTCTCTTCTTCTATTCAATTATCGTACATAAAGGGGCGCCTTCCTTAGGCGTGATGGCTACTATGATCTTCAAATTTAACTCAGTTCATATCGGGATCATATACAATACAGAGTTTTCGGTTTATTAACGAAACTGGAGTGTTTTTGTTTTTACAACGACAAATGTCCTCTTCATATGTGTGTCACCAAGTTGACGACTCGAACTTGCGACCTCCGACTATATATATATGTGTGTGTGTGTGCGCGTATTTGTTGATCATGCAAATGTTTGTAAGGCTCAATCGATTTGAGTGTCTTGAAAAGTATTTCCCACAACATCCACCCCCTACCAGAGGTGTGACTACACACCCGGACACAACTCACACGATTACAATAATTCTGACAAATTGACGGCATAGACAAATGAGCCATTATGCTACGGTTTAATCAAACATACAGCACTTAGGAATTCGTTGCGGGAGGGGGATTAGTTGGGGATCGGGACCAAGGCCAACATTGTCCCGAGGAACCCGATCGCATTATGCTTATAACGCGCAAACACACATGGAAGGTGTCCAGCATCGAACGTTCAACCAAGAAAAGCATCGGGCAGCTAATATCATAGTTACATGAATCGGTAGAACTCTAGATAAACGATAGTGACGAATCGAAGACGATAACAGATCATCGAATGAATTTCAGGTTCCAATACCTGACCCCTCAGACGCTCCTGTTTTCCCGGAACTGTCTTGGTACTGGAGAGTCTTCCTTTTCCTGGATCTCACAGCATCCATGACATACTTCAGCGTGTTTCTGCTTCGAGCGACAGTGAGTGATCTCTCTTTCTCTCTCTCTGTCTCGTTCGAGTAGCTATTTTTTGTTACACTTTTAACCCAGCATTCAAATACACTATCAGCTTTCTCAGAAATTAATACCTTGTCGACATCTAGTCGTCGGAGAAACGCCGATCGACTGACCCTTCAACGCCATTAAGGGGTACTCTAGAGGCAGCTTAATGGCGCACAAACAGATGCCTCATCAGTTGACGCATTTTGTGCGACGTTCATCGTGGCTTGCTAATTATGCATCTTAGAATTTCAACTTGCGGTACTCGCCCCCATCCTTAAAACAGTACGAGATAATCGTATGTCGGGATCATCCATTAGCAAAAATTACATTTGCTTATTAACGGACGTTGCTCGGACGTGTTCATGGCATCGCCAATGAATATGGCTCCGCCCATCAAGACTAGAGTAATCAGCTAATTAGTTGGTAACCCTGCAGATATATACGAGGGAAAATGAAACATTGTGCTTTCTCGGTAGACCATTTTTCTGTGGTAAATTCTGGGCCATTGATACAGCAGTTTATACAGATATTTATACGATCACACACACACACATATATATATATATATATATATATATATATATATATATATATATATGTGTGTTCTAACCATTACGATCTAGTTGACAATGAGGTGGCTCCTCGTATATTGATTTCTTTGTTTTTTTTTTACAGTATATGTCAACCAACGTCTTCTACGTGACGATTGTCCTTCTCTACGTACACGCGTGGTGCGTCAATCTCGTCCTCGAAGGTCATTCGCATGCTGGCATCATGCAGACGCTCCGGCTAGCGTTTTGGCGTGTAGTTGTGCAATCTTACGCGTGGCGTATTGTCCTAAAAGGCGCATCGCCTATCGAGCGTTTTCTTCAAATGAACGCCGATGGCCTAACGTATATCCTTCTCATTGCGTCCTGCGTTCATCTGTTCGTCACTTACCACAAGCTATGGAATGGTGATAAGCCAGAGAAGAAACAGGCCTAAGCGGACGATATGAGACTATTTATGATATACATACTATTTATGATATATGTGTTCGTGGACTCGCGCAAGCACGGCGGATGAATGCGTGACTGATTCGTAGATTCGCACGAGCGTTGAAATGAAATCAGGTGGAAAAGAAAATGATTGGCAAACTCTGGCAGCATAGAATACCAACATATGATTAAATCGTCGAAACTGACTGTCATCCTGAATAACGTCCAACTCAGTCCACGGCAGAACTGCTTTCCGGGTCGTTGCTTCATAAGATGGACAACGCCTTTAAATGCAAACGTGCAATGGTAGGGATCGAACCAGTTTGTGTGTCCCTGAGCGCTGCACCTCGTCAAGGCTGAAAGACAGACGTCACGAATGCATGGTCAGAGCACCGGCCTCGGCCGTAACACCGTCACGTACCTGTGTTAATCGGTGAGCTCGAATGTGACATGATGTACATAGGATATATACGTATGAATTAATCTGAGAGAGAAAGCGAGGCGAGAGAGCGAACATAAAGACAACGAATGAGTGGCATAAGCAGTAAATGAACTTTTTGACTCGTACAGAAATCCTCCTCCAGCATTTGGCTTCGATTATTGATCAGAATGAAAATGCTGATCTCCTGCATATACCCTTCGTGATACCTTCGGTGTATACCGGAGAAGTGCAGTGCTATTTTCGATCTAAGATAAGGTTCTTAACAAGATGCAAGTGCTGGACTGACGAGATTAACAGGTTGGCCAGCAGAAGGACAAACCTTCGACACAATAAGGTAACAAGTATAAGTTTGAACTGATGATAAACTCCATTAAAGGCCGGAATCATTAGGGTAGGAAATGCTGGCTACCTCATTTATGAGAGGGATACAGCATATCGTATAAGGATCACCAGTTAGACAACGATGAATTGTGCGAACAAGTTTCGCTCGAAGCGATGCGTGCTTCAGTTACAAGCAAACGCTTACCTTTACCGCCACCATTAGCCTATGAGAAACGAAGCTCAAAACGTAAATTTAATACACCGGTGTCTACAGTGTTCAGAAGAAATGACTGGATTACAATTCTAGTTCTTGCAGACTTTTTGCAAAGACCATGGATTTGGCACATCGTTTATTTACATCATGATTGTGCGTCTATAAATATGCAATAATTAGGAAGATGTAATTGGGGATGGCTGGGGTGTCAGACCACAGACTACTGTCGATTAATTCGTTCGCTTTGTTTATTGACGAAACTACAACTCTATTGCACAATGATCAGGTTGCTAGTAAGGATTATAGCAATAACAACAAAAAAGCAGAACAAATCCTAGTGTGATCATTACATGCAACGAGTCCCCGATGTCGTCTACATTAGAAGGTTATTAGTAGAGATCTATTAAAAAAGAACAATTAGCAGATATCAGCAAATTAGATCTCGAGATCAAGTGATCAGGATCTTCGTTTGGCTAATCTGCATTTGTTAATTAGCCAGGCCAGCCAAAACGGTTATGCTACGCGGCAGCTGCTAAATACTGCGGATTAACAATCAACTACGAATTACGAATAGGAAGGAACGAGTAAGGCAGAGAATAAGCAAAGGTGGCCCCGACAGGTCCTCTCATAGTAATACCTAATAAAGGTTAAGAGCTGAGGCCTAGGTCAGATAGGGGAGAGTCGGCTGGGCGTCAGCTCGAAAAAAACAGTTTAACTACGAATAACAAGATTCGTCGAGAGTATGCAGCAACAATAGCAGCAATGTTTTGGGAATGAAACTCATAATTTATGGGTTAATAACTGTTTTGACAATTACGAACGCGCGTCATCGAAATCACCCTATCTGACATAGGCAACAAGGAAATATATTAATAAAGCCATTTATAATATATACTTTGTATTAAACTACTGCAATGTTTTTACTATTATCAAGTCGTTAATCCATTCGTCATGTGCCAACGATCGTCCGGATCGTTGATCTTCCGTGCCAACTGAAGACTCCCCAGAGGGATCAGACCCTCTCTCTTCAGCAGCAGAGTTATCGCTCTTGAGTCCAGATGGCAGTTGCATGCGTCAATCCAATCGCGTGGTATAACTTCACCATCATCACGATGATGGGTTGAAGACTTGAAGAGGGCCCAGGTCCCAAACAACTGGGTCGTCGAATGTCGGGTGGAGCTGAAGCAGCGACCCAGGCGGTACGTGCGCCTAAATATTGCATCAGATGTTCACCGAGTTCTTGATTACCAACAACAAGTAAAGATAAGGTAAATCTTTATTGATTTATTAAAGGACTGCATACAATCCTTAAGTTCTCTTATATGTCATGCAACGGGATTCTAACCTGCGGCCTCTGGCTGTTTGCAGCCAGAGGCTCAGCCGTCCAAGCCAGACGTCGCGCTAACGGCTAAGTCACAAGTCAGTGACGTAGGCCTCAATCGTACACATTGCGAGCTTGTCTTCTCGCGTTGCTTCGTAGAAGTGTCGGACTAATCATAAATGTCCATTTAGGGTGGGGATCAAACCCGTGTATGCACCCCCGGTTGTAAGGTAGGACCACACATCCTGGGGGCTCAACACGGTACTAAATACTATGGCCACTTAATATAATAGCATTTATATTCCGTACGGTCAGCGCGGTACGGGTGGCTTCGACGGCAGCTGTAAAATCTCGGGCTGTAGAGAGCCGGATGAGCCAGGTTCGAGTTGTCTTGTGAGGAATTAAATTAACCACGAAATACATTTCGTGGTTAATTCAATTTAATTGCCACAGTTAGTTAAGCTGGACACCTCAATATATACGAATTTTAAGCAAGCGGTAGAAAAAAAAAACTGCAGTTCTTTTAATAAGCTAATAAACCTTTACTTTTCTCGTCTTTTATTGTCACCTGCAGCATAAACTACTACAACGACCAGTATCATGGTCACTTCGGTTTGAGGATAACTTAAGGCCACATAGTGTAGGACAAAACGAATTTATATAATATTTTCAATTTTTATATATATATCTCGAGTTAAACGAGCCTTCGGTAGTTCTATATTATCTTCAATTAGAAATCAATAACCAGTGTTTCCTTTAGCAAAATTCCATCATACACGAATTCTGGAAGGTACATTAATTAGGCAAAAATGTACTCTCTGTGGTTCAAAGTATTCTATTAATCATTATATATTGTATATATATATATATATATATATATATATATATATATATATTTGTGAGCCAGTAAACAACGAAATGTAATTGCCACAGTTAATTAAGCTGGTCAGTCGAACAATTCTAAGACGGCCAACGGACCGTATTGCGGTAATCTAGGATTGCGTCAAACGCAAAGAGAACCTTTGTCGAAACCGCTCTGCTGGTAACTCACAGCTAGACGGAAGCTACAGGCCTGTCTCCCTAATATATATATATATATCTAGAAATTATCCCAAACAGAACAACAACAGCTAACAATGCATTGAACCCGATAGTCCCGAGGAGCAATAACAAACAAAACTGCAAAGAGTTCGAATTGCGAGTTCACACTCGGAAGTGGCACTGAGTCGTACTGCGGCTTGCCTCGCCTCGTTCACCCCACGCAACTCGGGCCCAGTGGTCGGTCGTCGAATTCAACAGACGCTGATCATCATGCGAACGCAAGCACGAAAACAGTACGACCAGGCGGCGCCCCCGAGACCCCTTCTCCCCCCGCCCCCCGCACGACCGGGGTTATGTTACGGAGGACGGGGGCTCTAGGAGGAACTGAAGGAAACAATGCGCCTGTGTCAACCCCTCAGGCGAATAGAGACCTGTCATGTGACGAATTTTTCTGTCAGTTCCATTCAACGAACAAACAAACGATAGAGATAGAAAGAGAGAGAGAGATGGAGGCAGCGGCGACGTGCGGCGCCCATTTCCGCTTCTCGTCGGAGCTCTCGTCGGAGCTCTCGTCGGAGCGTTTGGTGGAGGCGTTTACATCACGGGCATAGAGCGCAACGAGAAACCTGGTGGCCCCGTGCCTCCGCGTGTTGTCGCAGCGAAGTGCTATGTCGAAGGAAAATAGGATGACGGAGCTGGCCGAGGTGTGCGAGCTCGGCTCCGAGTTGGTGCGACAAAGGCGACAGGAGAGGTGCGCGGCAGAGTTGAATGGCAGGTCTTTAGGAGGAAAAATAACGCCGATCTTTACCCCCTCTTTCTCTCTCTCACCTCCTTTCGAGTTGTGTTTGGACAGAGTACATATGATTGCGTACAGACGTAGTTCTTGCTGAGAATATTGTCCTTCCTTCCGATAGGCGGTGTATGGCTCACAGAGAAGGAAAAAAATAACATCGAGAGGCTTTATTGCTCAGACCAGTCGCTCCAGTGAGTTAGCACTGATTCGTCCCTTGTTAACAATCCCTAGTGCAGCTTATGTCTATATTATGAACATGTTACATGTGAATCTCCTGCGCTTCATCGCAAGCAGACTGTGTCCTACTGGATAACTCGACCACAACTCGCGTAGGCACTGCGCCCAAGCGGGCGCGTGGATCCCGGTGCAAATAGCCCGACGGAAGGGAAGGCGATGCAGCAAAAATACAAAATGAACTGTTATGTCATTGTATGCAGTGTTTATTGTTACTTCGTCCTTGTCCGGTGACGTCCATACTTCTATTCTTGAGACTGGCGTTGTTCCGGACGTGGCGGCACAATGGAGGCAACGCTACTATAGAATAACAAAAGGTACCCACGTAGTACTGCATCACTCGTTGATCATATATTTTCACAAAGAAAAAAAAATATATATATATATATATTTGCAGGATCTTCTATGAGCCACCTAGAGTGGCGGAGAGCCGATGCGCGTTCAAAGCTGGCGATGTACCCGAATTCTGTTATTTTCAGCGATGCTCTGTCTACATCTTGCTTTTGTCGGAAATAATATAATATTGAATAACGTGAGATTATTACGATTTTCCGCTGAACGTGAAATACATCTAAAAATACCTTCCTTTATATATTCTTAATAGAATCTCTATAAGGGAATAGAATTAGAATTTTATAATCGAATAAATATTGACAAAAGATAATATTTTGAGTAGGTGAGCTTTATTTCATCAACCAATGATGATACAGTAATCCTCTAAATTTGTTTTTAGAGGAAAGAAAACAAATAATGGCAAAAATTCAAAGGAAAAACATAAAACATTATATTTAATTTGAGAAAAAAATATAATTTAATATAAATAAAAATGACTACTGTGAGTATGGACACACTTCGATCCCGCATTTTTTTTCTATGATATATAAGTAAATGTTTATTTTGTGACTTTTTAGCGACTAGTTTTAAAAACCAAAATACCTTCTAGAGATCAATTATATCAGTTATTAGATCAATCTCTTAGTCCATTTACTAGTTTGAAAAAGTGGTAATGGCATGGCTCCGTTGGTAGAGCGTGTAGTGTCTTAAGGCCGTCGATTAACTTGCGATAGCTATATTCGCGGTGAGGGCAAAGGATTTTTTTCTACAAAAACAATACATTTTTTTTGTATTGATTTACCATTTACCATTTACCATTTTTGTTGTAAAAAGAATGTCCTTATTCGATGTGTCACGACACCAATCATAGCCCACTTCAGTCAATAGTCTTCTTTCTTTTTATTCACACGAGTTGTGTAATATTATAATATACCTATTTTACAAAAACAGTGAGGTAAGTTTATAAATCTAGTTACAATGTGCTTTCGCCAGTCGCTGTGGCGAGAGTTCGGTCGTTGTTGTTGTTGTTATTATCTACGCTCAATTTCATCAAATGGTTCAGTGATCTTATTTGATTGCAGTCGCCCACATGATATTTACAAAATTTAGATCCGCAAAATTTACATTTACAGCGATCATTTGCGTCGTGGTAAAAAACAAGGTGGTGGATGCCGTGTACGGCAAACCTAGTGTGATGTTGTGTCTGTTTGCTCTGCCGCTAAGTTTCCAGGTGGCCAGAACCGTCACAATAATAACATGTGCGTGTGTGTGGGGGGGTGGCAGTATCAGCGAACTTAAACCGCGTGCGAAGGAAAATATTTCAACTTTCCTAAGCCTACAAAAGAACAACATTTTCCGCCCGCAAATTGAAAAAGGCCATATAATGGAAAAGTACTGAAAGAGGCTCCGATATACGGCGTGAGTACGCCCTCGTGGACGAGCCATCAAGGCATCATTTACTTGCTAATCGAAGACATAGATATGTTATAGTATCGTATTTGAGATAAGGGTCACTCGTAACAGTGGTCGGCTAAAGGACTGCTAGCGAATTTTTACTGCAATGATTTTGTTCGATATCCATAGGGGCAAGGCAATTTCTATTTACTTTTTTACTTTTTTTTTACAACCTTTTTACTTTTTTTTACCGAGAACATAAGCATATGTATGTATATTGCAGTTCCGAGAATAAACATTTGATTATGATATGATATTATTCGGCGCATGCTTACGGACTGGAGAAGGAAGTCGGACGTAATTGTTTCAATTGGATATTCTATTAAGAGTATACAGAGGAGGTTGTACTTAGATGAAATTCATATTCGGTGGGAAGCATTGTGAAATTACAGTTCCTTTAATAAACCCATAATGCTTTAGCTTACCTGTATCCACTTTTATAGCTGACTGAAAACAAACGATGTAAGTGCTCGTATCAAATTATTATATTGATAAAGTTGATTGTTCTCATCAAGTCAGGGAAAATTGATTCACCTTCACGTAATTCATCGTCCAACGAGAAGCGATGGGTTTTAGGGTCTGCCGATCTCACTTCCCACAAACGCAGGATGCAGTCTAACCCCTGTTCGGCATTATTTACCGATACGACTAGACACGCTGGACCATTGAATACACATACACCGCTATTATCAGCCATGAGAGGCTCCTCCATAAGCTTCGCCAGCACCAATACACTATAATGACAATATACCACGTCTGGCAAAATATACACCACATCTGGCAGTGCTCTCAAAACCATCCGGGTTAAGGGGTTTTATAAAAGTAACAGAAGGTGGCTTGTTTTGCTTGGACTGGTAGTTAATGCATTGATTACCTTTCCTGATATTTTATCCTTATTCCTGCAGGATAGGTCCTATTATGGTTCCTGGGTTTTCCCAACAGATTTCCGTGACGGCAGGGTAGTCTCGCTCGTATCCGAACATTTCCGCCGTCTGGGGATACATCCTGTATTAGCAGATCGTGGTACTCACCGTTCGTTGCTCCCATTGCAAGGAACCGCAAAGAGGTCCACATTAGCGCGTCGCATCATTCTGCCACGAGTTTCTAATCTAAATAAATTTTCCGGGCTGACCCACAGCCAATATTTAACGTCCACGGAGCTGCTAATCCTACTTCCCTTCAACAGTAGATCAGTCTGTCACCGGAGATTGATGCTTCGGAAAATTGCAAACTTGTATCTAAAAACATGCATCTAGATTCTACCAAGCAACACTTCAGTACACTGTGTCGACCTCTTGCGTTCGTGTAAACCCATCAGCGACACGTGTTGTGAGCAATGTGTGCGCATTTTAATTTGCTATTTCGCTTCTGGTAAAATCCATTTTCCCCGTTAAATTCACTGGAAGATTTAAAAAAAAGTGCTTTTTAGCTATTATGGCCAAATGTCGACTTTCAACTAGGAATTCTACCTATGCTCTGCTGCTCGATATACTGTCGCTAGCTAGCAGCGCAGCAACTGTCAGAAGCTGAATTTGGACTCGGCAAAGTTTCCGCGCGCGGTGTGGGTCAGAGATGATTTCGACACCCGAAAATCTGCAGCGCCATTTCTCTAGGAAACATCTGTTGGATTCGGCATGCCTTGCGGTCCTGGCGCCCGGCTACAGTCACCGACGTCACGATTTGCGTTGACGGTAAAACAGGACGGAGAGCGGCGAGATATACAATCCATTGTGGATGTACAAGTTCGAAACTGTGACGTCTTCAATGGATTTTAACAGACAGATGGTCAGATCACTTATCTCGTAATGAATATTTAGACTAAATGATAGCTCCCCTGAATCAACAGAAAGAAAGGATACCAGGCAGTCCTTTGTGTCTAATATCAGATAGAGCGAAAACTGTCAAGAAGCGCGATCGTAATATCTCCGTAACAGCTACCCGCATCGGATGCCTTCAGCCCATTACAACTGTGAGAGATTACCCCTATCGCAACGCTGTTCTAAGGCCACGTCCTGCTTGAATTTGCGCCATTTAGTTCCGCGAACACATACAGGTAAGTGATATTAGTTTCTGTTCACCGATAACAAGGGATTAATCACCAATCGCAATAGTCTACATAATTATACCTAACATATCAGTCTGGTTCAAATACACGAATATGGATACAACTTGAACAGCACTGTATACAGCAATGGAACCGTTGTTACTCGCCATGTTTCGAGAGGCCAAACCTGTTTTTTAAGGTGGACGAATTGTGGGCTAATTCATTTTGGTTCACTTACTTAGATCCTATTTATTTGTATAGTCCTTATTTATTTAAGATCAACTCTAAGTTTTTGCCACGTGTATTAGAAGTTAGTGGTGCTTCTTGTGCTCGTATCTGCTCGAAGCCTTTTGTGGACATCTTCCATGTCCGCTGCTGGTAGGTGACTTATTGGCAATCTGTAGTGGTGTATAACATTATGCACCACGACATTTTCTCGAGGTGACTATGCCAAAGGACCTTGTCAAAACGGAACAAATTCTATTCGCATATTATATCGTAGCTAATTAGCTAAGCTCGGCTCCGCAGCTTCTGTATTCATTGTTGGTAAGTGTTTTTTTCCCGTTATGGTTGCTAAGCAAGCCTACCCTCACGCTCTTAGCTCTGGGAACGGGTGTCACAATGGGTTCCTGTTGAGAATCTCCTCGGTAATGCGAATAATTCGGAGCTGGAGAGCTAGGAACAGTGTTTAAGGTTAAATTCGGGGATTATTTACGATTTGATGACACTTGCGTGTGTTATCACACATACGGACGATGCCTCAGAGTTCATTGTCCTCCGAGTTTCTATTCGAGGTGTCACAGCTTGTGCTGATTCTTTAAGCGGTCGTCGCGTTACTTGCTAGAGAGCTTGGACATATTAAATGGGTCAGATTTTGATTTTTATAATTTCAGCATCGTTTGAGAAGCGGATGAGACGAAAGACCAAAATAACTATAAAACAATCACCAATAAAAATAATATGAATAGATTTAAACATTTTACTGATTGACATCGGTTTCTGATAGATGAACAAGGGGGACTTTCGACTGTGCTTCATCAGCAGTGAAAAAGTGATATACTTATTGTCGAAACGGAATCGGCCTACTGAGCTGAGCCCAGCACTTTTTCAGCTAATTTTTCATGACAATAATATACGAACGGGTCAGGACTGGTATCTGATCAATCAAAGCGAAGTGGTATGATAATAATCATGATAATAATAATTAAAAACAATTAGATGATAATAATCTCTGATCATTTTTCAGTGGCTCAATGGAGGGAATCGTAAAGCTTGTCGTCGGCCTCGTCCAACCACTCGATTACGCTGTGTTTCAAGTTATGAAGCGTGTCTTTCAACTTGTCTACTCGTTCGATTCAGCTGTACTTCCCGGTGTTATCCTGCAGATTCTCGTCTGGGTGATCGGCATCCTGAGCACGCTTCGAGCTCCGGACTTCTTCAAGCTCGGCGATATCGGCGTTATCCGAGACTACAGCAAGCTGAATTCGACGTACGATTTTGTTGTTGTCGGCGGCGGAATCGCGGGCTGCCTCGTGGCGAAGAGGCTGTCCGATGACGATTTTAGCGTTCTCCTCGTGCACGGCCCCGGTGACTTGCCCAACATCTTAACGCGAGCGCCGTTCACGTCGCTCGCGAACTACGGCAATCCGAAACACGACCATCTCTATCAGGGTCCCGTGATATCGACGTCATACTGGACCACGAAGAAGGTCACGTACAACTCTGGAAAGGACTTGGGTGGCTCGCAAATCCTTAGCGGCCAGGTGTGGTCCTACGGAAAATCGGGCGACTACCAATGCTGGAAGGAATATAACATTTCAAATAAATTCAATTATCTAAATATACGTAAGTATGGCAAAATTCACGAGAATGCTGACCGCCGAGTACAAGGTGTCGACTTCGAGTATGGCCTCGATGGAGAGATTCATGTGAGTCATTCTGATGAAGGAGGACCTTACTCTGTATTGGCCAACATGTTCGAGACGGCTGGAGCAAGAATCACCGGCACAGGAGTCACCCCGGATCATAACAGTGATCAGCTCGGATTCAGCAGAATGATCCTCGCTGTCGAACAAGAAACTGGCTATATCAGTACGCCAACGAGGGCGTTTTTCGAGAAGGACTATAACAGAGACAAGCTACATATTATCACCGAGCACATGGCAACAAGGGTACTCTTCGACACGACAGCTTCGCCTCCTCGAGCCGTCGGCGTTGAGGTTCGCCGATTGAGCGATAACTATTCGTTCAATGTGACGGCTAACCGCAAGGTCGTTTTGTCTGCGGGTGCGGTTCGAACACCACAACTGTTGACACTTTCTGGTGTGGGACCAGCAGATGTTATGGCAAAGTTCAACGTTCCAGAAGTGGCTGTTCGCGAAGGCGTTGGAAAGAACCTTCACGACCATTACGATATTGGCTCGGCAGCAGTGTGTCTGTCGAATGGACAGAAGGGTTACGTCGACTTCAGTCTGAGTGAGACGATTCGATTTGCCCTAAACGGCACTGGCATCATACGATCCCCTTACGGAATCTACTCAGCGGGATTTTTCAGATCGAAGAGCGAGCAAAGTACGTGTAAGAGTCCCATAAACAAGTGGACGTGTCGACCCGACTTCGAGCTGATCCTTATACAGTTGGGACCAAATACCCAGCTGGCTGCAAAACACTATCTCTCATCTGGCATCAGCGAGAAGAGGATGGAGGAAGATTTCTACCTGATGAACAAGGACGAGCATGAGCGGGCGACCACAAGCGATCTCTACGATCAGAAAGAGTGTCTCATGTTTGTCCCTACACTGCTTCACCCGGTAGGACGTGGAACGATCGAGCTCACAAGCGGCAGTCCACTCGATAATCCGATTATCAATCTCGATCCGACGGCCAACGAACGCGACATGCTCCTCATGGGTGAGCTGTATCAGATCGTAAAAAATATTAGCGACGAGGGCTTTGTAACTAAAGGCGGAGCTTTTAACAAGCGCGAATTCGCCGAATGCGCGAACATAGCCGACAAGGCCTCGAACGAGTACGGCGCATGCCAGGTAAAACCGTACCTCAAGACTGCTTGGCACATGTCTGGCACCTGCCGTCTAGGCCAACCGTTTGATCCGATGGCGGTTGTCGACGAGAGTTTCCATGTGATCGGGGTAGAGGATCTGGTCGTGGTTGATGGCTCGCTGCTTCCCTGTCCAACATCGGGCCATATGCTCGCCACCGTTTCCGCGTTGGCAGAAATGGCCGCGGATGAGTTGTTGGAAGGCCGTTAGTTATCGGGTTGTAGTTGTTGCCTGCAAGGCACTGACTGAAGTGGCACTTCGAACCTGTCAGTGCCCCAAGTGTCAAAATCGGTTCTGGGTTTAGTCGGTAAGAGTCTGACACTACCATTCAAGTATCTTAGTCGTGAGCTCTGGTGTCCAGGCAGGATTTACCTTTAACCTCTATAAAATAAAAAAATTCGAATAACTACCGAATATGGGCGGATCCAATGCAGGCTTGGCATGTAGTTGTTACCTCGGAAATTTTCCGGACTTACTCACAGCCAGCATTGAACGTTCACGGCACCTAACCTAACAGACATCCTTATTCGAGTTTATATTCAGTTTTAATAAAAATGATAAAATTCTCATTGAACATCATTAATAAGTCGGCGTTTTATTTAATTAGTGATACATTCAGAAGGAAAGCACACAATGCACAGGGGAGCGAATTCTGCTGACGAAATACAACAATTATACAGGAATATACCTAAAAGGGCATTACGTTAATGACAGTAATTAGTTCAACTATACGTGATCCAAGCCATAATAGTTGTCTCGGTTACACTAGTCTATTCCTTGAAATGGTAATTATTTTTATGACCCACTGCTTTTTTCGTTCTAATTATCGCAACCAAGGTATTTTATAAGCGTCACTCGTTATAGTCATGAGCTAATATATACATGCATCAACTTTGGTAAATTCCACAACACTAGCATAAGCGGAACAAAACGTGGTGTTTTCCAGCACAACGGCTAAGCGGTTTTACTGGCAATTATAATAATATAGTTGGCAATTATGGTAATAGTTGTCATTCGACTGCCACAGGTCCCCTGTCACAGGGGACTTAATATGCGCACCATATTGTGACGTGCGCATGGTTTTTACAATAATTTTTTGTCATGTTATCCTGATCGTGTTCTGAGTCAGATTACCCCGACCTTGTTATATATACACCTTTTATCATATATATATTTTTTTCGCGAGAACTTAAGCATTGTGAAATTGCAGTTCCGAAAATTAACCTCAAATGAAAACGAAAAACGAAAAGCTAAACAGTCGTGCCCGAATAATGTTCGTAGCCCACATTAGCATCGTATAAGAAATGATGCCCATTAGCCACAAGGGGCTCGGTAGAGCGGTTGAGGAAAAAATCGACGAGAGATGCTCTTCGTAGACACCCTGATGACATAGACCGGAGCCACTTGCAGAAACGCTAACCGCGCCATCTGTAAAGGCGAAGAATGGCAAGCGCAGTAGGGGAACATTTCTACACACTGAGACACTGAGACTACTGTGTCTTTGCGGACGGATACCCGGGAGAGTGAGCAGGAACATATGGACTACTGATGCGATGGCAGGTAGGTGTACAGATGTAGGAGAATAGCGCATTGTCTTCCTTTGACACGTCATGCTTGTACTTATCGAAAAATTAACTGAGTATTATATTGTAGGAACTTATATTCGTACAAATATGAGCATTTTCTCTGTTGTATAATACATCTAGCGGGGCTAGAGGTTAGGCAAAGGTTTGTCGTTATATTCAAGGGAATGCAATATTTACAATGCTTAAGTTCTCCTTATATATATTTATATATATATTTTTTCTTCTTGTATATATAATCCCTGGTCGCGGAACAACTCAAACCTGCGGCCGGCGGCTTTTTACAGCCAGGTACCACTTAGCCGCAGAGAGAGAGAGAGAGACTGTATAAGATATATATTGTACCTGCTCGAGTGTCTCCAGACATTCCCCGCTATAACAAATTGGCCGTCATTAAGCAAGATCGGCTGTGCGCTTCAAGTTAAATCGACCTTAAGCTTTGTCTTATGTAGACGACTCGTTACAAACACGTTACGAGTTCAAAGGGCCACGTAAACTTCGCGTAATTACAAGCTGAAACCGCTTTAGCAAGACGAACTATATCAGACGATGCTAAACATAGCAGATCCTGTTTAGCTAGCGAGTATTTAACGTTTATAATTAAGCATGATTCGGATTTGCGTTTACATAATACACATATAATGGGCGCATGGGCAACCGCTCGCCTTGCAATGTGCCTATACAAAAAATGAATCTACTCGGCCTCCGGTATCTCGAATGTTCTTTCGTTGCTTTTCTGTTCAATTCAGTGTCGATAATGTCGAGTCCCCCGCCCGGGAGGCGGGGGGGCAATTTTGCCGCAGCCCTTTTTTATACCTCCACGGTATTTACGGTGCTTATTCTTTGACGTGATTAGCACTGTATTCGTGTACACGTGACGATGGCCACAACTCGCTGGACATATCACGCCTACTGCGTCGGCGTAAACCTGATTAGCTCGGACGACTTCATTGTCTAGATACACTTTTGCTTGGAGAGCCAGTTCTGGACTTGGTCATATAGGGCGGTGAAACATACGGGAATGGACTACGGAGTGTTCTTGGTTCAGAGTGTCAGAGTGTGTTTTGGTCTAGAGATGAGAATCAGCCCCAAAAACATTGCTGATTGTAAAGTAAGCCCTAGGACCTTTGACCGCTCGTATTTGTCTAGTATAAACATGGTCGTAAAGAACATCGCAGCTATATTTTCTTCTTGTATATATTTTCTTTTATTAAAAATCGTCTTTATTTCCTTCTGTATTATTGTGAAGCAAAGAAATCACTAGGCAATAGTTAACAGTGGAAGCTAGTGTAAATTTACCCAGCGAGGGTTGGGTTAGCTCGATAGTTGACCATATTGTCCCCTGGATAGTCTAGTGGTGGGCGTCTTGGACTGCTAGACCGGAGGGACGCTGGTTCAGATCCTGTCAGACCCCCAGAATTATTGGATTTCTTTATCATCTTTCTTAATCTGAGGATTCTCGCCAGGTACGAGGAAGGAAGAGAATAAGCAAAGGTGGCCCCGACAGGTCCTCTCATAGTAATACCTGAAAGGTTAAGAACTGAGGGCTGTCAGATAGGGGATCAGCTGAGAGTCAGCTCGAAAATTAATTATAGTTGACCATATTATGCTATTCTGTTTAAGTCCCATCAGTTCTATGTGTAATCATACTTCAATGAAAAGTATCAAAGGTATTTTTGCTTCTAAAATTTGAAATATAGTATAAACACATGGGGATGACGGAGGGTGAAATCAACCAGACCTGTTACTGATACCTATTGTCCACAAGAAAATATACGAAAATCACTTGAGCATTGTGAAATTGCAGTTCCTTTAATAAACCAATACAGCTTTACTGTGTGTCTCTGTCACTATCATACAATTAAGCTAATCGAACTCCTTCAACGGAAATTGCGAGGTAGTCTTTGCCAACTTAATGTCGTCGATATTTCTCAACCTCTAATGGTGCTTTCGGTATTTTGTAGACAAATATTGGTTTACACTCTAGACTAGCTAATTGTTTCGAGTAATGTATTTTCGATGTTCTCGCGTCGGCTGGACACCTGACTCGACACTAACTGCTTCTCTAATTATTGTCGATCTTAGGACGCGCAGTCATAATCACTATCCGACAACTCATGTAATAGCGAGGCAAGCTGACAGTCCGCGTTCCAAGCATCGATCCCGTGGTGATGCTGGTACTAATGTTAACTAAAGCTATTTATGCAAATAAGCTTAAGCTCCGATGCCTGTATGAGGTGACCGAACATCCTCCGAGGGTCTCACTAATCGACATCGTTCGAGCGTTTTCATCAAGAATATAATGTTATTTTTCTCATTGACTGTAATGTCAATCGATTACAGGTCGTCTTGATTTTGTCTCAATTATCTCAATAACCATTGAATCATTTCTGAAACATGCTAATCTAACAGGATATTGATGTTTCGCGCTCTAAGCAGCAAGCATAAAAGAGATTTTTCAAAAAAAGTGAATTGGTTCGCCGAAAAAGGCGTTTCTTCCCGAAAATTCAGGTAAGAAAAAAAATCCAAAATGAATTTTATTTCAAAACATTCGCTGTTCCTGTGTTGGCTGAACGTCACATGTGTGGTACGAAGGCTCTTTGCAGCCGTTCGAACAAGGCTCGCTGGTGAGATGTATCAATCATATGTGGCTTCGTGTAACTAAGCAGTTACCAGGGGACATATCGTACGGAACGATTACATTCAAGATGCGCCTCTTCAAATGCCACGCGCCGATTAGCCGCTGCCGCCGCCGCCGTCACCATGGCTTCAATCAATCCCAATCTGCGGGAAGGGGCCTGGACCGGAAATAGCTACACTTAGATAAGCTACGGCGTATGTCACTACTGTCGATCTCGCAACCAGTACAACCAGTGAACGTTGTGTATTTCGTGTTTCTCAAAAGCGAGCGACTTCCACAATCTATAAGCTACTAGCGGCACTTGCGGATATTTGAATAACAACCTATTAAGATCGAGAGCATCCAGTGGCTGGTGTCGACGCGAGGATACCGCCGATAGCCCGCTTGTGATTTGGCTAGAGACATCGAATGAACAAGGGATGTTCTATGTAAGATAGCTACAGGCGTTCATCAGTAAACAAACAGAAAATGCTTGCGAAGTTCGCCAAAGTTTCTGACGTTCTTCAGCAGCTTCGTCGCTTCGTGACTCGATCGAAATTCATACGCCAGCACCTCCAACATCCCGCCTCCAGTGACTCCAACATCCATCTGTGTACCAACAACAACCGATAAACAGATGAGCAAGTAGCGAGTTATAATTTTACACAGCCCGGCTGAGAGCTCAGTTAACTCACATATGTAGAGAATAAATTAACAGCACAATAATCTAAGGCGAATTGTACAACTCGATTACATCCGCAGATAAAATTGACGTGAACACTCCGTGCACCCTTTTTCGGCGGTATGAAAATTGCTACTGGCAAAAAATGTGATTCAGCTCGATTCGCAGCTGTCTCTAAAACAAATTAGGTTATTAGATTTTTTTTTAATTGAATGCGGCCTATAGTTTTTTTTTCTCCTATACTGTTGGATAATGAAAAAAAGAGTAATTAATCTCTCTCTCTCCCATTTCTTCGGTCTCCCTCTATCTCTGTGTATTGTTGATCCTGCTAATGCATTTGTCTGTTGGCGTGCTCCGTTGTATCCCTACGAGATCGACAGCTACGGGGATGCTTCCTTGTTCATAGACTAAACCTGCTGTTGTTATGATGGTGTACACTCGAGCGCAAATATTATATCGGCCAGTCGACTCAAAGGATATTCATCGTCTGGCTGCCTTCTGGATGGCGCATAGTACTGATTGGAGCTGGCTGCACTTAATAGCTGAAGTGGTCTTTGCCATGAGATAGACCCGATAGCTGTTGTATCGAAGTGGGAAACTTTACCCTTTGCTTATCGCGTGGCATACGGCTCGTCGGAATACTATGGCACGGCAAAAGTATAGGCAAGGTCAGCCTTATTAGGAAGATCGTAGACTAAACAGGCTGGCTCCTGCGGTGACTTGGACTCTGGGTGGCTAACAAGTCTCTGCCTGTGAGAAAACCCTAAGGCGGCAGTCTTGCGAGCTTGTGACACGCTGAGAACTTAAGCGTTGTAGAAACTATAGATCCGTTAATATACCAATAAGACCTTTACCTGCATCGAAGACGAAGTATATTATTATTATTGCTGGGGTAACTTTTGCAATGGTGAACCTACTATAGTTAAGGATCGTCGTACTCAATACATGCACAGATCACATGTTTACGATATTATTATTATTATTATTCTTATATGTTGTCAATGTCGGGGAAGATGGACTCGCGGATCAATCCCGTAGTCGCGGATCTGACCGAAACCAACAATCATCAGTAATTGTTATTGGGTAATAATATACTCATTTATTGACGTCTGCTTAGTTCACCTTAAAATGTGAGCCCTTGACGTGGCACAGTGCTGAACGTCCGTTGCCGCCAGCGAAATTTGCTGATGTAATAATTAGATCGGCGGATTTTACCCACCAGGCTAGTTTGTTACTCTAAAATATAATTTACATTATAGAATCACTGTTATTGTTTGTCAACAAACGATCAACCGACTATAGGATTATGGAGTGAACCGGGTGGCTCCTAATGGATATCATAAACTTGAGATCTTCTTTAGAAAGCTTTTGCCTGCAAGAGAGAAGTGCTTTATTTTTGCAACATTGATATATATATATATATATATATATATACATGGTGTACCAAAAAAAAGTTTAAAAATGTAATTGAAAATAATTAATTTCTAGAAAAATCGATCTGCGTATTCGTTCAAAGATACACTAATCTCTCGAATAGACAGACGTTGGAGTTCTTCGTACTCGCCGTAAGTGTTTGAGTTTTACCAGCATACAATAGAATTCATCA
The DNA here is from genome assembly GCA_019614645.1 of Stratiolaelaps scimitus. Taxonomy (NCBI): domain Eukaryota; kingdom Metazoa; phylum Arthropoda; class Arachnida; order Mesostigmata; family Laelapidae; genus Stratiolaelaps; species Stratiolaelaps scimitus. The sequence continues at coordinate 1,346,592 of JABWDB010000032.1, read as the reverse complement.
AATGCGTAAACAACTGCAACAGATTTCGAACTAGCCGTAAGCGCTTAATCGTCTACGAAGCGTGCATATATGTACACAAGCTTTCACATATGTAAGTCTCCATATTTCTACAATTCAAAAGGGTGTATAATTTATGCGTTTAACATCTGTCATGGCTCCCAGCGAATTACTCGCCCATGTGTACACGCGTAACGAACGCACGCAAACGCTGTCTACACATTATAACCCTGGACACGATTGTCAGCCATTTGTTTATCAATTAGTCAACTATCAATCTCAATAATACCACCACTAATAATACTATAATATTAATAAAAACAAAGATAAAAACAAAGTAACATTAAAAACTACCAAGTACATACAACGAATGATCGTGCCGTCAACAGACGCCAGCAGCCTTATTAACCATTGTGGTTATTTGAGACTTAAGCCCCCGGCCGTTACACGTCATTAAAAGTCCTTTTGTATATATATATATATATATATATATATAGAATCATAATAATTATTAAATCGTAATTGCATGACCAATTTGGTGATAATACACCCTTACTTTTATTCTACTTTTTTTAACGAGAACTCAAGCATTGTTGAAACTGCAGTTCTCTAAATAAACCACAAACGTTATGTTATGTTAATAAAAAAAAATATATATATATCTATATCTACATATATAATATATACGTTGAGTAGTCTGATGTATGAGTTTGTTGAACCTGCCACGAGAGGGCGCGCCTCAGTAGGCGTTCGCCTCATGCATTCGCTCATCAGATCTACTCCGAGGAGGCGCTCATCGAATGTCGTCTGCTCGCGTCGTCCGATCATGTGTCGAGCAGCTACAAGAACGGCGATCAGCAACCCACGCACCGGATCGACGCGGATCCATTGCCGAGAGACGACAACCTACATTAATGAGGGGGTGTGGGTTCAACTCAATCAGTCAGAACGGCCGGGCTTGGCTGACGCTGTTCGTCCCCCCCCCAAACGTGCGTGGTGAACACTGCGCGCGCCAAAAGAACGCCACAGTCCGTTTCCGCAACGTCCCTTCAACGGTTTGTCAGTGAGTGCGATGCTGTTTCGTTTGCGTGGTTTGTTCGACCGTCGTTGTGGTTGTCGCTGGCTGACGCCGACGGTGAGTAGGTGGCATCGTCCACGTTCAGACGTGACACGTCGTCTTGTTGTTCGACGCTCGCGTGTTACGCGGTTTTGGCTCTCTCTTGCTACGAAGCGAGCATCTGTTAGTGCTGTCAGCGCCCGTAACGAAAGTAGCTGGCTATAGTGTTTGAGTGCGAAAGCGCCTCTTCGGTGTCCCCGGGAAGGAAGGCCGCTGGCTGCTCTGTCGCGGGTGGCAACGCGGGCGAGCGTTGTGCTCGAATCGACACCGCCTGTCCCGTCGACGGAGTGTGCAGCTCTACGGAACGATCTCTATCGAATAAGCGATCGTACGAGGCGTCCCGGCGAAGGCCATCACGCAGGACACATAGGACACCCCGTTGCGCCTCTTGTTACCTTTGCTGCCGGTGGGGGCAGGCCGCCGGCCAATACTCGTTGATAGTCGATTCGCCCCTGCAGAGCTGTCACCGTTAAACCGGAGCGAGCAACGCAGCGCGGTGCTGGCGCCTGAAAGAGATAGTCCTTTTTTTTTCTCGATTGACCGTCCGCCGTCATCGACGTTTACTACTGCTTCTCGCCCCGTTCACCCTCAGCTCATCCTTGCACGTCACAGCGGGGGCAGCACAGGAGGGACAGGATTGGTGATGTCTCTCCTGAAGAAGATATTCTCTCGAAAGGCCACGGCGACAGTGACGCCGCCATTGACCGACCAGGACTCACAAAGTGGGGAGGCTGGCATCACCACGATCGGCTCCCGCGGCTCGTCCTACCTAAACTTCGACAGTGAACTCGATTCTGACATGGACAAGGTGGTCCCGGTGGCCGAGGGCGAGAGCCTGTCACGTGCGTCCGTTCGCGCCGAAAACAATAACATGACGGATGTTGAACAGTTCGAGAGCTATACAACAATGGCTGGTGCCGACAATCTCGGAGATGCGCCAGCGGGTGAACAAAGTGATCCGAACAGACCGGTGGTAAGCCTGCAGGATCCGAACAGTCGCCTGTCAGGCGGGTTACGAAGCAGTGTGGACTCGTCATCACTAGACGAGGAGAATGAATTGGCGACCGATTCGGAAGGCTGTCCGAGTCGACCGTTTACGAAAGACCGTGTCAGGTGAGTGTTGATTAGTCCCCCCGCAATCTCGGGGCGTTTGTTCGCATAGTGAACCGACCAGGACCATGTTGTGGATGAAAAAAGGGAGAGTCGCACACTGATGAGCCTGATGAGTTTTGAAAAGTCCCACATAAACGAGATAATACGCACATTTTTAACCCTTTGAACTTCGGAAGGCTCTCGATTCAATCGAGGTGCAGACTCAGGCCTTTGCGAAGGACTAATCGTCAACTGGCCATGTCAGGCCGAGAGAGAGAGAGATTGATTCGAATAACGATGATTCGCTTCGTGTTGAAGGCCCCCAGAGGTGTCCTTTTTTTTCACTCTGTTTTGTATATTAAAATATAGTATATCGCATGTCACACACATACAACACTACGTTCTGAACTATAAGGCCAAGCTTTTATTGGTTAAATGAATGGAACGGCAACTTATTTTCACAATGCAGTTAAGTTTTCTCGATATCGCAGTCACCAGGTTGTCGTCGGCACAACTCCAACCTGCGGCCAATTACGTGTTACTGTGTGAACTTCTATAATAATGGAACTTATCGAGCTTGTTCTCTTTCGAGTAGGCATTCTATAGGTGCGCACTATTCCGTGTGAAGGTCTGACACTCACGCCTGCTTTAAATGCTTTCAGTCTTGTCTCCCGCTGGAGACTGTTTGTCCTTGGGTGATTCTGTTTACGCACAGATAACGTTCACGTGTTGTGAAGCAGTATAAAGGGCAGCCATTTCGATGGCTGCAGTAGTTTTTTGTTGCTCCATGTTAAAGCTGCTGCGTTAGACGAATATCGTATACATTAAAATTGTGCAATAGCGACAATAACAACGCATGTTCAAGAATACTTGCTGTCATCTTCACGTTGTGAATTATGTGAAATGATTTCTTTATAAGTTGGCGGGTTGGGTGCCCAGGGAAAAATTCATCAGAAATGCATCGCCCCCTGTAAGGACACATGCTTTATGATAGTTGTAATACAAGCGGCCGATTCTCTCTCTCTGGTAGAATACGTAAATAGGGATTATTTCGTTGTCGTTGTTTTTCTGTTTTTTGTATGTATGTATATGCGGAATAGCTGATTGCAACACTCAGAGGAAATTAATAAATTAATTACTAACGCTAGTTCGATAGATATACATAGATCTTACAGATCCATATCACAGTTGCACTCGCCTCTAAGCACCAAATAGTAATTTTACATTGTGAAACGATGGCGTTCTAATGAGCCAACCACAAACCGAATGTTCGCTAAACAAACCGAATGTTACAATGGAGTGTAATGGCATCCAATTTGTTCTCCTTGAGACTTTTTCTAACTTGAGCACAGTTTCGTGTGAATCTCATGGATCAAATAATCACTAATTGAGCAAAAACTAATACAAACCGCTATTACGACTATAAAATACGACGCATAGATTAACAAGGCAAGTCAACACCAGCTACCCCCCCCCCCGCGCGTTCGGAGGTGACCATGACCTCACGCCTCTGCGTGACCTCACCCCAATTGTTCCCAGTTCCTTCTCTAATTATTAGCATATTGAGAGATAAACTCTCAGAAGGGGATGAAGAGGCGGTTTGTCATCCACGTCAACCCCCCAACTGCGCGGGATCGGAGCCCACATTAATGGAGATTCGAATATGTCTCTGGTGGTGTCCGTGCGTTTGAAGAAAATGTACTCCTCTCAAAGAAAGAAAAAAGTCTGCTTTAAGAATAGGACAACTATAGATAATCAGAAAGGATCTTTTTGCCTAGGTCGAAGCGATTAAGGTCACTACAAACTACTCTAGATAGGCCCGGTAGCATAGCGTTGGTGCACCTCCGTGGGCGCCCACCTTGCAATCGGAAAGCACATAGGTGCACATACAGGTTGGATCCAGCGCATTTTGTTTCATGTGGCGAGCAGCGCCAAAAGCAGATTGCACTTTGGATTGTATATTGGATAATTTCATGTATTTTTTTCGGTTACAGAATACTTCGATCGATTAGTTCGACGACTGATTTAATGATGCACGGATTCACTGTCTGTGCTTCGAGTCGTTAGCTTTTGTTTCAAAATTATGTGTACAGTATTACTCGGGGGCACAATGCAATGTTTGGTTTATTATAAACGGGACTGTGGTCCCATTTTTACAATGCTCTCGTAAATCCTAATCGTGATAATGAAGTCTCTCATAGAGATATCTGTCTATCATATCGTTTATTCAAACATACAGTAGGTCGGTATTTCTAGGGATTATGGGGGGGGGGGGGGTGAGGACGACAATGTCCCGAGGAAGGCGATGGCATTGCCTCTCTGTCTATCATATTTCGTTCCTGACCGTTTATGCACATTTTTGCATTTAAAGGGGTTTGTCCGCCTTATGAAGCCTAAGGCCGAAGGCAGTGCCGCGCGGACGTTAAATGTCTAAGGCTGTGAGTCCGTTCGGATAAAAATATCTAGAAATATTTCGAGATATCAGTGACTGACACCCTCGCTGCTGGCGCCGGATAGCGAATGGAGAAATAAATAAATCTCATGAGCGCGGTATCCATAGAATACAAACGGTACGATATGGAAAGAGTTGGGAAAAACCTCTCTTTTCCGTCAATTCCCGCTTGAAGTAAATGAGATTTAGAAAAGAAGTTGACATTAAATTGTCATTGTTCGTTAAATTAATGTTAAATCATTATTAAATGGTTTGTCTGACTATTTTATATATATATATATAAATATATTGATATATGCTTTCGGCTCGGGTGGTGGAAGCACAATGATAATAATGAACGACGCAAAAAATTGGCTCGCTCAAGTCTCAAACATTCTCTTGAATATAATCGAAGGGTGTGGCGTGAGTGCATACAATGTACCAACGTGTATGTACCATTATAAAATACATAGTTCAATTTACGATTCGGTGCGAGTAGCTTAGAAACGCAGGTACTGTGACATGGTTCATGGATTAGATGAATTGGATATAATATTTGGTAGTTGAATTTTCAACACTCTCACAAATTAATGTGTAATATGAATTACACATTGATTTTTTTCTTAAATTGAGGTCATGATCACCCCCGGGGGGTGACCATGATAGACCCGGCCCAGGCCCGATATCCCAACTGCTTCTTTCATTATCGTATATGTCAAGATGTAGAACTATAATCAATATCCGACATAGAATAGTGCTATACTATACACACACACACATACACATACTAGGCTCAATACAAAACACACCACACACATGCAAGTATTGCAATGTGTCAATAAATGCAAAACTTCGTACACATTTAACAATTAGGTGTATGTGTGCGTGTTAGTTTGACCCAGCCTACGCTGACGGCCCAAGCCGTTAAAAAAAAAAAACACATAAGTACGCTTGAGTAACACAGTGTTTCTTCCTCGACCTGACCCCCCCAGCCCTGCCCCCAACTTCTTAATTAGTTTCGGAATATATACATATATGTATAAGGTCAAGGTTTATTGAATGAACTGCAATTTTACAATGCTTAAATTCACGTTATATGTGACGTCGAGGGACTCCAACCCGCGGCCTCCGGCTGTTTACAGCCATAAACTTATCGAAGACATACAATCATATGAAATAATGTGATTGATAAACAATAGCACATATGCTCCATGCATGACCACCGATACCGAGCTACTCATGGTAGGCTTCCTCCACGTGCGATGTCCCCCCTATACGGATGCTACGTGTTATGCAGCCGATTCACGATGTAGCCACCGTAGCTAGCAGCCAGCGGTTTCCTCGTCTACGCAAGCCAGGCCCAGCGCGACCCGCTGAGTTTTCGCCGAGATGTGTTACACGGTTCGCTGACCTCTTTGGCCGGTTGGTATCCAGCCTGAATCAAGGACACGTCGCCTCCTTCTCCGGATTCTTCTCGGGTGGCCAGCCATTACAAGGTTTACCCCCGTTGTTCCCTTCCGCTCTGCCAGATACACGGCCTCCGTCCTGTCCGCCACCAGCGTCAGGTAGTTGCGGGCCATCCACTCTACCCCTCCACTGGGTTCGAAGTGTTTCGCCTGCCAATCTTCTCGTTGCACGCTTTGCTTTTTCTAGGCTGACTCCTCAGCATTGGCCTCCTACTGAGCTACAGAAGATCCGTGTCCCCTTCGCCCATCGACTTCTGCGCGAGGAAGAGGGTGAGGAGAGCCTTCCACATAATCTTATCCATAATCCAGATGATCTTATACCGAGTCCTACCTCGTCGGCCTTCTCATGTAGTCGTCTACATCCCCGTGTCAGTTTATCCACTACACCACGTCCGGCTCTCGCCTACCGTCCCGCTTCCAGGCGGGAGATAGGGGTGAAGGCCAACGTATTACGTGCGTTAATATTAAAGGAGACGTATCTATGATCGCTCAACGGCTGTTCCTTCTCGTCCACGTGCCATGCCCTGATCATTGGAATTACGGCGTCGGAGGCGACCATAGGATGTGCGAAGGCCTCGTGTTTCCTTCGGGAGCAGGTGGAGCGTTCGTTCCGTGAACCAGCTTCTAGAGGGATTGGTTCCATCTCGGATACATCTCTGCTATCTCAGGCTGGGCTGGATCTGTTGAAGCCTTCTCTTGTGACTACGACCTATCGGGGCATGGCTGCCAACAAGTTCGCTTCGGAACCGTTCGAATTCTGTGAGGTCCCTATTAGGTGAGAGTGGCAGCTATAAGAAGCTTCCACTTTGCCCACCTCAATACACGAGAAACTCCCTTTTTCGAGCCGCAGACTCTCTAAGGGCTCGATCCCTGGCCTCTCACGACCGTCATACTACTGTGTTCGGTATACTGTCAACGCTCCACCCTGCTTTTCAAAGCGTATCCGACCTGAACGAGGCATACTGGCAATGTATCAAACAGATATAGGGCGCAATGGCCATATTTACTCAGATTAATTAAACTGTCGCGAATATGAATCACACAACAGCCGTCTCGAGGAGCGAGATGAAGAAAAATAATTATGAGGGAGCGAACTCGTTCGAATCACACTTCTGTCATGATGATTAATGTGGCCATACAGTGTTCTGCCAGGTTCGGAAGGTTTAAGAAATAGTTTACCTATTACTTCTTGAAAAATAAGTAAAGGTGACCCCTGTAAGCTCTTTAAGTTATACCCAAACGTGATTCCGAGGCCTGTCGCATAAGGAAACAACTGAGAGTCAATATATATATATATGTATATCAAGGGGGAGACGTAGGTGCACGGGTTCGATTCCCATTATTGTACAGTTGCATTTAGAAAAGGGTCCGTCTCATGAAGGGGCAACGCCGAAAGCAGTTGTACCGTGGACGTTAAACGTTGAAGGCTAAGAGTCAGAAAATTGACTTTTTTTTATCCAAAATTTATCTTTCGAGACTCTGTCTGCTATGCGTGGAAAGCGCCTTTCGAGAAAGGCGCTGTAATGCTGAAAAGATTTATTTCAGCATTTATTTTTATTGAAATCCCCTCAAAGACAATTGACGTGAAAATGTATCAAGGAACGAGAATGAACGACTGTTTTTTAACTGTTTGAACTCCGAGCCCGCTATTGTACAAGTAATAATTCTGACTTGAATATGAAGGAAGATCCGGACGAAGATATATATATATATATATCAGCAATCCTAAACATGTTTATTCTTAGAAGTGTATGTACGTGCCCAGTTTACGAGCCGACCCTTCACATTTTTACTGTTAAGCGTTTTACCGTTATTTTTACTGTTGCAGCATTTTACCAGGTACCGAAGTATATCTATGACACAATACTGTGTGAATAATATATATATATATATATATATATATATATATATATATATAGATCAATGTACCAATCACTGAGCGCGTCAGCAGCCAACGATAGGAATGAATAGAGATATCGCTTCCACAACAGCGATGACATCCTTCCTCACGCTCTACTCACGGATGCCAAAAACCGAGGATTGATTATAAATGTTTTGAGGCCGTATACTCTGGACTCATATCGTCTTGACAGCGTCTTAATGGAAGCAATACGGATTATGTGACATCAAGTAGATACAATAGAATCACATAGGAGCAGATGAGAGCAGGCAGCTCGTGTCGTCTGATATTCCTGATCGTCGCATCCTACTTAAGCCAATTACGCCGGATCATATCCGAGTGTTGTCTTAGTGTGTTCTGTGCTGCATATGCTGCAATACAATCTATTGTACGCTACGGTTATCATCGTTTTTGTTGTTGTTGTTGTTGTTGTTTTTATTAGCCATCTTGAAAGGTAAAAGGTAAAGCTATATTGGTTTATTAAAGGGGCTGCAATTTCACAATGCCTAAGCTCTTATATGTCCTCATCACGCAGGGGGCTCGAACCCGAACGAGCAGATTACATTGTCGTTTTTTTGTTAATCTACCCAGGATGAAGGGTATAGTCATATTCAGCATATGCTCTATAGATGCGTGAACATGGCAAAAAAAGGCGTCTTATTTGTAAACATTTGTATATTCTTTGTCGCACGCTCAATCATGTGTTCTCTCGGTGTCGAAGGTCGCCAACGAATTGCTATAATTCGCGTGATGTTGCAAACATGTGTGGCGGCTACTCGAGTTGAGCTCCACACTTCACCGTCGTGCCTGGTACGGTTGTTTTTTCCACAGGCAGATGCTCAGCCTTAAGCATTTACCATCGACGGTACAACTGCTCAAGGCATATGGGGCGGACTTGGCCGTGTATACCGTTTTCGCAACAATCGCTGCCGTAGAAGTCATTAGCCGATGCATGAATTAAGCTCGAAAAAGTCAGCACAAATTTTTCATAGGGTAATCCTTTAAAAACTAGTGAAAAGATCCTTGTGAACGATCCTTCGTTGTTCTTGAGAGACAGCATGACAAGTGAGGGCATTCGTATTCGGTATCAATCTGCCACTGATGTATCGATTTGGCCGGTCGACATTCAAGAATCGCGCACAAGAGCGTTACCTGGCAGTCTGCTACGGGTCAGAGCATTTTTACCCCTAACTGATTTAGGGGAGAGATAGACTCTCTCAACCGAGGATGGTCTTAGGAGGTAAAGACGTTTTGTCAACCCCCCTTGCCCCAACGCCCATTTGGATAGACCCACTTTTCATCGAGATTAGGTCGTCTCCAGTGGTGTTTTCGTTCGTTTGAAGGGAATTTCTCCTCCTCTAAAAAAAACTAAAAGGGTAGTCCTTTACCTATAGTGTGTTTCAAAACAAAGAAAAACAATAGTCCTCTAACTAAACAGCCACTTCGTTATCGCTGATATCGTAACGGATCGCCCGTAACCGGCTCGCCGAGGTCGACGTTCGTTCCCTATGCAATCCCTTGGATTTTTGCCGGCACCCGAAAATGCGACCTGGGATAACAACGCCCTCATTTTCCTTCACCATATTTACATTGTTGCCTCTTCGTCTAGACACGAGCTAAGCTGTATACGAGGGGCGCGACTCTGCCACTCACTCCGTCTCCAGCACTTCTTGTGCCCCGCTAAATGTAGCAGGAAGAAAATTAAAGGCTATCGAACCTCGAAACAAGGACGGCCGTTCGGGTGAGACGGGGGCCGACGCTGGAGTGGAGGATGGCGGGATCTCTTGACCTGTAACCACGCTTGGCCCTCTTAACAGCTCCGATTGCAAACCACCCCAAAAAGCAACTCACCCCCACACAGACACACACACAAGATGGTTACAACGCGAGAGGCAGATAGATATGTTCCTTTGTCCCGTATTGCTATACAGAGAGGTTGGCCTGTGCGCCAACCTCCATCGAGGGGAACACTTCCCCTGGAGAGCGTTGGTCGACGATCTGTGCGTCGACTCCGCCGGCGGTAATTGCATCTTCGATTACAGCAGCGACCACTTTCACTCGCTGGATTGTGAGTGTGCCTCTTTGTTCACGGAAACGTCAATGCTTTCATCTGTGTTCATGATACGATGCACGCAAAGTGTGTGTGTGTGCGTGTGAAACTGAGCTGAAATGAACTACGCTTCCCGCTTACTACACGCTGACCCACTCGCTCAAGTTTGCAACAGGCCGGAAGAGCGACAAAGAGTGATTATGGTCAATCTTCACGAAAAGGAACGAACCCTCAAAAAAAAAAAAAATATATATATATATGTATGTCACGGTTTAACATTTGTGCATGCTGCTTCCCACGCGTTCGTTGCGACCGGCGATGGTATACTTCAACGAGATCGAACGTAAGCTCGTCACCGTGATCGTGCAGCTTGTAGTTGTCGTAGTAATCACCACAGTTATTACTATTATTGTTATTACTGCTGTTGTTGCTGCTGCTGCTGCTACTATCGTTGTCACCACCGACATAACGCTGTATATTCTCCATAGACACACAAAGAGTCCAGAGTGTCCTTTCCTCGATAGAAGACACACGCAGACTTCCCCGCCGTCTGCCCCCCCGCCCATCTTAACGTTCGAGGGATACAAGCACCGGGAAGAGTAGCAAGTGGTGGTACCCGCTGCTGGTCAATCTGGACCTGCCAGACTCTCATCTATATTGAATGGTCGGGGCCCTCGCTGGAACGCTCATCGTTCGACAGACGTGTCGGTGTCGGGCACAGAGTCGCTGCGCGGATAAACGTCTCTGGCCCCCAAACTGTGCTCGCACTGTCTCGACTGTTGACTGCGACAGATTCAACGGATAGGTTCATCGATAATAATACTAATAGTAATAATAATAATAATAATAGTAATTAATAACAACAATTATACTATTGCTTCTACGACAGTGGACCCTGCGTTGCACACTGTGTAAAGGATGCCGGGCACCGTCACCTTGTAAGTGATTACTTTCTTATGGCTATCCCGTCTTCATACACATATCGTCTATCTATATATTTCGTGATTCTGCTAATTATTATTATTATTATTAATCGTAATTTTCGTTTGGCCTTCACTGCTAGTCAAAGTTGAATGTGTATTGTCCACTCGTGACAAAGGGAGGGTTTGTCGAATGTAGAAAATGCATGTGTTCAAGCTACATGATGTATTTAGGGTCAGTTAGCAGCTCAGACGACTGTCAGTTCGCACTTCCACCCGAACAAGTCGTCTGGGCACTTGCACTCGCTAATTAGTCAGTGTGTGTGTTTGTTACACGACTATTATACAAAACAACTATTACCACATCTCATTAGCGTAGCATCGATCAGCGCGTGCTTGGGAGACGCCATTTGTATCGCACGAAAGGCGTAATCACGCAGTCTTAAAGCGCAGGTTCCGCGCACTATAATTATATTTGACTCCTTCACTGTAGTGGCACAATAACGGCGAACCCTTATAGAATAACAGGGCGTTTTTTTTGTTTCGTTTGGGGAGAACGAACTTCTTCTCAAAGAATGATAATGTCAATCATCTCGAAGTGACCCGAAAAATTCAAGCAAGCATAGAGCACATATGATTGCGTGATTTCAAAACGGTGTGCTGATAATGTGATCTATCATAGTGTGTGTGTGTGCGTGTGTGCAGAAGCCTCTCCCCTGACGTGTTTCGCTACAGGATTGATGTTAACGGAACCGAGGCGTCCACGCCAAAGAGCTAGTCGAAAAAATTATGGCTAATTGTGCAAAGTGGTTATGGAGCCTTTAGTGGACCTCTATCAAAGAAGGCCACTCGCTGACTTGGTATGGGCAAATCCTTAGTTGGGGGGTAGTCTGTCGGTTTGCGAGTTGCAACTGTTCGGTGTGAGCAAACATTGGTAGCTGCTTAGCATGACTGACCTGATCGAATAACCTAAGGATCACCGAGAGCGAAATTATTCTCGTCATACGCGAGAGTATATGACGGCCGCGGTGGCAGACCCTCTAGATCGGCAATATATGCGCACTGCGGACTGGAACGGAATCGATGATGGACCATTTGGTCACACAAATATCGTTAAACTAGACGATTAAAGAAAGGGCTACTTCGAATCGGGCAGGTGAAATAAACTATATTTTTTGAGAGGAGGACATTTTTTGTCAAACGCTATCTTCCGTAATCGGAGGAGAGACGAAGGTTCGGTCCCCCGACCCCGTTGGACATTTCCATTTAAAGGGGGGCTATCCGTCTCGTGAAGGGAGGAAGGCCAAAAGCAATTGTGCCGTGGACTGAGCTACATGTTTAAGGTTGTGCGTCCGCCCGGAAAACCTACTCATGAGGAGGTAAGAGTTGATCAACAAACGATCTACGATCGTTTTCTGAATGACAGATGTAGCAAGGCAACTGTACCTGTAGGAACCGATCAAATCTACAAATATTCATAGATGCATAATGCTAAGCATAATGTTTACGATTGTCAATATCGACCCTCACATCTATGGGGTTATGTTTACATGTATCTTTCCCTGTCTGCCTTTAGGGCTATTCAGGGTTGAATAGGTACTTGCCGCTATTGCAGTACAGCGATCAGCACATCTCATTAGCGTTGAACTGCCAACCTACCCGCGTTTGCTTGGGAAACAGCATTCGTATCGCACGAAAGGCGCAATAACGCGGTCTTAAAGAGCAGGTTCGTTCCACTGCTTCTAGCGTTACGCTCCGCGTTTGCTGTACGAGATCTTGGCGACATAAGCATACGGTGACGATCACGAGGAAATCGCATCGACGAAACTGTCGAGATTAGATGGCAATAGCTTCCGTTTCCTTGAATTCGACGTTTATAGACATGTTATAGATTGCTCGGTACCCTTCCCTGATTATTATTACTGCGTCTTTGAGTGTCGGTCATATGCATCAAATGTGGTCAAGTTAAATCGTAGATTCTTATCGTCCGAACTCGTAAAGGACAATGCACCCTACGCGTCCTGGCCGAGGTGTACAAGTTCCTGTGTGATTCCGGTGTGATTTTCCGCGAACTGCTGCTTTTAAGGCGCCGTATTTTGCTGTAGGATATAATAATTGTTTTTCGAGCTGACCCTCTGCTGTTCCCCTATCTGACACGCCTCAGCTCTTAATCTTAGGATACACTGTAGGATATAGGCTCGGTCGATGGTGCATAGGGAATTCTGATTTGTAGTCATTTCGAAACAAAAAAATATATTCGACAAAAATGATATTGTCTGCGAGCAGAGGGCATTTTGTTTAATGGGCGGAAAAGCGGTAAAGGTAAAAATAGTGAAGGTTTTCTTGGTTCATTAACGGAACTGCAGTTTTACAATGCTTGACTTCTCTATATGCCATCAGGTCGCGGGATCCGAACCTGCGACCTGCGGCTTTCTTCCCCGGTGAGTTACTAATTACCGGTGAACGTATTTGTTTTAATAAGGAGAGTCAAAGATAGTAAATACTAATTCTAAAATAGTTATAACGTTGTTTCCACTCAGTCAACATGATACGCTTGGTTGAGTGATCATGTCGATTATTATTATTATGGTCGCAGAATCAGCATCTGTTCATATTCAGATGCCAGAGCGTAAATGGCACTTGTTTTGGATGAGGACGACATTATTCACAGGCACCGAATGAGTGTTGCCTATCGAATTAATTAATATTCGACTTGAAATGCATGTCAGTGATCACATTAACAGTGGGATGCATCCAGTAAATCACTGCAATTCCCTCTAAGAAGTCTACCACGGGGTGATCCGCGCCACCGGCGATAAGCGGGCAAGGTTGGCCATTCTTCAGGGCCTTTCCCATGGTGTGCCGAGTCAACAAGGTAATGCAAGCCACCGCCTCGCTCCTGATCGTGACCATGATCGCAGGCCTCTGGCTGACACCCCAACGATTATCAGCTGCTTCTTCGCCAATTATTATATATTTTAAGATGCACAACCATGATCAATATACGACATAGCGTACATTACGAATAACAGATAGTTGGTAGTCCCAAGTTAAAGTTGTGCTATCACCACATTCGACCTTTTCAAGGTGGGGGCTCATTTTACGAACCCATGGGGTACTTCCGCACAGCCTAGTAAGTTCGCTTGAATCGACTGGTGGGAATGATTCAATCATTAAATCTGACCAGGTGGCAATCATTGCGGCAGCTACACTGACAGAGGATTCTCGCCAGGTACGAGTAAGGAAGCGAATAATCAAAAGGTGGCCCCGACAGCTCCTCTCATAGTAACACCTAAAAGGTTAAGAGCTGAGGCCTGCCAGATAGGGGATGGTCAGCTGAGGGTCAGCTCGAAAACAATTATTGAGCTACACTGACAATTATTGAGTGTTTTCAAAAACGTAACTGCTTCGAATTTCCCCTTCAACGGGAACAGCCGATTGGGTATATCTTAGGGGATGCTATCGGAAGTCCATAAAATGTCATTTTTCTCTCAAAACATTTCATCGTCTCCGTTTTTTTTTTTGAAATAAATCCCTCGGCACAAAGGCCTATATGCACATAAATGTCGCCGCCATTTTAGCTGTTCAATAAATCCTCTGTTTCAGCTCAAGATCATATAACAGAAGGAGATAGTGTTAGGCCGCCTAAAAAAAAAGTGAATTTTCCCGTTTGTCTGACGTTCAGCCAACTTTTACGTGTCCGTTCAACTCCTTTCGGCATTGACTCTATACGACGGCCAATCCCTTCGTTAAATACAAATGTTCGACGGTGTCGGGGGATCGAACCTCTGTGCACTGGCGTGTCTCTTCTGGAACCCGTGCGCCACCTAAATAAAAGGTGGTGTACAGCTATGAATCATGAGTTCCGGTGACCTAATGAAAGAAGTTAGCTGTAAAGTTGTATATATATATATATATATCAATTAATAAATAGAACTGTAGCATTGTTGATTTAAAGGGCTGAAACTTTCCAGCACACTACCTCTGGCTTCGCGATAGAGATCAACTGAAAATGACTATTATATTATTACGAAAAATTACTACTGTGTTGACCGTGAGCCGATTCACATAAATATGATTCTTGAGTGAACGACAATGATTGTCGACTTATCTGTCTAAAAAACAGTGGCTGACGTAGCTGCACTGATTTGTCGGTGGTACCCCGAGCCGAGATCATTATTCTGGTTAACTAAGCCCCAAGAAATAGCTGTTTATCATTTTAATTAAACGCTCATTAGCGGAACTGTAGTTGTACAATCGTCAAGCTCTCGTTAACATAATAATAAAAACGTGTGTTTAACACATCGAGAAACGATGTGAGGTAAACGTTTTATTCGTTTACCAGCGGAACTTAGAGAGTAGAACAAAAAAAAACTTAAAAACTTAAACTCTAAAAACTTAAAAACTTACAGCGCTTAAGTTTTTTCTACATATGTCACCAGGTCGCCAAACAACTCGACAACTCTGCGCCCTCTCACAGCACAATGAATTCACTGTGTACCTCACAAACGCATTACTGGGAGAGAACTTAAGCGTTGTAAAACAAAAACTGCAGTTTCTCTAATAATAAGCTAATAAAACCTTAACCTTTATCTCGTTGCATGGCAGCGATACAGGCTATGGTGGTTTCACAAAAGCGAGATAATCCGTTCGATCCTGTTTCGAAACCGCCCGAAATGGTGATGTCCGCGTTAGAACTCGAAAAGGGTTAGAGAGCATCTCACGCTCACGCGTTGTGTTTTACGGCGTATTGCCTATGATAATCATCTTATTTTTCCTAAGAAAAGCTACGGGCTCCTACCCTGAGCGCCTTTTACCGCTTTCGGATCGTGATTACGCTTGGTCCAATTACCATAATTAGAGATTATGGTTATATATATATATATATATATATATATATATATATATATATATATATGGGCTCGTAATTTTGCGTATATTATCCACCTAGGTTGGATGTGTTAGGCTAGAAAGCGTATTTGCTACAATGGATTGTGCAATTGTTAGAATTTTTACTGCCACCTCAACAGATAAGCATCGTGATTTTTGACTTACAACTCTCTCTCTCTCTCTCTTTCTCTCTCTCGCTCTCTCCCTCGCTGACCCCGTTAGTTTACAATGGGTGTAGACGTTGTTTTAGACCAACTATTATTTGTGTCAAATTCGAGCAGATATTCTGAGCTGTGTCGATCCTAGCAGACACTGTTCCATTCATGCTGGTAATTATTATACCGTGTAAAATGTTCTATATATACTTCTCTATTTTAATCTCTAAGGGTTAATGACTCAAGTACATTATCCTGGAAACTCGGAGGGACATGCTGCTCGATTTTCTTCTTCTGTCAGCCAACGGCTCAAACGATTTGTCATCGTTTTTTGCGGCAGATGAGAGCTTCTGAGCCTTTGAACGAAACCTTGTTTCGTCGATGAAACTGGCTGCAGTGTCTCGTGTTCGACAGGCCACTAGTCCCGCTAAAATAATTACTAGTCTCGTAATTATTAGCACAGTGTATTGACAGCCCATTTTCTTGGTGGTCACGCCTTTCACTGGCAATTAACATTTTGATTATAATTAACATTTCGGCACCCTTATCAGGGGCAAAAAGGTTTTGCTCATTAAATGTTTTCATAAAAATGACGTTCGATTAGCCAGCGCGCATAGAAGCATATGTGCTTGTTTAAAAAAAAACAAATTAAAAAATACTCCTACCTACTCGTGATAATTAATAATAATAATAATAACAATTTGCCAAGTAAACAAGGCAAATTGTGTTAATTATCTTACCACTTACAACATAATCATTAGTAAATCCCCTCTGCTATTTACCTAATCAGGCTTGGGCATAACAGGAACTACACAGCGTAAACGAACAACTGAGATGGATATTTATCCTTCCTCAACTCCATACGTGTGTGATATTTATATTGTGGCGTCTTCCTGAAACAATAAAAATTCACTCTTTTAATAAAACAATGATAATCATCATCGTCCCTCCCAACGCAACTCCCAAACTCACCTGTTAATCGTTCTCAACGTACCAGGACGGCCCTGCCCTGCACACTATATATATATACACACACACATATATATATATATATATAAATAGCCAATTACTTCTGCTCCATTTTCGCTTCTTTCACAATCACACACACCACCCGCCACCATTATCATCATCAGCGTCGGATACCCAGAACGCAGTAGCTTGCGTCGTCGGCAGAAACCCAGAGTCAGAACACGTGTTCGTTGGGGCTGTTATGGGACAACACCCCGGAACGCTCCGTGAACTCCCTCAGTCGGCGTCGACTTGCCATTGTGGCAAATAAGTAACTACTATTATTACTATTATAATAATAACTATTATTAATCGTGTGCAACAACAACAACAACAACAAAAAACACACGCGTAGCACAAGAAGAAAATGCACAAAAACCTCCTCCGGGGTCGAATGTCACTGGACCGCGATGCTCTAGCTCGCGTTGTCAATTTGCCACCGTTGTCGCGTTCAGATTTCACGGAGGCGTCCGCCGTCTGTCTTCGCCGTTCTTCCACCGCTGCTTGACGTGAAGAGCAGCCAAGCGTCGCGTCCGCTTGTTTCTTCATTGTCGGCTGTCGTGGACCGGCGAGCGTTTCCCGGCCGGGTCTTCACAGATGGAGCTTCGCGAAGAACAAGCTCAGAAGTGGGAAGCGAGGCTTCGATGCAATGATCGAAGATTGAAATGAACGCGAACAACCGGCTTAGGCTACGCTGCTGCAGTCATGTGGATCTACTTCGGCAGCTTGTGGATCTACTGTCGAGCTACATCTATATATATATATATATATATATATATATATATATATATATATAGATATATATATCTACCTCGTGTTTTTTGGGGAGGGTACTCTGATACTTGTCTCGTCAGAGAACTGACTCTCTTGTACAAAAGCTGCTATCGGAGAATGCTGGATTGCCTGTCAGCGCGGTGGCTTGGACGGCTAAGTCTTTGGTTATCAGAAGCCAGAGACCGCAGGTTCGAGCCCCGCTGCTTGGTGACATATAAGAGAGCTTAAGCATTGTAACAATTGCAGCTCCTTTAATAAACCAATAAAACCTTTACCTTTACCTGTGCCACAATGGGGCAGAACCCTTAGCTGGTCAGGTTCGTCTCTTGAGTGGAACTTCATTAGAATGCGTTTTAGCAAATGAGAGAATAACTTGAGAAGGTCGCGTCAGACGTCGACACGAAGAGCTGGACTGTGTCCGGAAAGTTCAGCAATACTATTTGGCGACTGAGCAAGGTTGCGATGGCAACTTTCTCTGAATTATTGTTCCGGTCGTTTTGTATAGACATACATTTCGACAGTAGCATGAACGTTAAAAGAATTTACAACGAGAAAAATAGAGGAAATAAATTTAAATGTCAAACTCGGCAAATCTTTGCGTAAAATCCTAGCAGAGCGCCGAGGTTTTTCATTACAGTTTGATACCCAGTGGTGTCCTGCGTCTAGCTCAGTCTTGTTTCTCCTTAAACATACGCTCAGGTAGCTTTTCTTGGTTTTTTTACTAAAGGAAAGGCAGTGTTCTTTTTTACAACGCTTACGCTCTCTCGATATGTCATCCGTCGCGAAATTCGACGTCTGCGGCCGCCAACAGTATGCAGGAAGAGTCAAGTTCGTAGATACGGTCAAACCTTATTCTTCGTCGCCTTCCACAGGGTTACGGACTTTTCGTAACACCCTGTATATTTGTTCTATTTTAAATTGCAATAAAAATATATCTACCAGAGTGCCTCTACCAGACTCGCCAGTCTGTAGTGCAATATTGAAAATACAATATAAGCACGCCCTCGATAGTAACGAGTAGGTAATAGGCGATTGGGAGGATATAACAGAGCCATAGTACAACGTTGCCAGCCTTCATTAATATTGTGTTAATCCACATGACATTAACGCATGACATACGCCATTCGCCAGGCTGCCTTTCGCATTAGCTATGAGCTCAGTGTTCGCGCCCACTTCAACTGCGCTTGCGATTCTAAGCACCTGAGAGACGCTTTGGAGAATCTTTCGAGTTGTTTATTATCTTTTTTTTCTTTATCTGAAGATTGTTGCCAGGTACGAGTAAGGTCGAGAAAATAAGCAACGGTGGCCCCGACAGGTCCTCTCATAGTAATACCTAAGGAAGGTTAAGAGTTGAGGCCAGGTCGGGATAGGGGAGGGTCAGCTGAGAGTCAGCTCGAAAAACAATTTTTACGCCTCTAAGCCTCCGTGAATTATTATAAAAGACGAAGAGAGGAGGAATTACTGTTACGTCATATCCTTCTGTACAGGGTGCTGCTGCTGCTGCTGCGGGCTGGCGTCCACACTGATTTATCTACTATTCGAGACACAATGTGCAATTTGTGTGTATGCTGTAGTTTGCTAAAAATTCTAACACACACACATACACACACATGCACGCTGTAACGTGTACAGTGCAATTTGTACTCAGCACGGACGTTACGTGCACATTGCTGTGTTTACGCAATGCCTAATTTCTTGGTTGTGATATCATTCCTGCACTTTATGATTGATATTATATATATTGTATATAATTCATAAGCAATATATAATATAAGCATATCATATGTACATTACATTATTGATTATTTGAGCAAGACTGCTTCGGGACGGAGGGTTCGAGCGTATGCTGTGACCGGATGCTTGCGTCTCCGGACGATTTCGTTAATGTCACAACAACCGCGCACAATTATCATCTAGCTAAAGAGGAGTAGCCGGCTAATCGTTGTGTTATCGATCACTTGAATAGTTACTTCTGAGTGTGTTCGCTCGACCGTCTCATACAGTAGACTCGAGATGATTTATTTTCGACCAAGTACCGACGAGAAGAGTGCAAGAGAGAGAGAGAGAGAGAGAGAGAGAGAGAGCGAGCCTCATCTTAGGTGATGCATACTAGTTATAGTGATAAGACTTGTAGAGGTAGTCGCTGGCAGCCGAAAGCCGGAAGGCGTCTTTCTCGCGCGCTAAGTGGCGTACGTATGCCTGTAAGGCAATTGAAGAGTGGGGGGAAACTAGGGGAGGCCTATCTGTAGTCTTGTCCCGATGGGACCTAGAGGCAGGGGCCGGCTTGGTATCCGCTGCCCTGCCTACGCTACTGTGCCAACCCGTAGAGTGCCTGGTGTGGTCACTCTCCCATTTGTCGCCCCTTCTCTGAAAGTGCAGAGAAAAGGCTGATGCTCCTTCGCGGGCTAAACAGGCTAAGCAGTTCACAACTCAGGCCCTCTTCGACGACTGTCCTAGTGTTGACAATTCGGACGAAGGCGTAGGTTAGTGCCCGACAGTGCTGCTGGCTGTTCTTTGTAGTCGTTGTAGCCCTTCGCCTGTTTCATGGCCATCATCAGTGAGCTCAATCATCATTGACACGTCAAACCGCACGTGTTTGTACACAGGAGGACCGGACGTGAATAACGGACGTGCGTGGATAACTGTGGTGTGCAGAGGGCGCAGCGAGATGCGCTCTCCGAAAAAGGTTCAATTTCCCCTCATGGGACGACTCAGGTGGGTAGTTTCTGGCCGTTCGTAGGAGGTGGGTAGTAGGAGGTGCCTCGACCGTGTGATGTGTCATAATCATAGCTGCCAAAATCAGCTGGGACTCAAATCCGTGTTACAAGTCGCGCGTATCACGAGGCTAACGTGATTACCAATGCATACGGTGGACATGAAATCTATATTCTAGCACTGTCAAGGAACGGTGAACATGTGTTGTCAGAGTACCCCAGTGAGATTGGTGTTGGGAATTCTCGTATGTGATGGTTCCGTGATGGTCTCGGATCAGTCCATGTGGCGGGTCGGTTTGTCGTTGATATGGTTTTGTCTCTAACAATATCTGCAGGAGCGACATGTCAAGGCAACTGGTGGCCTCGAATAGCAATTGTTCGCCTAGCTGCACCGGTCAATTCACCAATTTGTTCTGTCATTGAAGCAACAAAAGCAATGTCGTGGAAGGCAACCCAATCATGAATAAGTCTCAGACCGTAGAAGAGGTCGACTCGCAAAGCAGAAATCTCGTGGACATTCAGCTATTAACGGCGTGCATTAATCACCCATATTATTTTCCATCGCCTAAAAGCAAATAATCGAGTATCAACTATTATACATCTATGGGATACTTCGAACTATAATTTGCAGCTAACACCCTTCTGTTGTGCTGACCGTAGGAGGTGTACGTTTCTAACGTCAATTCCAAGCGGCAGTGACTTGGCCGTCAGCGCGGTGAGGGGTTTCTGGCCAGATTTCTGGCTGTTAGAAGCCAGAGGTCGCAGATTCCGTTTGTCAGTCTGAAGCTGAATGCTCTCTCACTGATCTGCCGGCATTATTAATTGACATCACCTTCTCGGCCACACTAGATACACATTGATATTAGAGGTTTTAGCGATTTTATCCGTATAAGCGAAAAATCAGCCACCGAAAGGCTCAGGGGCTACGTGCTAGCAAATCCCATGCTCTAGATCCTAATCCTTATTACATGCTTAATGTTCAAAATATAATTAATTAATTAATTAGTATATAGGTATAATTTTTTTAGAAAACCTTCCAAATATAAAATCGCCTACTTTTGTTGCTAATCGAAATATCCAAATTTTAAAATAATCGCCACAAATGAAACCGTAACACTATACTTTCAATTAATTCTCATGAAAATATATGATAGAGCCTGACACCCGTCCCCGACGGCTACTTCACTAATTATTGTCGATTTAATGACAAATTATAAAGCATAGTTTCGTAGGCACTACTGGCTGGTGGCAGGATGTTGGGTACGGGTCGTATCGTGGACTATTTTGTCCCATATTATAACGGGCTATATTCAACGCGGTACAGTGGTCCCGCGTGAATTTCTTGCTCCAAAGATGAATGCCAATTGTGCTCTTATTCAGATCAATGGTAGACAGAGAGGCATATCATATCGAACAACACACAATGATTTAAGATACCCTGTAGCAACTGTACATGTCGCTGTGACAGATATCCGAAACAATGTAGTTGTCTCCAGAATGCTCAAACGTGAGTGAACATCATTGATTGTCATGCTACTAATTACCATTAACTAATTGCTACCAGTATAAACGTCTTGATTACTATTACATATAAGTGACGTTACAATTAATTGTGGTTGAAGTCGTCTCAGTGCTAGTAATACATACATAATACTACTCAGCATAATAGGTTATCAATATTTTGATTATCAGCAATGACCATAAAGCCAAACAGCCACTCTCGAGCCTGGTGGCTTCGCAGCTCGGCTGTGTGCTCAACCCAATGTGTAACAGCTTTCCTCGCGGGGGAGATACAGAGAGAGAGAGAGAGGGGTCTGAGGGGTTATTATCCATGCGATTGTTGGATTGGGGTCCTTTCGCGGATTGAGTTTATAGAGTGCGCCGTTGTCGTTGTCGCCACCGTTGGCTATTCCCGTATCAACTGGCCATAGACGAGCGAGTTTCGCCGGGCGGCTGGGCTACCTGTGTGGCATGACACTCTCGAGCCGGGTGGTGATAATTCAGCTTTTATTGGTCTCGGCTGGTAACGCGTATCGTAAGTGGATACTCCAACCTCCACCTCCCTCCACCTCCTGTTACTCGGCTTAAGTGCTACTGGGGATATTAGTCGACGAATAATCCCGTTGCGTGTCTTGAATAGGCGGAACTGCCATGGACGTGTCCTCGAATAAGGCTACTTATGAGTAGCACGCGCCGTAATAACGTGGACGGCATTGAACTAATGGCGAATGTTTGAAATCGTTGTTTTTTTATAAATGGAACAATATATGAATGCATATATGCGTGTATAATGATAAGGCTGCGCGTGTTTTTGTGATGATTATTATTATTACTATTGCTATTATTATTATTATGCTGCATCTCGTTGAATTTCAACCTTTGAAGTTAATTTCGCAGACTCACTAGTGTTCATTATACTGGATACGTTTATGATAACTCCTTATCCGGTTAACAAAACATGACAGTGATATACGCACAGCATTATATTGCACAGCGTCATATGGTGCAATGCATATAACGTCTACTCCTTAATTAAACTTGTTAGCTGCGAGTGGTATCCTTTGATAATTTACAGTATCTAGTGGAAAATAGAAACACTTAATTGTCCCACTTCAGCACATGTTTGTTGTGCATGATCATCTAATTATTGAATGTATTCCATCTCCATATCCCTTAATGCCTTAGTATGAGAAATTCGTGTGGACATAACCGGATGACTGCGGCGACATTGATATAATCTGTCGTAGCGACGTGTAAGGGTAAAGCTTTATTGGTTAATTAAAGGAGCTGCAATTTTACAAGCTGCTTAAGCTCTCATGTAAGTCACATAATCGTGGGCATCTGCATCGGAAGGCGATCCCGATATTGTCGCAGATGCGTTGTTGTATATTCCTTCCCTCCTCAGATCCCGGATAATCATTGTTACCAAAGCCGAATCCTCGGAACAGATATGTTTAAGATGGTCCAGATTGTCTGTGAAGCCAATCCTTAATCCAAGACAATTTCTCTCGGCGACTTGTCAATATCGAATAAGGACAATTAGCTCCCGCATAGGATTTCGGTTCATCAGTCTCGCTCAACCATGCACGGAGCAAATATATCTCGATCGATAGATCTTGCAGATGTTGGAAGTCCCTCGGGGAAACCTTAGCAGAACACGAGGAAGTGGTCTTTGACTGATGTTATGTCATCACCGAGCCACCCGGTGTTCCGGATAGACGTCGAGATGACCGAAATCTGTAGCATGCGGAAGAGGAGGCGAATCCCAGGCGCCGAGAGCAGAGGGTCGCCCACGAACGGCGTTGCTTGACGGATCTATCTTTCCATTGTCCCATTTTCGATTGCCGACGCTGTCACGCGCCAATATACCCGGCGGTGGTCGTCAGTGCTTTTCGGCGTGTTCATGACATGGCCGTTTGTGATATATACCCGGGAGAAAATGGCCGAAACGAACTTATTTCTGTACCACCCTTTAAAGGATCTCGTGTGTAGGAGCGTCGGTTGGCGGGCGCTCCTCGAGTCGCTCGTCGTTGTAGTCGACGTAGCCGTGTTGTAGGCGAGATGTGTGGTCGTTGACACGACTACGAATGGAAGGGCAATCTTGCCAATGAAATAACAACAGATGGTATTTCTCCGTCGGGCTGGCTGTTATCTTGGCAAGCGCGTTGTACAAGGCCGAGTGGCGGTTGGCGAACGTCCGGCCGTAATAAGGATGTGGCCGCGAGAAGGTGGATGTATATAATCAGTATAGGCAAAACGGCTCGACGCTAAACACGCAGGTGGGTGAATGGTGATACGTGAAGACGCTTCGAGAGTCCATTGGTGGCTCCTCTCTCTCATCGCAAGCTCCCGTTAGGGGAAACAACGGCAGGAATGAGTATGATTGAATAGACACATCGTCGATTATGAACCCGGTGCTGGTGTTGTTACTGCCATTGCGCATTGTATTGCATAACATTACGTGTGTACGTGTGTGCGTGCTTCTCGGGTGAGACACTAGCTTCTGGGGACGAATCACGGATGGTGACCACCAGCAGGATGATTTCAATTGCCCAGCCCCACGAAGTGTTTGCCAATTGACGAAATCGCCGTGCGCAGATACCGCGGCGCATCAGCAGCTGTCTGTGCAGGCAAGCGCTTCGGCGTTCGCCATCCACTGTGATTCGGGGCTTCGGTGTAACTTCGATTTGGCCATCGATTGCGCTCCAAGCTACCGATTATGCTTGAGCGATTTCTTCAGCAGGCGCAGGCTCAGCGCCGATCGTCGTTGAGGTCGCGTTCGGCTACGATGACCTCAAGTCCATTATGTCGCTATGTACATCGTTTAAGGTGAAGTTGGTCATTCAATGGTCACTCAAGAGCCTATGATACCCTAGTCACCAGTGCCCGATAGGTAGAAGCTTCGGTGTATGGTGCAATTATCGATGCAAAGTTGGACATCGCATAGAAGTAACTAATGAAGTGTGTGTCGACAAGTGTTGGTGACCAGCGTCTTAGCAAGTTGGCACTAGAGCTCGTCGTGGATCGGGTGCAACTTGATGTCGATTGGGAAGGATCTTTCTGTTGACATTTCTTATTTCCTTTTATTGCGTGTCTTATTATATGTGTATATATATATATAAGATAATTAGTGACGCTATAAGGGCGTCAGGCTGGGGTTTCTGGCCAGATGTTCGAAAGGGTTGCTTTTTCAATTTTACTTTAGGATTCCAGTTCCTTGGAATGATGTATTCCGAGTATGCCGTATTGATCTCACCCAACCAATGAAATGTCAGCCTTGAGCGTTTAGTGAAGAAACCGTATATTTATTGATTATTCATCACTATTGTGCGTCTTCAAATATACAATACCTCGAGAATCACTCGGGGAAGACAGGTCGGCGTATCAGGCCGAAGGCCTAAGGTCATGGTCCTCAGGAGGTCCCGAGGGAGGCGATAGCTCGCGTTGCCTATTTGCTTCTGCAGAGCAAATGGCAACCGGGCGATGCGGAAAGAAACATTGATCTTATTTCCCCTATGGCTTAATTCGCTTGAACGACATTCTGATGCTAAGTGGACGTCACCGGCTTGCCTCGATGTCAAGGGTCAATATGGGAATTTGTCAATTGACACAAGAATAAATTTGTACGTCAACGCAGCCGCGTAGATTACGACGTCGGCTTGTTTTGTTAGTGGCATGTGTTGTTATTCGACTGGGAAATCTGCTTTAGCAGTGGATTGCAGGGTGCCGTTCCTGCGTAGGGATAGCCTTATACTATCATATAATTGGCCTCTACGTATGGTGCTCATGGTATAACTTGAGTATGGTATAACCTTGTATATCTTGTTGTGCGTTTTATTGAAATATCAATGAATTGACGTGTTGCAGACGGTAGTTCCAAGTTCTTAGTGCATGTCTCAGTCTCTCGAAGTCACGCGAGTCGATTTACGCGAGTGTGAAATCTATGTACCCCTGAGACCGTGCGTTTATTTGATCCAAGTCAGATTTGACTTGAAAGTTCACAATACAATATAGTATACTTTATTTGCCACAATAAACAAAGGCTGGAATTAGCAATGTGCAGGGTTTTTGCGAGCTTCGTCTATTTTGTTGCTTTTGTTAAGCTGTAATCAATTGCAGTTTGAGCAATCGTAACAGCAGTAGTAATCCTTCACCGAACGTCATAGACGACGCGGTAGATAACTGTAAAATATTACAGTAAACATTTGTTGTGGGCGGGGGAGTAGAATTGTCACCGGCTTTTTTTAATTAAATCAAATACTTCTTATAGCTTTATCATTTCATACTACACAATATCTGACCTCGTTCCCTTTCAACATGCGATTCTTGCAAGTTACACCATAATCTCACTAACTATTGCAGTCAGTCACATTTGATTAGCACTAAAGCATTGTCAAAAACAAACTGGCAGTCCCCGCTAATAAACCGATAAGACCTTTACCGTTACCTTACTAATGCCTCGGTAATTACAACGAGCGTTCATTGTCAAACAGTGTCCGGTATCTCGTGACGTCGAGCGGCGTTCGATATAAATACATCTTGTAGTGTATATCAGATACGGTGACAGCGAGGATGACAAAAAACACCGCTGCGTGGATAATCTCTCTCGATATCAGCTCGACGCGTATCCCTATCATGTTCGTCACAGGGGCAAAGCAATGGGTACAGCCATAGGTACAGTCCACCGCCCCACGCGTTCGTTCAACGCTTCTCGTTACGTCAATTCTCGGCGTTTGTGGAAACTCGAGATTGGTTCGGGTCGTTGAGACGCCATAGTCCATTTGCATTTAAAGGGAACGAGGGGGACGGGTGTCCTTCTTATGAAGCCTTATGCCAAAAGCAGTTGTACCGTGGGCTGAACGTAAATGCTTCATATATTTGTCTGTACTCACTTCAGTTTTTGCCCGTAGCGTAGCTGTGTGGAAGAAAAAGTGTTTTGTAGAAGCGTTTCACCGCTTGGGCCGAAATTGTGTTTATACAATACAACGCGTTTGATATATATGTATATATTGTTGTTTAGTGTTGATATTTGTATATATGTATACCTCGGCGACTGTAGAAGTCTCTGGCTGTAACGAGCCGAAAGCAGGTTCGAGTTGTCCCGCGACAAACTGGTAAAACATATCGGGAACACCTTAACTGCGCTGTAAAAAAAGCTGCAGTCCGTTTAAGAACCTTACAAACGTACGCTCCGTGTGACCGCTTCATCGATTCAAGTCAAATGCAGAGGGTATTTCTCTATCAGCAGCTTCCTCAGGTTGTGCCAGGTTGGTAAATGATAGCGGTGGGTGTAGGCGGCACCTCGACAAAAATCCCTCCCTTTTTCCTGCACCTGCAGAATTTGCGTGGTAATTCGGTGAAATTCGGTGCCTTCATTAACTTAGAACTAACTAACTAGACTTCTCTGTCTGTTGTCCATTGTTCGCCTATATTTCTGCTGATCATTACAGCTTCGTTGGGGTGGATCCGCCCGGCGTCAGTCCACCAGACTCCCCCGAGGTCGGGGGCGCGGTGAGTTCGGGACCGAAGATAATGCCCATCCCGCCGACACCCCGTTCCGTTTCAATGATCCTCCGGCCGAAATCGCCGGAGTCCGTCGGAGACAGCACAGATGACCGTGAGTTCGATTCCGATACATTCATTCAATAGGGTAATGTGATTCATTATATACAGCGCTACATTTGTATTCGACGCCTCTCTCCTCGAAATGGCGAAAAGCTTCAAGGAGCAATCAGTCACCGTTACCATTGTAGTGGTTAATTATCATTAGTTGTTTCGTTCGCTTGATTGGACAACCGTGACACCGTTGCGTAGCTTTGGGGCGCTTCAACGAACGTGGGCGCACGGTGCGTTCGATTCGTAGAAACGATATTTCACTGAACAAAAGCCGATTCGAGTATATTTCTTTTTTTGTTTTTTTTTGGAGGAGTAGGAATGCATAACATTTGCGGTTTATTTCCGAAACTGCAATTTTACAATGCTTTTACGCATTGTAGTCACTGAGCCAGCAAAGACGCCCGTAGCGAATCTACCCAGGACAGTGTGGGACTCGGGTAACGATGGTCTGTTACCCACTACCTCACTAAACCTCAAACTCCCCCTTTAATAAAGGTACACAGGGGTTGGGGAAGCCTTTCGACTATTACTTCACACCCCTGAGTCCTTGAGTCGATCCTGAAGACAATAGGTCAGGTATTCCAAAGTATCCCAAAGTATGGGTTCTGTTTGATTGAGTATAGAGAGAAAGTATGAGTATATTTCCTTGGAGGCGACTAACACATGTAGAGATTGTTAATTAACAACAAAAATAATGGCCCCTCGAACGATTACCATCATCGCCTGCTACCTGGTGACCTTCCTTGAGGATTTGATCCGTTCGACGGATAAATGTCGACGACCCATATATTTTTTCGCTTGCCTGTCTGCAGAAACCACTCCACCCTTGTACACAGCGTTACAAACGTCCGCCAACACGTAGCACGCTTGTAGCTAGATACCATCTGGCGATCCGCACCCGACAAGATTTGTCAGCTTGATTACTTCTTCCCCTCCCCCGCGGTCTGATTAGATATCGAAAATCAGCAAAATTTCACTTTTTTTCCTTTTCTTTTCTTCGCCTTTCATCACCTTTTCCCTCCATGTTTTCTTTTGATATCCTCCCATATTTTCGGCAGCTTCTTGCCGGTCCCCCGGAGATCTGCTGAAATGGTCCAGGTCGCTTCTCGATCGTTCTGGGCCTCTCAACGACGATTGTCACGATGCGAACGGAAAACCCCGCGACATTATTCCCTCTCAGTTTTCATTTGGCCGAAGACACGGACAACGAGAGACGGAAAAAGTGAGAGATCTTCTGCTCCTATGCCAAAGCTTCTGCCGGAGCTTCTGAGCTAGAGATGAAGCTACCAGAAGCTTTGGCCACTTACGGCCACAGCGGATGACTGGCTTGTGATAGACAGACGTCGTTTTCAGCCGGTGGTACGGTTTGGCATCGGGAGGCGGCAGATATCGCTTTTTGCAGAAATCGCCCCAAAAGCGCTGTTGCGCCTCACTGTTTTGACCCTTCGCTCAAAGTCGTCACCGTGACTTTTCAGGTCACTTCTCAGATCTCAGAGCGTTGAAAAATGTCAGTTGAAATTGAAACTGATTGTACATGTACAGTAATACACATATATATATATATCTACCTATCGATTTTATGGGTGCTTGGTATAGCTACGAATTATCTTAGGGATATCTTTTTCTTAATTTTTTTGCTATGTAAAAGTAGACCGTTCGAGCTTGGGCGTTACATATCCCGCTTTGAACAGACAACGTTTTTCTTAGGGATTTGTCAAGCAACGGCAATCAAAATGCATTCCATGACAATGCAAGGGCACATCGTAGTAATGAAATTACGAGAAACAAGACTAAGTGATGGCATCACCCCCGATCTAAACCCGTGTGACTACGGTTGCTTCCATCGATTAAAGAGGGCGATAGGTGGCAAAAGGTATGCAAACATCGATTTGCTCCAAGAGGCCTTTAATAACGAAGTTATAAATGGTAATAGAAATGGTGCATACCTAGCCGTCAGAAGGCTGCCAAATCTCTGGGACCAGTGTATAAATAAAAGAGGTGCCTACCTCTAGCTCACACTAGAAAATCTTTGTTTTAACTTACTTAGTTTGGCCGATATTGAAATGTATATGTATCTCATTATTTTTGGGCCAACCTAAGTACATGCGTTAGGAGAAGGTTGTGGCGACTAGAATCCCATGAAATGTCACCGTTTCAATTTGGTCCTTTGAAATAGCTTTCATTAATTGTCACCTATTGTTTTTGCTGCTCTCTGTAGTACGCCGATGTTGTCATTCTGGTCACGTGCACAGGTTAAAGTTGCCTTCAAAAATACTACTATGACTAACGGTTACATCGAGTCATCCGATAGTCATCGAGTCGGCTAGTAAAATATCTCTCTCTATCATGCCAGTAATGTCCATGACAGTATTTCTAATTTGGCTGCCCGCCCATGATGACGATGCCGATACATTGCATCTTGAAATGTATCAAATGTATGCTATTTCCTTTCGACCTCGATTTAGCCCATTGGTTCTGCAGTGTGATTGGACATATATTCGTCTCCTGTAGTCTGATAGCTGCCCGACTCGTCTGGTCGCCTCTGGCTTGAGACCATCCCTGTGAAGGATGATTATAGTATCACTATGGATCTGTTTCCATCGTTCCTCGGTCGTCGGCTATATGCGTCTGTCTATCTCTCTTCGTAATTGAGCCGTAATTTCCTCTCGGACGGATCACTGCGTTTTCAACGCGACACAATAGACTTACACACTTCCGCAGGGAGAATCATGTCATCGAGGATAACCGCATATTATATATAATATATTTTGTTTCGTCGATAGGTGTACCCCAACACCCTCCCATCTCCCCCTCCTGTACGAAGTTTACAGAAACCCCTTCATATATATATATATATATATATATATATATGTATTGCACGTTGTTTTTTAGTTGTCAATCTCTGCTAGTGATTTTTTCCTCTTCATCTATCTCTACATTTTCACGTCTTTTACGTGTGCCATCTTTTTTCTCTCGGTTCGTCCCGGTCGCTTTATCGACATGCGCAAAGCTTTCGATTCTCATTCCCCGTCTCAGCGTTGCCGCCCATCGACTCGCCGGGGCAGTGTTGGCCGGGCCGGCAAAATGCTTCTGGCTCGTGCGGCTCACCACGTTCCTCGAAGCGAACGTCTTTCTTTACATAGGGGTTGAGTGGTAGCAGATCGACAAGCTTGCAGTCTGTGCTGTTTTGGCCACGATGATAAGTTCTCGACCGAGTCAATGGCGACTCCCGCTAGATCCCGCTCGAGTTGTCCTGCACGGAAATTTTCGATCGTCGTTAAGATGGCCGGCGAATCTGTGACCACAAAGTGACTGGGAAAACGCTACGAATCCGATATTTGCCTGTTTGTCTACGGCGCTGTCCGCCATTGCAGAAATATATGATGAAGAGAAAAATGAAGATGCTGCCCTGAACGGGTAGCGGTGGAGTGGGGGGTAGTTCGAATCGGGCGGGTTCGGCACTTTGTTCGTCCTGCTGTGCTTGCTTTTGCCTTTTTCTGCTATATGTGTGTCTGTGTCTGGTTTTGCGCTGGACTGCAGATAAATATGGATAGTAAAGTTCGTTTTTCTTTTTTTGTTAGAAGACCTCGTAATGAAACTTCGAAACAAATATGATAGGGAAAAATAACGCTCGTCGGAGAGATCAAGGGATCTATTCGTTTGAATTTGCATCCGACGCTTACGCGCCAGCCAGCTGCTGTCCTGTAACCTTATGCCTATAAATTTGAGTAGACTTCGAGTGAACGTCTTATATTATTGGAGCCAACGCACTATTGAAAGCGGTGCCACCAAAAAATATTCAACTACAAATAAGAGGAACAAAATGGAAATATAGAATGATTCACGCTTAAATATCAGTTGTGAATGTACAGAATAAATATATATATATATATCATAGTTCACATCTCACATTGAACGCCTCAGCGCGGTAGCTTGGACGGTCAAGTTTCCAGCTGTAAAGAGCCGGAGACTGCAGGTTCGAGTCCCGCGACGTACATACGTATGAGAGAACTGATGTATTGTGAAGGTTGCAGTCTTTTCTATAAATAAATGAACCTTTACCTCGGTGAACCTTTTTAGAACGTCACCTGCTTATGCAAAAGTATCAATTGAATTGTCCCAGATAAACAGATGTCAATGCCTCATCTGGATTGAAAGATAGCCCGGATCAATTCTACAGTATAGGGTACATCTTGATTCCCTGATTTATTGATCGCAACAATGGTCCATCAGCCAGTAAATTATTTACTGATCACATGCGATTGCTCAGCGAGAAATATTCGTGTTTTTCTAAGATATTCGCCTGAGGCCAACATTTGTTACGGTCGTGTGCTGTAACATTCACTGTAACGTCACCGATCATTAGCAATCTTAGCGGAAAATGAAGAAACCCATCATCGAAATGATCAGATCGATTGATTCGCCTAAAGACCCCCTGCTTTACCCACCACCCGATTACGACTACGCCGTCGGGCAAATTTTGCGGAATGAATTGAATGTATTCGATTGCATGGGGACCTCCTTACGATTGCAGCACGATCGGCATCGACTGACATCCGGCTGCCATTCGGATATCCGGCAAGGATCTGAAATTCATTGAACGTAATCCCACAATTTGTTCAGTACAGCGGTTTTTTCAGCTGACCCTCTCCCTCTCTCTCTATCTAGGCTCCTCTTGTTTAATATGACAGGGCTCGGAACCACCATTTTGTGTATTACCTCAAGAGCCTATCGAGGTCATGTTTACTTATTTTTGAAACGATTTATCCAATGGATAAATTGATAAATAAGTGAATACCCGGCGTAAAAACTCATTCATAATAATAATAATAATAATAAACAATTCATAATTAATTTATTCAACGAACAAAGCAACTAGTATCTCATTGACTAATGCTAGCTGCGTCCGTTCCATTGGTTAGCGGCTTCTCAATGCGAATACCGGCAGATTTTCAAAAAATGCCGCCTCTCTAAAAACAAAACAAAAAAAACAGCGGCAGGCTTGCTTGAATCAAGCGAATCATTACGCATCTCTGACAGATGCGAGAGTGTTACACGGGGAAACGAGGACAAATATTATCGACCTATCATGGAGATCCATCATAGAGATCAGATTCTGAAGATTCTGCCTGCTGGCCGGGACTAAATACCCGCCGTGCGGAGGCGGATGCCGTCGACAATTTGTCCACTGATTCTATGTCCAACTAAGCAATGGGGTCCGAAGAGGCGAAGCGCAAGCGAGTCAACTAGTACTGTTTTTTCGAGCTGACCCTCAGCTGTTCCCCTATCTGACAGGCCTCAGCTCTTAGTCAACTGCACAGTGCATAGTGTCTGTTAAAAAAAAAAATATATATATATATATATCTATATATATAGATAATATATACAACTCACTTCCCACCAATGCCGCCACGGGCGGAGGGGGTGGCCACGGGCCGCGCTGGTAAGGACATCTTCTATTGTGGACGTTGATGTCGCTATCGTTATTGTTGTTGCTGCGGCTGTTGCTTCGGTGTTTTTTTTGTTCTGTAACAAATATGAGAAGAACTTTGAAAAGGCAACGGGGAAACGCATAAAAAAGACTGAATAAATGACTGACACTTAAGTCGTCAGCGTCGTAATAATCGTAATTTAGCACTAGCATATATAACAGTAACCCCTATAAAACACAGGAACACTGACCATCTCTCGATTCCGCATTGGATTCGATTGGATTACTGATGATAGCTTGTACAAATTGTACCCTATATATTCGCCAGTATAAAACTAGCTAAGAACATCACCAAGCCACAATGGGCACGGATGAGAGTCTGACCGAAGTTGAAGAACCGGCCTCCCTCTTCTCCCCGGAAGTGTAAGAGGCGTAACTTTGTTAATTAGCTGCAATAATGCTTCCCGATCGCTCCATGATAATTATTAGGATTAGGATTTGCGGTACGGTTTCCGTTCACGGGCACCCCTGGGAAGTATTTATTGTCATTGTAAATTATCGTCATTATTGTCATCATCATAACTGATATTGTGCTTCTTCGCCGAACCACTTTTTTATGTCAACAGTATGTCTTTGTGTGTGTGTGTGTGTGCAGGATGCAACTTCCTCATAACTTATATAGTGATTATATATATTTATGCATTCGTTTGAAAACGCTCCCGACTCAAACCAACTAGTTACTGTTTTTCGAGCTGACCCTCAGCTGTTCCCCTATCTGACAGGCCTCAGCTCTCAACCTTTAGGTATTACTATGAGGACCTGTCGGGGCCACCAAATCAACTAGCAACCTTTCCGGGCAGAGCCCCAGCCTTAAACATTTCACTTAGTCAGCAATGCTCCTTCATAAGACAAGCAACTTCGTTTCCAACACAAATGACCCCCAGTCTCCACTTCTCGTACAGATCGTACTTGGTATTCTTTGAACACACAGCTTACACACTACGTCGAACGTCGCGATGGCGTGGTCGTTCATCCGTATGCCCCTTGCAGCCGGCGTAGACACGTAGGTGCACGCACGGGGGGCTTGGACCCCCACTGATGTACATTTGAACTTAGGGTGGGGCCCGTCTTACGAAATGTGACTCCGCAAAAGGCAATTCCGTGAACGTTTATCAAATGTTTATGACTGAGAGTCATACCCCGAAAACATTGGCTCAGACCCCACAGTACAGCTGTTCTGCATCGATTAATATATTCTGCTTTGCATTCAGTGCCAGATCCGTTACCTTTTTCTTTCTGGGCCGAGTTGTCACGATCTTGGTGTGCTCGGCTAGTTGATCACCTTATGCCGGATGTTTCTAACTAACATTCGTACAATACATGTTACGCTTGATCTGCTCGCGCGCGTTCTTATATCGTTAGACCCCCTCGAAGTGACGAGTGCTTGTTTCTTGGTCGCACTGAAGTTACAAAGTTCCTAAAAAAGCAAAAAAAAAAGTGACGCCTTGTTCTGTTTCATTGATGCGCAACCACCATCGTCAGTGGAAACTGTTTAACAGGAAGCGTCGTCGGTCATGTTGCTCATAGCGGCAGGGTTTCTGTCGTCAGGAAGCCTATCTGGTGTCTTCAAAAGATGATCCCTCCTCCCCCGTCGAAGTGGAAATCTGCGACAGTGAAGATTGAACCGCTGGGGGGTGCACCCACGTGTTTAATCTTCAATTGCAGGGCGCACACGCCGCGTCACCCGCTCCATCTTATGAAAGCACTACCGTGAACGTTCAATGTTTAAGGCTGTCAGAGTCAGCCCGCAATGTTACTTTTTGCCAGCTGATCTGAACTCAACGTAGCCAAGTCTATATTGCACCTGTTAGCCTATTCCAAGACATAATTAGTTAAGTCCAAGTTAAATCCAAGACCTAAAAGGTTAAGAGCTGAGGCCTGTCAGATAGGGGAACAGCTGAGGGTCAGCTCGAAAAACAGTAAGTAAGACATAATTAGTTACTGCAAAGCCAATTAACAAATTTATGTATCAGCAGCCATTCGCATACTGCCAATGATAGAGCAGTATCAACAAATGAAGTTTTATCATTTATTCAAATATACAGTAATTAGGAATTATTTCTGGGGATTATTAGGGGGGGGGGGATTAGTTGGGGACCGGGGTTGAGGCCGACATTGTCCCGAGGAAGGCGATGGCATCAACAAATACATCGATTACCATAGAAGGGTTTCAGATCGAATCAACGATATTTATTTAATTCTCTATAGGATATGTCGATTATAACATGCCTGT
Source organism: Stratiolaelaps scimitus (assembly GCA_019614645.1). Taxonomy (NCBI): domain Eukaryota; kingdom Metazoa; phylum Arthropoda; class Arachnida; order Mesostigmata; family Laelapidae; genus Stratiolaelaps; species Stratiolaelaps scimitus. The sequence goes on along the minus strand of JABWDB010000032.1, from coordinate 1,311,238 downwards.
GAACAATGAAAATTAATTAATTGATCTATAAACTAAGCTCCTGCTTCACCACCGACAGTATTTACACGGAAGAAGCACGCCACACGACTTGGCCACTGTGTGTGTGTGCGTGCGTGTGCTTGAAAACATAGAAAATCGCTTGGGCGTAGCGAGAAATCAAATAAATTCAGGTCAATTTAGACAGTGGTGATGTGTGTTGACGCGAATGTCACAAATGATGTCCCGATGAAAGATGTCTTGAAAGCGACTGACAAGATCTCTCAACAGGGGTGCGGAGACAAGTTGACGGAGGGAAACAGCCGGCTAGACCATACTGCCGGACGTGTGTACACACATTTCATATACCATTTCATATACTGTATATATATTATATATTTGCACGCAGCATCTTTCCTTCTGCAACGCCTGTCCCTCGCTGTGCAGAGAGGCAATGCCATCGCCTTCCAAGGGAAAATGTCGGCCTCGGCCCCGGCCCCCAACTAATCCATCCGACCAAATACTCCCTAGAACGAATTCCTAATTATTGTATGTTTGATTATATATGTATGTATGCCATTTGAGAGCAATTACATTTCGTCAACAGCGCTCAATACAGACTGGCGTGGAATACGCTGCAAGGCGTATCAGAAACACGGGAAGCAACTCGGAACTGTAACATCATCCCGCTAGTTTATAGTCTCTTCGCCTCACATTAAAAAAAAAATCAAAAAATCGCGAAAATTTTTTTTGCTGATCAATTCCAATTCGGATTACAATTGCGGAGCGTTTATGTTCTAGTATTGTTGTTGTTTTTTTTCGTTGTTAGCCAATGTGCTCTTACAAGGAAATATGCCTTCCATTTTGTGACACCTGACGTGTTTTCGAAAGATCTTGAAATATTGCGATCGCGACTTTGCAGAAAAAAAAACACAAAAAAAAGCTGAACGCCCGACCCTCGGAACTGCTCATCCGTTTCGCCAGAAGTGATTGCTGACATTTAGCACAGGCGGATATGGTCGCTGGCAAAAGCGGTGCGCGTGTCTCAATCTAAGGGCTTGCAGTAGCAAGATATATATATATATATATATATGTGTGTGTAAATGTTTACTAAATGCACTCTATAAAGTTTTTATTTTTGCGAGGGCAGTGATGAGCTGATGTGAGGACGAACGAAGTTGTCGATTTTGCCACGAGATATAGAGGGGAGGTTAACTATTTCCCATGGATTTTCTCTCCATATGGGGACTATTCCTGGACCAGCGGGCACTTGTTATAGAATGTCTAAGTCGCGTCTCAACGTTCGATCCTTTATATATATATATATATATATATATATAATAACAATGATAAGAAGAAATAAATTGAAGCCGGTGAGTTCGTTAGACGATGGCGTCGAAATGGATCGTAAATATATGCGCGTCTAAATAGAATATCACCTTTACTTATATCAAGGATAAGGAACAAGCTTAATCTATCAGGTTTATTCGTTGTAGGCCATGGAGAAGAAGCGCGTTCTCCTCAATGCTCATAGTTCCAGCCCCAACGTTTGATTTACAGTTTCAGAAGCTTATTTCTTTATATTGAGAATAGACAAGCACGTCCCATAGATGATGGGGTATTTTAAAACGACGGCCGATCAGTCAGGCTGATAATTTAAGATTTGGACTTTGCAGCAATTGCTGATTTGGTGATTTTTTTTTTTCGTGTACGTTCCTGCCCTATATATATATATATATATACATATATCTTCCTCACGTTTAAATTATATAAATCACTGCTTATCCTGCTTTGAACACGCTGTATCCAATAGTATTAGTAGTAGTAATAGTAATAGCTCTCGGTGGGATCGGACAAATAGACAGCTACCTATAACGGCTCTGGATTTGTCCAATATCTCCGGCTCCTAGCTCTGGAGAATTGGTTTTTATATCGAGTATCAGATATACAGTGCCGCTTCATCATATTATATATATATATATATGTTTTTTATTACACTATAGTACAGATAGATGATTTTCTATGTAACCAAGCTAATAGATCTAACTAAGTGAGAAAAAGTACCTCCTATCTGACACTGGCCACTCCAAACCAATAATAACGCAAATATGATGTCAATTAAACACATCAAACGGTGAAATCAGAGAGCAGACCAACTTAGTGTTTAATTGCTGCATATTGTACTGTCTATTATCATAAGCAGGCAACATTGAATCAGTCATACAAGATTCTCTTACGTACATTTGCACCGTGATTTAATTTCGTGTAACTAGCAAAATATATAGAATTAATTCAGCTCGGACTACCAAGGAGTACTTGAACACGACGAGTTTCAATCAAGTCAATTGCCCATATGTACCAATCTGAGCGTGGCTCAGACCATTTCAGTAAAAAGTTTGCCGAACTAATCTACGGGGTCCGCTCCTTTTCAACGATTCGCTCGTTATTGTGATTTTGTGCTATAGAATTCGAAATATAAAAACTAACTATATATATATATATATTCTGAAGATCCGGACCAACTTAAGAGTGAAGATTAAGTGGGGCGCGAGTTTAGTGGGTAGGTCTGCCACTCCACTAGGCAGGAGTCCCACAGTACCATGGCAAATACCTTATTTGTGAGCCCCGCTCTGCATGAGCATTCTCCGTCATAAAAAAAAAATTTTAAAAAAATATATATATATAAAACTATATGTATATATATATATATATATATATCTGTATTGACAAATCTAGTAGAGACACCGCATCGATTCGTTGTATATACCCTGTGGGGATTCGAATGAAAAACTCAATGTTTTGTAGCCTTCAGTCTGTCTAAAAGAAAACTTCCCTGGGCGACTCACAGCAACAAACTTCGAAGCAAACTACTGAACTCAGTTAAATGTTGAATCGATCGAATTCGTTGTTCTCACGTTCGGCATCGATAGTTGGCCTTGTATACCTTGGCTCGCTGAGTGTCGCCGGGCAGCAGCTTCCTAATACATCTGGTAGCTTTGAATGGGAAAATACTTTTTATGTTTGAGAAATATTTATATTATTTTTAATTAATTAAAGAAACTCTTTTAAAATGTGAATTTTGATTGATTCACAAATTTTGATTCCTCTTAATTCACTATTATTTACACACACCATGCATAAATGTTGAGCCTGTGCAATCGTGCCAGGAGCTGCGTGGCACGCTAATTCAAACGAACGTCTTGTTCATGCGATGCCGGTAGGTTTGCTTTTAATCGTTCTCACATGTTGAATTTTACATTAGACGGCAGAATGAAATCGGCGTACGAGCAATGCACATGAGAGCATTCGTAACATTGTATCGTGTACATTCGTGAACCATTTATGTCTACCGTGTTAAAAGTGTCGTCTCGACCTCCCCCCAAGAACACGAAATCAATGCTCATCTCTGCACCATCTGAGAGCAATATGATCTCTCTCTCTCTCTCTCTCTCTCACTCGCTCTCTTACGAGAACACAGATGTGACTGCATATCGAGCAACACCGAAGCGGATAGATGGGTCAGCTGACAAATTGGCAATCAACAATTGTCCTACCCGGTGCCCCAGTGATACTTGACAGACGCGTGTGTGTGTGTGTGCGCTAAGTCGGCCAGTTTACAATGAAAATCACCGAGCGTGTCCACTGCTTGGTAAGCACCCCGCGTATCGCTGGTGACGTCCTTCGAGGCATCGTTGTATTCAGTGAGTGAGTCGGTGCGTACCGGAACCATAATCTCATAGTGATCATTTGTCAATGACACGATTCGATGCCAGGTAACTTGTCATCGATGTGAGCTTATGTTAGATGCGTCTATAGTAGTGTGTTTAGTGAGATTTACTTCGTCTTCATTGTGGAACGTGCCCGTTTTTTCCCTCCCGACTTTCGCCACGAGCGATCGTCAGCCCCTCGGAGTTTCAACAACTGTTTCAGCAACGGCTCCAACTCTCACCTTGGTGCCGTTCCCTCGCCAGAGCAGCGACGCCAGACCGCGTTTAGCAATTCAATCCAGCGAGAATCCCGGGAGATATTTAGCAGACAGCCGTTCGCGGTAGTGTGTGTGTGTGTGTGTGTGAGTGCATCTGTCGAAACGGCGGAGTCGAGGTCCAGCGCTTCTTCAGAGCGCCGCCACTCGTCTGGCTGGGATGCTACCGCTTGTGCTGGCTGATTCCGCACGATATCAACAGAGCACGGCGGCCAGACCCACGGCTGTGGGCAGGGAGGCACCGGCTGGTATCGGCACCGATAGCAGCCGGCTTCGTCACGGGCGGCTTCTGTCAGAAGCGCACCGACCGTTACGCGCAACGGAACTCGCACCGGTGTCCCGTCACCTCCGCAGCTCCGTGTGACTCCTACCTGTGTCAGCTGGGGGCGCCAACGGAGACGGACGGCCAGCGACAATCGCCACAGCAGCTTGTGGCAATGTCCGTACACCGATGACGCATACGGGTCTATCTATATGAGAGGGGAAGACGGTGCGAGAGAGAGAGAGATGGACCTGTAGATGGATTCGAGCAGATCGTTGCAGGAGACAAAATCCAAAAAAAGTGACGCTGGCGGCGGCGCGACGAGCTAATCGGAAGACTCGGAATCAAAAAGCAGCGCGATCGAATGGTCAGTGACCATAGTAATGTTATCGCGGAACTCATGAGTAACTCGACCGCCAACAGCGACCGCCACCGTTCGTTAATGCTGTGCTACGGCGCCGTCTCTCTTTCTCTCGACATCGAGAGCTGAATGTTGATCTGATCCTCGGATTGCACTTTTCATTGGTTTCTCTATGAGCAGCTTGACGTCGTGCCTGCCCCAATCTCTAAACATACACCACGCAGATAAACGACATCGGCTAGGGAACTCACTACGGATGGTGTTAACCACCAAGGGTTGTTATTGTTACGGATGTTCGGGCGGATTAGTGCAACTTAGCGAAGGGTCAACTACGAGTCGCGGATTGTGCCCGTGAAGCCTCGGCGAACTACGAGGTATCGGCTGTCGTTGACAACGGCGGTGACAATGAAAGTTCTCACAGTGATACTTCTGCCTCTGTGCAATGCTGCCAGCGCCGCATCCGTGCTCAGTGACGACCGGAGACCCTTCTACAATATTGCCCACATGGTGAACTCGATTCCCGAGATTGATTACTACCTGAAGAAGGGTGCTAACGCCCTGGAGACCGATGTGAATTTCTCCGGGGATGGCCTGGCAAAGACCACGTATCACGGCGTTCCCTGCGACTGCTTCCGGCGGTGCTTGCTGCGTTCGAACTTTGTCGATTTCCTACAGTACGTCCGAGAGCTGACGAAAGATGGCAACAAGACCGTGGCCATGCTCATGCTTGATCTGAAGGTACAGGAGCTCGCCAAGAGTACGCAGACGTACGCCGGTGTTGACCTGTTCACAAAGTTGGTCGACCACCTGTGGTACCATGTGAACGAAACGAATCGTGTCAATGTTCTCATCTCAATTCCTCGCGTCGAGGACAGAAACGTGTTTAAAGGACTTCTTGGCGAACTGAACAAGGAGGAGTATCAGTCGTACCGAAACCGGATCGGCTTTGACGTCGGGCTGAACTCGCAGCTGAGCGAGATCTCGTCGATGTACGATGCGCTCGGCATCTCGGAGAACATCTGGCAGGGCGATGGCATTACCAACTGTCTCGTTGGCATGAGACCCGATAATCGGCTTCGGGAAGCGATCGATCTTCGTGACGCGAGCAAGGGTTATGTGCATAAGGTCTATCATTGGACGATTGACTTGACGTCGGCCGTCGAGAGCTCGCTTCAAAATGGAGTCGATGGCATTATAACAAACCATCCCGAGAGAGTGAACTCGCTAGTGAACTACGCGTACGCTGCACGCTACCGGCTCGCCAATCAGAGCGACTCCCCATGGGACAAAATGCTCAAGATAAGCAAGAGCGGTACCATCGCAGGAAGCCGGAGCGCTGTCTTCGACGTCATCGTAAACCTCATGGAGCTCAGCCAACAAGCCATGGGCTATTTCTCTCGGCTACTTGGCCGCTACCGGCGGTGAACCACGGAGATTTGACGTGGTCGTACGTTGGTGAATGTGGCTCTTGCTGAGCGCATAGACCTTCCAGTTAATGTCCCCCACCCGTAAACGACATCAATTAGCAAATTCGCCTCGGGCCCGACACCGGGGCCAAGTCGGTTCGCACCGCTCGCATCATTTCATACCTGGTATGGCGATTTCGCTTGAATCTCTGCGAGCCTCTGCGGGTCGTCAGATCCTCGGATCCACGAATTCTGGATTCACTCCGATTCGGGTCTGGCCTCTACAGGCGACACAACGAAGGTCTGCCATGTCGGCGAATTTGTTTCTTTCGAGAGGTGAAACGCACGTTGATTGTGCCCTGTGCAGTATTTATTACAATAGTTGATTTATATTTATGATAATTAGTATTATTATAATTATTTTTGTAAGTAAATATTAAACGAAGCAAAGACGGCAGGCTTACTCAAAGGGGGAATCTGAGTAGGCTGATTGACCAGAATCGTATATTGTACATAACACAGTGAAAACCATTGAGATTGATTGAAATCCGACAGTGGATGCAATATGCAATATTTATACGCGGGTGATGCGAGACGAAATGGTTAATAATAATAATAAAAATTGATAATAAATAAAATAATCAATGAAAATATTGGACAAAACGTACGACCCTTGAGCGGTGATTATATTGATGTAAATAAATTGACAACAAAAAGTTGCCCAATGTTACAATGTTACAATGAGTTGTTTCTACAATACGTTATAATAATAATAATACTTTTTATTATTATTATCATTATTATTATTACTAATCATCTCTAGTTATCTATCTACAAACATGCATCAAACCACCATTCATATGATGCCTATGAACCTTGTCCCCGGATCACACTTACCGGTTCCGACCATGTCATTATACTACCACCTATAATAAACAGATAATAAGTGATAATAATGCTAAAACAACCGCTAAAACACTCCAGTATCGGTAAAAGTACCAATATAGACAGTGTGCTATGCAATAGACACTGTGCCATCGTTCACAGTGACTGCCGATTTTCCCAATGGAAAAAGCAAGCCATCGAAGCGTGTCGTGCCACGCATTGCGCTGGGGGGCGCGGGTCAACGTGTCAACCGGTGAACGACGCCACGTGAACGGCAGATTTACGGGATGCAATGATTATGGCGCTTAGGATTCAACTGCGAACGAATACCGAGTTGCGAGGGGAAGGAAGCCTTATGGTTATACATTATGTGATTAGTGGTGGAGGTCGGCAAATGCCATGAATTGGATCATCGGGCAACAACATTGGTGTGTTTGTTATGCCTACGCTGGATAGAATAGAATGTTCGGATTGATTTTTTTTACTGGTCGTAATTACTATTGTAACTAATGGCTGACATCAGTTATGGTAACATAACATGGTATTGTGTTATGCATAGCGTAAGGTGGCTATAGACAAAATGGTTTCAAAAGCGAAAACGGTATAAACAGTAAATTAATTATTATTAATTATTATTATTATTATTATTATTGAATCATCACATGAATAGGTAGCTATAATTATTGTTATCATTAGATAATTATTCAGTCGATGTGAGTAATTATAAACAGCACGTGGTAAAATGATCATTGGCAATTTGACTCAACGAGCACGTTTTATGAAATTGGCACGATCAGATTATCAGTCCATCGATTGGGGCATCGACAACTCGGAGCTATCCTGAAAATTGAAAAGGGTCCGCGCGTACCTTATGGTACGTCGTATTGGATAAAAATTAGTTATTAGTCAAATATTTGAAACAGATACAGGGGCTTATTTGACAGTGTGACGGATTCGGAAGAATCGAACGTTTTTTACGTTGACTGGCTCGATACTGGCAACATCTGTCGCTGCAGTAGTTGCAACCGCAGCCGTGCAATGCAAGTGAGCCTGCCCTCGAGATCATTGTTGGCAAGACTCCTTACGAACCACATAGGTACTTAAGAAGCACTAATTACGTAACGAGGTTCGATTCTCGCGACCTGTACGAGCATTGCAGAACTGCAGTTCCTTTAATAGGCCAATAGAATCCTTGCCGCGCTACTGTATGTCGCAAATGAACAGCGGGAGTTCAAATGCGACCTTTCAATGACCTTGAGAACCTAAGGTCCGTTATCAGCCTGGGTGATCACGAACGCTGCAATAATTAGCACCGTAATAATAATTATAGTAATAATAATCAGAATAATAGTCATAATGAAGAAAAACAACTAAGCAATAAATCTCCTGTTTTCGCCTTAACACCGTCTCTTCTGACTGGACGAATAAATCGACCAGTGAAGCCTTCCTCCAGCGGCAGACAAAACTGTCAAGATGTGTAATCGCCAGGACGTTTAATAGACGTGCGCACGATTGGCATCTGACTAAACAACTGCCCTCGGCTAAACAGATAATCTACGGCGATGTTTGCTGCGTCCCGGACGCGTCGACACGCAGGACTTGGACAGGAAGATCGACAGGAAAAATTAAAAAAAAAATGAAACACGAGCTATATAGCGGGCAGTTGTCCTAGTTGAATCGCGAATAACAGTTCAGTCCAACGAATGGGGTTTGTCGATGTGTTTTTCTTCGTCTTGCGACGGTAGCGGTATCCGAAGCTGCCGGAGCTAGCTGCGGGGACGGTAGTGATCAGATGAACAAAAGATTTACTTCCACTTGTCAATATCTCTGAACGGACGCTGTTCAGATATCCGCGCATCTCTCAGTAACTTTCCCTAACGATGAATGGGCGGGTAAGAGAGGGAAGAAGTTTCTTCCGGGAGAAATGAAACTGAATCAGAGGAAAATCGAAGGGAAAACGCTGACCATCAACGTTGACCAGTGTATCATATATATATATATATATATATATATTTATATATAGTTTAAGTGGGGCGTGAGTTTAGTGGGTAGGTCTGCCACTCCACCAGGCAGGAGTCCCACAGTACCGTGGCAAATACCTTAGTTGTGAGGCTTGGTCTGCATGGGCATTCTCCGTCATAAAAAAAAATATATATATATATATATATAAATATAAATTGAAAAAGGATTGTTGGGCTGACTCTCAGCCAACATTCAACGTCCACGGCATATATATATATAAATTAGTAGTGGTTTAATTCGTAGCTTGAGCCCCCGGTGGACTGCCTTGTAACTGGAGGTGCAACCGTAGGTGCATACATGGGTTCGATTCCACCGACACTGTTGCGCATTTGCATTTAAAATCAGGGGTTGTCCATTGTATGAAACAATGCCGGGAAAAAAAGCGGTTGTACCGTCGACGTAAGTTCCACGATTAAAGCTCTGAGGATCAGCCTCCCGAAGACATTTCCTTTAATTAACGGGACAGGTTAATTATTATAAATTGTAGGGAGAACACAATACCAAGTGAACTTTAATATCAGTTTGTCTAAGACGGAAGCATTTTCTCCCGACGAAGATGCGGGTCACAAGATGCCGCTTAGCAGCGGCCCGGGACAAACAACAACTCTCGCGGGACAAGCGCACTTCGTCTGGCGTGACCCGCAACGGTCACCCTGCGATGTCTATCGAGCGTGATGAGTGCGAAGGCACGCCCTTCTCGTTTTTCCCGAGACGACGTTTGTAAACACGCCGTTTACCAACAAACAACATTTTCCGACGTCATGCAGAGGAAAAATGTGAAGGAAACTAAAGATCCATGTCGCTGGACCATGGCTAACCACTGGGCATCACGCGAGGAGATGGCAATTTTTCATTTGAAAAAAAAAGGGCCGATTCACCTACTAGCGTTGTTGTAGTCGTAGTGTAGTAGTGTAGTAGTAGTAGTGATCTGTAGGGGGGGGGGACACAGCGAAGGAAAGTTAAACGCCCCAGGATTTTAAGTGCGAAACACACGGAAGCAGGAAGTAGTCGATACCGGCGGCTTTGTGGTTAAGGTGAAAGGTTCGTGGAACGTATGGATTCGGCCGACTACTGTCACTAAGCAAGTGGACGGCGGGGCCGAGAATACGCGTGCGAGTCTATTGCGGGGACCTGGAGGGGGGCGCTAGTGGACATAGTGGACAATGAATGATATAAAAACAAATTATCTTCATATGAAAAGAAGAAAGGTTAACAAGACGATACGTGGCCAGCTTGCGAAACGTATCCTAGATATATATATATATATATTTATTTATTTATATAGATGAATGACAAAGGCGTTAGTGACGAACTTGTATTGTGGGCAGCTAGGCTGACCGAGTGGGTTTGATACACCCGAAAAAAAAATCCGGTAAGAACGGCCTTCGCTAAAACTGACACTTGACAATCGGCGATCGAATTCTCGCTGCTCGAATTCTCCCGAGATGTTCACACATGGATTTGCACGCATCGTCCACGATAAGAAATGACAGTTAATGATCATTGTTGACTATATCATTAAGGACAGCACAAGGTATTAGCTCAGGGTAAAAAATACTCAATGCAATCCTCGCTGAGATATTGTAGCTCTGCCAAGAACTTGCCTACGAATTGCGGGTTTCCGACCCCGAGATACTGAGATATATATATATATATATATATATATTACACTCTGTAAGTTGGAGACCATGTGAACACGTACAGTATGCGAACAACATCAGTCGTGTACATGCTCGATTCTTGCCTTAGTTCGGGAGTCACAAGACAGCAAAAAATCCCTATGGGAAATCACCTTCGATGGGACTCCAAGCCGATAATACTACACTAGGGGATATCGAGATAAAACTCGCAATGCAAACGTGAGCCGGACGTGTGTGCCGGCGTATCCGAAAATCGGCTAGCTCCACAGCGAGGAGTCGGAGGAGATGTTTGGCGGATCCGGGGGTGTGCGTGATTCGTGTCTGTTCGATTCAATGTTCTACTCCATAACACGACACGCATAGACCTCTCTCTCTCTAGCTCTTTAGCTCTCTCTCTTTTTTGTCAGATACAGGCACACTAATCTTGTTGACCCTTTTTGGTTGGAAAATTGTTGCGCTCCCCTTTGGCGGAATCACTTCCCGGCGTTTCCCCCATGATTTTTCCTCTCGGCATTTTCTGGTGTCGCTTTCTGCTGTAGTTGCTCTGCCCATGGCTCCTCATCGTTGTCCGCCGCCGCCGCCGCCACCCCCGGCACCCCCGCCAGCCTCAGCTATCGTGATCCCCTCCCTTTTACTCTTTTGGAAATCTGAGTCGGCGGCCGGTGAAAACTAGGGGGGTGGGGGGTGGGGGTGGTCAAAACGATTTTTATGCGATTAGACAAACCGGCTGGAGGAGAGCGCCGGCGACTGAATTCGCGTCGTCAGCAGCCAGATCGCTGGACGGACTCACTGGTGGATAGCCGATCGGACTAGCATGAGAGCTACCGATGCAGGCCGCACCGGCCAGCAAGCCAGCAAGGTAGGCAAGATAGCTACGCCGGCTGATATGGGGGTATCTGGCCGTAGTCGCCGTTACAACTGCTCAATAAACCCCGCAAGACTACTACGCCACCCCCCGCCCCTCGCCCCCCCGCCCCTTTTCTATTCTATCCCCGATTTTACAAAAATCCAAATTCAACGAACGAATTTAACGGCCGCTTGACGTCACTACGCCGGCTACCGTCGACGCCACTCGTAGTCTACCGCCACGATTAGGACTAGCTATACTGCGACAACAACAGCAACAACAACTCAGCAACAACAGCAACAACAACAACAACTCAGCAACAACAGCAACAACAACAAGCACGCAGTGGACCGCCGCCAGTGGCCCGAGTGGTGACTGCTGCCCGATGACGCGCTGTTGTCAGCCCGCAGTCAGCGAGTCTATCACTGAACGGATCATCACTCGTGGAGTCGTTCGCCGGCCGCTCGTTCAGACGGTTGGCACAACAGTTCCAGGGCTGGTGGTCACACTGTGCTTTGAAAAAGCTCTTCTTCGACTGACTCGCCAGAAATGAGGAACGCTTGGTCAGATGTTGCCACTGCCGCCGCTGTTATTTTGCCTTTACGATTTCCTCTGGGCAACGTGGAGAACAGCAGCGTTTCCTGGGAACTGAACGCAGAATGTCAGAAGCAAACAGAATGGGCTTTTCAATTCGGAGCTGGCTCGGTGCTTGGATATATGCAAAGTATATGGAGAGGAATCCTTCTCGGAAGTCGATGTTGTGAGTTGCGGGTAAAACCATTAATCGTCGGATGACCATTGAAAAGCGGCGTAATCACCGTATAATAAAGGTGGAGGTAGGAGTTTATTGGTTTATTAAAGGAACTGCAATTTTTTTCATTGGTTAAGTTCGTTCTTGTTCTTATATGTGTCACGAGGTCGTGGGACAACTCGAGCTTGCCTTGGCGCTTTTAACGACCAGAAAGCTTGGCCGCTCAAGCTATCGGCATAAAAGTCGTAACAACATTATATACACAGCTAATTCCCCCCATACCCCCCAGAATCCCTAGAAATAATTCCTAGCTACTGTATGTTTGAATAAAACACTTCATTATACACACAATATATATATATATATATATATATATATATATATAGTAATCTACAAGAACTAATAAACCTGAGATATGTCCATGGCTCGGGTCAATTAAGACCTATCTCGATCCCTCTACTGGGAGAGGCTTCGTCATCTACTGTAGTGAACAACAGACATTAGCCAACGCTCCCTTGGATCAAGGAGTACCGTGACAAAATTTGAAGGCCGGCTCACAACGGGAACTAAACGATTTTTTTCTTTTTAGAGAGCTGTCATAACATATCGAGAACTTGAGCACGTTTTGAGGCATTGCACTTTCGCTAATTAACCAATACGGCCATGTCTAGTGTTGTGATCCAATCAAGAAACAAGCCCCGATGCCCTGTGGCTTGTGATAGTGTGGAAGCAGACGTCTGAACAATTCTCGTTTTCGTTAGAGCTCATACAGACTTTCGTTCTGCGGTCTAACAATGGTCTAACAATGCTCTTCGTTGACGGATTTCAGAGGACGACGAGGGTCAGCCGTCCGAAGCGCTGATTGTCGGAACAGTCGCAAACGGCGGCGCCGTTGTCGTGGGTCCCCGAATATCGGATGACTCCGGTATTGGGCCTAACGGAGGTACCGCAGTGAGTGCTATCGCGGGCGGAGCTTCGCTGAAGCGATCTCTACACATTGACATACCGAATTCGAGGCCTGTCATTTCACGTGCCAGCTCCTACGGCGGATCGGTATCTAGCCTGCCGATCACACCAAAGGGTGGAGGTCTACGCCAGATTGGGCCCAGCGACAGGTGTGTGAAGTATATACAACGTGTATTAGGTACATACACATATATATATATATATATATATATATATATAGATATATATATACGACTATAGCATTTACGACATGCAACGGACATACTGTGTGCGTTCATTTCTCGGTGCGTTCATACTGTGTGTCATTAGGTGGACATTCGATTAACGAAATTAATTGGCTTATTTGGAAAAGTAAAATCTTCTATTTATATATGTATATATATATATATATGCGGTTGCACCTCCAGTTACAAGTGAGACCGCAGCGGGCTCAAGCTCTAAATTAAAAAAAATATATATATATACATATGTATATATGTGTATGTGTTTGAATAGAAGCATTTCCAAATATTGCATTCATATTATGTATTTGACGGGAGCACATAAATGGTACGGTCTTTATTATCGGTCCCTTTTGTTATGTGAGACTGTTTTCTTATTTTTTTTTCCACACGTACGGACGGACTCCCAATTATAAATCCAATCCAAGTTGACTAATCCCCATCCTCCACCGCAACCTTTGGGTCCTTGGACGGGATGAGGGTCTCAATCCATTTGTGATTTATAGGTTCGCATTTTCCAAATGTCTTCTCGTTGGAGACACCTGAAAAACAACTGTAATAAAATCGAATAATAAATAGTAGAAAGAGCATGAATCAAGGATAGGGCCCAACCGCAAACTAGATCAAATATTGCGCCATACTAATTAATAAAATTGTACAAAGAGGGGTCCAGCCTGAAATCGTTGCTGAGCTATCTCCGATACCCTACCCACCGTCACTGCTCGTACAACGAAATTAGTACAAACGTGGAAAAATTCGAAACATTCACCAACATTAAGTGAGCTATATATATATATATATATATATATATATATATATATATATATATATATATATAATTGAAAATCTAACGATGCTACAATCTACTAATTGCAATTAGCAGGGATTCGCTCGTGATCATTTTGAGTGCATTGTACTCGAAGCTGCTAATTGTCCTCGGCATCTGCTTCCCAATGGCAGAGGTCATCTCGAGACGGATCCCACCGGCAGTTTACGAGGTACGCTTCACACTATCATTCATTCCTTCCTAGAACGCTTAAACATGCAATTTCTACTAAGGCTGTATCTACCTCGAATCCCGTTAGAATCCGCCGACAGCTACTGAGAACACGCTGTTTGGGCCGTCAGATCACGACAACTAGAGATAACCACTTGGTCAGAATGTCTTGAGATTGTTCACAACGCTTGGGGAGGGAGTTGCCTTTAATTAAGCTTGGCCCTTAAAAACCAGTCCAATGCCCGAAGAAACCGCTCCCGGTCGCCCCTCTAGATCCTGCCATCTAGTCTGCTCTCCGCGACATACATATCGAGAGGAGGACTTAACTGCGTTCTACAATACTGTATATCCGTCAATAAATCAAACACTTATATCTGTATAGTTTTTCATCAAATATACAGTATCTCATATACAATCGATCATAATTCAACAAGCGACCCACCTTTTTTCCTCCCTTGCGTTTGAGACCTTGGGCGGGCACGGGCCTCTCACTGCGAACTTCCTCGAAGGGGTCTACCATACGTTGATCCGCGCTACCGGGGACAAGCGCGCAGGTTCTTTCCTTGTGCAGCGCCTGTCCCTCGCTGTGAGGCAGAGAGGCAATGCCATTGCCTTCCTCGGGACATTGTCGACCTCACCCCCCCCCCCCCATAATCCTTAGAAATAATTCCTAATTATTGTATGTTTGAATCGATCATAATTAGTACATCATATCATCCCTCAACCGATAGTGTTCGACATGATGGATTCCATCGAAATTTAAGCTAAGTATATATATATATATATATATATATATATATCATAAACAAGCATCACACGATACTGGCATTAATTTCTAACATGTTTTTCCCGCTGTTTGCTCCATTCGCTTTGCAGGGCTTCTATTTGTATCTCTATTTGGGTAGTATCTTCTTCTTGCTGTTTATGTACTGCTTCGTATTCCCGAAGCAGAAGGCCAATAGAGCCCCTCGGCGGACCAACTCACGGATCTCCGAATACACAGCCTCGATGCTGGACAAATTTCGGACGATCACGAAGACTAGAACGGACAAGTCGAACAGGGTGCCCGCTTATGAGCTGAAGACATCGCATGCTGGCAGTTTCTACTTGAGGTAACGCCTGTTTGTCGAGAGAGGATCTCTGTAAAAGTATACACAGGTCAACCAGCTTCAACCGTGAAGTCTTTGCCGTAACGTACATATATATAAATATATATATGTATATATATATATATACCTAGAGATTTAGAGCTGACAGATATACGCAAAATGTACACAGCGGTACACTGTGTTGCTACCACGACTCAGGATGTTGCTTCGCTACGTCAATGATATTACTGATGAATGATTATTAATAGGAGCCCACCCATATCACCCGTCGATTTATGTGAACATCGATCCAGAAGGAACCACACAGGCTCGCTAACAATCTCTATGTCAATTCGTATTGTTACTGTAGATTAGGCGCCGTGGCCTTCGGGACTGGCAGTATGATCTATTCGGGACTCGAGTTCGGCCAGTTCTTCGAGTACGAATCAACGGACCAGTGCAGTATCCTCCACAATCTCACCCCAGCAACTCGAATGGCGTTCACATTTTTCCAGCTCTACTTCATCTTCATTAATTCGCGCGTCGCAATTAACAGGTGAGAGGCGAACGGGGGAATGGACGTCAGCTAAAGCGTATTATATTGCAGTTCCGAAAATAAACTTGATTTTGAAACTTGAAAAGCGATCTTACGAGAGGCGAATCACGTTCAATCAAGTTCTACTGTTTCCGAACTGAACTTCACTCTAATCCCTTGACTGTAAGAATCTGAAGGTAAAGATAACGCTTTATTGGTTTATTAAAGGAGCTACAATTTCACAATGATTAAGACTTTCTCTTATATGTCCTCGTCACACAGCGGGGCTCGAACCTGCGTCCTTTGGCTTCCGACAGCCGAACGCCACAGGTTCGAGTTGTCCCGCGACCTAGTCACGACATATAGGAGAACTTGAGGTTTTGTTATGGGTTTATTAATAAACCCATAACAAAACCTCGAACCTTCAACCCCGTTTTTTACGTGTGATAGAAACGCTTTCCGCTGAATTAATTTGTGTTTCTGTTGTTATTGCTGTTGTTGTTGTTGTTGTAGGTTCACGACACTGGCGCGTTTTGGTTTAATGCACATGATCTCAAGCAATCTCTGCGTGTGGCTACATGTACTCATCCAGGAGACGAAACACCAAATCATTGACCTCGACAACGACGCCCAGCTTCCACATGCTGCCCGGGCGGAATCTCTCGGATCGGCGAGCGTGGACACGAACCACTCGGATAGTGAGCTGCCAGGTGTAGCACACGCTGTCAAAGAGGCGGTCGTCCACGTACAGCGGGTTCGTCGATCGTTCCCCGACATCTACTGCGGTCAGAGGGCGAACATTATGGGGGAACTGGTTCAGAATGCTTCGCCCTTCCTGTTCCCGTGCACAATCGAGTACAGCCTGATCTGCGCAGGTGTCCTGTATATCATGTGGAAAAATGTCGGCTCGTCGAAGATCGTGTTCAGCGATACGGCCTCGGTGACGACGTACGGTGGCCGCCAGAGGCACTACTACCAAGTCGATTGTGCCAAGGCGAACAAGGGCCTCTTTACTGGCCTGCTCGTTCTTGTCCTATCGATCATTAGCCTGATATTGTTCTTCGTCCTGATCAACAAGCCGGGCTATCGCAATATCGCTGTTCTTGAGGCGCACATTGCCGAGCTCGTCGTCTACGTGCTGGCATCGCTAGCGACAATCACGGCGCTCGTACAGGTCCGCGAGCTGCGCTACAACCGCTCGCGGAATCTTGATCTCGAGTCGATCCTGCTCATTGTCGCTCAGAGTGGCCTATACCTGTATAACGTATTCAGCATCATCGGCGGCCACTTCGATGCTGGCGACAGCACGATGTTGGCCATACTTACCGCGTTAGCCTGCCTGATACAGGGCTCCCTTCAGACAATGTTTATTCTGGACGCGTCGCGTCGGTACGTGGCTAGCCACGACCAGGCGGAGCGGAAGCCGGGCAGAGAGATGGTGACATTTTTAATTTTGTGTAATTTCTCCATGTGGGCAATTAACACGTTGGAAACGCGGCGTGCCGACTCGAATCCCGTCCAGATGCATTTCTACGGCTTCTGGGCATGGACAATTATAACGCACGTGACAGCTCCGCTCGTCATATTCTTCCGGTTTCATTCTACCGTCTGCCTCTGTGACATCTGGAAGCGGGCGTATAAGGTTAAGTCTGACTATCTTACTTAAGCGGAAACAGCAACAACAAAGAAAAATTACAGAGCCATGTTCAATCGCCTTTGATATCTAGCCTCAGCATGTTATATGATATGCATCAAATCCCATTATACAATTGAACGAAAGGGGACCCCGACAGTTCTCATAGTAACTAATGCCTAAAGGTTCAGAGCCGTGAGGTCTGGACACCATAGGGGATCAGAGCTGACGGGTCAGCTCAACGAATGAGGTAGGAATAAAAAGAGCCAAACTGTATCCACACAAGGTTCATTTCGATGGTGTTATGCATAGAGGAATTGAATGTTGCCACATAACGTCGGTGAGTACAGACGAACAGCATTGTGCCCCCTACGGACGAACGGCAAAAATATATAATCTAAATATAGACATACGCTAGGCGTTTTTTCTGGAATCATACTATCTTTTGATGAAACCGTTACCTTGTTAAAGGACTATTCGAGAAGCATTCGAAGGTTAGTCATTACCAAGCACAATGTGTTGAATATTGCGATCGCTACCGGGCGTTTTCTGTTGATGATTGATCCTATTATACACACAAAAGAGATACACAGAAAAGCGCCGATCGAATTGAACTCGACCTCATAATCACCGGGGGGTCAATTAATATCAGCTGTTTGAGTACAATGCTGATGGGTGATATATGTAAAGTATATACAGGGTGTTTCAATAAATCTGCGCATCTATCTGCAACAGTATGGCTACTGTACGCTACGATGGACGAATACAGAATACTGAAGCCACTGCGTTTGTGAGGACAGACGTATTAATGTCATAGTGTTACTACTGTTATTGTCGAGCCCCCGGGGGTGTCTGGCCTGGGGTTGCACCTTCATCTGCCGTCCGACTTCGGCAATCGAAGCTGACAGACGTAGCTGCCCACACGGGGGTGTCGAACCCCGTACACAGTCAATGCACACATTTGTATTTAAAGGGGTTGTCCGTCTTATGAAGCGTTATACCGAAAGCAGCTATACCCCGGCCTGCGTCAATGAAGGCTGAGAATCTGTCCGGAATATTTACCATTACTACTATGATGATGATGATGCTGATGATGATGACGATGATGATGATGATTATTATGATTTTTATTAAACTATTATTTTTTTTATCATAATGCCTTGTGGCGTATGTTGATCGCAAGGAACGCATCAAGTGTTGAGATGATTTTGCGTGACAAAAAAAATCGTGTCCGTGTGACCATAAAATACTCGTTTACACTTACGTCACTTAATGCGCCTCATGTCGTCAGGTTAGGTTCGAAGTTTGAACACTGACGTCTGTCGCGTAATCGAACGTGTATGTCTTATGGAAAATTAGCATTGTCACCGTTAATTCGCTGGATCATACACGAGATACTGGAGACATCGGAGAGGGTCTGTCGATATTTCTCGCTTCTTCTACGGGCTATTTCTTTTTTTTTTAATTTATCAAATAGCTTATTTTATTCGTGCTCTATCCAATTAGCATGTTACCTTCCACTTTTTTTTTCGGATATTCTCTTTTCATTGTAAACACTATTTCTACCCGTTTGGCAGCTATTCATTGCGCTAGACGGCTTTTCGATGATTGTTATCAACGTTCGACTGCTAAACGTCCTGCGCGTCCCAGGGAAGAACGACGGCTGGATCATTCCGTCGCCGCCTCCCGGATCACCGATTCGCCACCTCCGGGCCAGCCGTGTGTGTGTGTGTGTCAACGGTGTTTTTGCTATAATTTATTTACAAAATCAATCATATCGTGTACATACTGTATAAATATGAATATTATATTACACCTTTTTTTGTTCCCCTTATATAATATCATACTGTACTTGAACATTCAAAATAAACTCAACTCTCAATGAATTACAACAGAAGTTGAGATGAGCCATGTGCGTGTGTCTTGCTTTGACTTGGTATGTAATACCTTGAAATGTGTTTACAGGTTGAGCTTATAAAATAGGACTGTACGCTTGTAGCTTACGGGCCGCTGGGAGACGGGGTATACATATTTATGTATATATTTTTTCTTTTTACTATACATATTCGGGCATCCCATTCGAACTGTCTGTCAGCTTTATTTACACACCGATTCCAGCGCTCTGAGAGTTTTGAGATAGCCAAATGTTTACCATTCGCATTTCCATTTATAATTTCGTTATCTATTGCTTTTTTGAGTAAGTCGACGTTTGCATATGGAACCTCACCTATTGCATTCTTTAATGCATGGAAAAAACCATAATCACATGGGCTTAAATCAGGAGAATATGAAGGTTGAAGCTCAATATTGTCCCCTCCATCCAGGCCGTAATTACAGCAGTGCGGTGAGGTCTGGCATTGTCGTCGAGTAACCTCACTCGGTGCTGTCGATACCCACGCCATTTGTTCATCAATCTCGTTAAGAAGTCGAGATATCGGGGAGCATTGAGTTTTTCTTTTGCGGCTAATAATTCTTTATAGCAAACGCCCTTGATATCCAGGGCGAGTATAATCATCACCTTTCGTCCGAATCTATCTGGCACTGCCACAGACGTTGCCGCTTCACCTTGTCGGAGCCACGGTTTTGCTTGATCCTTCTCAGGGGGTCTATCCAGGCTAATCCATGACTCGTCTATCGACACGGTGTGTTCTAAGCGACTGGTTTGTTGCGTATAAGTCTTCAAATTAAAAGTCGAACACTAGTAAAAGAGAACTCCGGATATGTATGTATGTATATATATATATATATTTATTTGATGGCAAACAAATTATTTACAGATTGCAAAATATGTACAATATTCTTCAGAACGGTGTCGTCCGATCGCGGGGGTGAGCGACCCGTATCTAATTATCTGCGTCCTGCAATTGCTAGTCATTAGTAGACATTCT
Source organism: Stratiolaelaps scimitus (assembly GCA_019614645.1). NCBI lineage: Eukaryota > Metazoa > Arthropoda > Arachnida > Mesostigmata > Laelapidae > Stratiolaelaps > Stratiolaelaps scimitus. The sequence continues at coordinate 1,290,778 of JABWDB010000032.1, read as the reverse complement.
ATTCTAGTTCTCGAGTTGTAATTACACGATTGATTGTGGCAAACGTATATCCAAGTATTAATTTGGCCTCTGTTGGGTCTTACCCTTCAAAAGCTGCCACATAGAGGGTGTAATAATTAAAAATATTAACCACACGCCAACCAAAGTAGATATTCTTAACTCGACTATGAGATTGGGTTCCACCCAACTCTTGAATGTTTTCCGACCCGTCGAATCTGTGCGGCACAGTCGTAACTCGTAAATCGAGAGAAATGAACTTGGTTTAACACTATATCTTCTAGGGCGGTAGCCTGGCCGGCTAAGCCTCTCTGGCCGTAACAAGCCGGAGGACGCGGGTTCGAATCCGGCGGCGACACATATCGAGAGAACTTCAGCGAAGTCAACAAACTGCAGTATCGTTAAAAATTCGAAGACCTTTGCGTTGTATCTCTGGCACCCCGCCAGCATTAGAACACTGCGATAGTCTCGGCAGGGAACGCATGAACAGGACTTCGCATAACGGTTAGAAACGACATTGCACCCGAGGTCTCAAAGTTCTGTTCGTTCAGTTTTGCATCTGGACCATTGAGTCAATGTCGTAATTTTTACATCTCAGCATATTGTCATATTGCCAACCTGTTGTCAATAAATATGCTCGAATATATATATATATATATATATATGTAGTATTCATAATAATACAAACTATAAATACCACTATATATAATGTATGAACTATGTTTGCCACAATTGTCACCGACTCTCAATTTGAAAATGATACATGACTTACAGTTTTAATATTTATGTTATTGATTAAAATGAACTCGACCCGCAGAGTCCCATCATCGGTACATATGTTGAATCTATGCTGTTCACCTATGGACAGTATCCACGTCACCATCTAATATTATGGCTGCCACACACTCGCTAGGAAGTTGAACTTTAGCCGGCCTCAATCGGAACTCGATTCACAACTTAAATTCATCAAGTTGTTACTGTGCATTACCATGTTTATTTGTTGAGTGTTTGGGGTATGGACGCCCTGTGCTAGTTTCCTATCGTCAGCGTTAACTACTCATAGTACTACGCTCCGAACTATCATCGAAGCGATCCCATGTCCAAAGAACGGGATCAGGATACCTACGAGGTAAAGACGCACATCATCTCAGATCCTGAGGTGGCAGGTGACGTTGCAGTGCAAAGAGAAGTTTTCCGTGTGCTTAGCCGGCCCATCGGCGTCGATAACAATGTGTGCTCACGTTATTAATTCGAGTGGTCGCCCGGAACAATGTGGCGCTCTCACGAACCAAGAGCAAGGCCGCTTTAAGTTAAGGATCCCCAGAGAAGTAAGTGAAAATGAAACTAGACAATAGCCAACTTCAGAAGTTGCAAAAATCGAAACAGGATAGCTCGAAAGATGCGTAAACAAAACACAAAACACAAAAAAATATATATATATATGGCGCAGTAGGCCAGTGGCTCATTCTTAGTCACCTCGCGTAGTTAAGCTGCTGTTGTAGGCTATTGCGAGAAGATTTTTGTAGGATGTGATTAAGGGGATCCCCTTCAGGCCCTGACCTGCCCGGACCACCGGGGATAGGCGCGCCGGGTCCTTCCTTCTGCAGCGACTTTTCCTCGCTGTGCACAGATGCAACGAGGCAATGCAAACCAACGCCTCCCTCATAGGACCGTGACCAGGACCTCAGGCCCGACGGCCTTACACCCCCAACTGTCCCCTACTGCGTCACTAATTCTTGTACAAAATGCAAACGGATACATGAACGTACTGTAATTTTGCACGCCTCATTCATTTTACGCTAGCTACAATACCATCGTGGCTATGCTTTGTACATAAATACTATGCATTGGAATAACTAAATATGTCCACTACGCAATATAATATTTAACATTCTCATCACAACTTGAATACACCGACGCTACGGCGTTGTCTAACTTACAGACGAAAGCTTTCACGGAGTGGCCCTGCCTCGTGTGACCGTTTGAATGTCTTCCCGGACACGATTCTAACTAATTAACCGCCGTTTGTCTGAAGGGGCTCCATTGTGCCAGCGCTCCCCTGGAAATCGTCAACTGTTGTTTACGATAGCTCGAAACGCCGTTAGGTGCGAGCTCAATAGCCCAGGATGACGTGAATAGGTCTGCTTTTTTTCTTCTATCGTTCAAGCTGAAAACCCCTTTTCTCTCAGTCTCCGTCGTAAACCTAAACAAGACCTCGCGAGCATTAAATGCATCCTTAATCTAGAACGAGTCGTAGAGTCGGAGGATATCGCCTATGCAGAGTATCGCAAATGGAACAATTTCATTCTAAATGGAACAATTTCACCTTGAAGTGAAATTACATGCTGGTACTGCGCCGTGGGGGGGAGGTGGAAGGCCTTACGCCTAGTCTGAATTAACAGCCACTATAAGTTGTCCATGTTATGAAGCAATGCCGATAACAGCGTTCGGCAATCGGAGGCGCAGCACGCACGGGTTCGATCCCCGCCGTTACACATTTACATTAATTAGTTGCTGATCGACACGAACGTGTATAGGGGGCAGTTGATCAGGCGATAATATTAAAGGATTCACTATTCACATTTCACAATACACTAAACAAAAAAACATAGGAATTACGAAAAAATCAACACTCGGTGACAACAGCAGAAGGCATTATTTTACAATATCACTGATAGAAATTAGCACGAAATCATTCCATGATATCGTGTGTCCTAAAACAGCCTGTCTTCAGGGCACATATTAGGGTTTCAGGTTAGGTGTAGGGGGCCGAGCCTCCGGGTGGCCTGGCGGGTGCGTTCGTGTGCGTCTACCTTGCAACCGCAGGAGACACGCAGTTGCTCTCACACGGTTTCGATCTGGCCCCCGGTGCACATTCGCATTTAGGGTTAAGGTCGCGTCTTCGGAAGCAATGCAAACAGCAATTCCCTGGACGCTAAATGTTTCAGGCTGAGAGTTGGCCTGAAACATTTCGATTAGGTACCGGCGTAGGTATCGTTATGCCTTTCACGCTATGGGTGTGGGCGGAAATGCATCGTAGACTTTATCTGAGGATATACTTCTTGAAGAAGGCACAGTTCTGTTCGTGAGGACCCCGTCCCTCCGTCAGTGGTCCAGTGTCAATCTGCATGTAGAGTGGCTTCTTACGCTTATAGAGGGGCCAGGGTCGGCCCCCAGCAACGGCTGGCGGAGAGCTGGAATAGAACAAATTCGAAAGCCAAGATCGTCTTGTCAGAAGCACATTGGTGGAATCATCGACAGTGCCAAGTTTCAGAAACTCCCCGAGCAATATCTCTCGAGAGAGGCAGGCATATGTTCGGAGTTGTCAAACAGACAGAAATGTTCGCCGACTCACCCCTCCTTGATAAACGTGATCCAGATGTCCATCATTTTCTTGGACAGCTCAACCTCCTCAGGCGTAAACTGATCGGGGAATCTCAGTGGCATTCCGAATGCAAATTGTATCTCGTCAAAATGCGCCACTCCTAAAACAGGCAAAGGGAATAATCAACGTGTTCGTCTATATTATGATTTAATTTCTAATTAACCTCGCCTCGAGCAGTAACGAAGAAAATGCTCTCTCTCTCTCTCGCTCTCTCTCACACACAGTAAGTCTAGTGTATAGGCTCTCGTTACAAGTGCAATGTCAACAAGGAACATTGCATTGTGAGTTGGCCACGATAGTATCAGTCTCCCCTCAAGCCCTTAAGGGCACACAAGTACAAGCAGAGATTCGAATTATCTTGACATCTGTAGATATTCACTTCATTCATGGACGAGTTCCTTATTATTCTCATATGTATATGGCTTAGAAGAATATGAATATTCACATATGTATGCCAACAGCATTGGAGAGGAACGCACAGCTAAATTTGTGAAAATAGCCGGCCCTAACTATGGTAAATGGTAAATGTTTATGGGTTTATTAAAGGAGCTGCAATTTTATAATGCTTAAGCTCTCTTATATGGTTTACGTATAATGGACTACTCTAGGCATTTATCTGTTAATTCATAGATATAACAAACACACACACACACACATATATACATATATATATATATATATATATATATATATATATATATATATATATCTCGATAGTGAAAATGCTTTTGGGGGCTGACACTCAGAGCCTTGATCATCGATCTCGTCCACAATACTACTGGTTGCTCTGCATGGCTTCCTTCACAAAGGAAGACGCGCGTTCAATTTACTTCCTCTTTTCCCTAGGTTGCACCTACCGAGCCAATCATCCCAGTACGAATTGCTTGGTCTGTGGTTGAACAGATAAAAGTAGACGTCGTTACCGAAATCGGCAAGATGCTCCCCAAAATACACCGTCGGACAGATCTGTAGGTAGTCCCCTATGGCGTCGATGAACGCCTGCCGAACGCCGGCGTAGTCATTGTTGTCAAGCTTGTTGAAGTAGTGATCTCGTATATCGCGCGTGCCCGACCGCAAGATGTACTGGAAGAAGAAGATCATGTACAAGGAAGCTTCATCGCGGGTGATGTTCGGAAGGGGTCCGCGCATGAAGATCTCGGGCATGGTGTTCGCCACAAAGATCGAGCCCTCGTCACGATTGACGCCCATGAAGACGTCGACGTCCTTGAAAAAGCCCTGACGCATTGCGTCCTTAGGTCGAAGAGGAAGGAATTGATCGCCCCAGCGTGGGTGATAGGTCAATACTCGTTTGCCAAGAAGCTGCAAATAGCATTGGTTCGTTAGTTTTCACACTACTGTCTATGGGTGGTTGTGGTTAAAGTCGGCTTAATCGTTACGGACATCCATATAATGAATATATACAATGCAATAGAAAGATTTGGCTCATTATTAACGGAACTGCGTTTTTTTTGTTTCACATCGCGTAAGCTCTCGATAGATCATAGGTCGCGAGACAACTCGAGCCGGAGGCCAAGGACTTTTTCCAACAGTCAAGAATTTACTCCAATACATATATACAATAGCTAAGAAGGTGCGCCATCTCGAATCTCCGGGTCAATCATTCCTCAATTGCGGATTACAGGTAAAGGTAGACATCATTGCCGAAATTGGAAGGGACCCCGCGCGAAGTGCACCTTCGGACAGATCTAGAGGTAGTTCCCCTGATCTGGCCTGGTCAATGAATGCCTTATAATAGAACTTCTTGAGCAATGTAAAACGACTGCAGCTCCCGTGGAACAAAAAACCAATCCATCTTCACCCGGTTTTGTTTACGAGGGGAGAAATGTGTTCCACACGAACGGACAACACCTCTTTATATATGGGGGTCCAGCAGTGTCAGACTCGGCATAAATTGACGGCTAGATAGACTACTGGCGTTACCGACTAAAACTCCAGCTTTTCAGTCGGTCTGGAAGTCCCAGCATAGCAGCCTTTTTTTGTGCACAACTTTCTCTTTCTTTTATAATGAACAAAAAGAGGACAATCATTTGAGAAGATTCGTTTGAGCTAGCAGAGACGATCGAGTGGACAACATCTCTATTTGCCTGGCACTCTCTACAGTTACGACTACCACAACTCACGTATTGTCTGGAAATTCAGGTCTAATTTAAGTAGCGGAACTGTATTCATTGGTTGTCGATAAATCGCAATCACCTGCACCATGGCCCTTCGAGCAGAAGCAGAGGGGCAAAGAGCATTAATTCATATACAATACTAAAGTCAGGACACAAAATCGTGCGCTCAATGTTAACCCATTCAACACAATGTTGGCTGTTACCTCAAGGGACTTCGTATACATCTCTTCAGCATCAACTTCGGTTAGACATTCGATGACAAAATCACGATCCGTCTCGAAGTTTCTCGTGCGATTAGCACAACCGAAAATCTCGGCGAATTCGTTCGCCTTCTTGGGTCCATCGATTGTGTTATCAGGGGTGTCCCACAGGGGACTACCAGAGTGCATAATGACTCGCTTTATCATGTATCTGTAGGAAGCATATAAGATAGGACACAATCATATGAAATGAGAGCATGTCTCGGTATATATATATAGATATACTTCTTATACTACATCATTTATTCACACGATATTCTGTTACACATATACCTGGTTACCTAGATAAAGTGGTACAAAGCTGAAAGCGATAATTAACAGTGACCCCCCTAATCAACGTGTACGGGGGTCACCTCGTGTAAACGGGGCATATACATACACAACTTAAGTAAACATATTTAGGTTTGTCGACGGACCAAGGATAACAGGCCCAACAGGCACCGTCGTGGTCCTGAAGGAGGCGATGGCCTTGCCACACTGCACAGCGAGGAAAAAGCGCGTTTGTCAAGTAGCTACGCGTGTCCTTACGCTTGACAACTGGACTCGCCATTGAGAATGACATCTGAAGTGCTGCTGGCGTGTTCGTTATTATTCAGAGGCAATTTTTTGCCTTGGCAGAAACCATCTCTCGATGATGACCTTGATAAAGAAACCTTTTTGCCCTCATTTTGACGATGTCAAAAATTCTCAAAAATTTACCTTCTATGACCAATTCGACAAATTACCAGTGTACACCGATGGACTCAACTGTATGCCTGAGTTATGACTAATTAATCGTATCATGTAAAATGACATATGTTCAGTGTCGAAAAAACTGAATCAGAAATGACACACCTCATCTTTGAGTCGAAATCTTTCTCGATACTAAAATTCGAGTCGTTAAGCAGGGTCAATAATTAAAAGTGGCTTCTCCGTCAATTCATCACCCCTGCTTGTGAATAATTCAATTATTTGATTCAATAATTTTATAATATATTTGTTCATTTCTACGTTCGCACCTCCCAAATGTATCGTTCCAACACCTAACGAATATCATAGGAATTGTTAGGAATTGTGAATATCGTTCACAATGCCGACGCTTCTATATAAGCAGATACATCAGAGCTGATGTACGACAAGATATGCATGATAGATACGCGTGTAAAGGTATGAGCATATTGTAGTTTGAGCAATATTCTGTCCTAGTGTTCTAGGACTGTTACGTTGAAAGGAAAGGTTCACCCAGCAAACTATCTCGTACCTTTAACCATTAGAGAGAGAAAAGAGTATGTGTGTACAATGACAGGCTGCGAAGGCCTACGGGAGGCCCACAAGGCTTCATGCAAGAAGGCACCAATATCACGAGAGCGAAGGGTCATGGAACTTCACTTGGTGACTTACATTAAGCCTTGTGGGCCTCCCATAGGCCTTCGCAGCTTGTCCTTGTACACGCATACTCTTCTCTCTCTCTAATGGATAAAGGCACGAGATAGTTTGCTGGGTGAACCTCTAGTTTCAACGTAAGAGTCCTAGAACTAGGACAGAATTTTGCTCAAATTACAATATGCTCAACCTGTGCACATCCGAGTACCGCTGCCGTACCCCCACCTTCACTCAACCACGAACCCAAAGTGTGTTTTCCCTTCTTAAGAGTTAAGAAAGAACCTGAGCTAGAGGGGCGAGGAAAACCCAGTGGTACAGTGGTAACGGAGGAACATATATGTGCGAGACAGCTCAGTTCTGTGTCGCCAGTTTGTAATTATTATATATTCTTCTATTTTCCTTTTTCAGCCAAGCTTTATAGATTTATTTAAGGAACTTCATACAATGCTTAAGTTCTCTTATATGTCATGCAACGGGATTCGAACCTGCGGTCTATGGTATATACATATATGTAGTTTCCAGCTGAAATATAGATCAATATGTAGGAACGAAAGCTTTCAGGGACTTTTTCTTCTATTGTTTCGCCTCTTGTTAATTAGAGAAATTTCCTCGTTTATTTAATAGTACCTGCTCATTGGTGAAATGAGATGGAGTCCGACGGAGACAGCCCCTGCGGATTCGCCCATTAACACTATTCTGCTCGGGTCACCTCCAAAGTGTCGGATATTTTCGTAGATCCACCTGCATAATATAATGGAGGATGGAGAAGTTTCTGAGTTTTCAGTAAGTAATAATATTGACAAACACCGATAAGAGATAATGGTTTAGATTTGTCAGTAGATATATATGTGTATATATATATATATCGTGGTTATTGATCATGAGTCTATAAGTACTCACTAATTAGAGAAATAGTTGGGGACAGGTTTTTCTTGGCTGTTTCTTGCTACTACAAATTAATTTTCCTGGCAGACTCACAGCCAACATTGAACTTAGTCCACGGTACAACTGCTTTCGGCATAAGGCTTCATAAGATGGACAACCCCCTTTAAATGCAAATGTCCAACGGTGGGGATCGAACCCGTGCACCTACGCCCTCTCTTCCGATTACAACGCGCACACGAATGCAGCACCAGGCCACTGAGCTCGACAAAAGCGGACAAGCGGAGGCTAGCGACCTCGTACGATTGCTATGGCGCCTTACATAGAATAGCCATAAACGTTGAATCGCAATGTAGTCCAAAATGATGGTGGGAGCTAGTTACCTGATGGCCATCTGCTGATCATAGAGTCCCATATTCCCGGGGACATCGCGAACGTTGGCATTGAGGAAGCCGAGTGGCCCGAGTCGATAGTTCATGCTGGCAACGACAATATCGCCGCGAGACGCCAATGTTCGACCATCGTAAAACTCCCAATCGGACGAGCCGATGTTGAAGCCGCCACCGTAGATGAAGATTAACACGGTTTTCAAGGTTGAACAGTAGCGTCCGCGTCTACAGTTATCCGGTTTCGGGACAAAGGTAAGCTCGTTCTTTATTGGGTTGTTAATGGAAGTGCAGTTTTTTTTTACGAAGGCGTAAGAATCTCTCTATATATATTAGGTCATCACATCGCGGAGTGACTCGAACCTGCGTCCTCCGGCATTTTACAGCTGGAGACTTACAGACGCCGCGCTGTGAAAGGCTTTTGAAAGTGAGAGTTCAAATTGGGAATTATACAATACGCATATATATATATATATTCGGAGGGAGAATCTTTGCGGTTCTTTATCATCTTTCTTTATCTGAGGATTCTTGTCTCATAGTAATACCTAAAAGGTTAAGAGCTGAGGCCTCTCAGATAGAGGAACAGCTGAGGGTCAGCTCGAAAAACATTATTATATATATATATATATATATATATATATATAAGAAAGAATCAGCTAAAATATCAGTACTCTGGTCATATATATATATATACATATTTACACGCACATACAAAGCTTTGTGAGCTCTTACCTACCACCTATGGTAAAACATACTGATGTTATATTTATATACATGTTGTTATATAGAAATTGCTATCTAACAAAAGTGAATAAATTAATATGATGATGATTTGATTCATTGTAAGACTCAAGTTAAAATATCAGTTCTACTTCAATGACCAACTCTCTTGAACGAAATGAGAGAAATTCAATAAATTATATGAGATAAACGGCAACTCGAGCTATTGGAATATGTCAACCTATTTCGATAAATGCCTAATTAGTCTGGCAGCCCTACGATTTCGAATAAACCTATTGATTATATTTACTCGCCACTCAGCTATGTTTTAATTTATTAATACTAATATTATTAACCACTGAGTTCGTTCGAAGCAGGGTTGCACACTTATTTTACTCAATACTTGGCCCGAAATATTAATTAATTGGAAAGTGCTGTTAACTACCTTTTCGTTGCTGCATCTGATCCGATCCGTTTCCTAAATGCGATCCCATTTCCACTGGATTCTTCTTCTCGATGAATTGGCTCCCTACTTATAATGGTTAGCATCGACGGAGAAGGCTTAATTATTGAAAAATAGTTTGCACACACACATACATACATATATATGTATATATATATATATCCACCGGGATGGCGTAGGGGTAACACCGGGACTGGGAGCCACAAGGTCTCCGGTTCGAATCCCACACGGTGCATACAAATGGATGCTCTATATATATATATACCGGGGATAAGCGCGCAGGGTCTTTCCTTCTGCAACGCCTGTCCCTCGCTGTTCAGAGGGAGAGAGATAATGCCATCGCCTTCCTCGAGACAATGTCGGCCTCAGCCCCGGTCAAAGCTAATCCCCTCCCCAATAATCCCTAGAAATAATTCCTAATTATTGTATGTTTGAATAAATATATATATATATGGTTATTAACGGTCACGAATCCACATTATTCTAACCTGTAATGATTCGCTCTACCACTTTGATCGTATCCACAGCCATCGGTGTCCTCTTCGAGGTCACCCGCATGAGGTGGGCTCGGCGTCCAGATGTTTAACGTGAGGCAATCCTCGCTCTGAGGCTTCTTGGGGAACACCCATTGCCAATCGGCTGTATAGTTGAGCTGGTCGATGGAAAAGGATATAGCCAGGATATGATGAGACGAATTGTTGGTTTAAGCGTTTATTCATTGATATGGGACCAATAAATTGTTACTATACAACACTAACAGGAACAGCAACAATTTCAACAATAACTACTGCAACAACAACATTGTCAAATCTCTCCGTTACAATATAAACGCTACTGAGCAAGAGTCGTTCGATTCGGTTTCCGCGAAGGGGTAGTTTCTCAGGCGCACAAACATACGGATGTCGCTGGGTGCTCGCTTCTAGGTGGTAGTTTTTCGTTATTTATTAGGCAAATAATAGGCCTACGGGAAAAGCATTAATAAACTGAACGTCGATCAAACTCAAACGACAAAGTAAACATCAGTCGACTAATTAAACATCATTATTAATCAACCCGTAAACATGACGACAACCAAGTACCTGATGACACGGATGCCCGAACTCGAGGGCGTCGTATACGCCCGACCATCGTCTCACGCGTGAGGGCCGTCGAAATCTGAGTTATGAAGAAGAGGACTGAAGGTTTGTACACCTTTCCAATTGTGCTACTGAGTTAAACTTCACGTTATGTCATTAGTGTGTTTTTTTTTCCACACAGGTGGCCTTGCTACAACACACATATGCTATAAGTACGATAGAAGAATATATATTGGTTTGTTAAGGGAACTGCAGCATTTTTGACACTGCGCTTCAATTCTCGGCAAGTCACCAGCGTGTCACTCAAACTCGTTGCCTTCTTTCGGCACAGCCAGAGATTTACGGCCACCGTCGAAGCCGCCCCCTGGATGCGGTGACGGCTAAAATGTATTCAGCGGCAGTTAATAGTCTTCAATGGGGCAGGATGCAGAATCGACGTATGCCAAGCGATCACTTCTCTAGGCTGATATTTCTCGACCTATAGTCGAGGTTTATTTTTATCCTGTTGGACCTTTTTGCGGTCTCTTTTACTGGCCATCACGGGTAATAATTAGCTATATTCTCCTCATTCATTAGTCATTACTAATATTCTTAACAATCGTGCTATGAGTAATATTCTCAGAATGCTGTGAAAACTGTCATTATTTTAATTATTCAGATTTTCCGGAATGACGAAAACGATGATTTGAGTTTTACAAATTTTCGATGGATCACCCGAATATTTCCCTACAATCGTCAATTAGCAAAGATCGTGAGGTAATCGGACGAGATATTTTAGCTAAAGGAAAGCTTGAAATATATTTGACAGAGTGAATTCTCCGATCTGCATTGGTATTGGTTATTAGTATTATTCCTCTGTTAGTTCCTTCCGTTAATAATAATAATAATAGTAATAAAAGCTCCGGAATACAATCGCAGCAAAAATCCTACGACGAATCTCGTAAGGAAACAAAGAACATCTGTGAACAGCTGTAAAGATATCAACATTAGAGGAGAAATTGTCAATGGAATCTGAAATAAGTAGAAATCGCTCAAGTTACTACCAATGCTTGGGAGCGGGGGGTACCCAAGTTAGGGGGTATCTGTATCGATTGAACACTTACCGCCTGCTTCCCAGGGGCGGCTCCGCAAAGGGAATCCCCAAGAAGGTATCAACGCCTCGCCCAAGAGCGGTTTGTCGAAAACCACGAACAACACCTGAGTTCGTGAGGACTTCTGGATTCAAATCATCCTAGAATAGTATGGCTGTTATTATCAATTGTTCCGTATTTCAGTCACGAACAGAGCTATTAGAGGAGCCTGCCGCCTTAGCCGGACTAATTTATGACCATTTTGTGCAATTTCCTAGTCCTTCATAAAAAAAAAACGCTACGGGTTTCACTCTCGAACTTCTCAGCCGTTACTCAACTACGACATACATACGTACACTCCAGCTCCAAATATTGTATATGTTTATATAATACATATATATTGGGCTGGAAAGAAAGTAATTGAAAATTTTGATTAAGCTGTTCGAAAGTCTTTTGCTGAGGCGTCTGCCATGTTGCAAATATATTATGGTTTCATTTTGTCCGCCAAGACCGACCCTTCTAAAGGCTAAATGAATCAATGGGCTCTTCACCAATTGAGTGACCTCCCCAGCTTGAACATCTAACAAATTGTCTTTCCTTGTCCGTCAGGAACAACCAACGTCCGTGTTCGGATATAATTGTTTCCTGCGATGAAAAATAGATCTTATGCGAGAATTCTCGGAGGGTCTTGGTGCGCCCCAAGGGCCAAAGCGCTGCTGGAACTTCTAAGAAAAACATTCATTCTCAGATTCAAGGCTTTTTCGGTGTTTGATGGGACCGCAGTGGAATCGTTCACAACCGAGTTTCTGCGTAATGGCCAAATGATCAACATAGAAGTCTATCGACAACAAGTGGAGGGGGTTTCGGCAGCACTTCGGCCGAAAAGGCTCGCACATGTGAATAGAAAACGCTCCATGTCTTCCATGACGTTAATTTGTCCTGGTCAACAAAAAATAGCGAGGTTTAGCTGGGAACTTTTGTGGAGTACCCTTCGTACTTTTTAGACATAGCACCCTACCGACTATCACGAGTTCAGAGCTCTGCAAAGGTCTATGGGTGGTAATATGTAGCTCAACACAGAACCGGAAGTGAAAAGGCATGTGACGGCCTTCTTTAAGGCACATAGGCCAAAATTCTGCAAGACGCACGGCACCGGAAGTTTGGTCGAAGGATGGACGAAGGCGGTCGTAGCTAGCGATGCAGATTAGACTTCTTGCATTCATATAATTGGTTCACTCGTAAAACTTTTGGAAATATTGTTCTCACGAAATTTTGCAATTGCTTTCTTTCCAACCCAATAGCACATCATACAGTGTCTAGATGAAATACTCATATTCTATAAACTAAAGCCTAAAGTGAATGTGAACGCTCTATATTTGAATACATAATACAAAATACCACCCATGTGTCTGTACCATATCCGAAAGTATGAGTGATCCTGTGCGAGTCCCATTTAGATTTAGTTAGTAGGTGCTCATTTCACATTTTGTATAGACCATCCTAGGTCTGCCAACACTACCCGTCGTGGACATCCTGAAATGTGGTCTGATCCACTCTCGATTTCTGTATCGACAGGCTTCCGTGGTTAAATCCGTTCGAAAATGAGGCCGCTAAGCGTTGCTAATTATCGTAATTAATTTAATAAGTAGCATATTACAATCACCAAAGGGAAACGCACCCCTTCGTCCGAAATGAACATAATTAGTCATTTTCCATTTGCGATGCCTAGAAGTCGAATTTGTGTTTATGTTTGCTTAACTAGCGAATATGATAAATGCAAAACAATCTGTATAGTAATGATAATAATAATAATATAATTTTGAACAAATTGGCTTTGTTGGACAAACGAATAGCTGTTCTTGATTAGGCTGGCAAAAATCTCAGCAACTCGCTGAGCGTTATCGATATATTACATAGTTCGATTCGGCCTTCGTGAGTCCCCGTGAAACGGCCTGAAACACCCACCTGCATTTGGTTACTTGTCTGCTTGCGGTGCAGTTTGACAACAGCCGTTGGTACGGCCAGCAGCCGGGTGATATCATACTTTGGCGACGTGATCAGCGTTAGATTAGCTCCAATCAGTGTGGGCATGGGGTTTGGCCCTGGTCGAGGCGCGGTCGGGACGCCAGCCAACGTGAATGTGTACGTCAACTCCCCGCGCGCTCTCTGATCTTGGCTAACTGATAAAATTGGCAATGCGCCTAACAACAACGCGATCACAACCAGCTTCGTGTGTGGCGGCATCTTGAAGCGAGCAAAACAAATACAATGTTGTTATATCGTGTGACTATGCTATCGGATCAAGCGTCGAGATCCGAGACCCGATCGAGACCCGATTCAGAGAGGACAATGTCAGATCTGATCCGCTCAGAACTCTGGTCCTCTCCCCTGTGGTGCTGTAGTGAGGCCAGATTGATGTGAATGTACAGGGTGTTCGAAAACTTGCACTACCCTGTAGGAGCGCAGTCAGAGTTTTGGGGGTTTCGAAGGCAAGCGTGCTCTTATTCTTGTTTCTTTGTAATTGCATATCGCTAGAGTGTAGCGTGCTTCAAAATAAAATATGCATGAAAATATCTAGAAAAAGTAGTTCTTAGGGGGTGAAATTTACACCATGTTAGCTAAGGCTTGACGTCCTCCAAGGTAACTTACGTGTTTTCGTTTCAATTTATTTTTAAATACAGGTTGATTTTTTATTTAGGTATCTAGTATCAGAACAAGACATTATATGAATGCACCGAGGGTTATCTTGATCAATTTTTCTGAATCACCTCTCATAGGTTGCACCACTTTTCGGGGTTTGTGTTTCACTTATACTTAAAAGTAAATCGCATTTTTATTTGAGGTTATAGTTCGTCAAGCAAAAGCTAACAGTGACTTCACTTCCATCAAGGTACCGAAAATATAAAGCTCTGCATGGGCCAGATTCACCTAGAAATGCAATCTATATCTCTCAATATTGAAAGTCAAGCTACGGTGAATGACGATTCGGTGGTAAGTAATATCGTGGACATAATTAAATGTTGGCTGAGGGTTAGACCCCGAAATCGTTTGGTTGTTCGGTGGCTAATCCAGTTGGCTTTGTTTGAGGCATAGTTCGCAAGCGAGAAACAACAATCACTGAAATGCTAGAGCATCTAATATATATATATATATTGATAAGATTTTGAGAGAATCACTGATATTCGCCGTAAAAGATAATGATGTTTATAAAAGAAAGCTCTGTTTCAAGTCTTCCATTTTGATGTAGCCATCCCATGAAGCTGGAGGTGGCTCTTTGAGCAGATCGATATGTCAGTAGCTGCCTATGTGCGTTAAGCAATAACCGCTTTAAGAGTAAGTCAAGTCCCAACCATGATGGTGTTCGCGTGAAGATTTTTAAAGAAGAAAATCATTATCATAGTGCCGATATCGACCTGCACTCTTCTCTGTCGTGCGTGTTCATTTAGTCTCCGTTCGAGCAGTCCCCATGAAACTGAGGCTGAAGGTTTGTTAATTCAGGTCGCGTACAGCGAGATGCTCTTAACGATACTAAATATCACACGATACGGTAGTGCCATAATGATTAGGAGGTAAGAGATCATAAATAATAATGCCAAAGAGATCAATATTTAAATCTTTCCGCATAGAGAATTGAAATTTACACTGAATCGAAAGTAGGCTGGGACTAGGCCAGGTTGAAATGTAATAGGTGTTTGCAGATGCGCGAGGATCTGCTAGTAAATATCATAACTTACCTACAAATTATGGTGTTTGTGAACTCACCGTCTCTTACAACAGATTTCTCCGACGGATAACTGTTTCGTAGCGCTGCAATAATTCCACATTCGTATGGTAATTAAATAAATCAATGAGCGAGCTATTTGCAATGCATAACAGAAGTATGTTCAGACCATATATATATATATATATGTATAACATTGTGCGCCAGCTATGTGTATGATTACAGTTGCATCTCGAGCCTTATATATATATATATATATATATATATATGGGGTATAGAGTGGTTTCGTGCGAGGCAGCCTGTGTCTTGATTAAGTTTTGTTTAATTTCAAAAATATTATATATATTATACAGTGATAGAATAATCGAAGTGTTCGCTACAATCTGCTGAGGTACAGTATGTGGGCTTCGAGCTTCGTAGCGAACTCTCGGGAAACTGAGTTCAAATATATTGAAATTGAATTCATATATGTGTTTGCCGTGTAAAGTATGTTCATATTCCACGTGGGCTTTGGGGAGGCTGTTTTGCTGGGAAATGTTGTTTGCGTTATAGGCCATCGTGTATGGAAGCCGCAATTCTCAATATATACTGAAAGCACTTAGACGGATTAAGTACGAATTGAAAATATCGCCAAATACTATTATATAATCATAATGTCCACCCGTGTAATTAGAAGCTAAATAATGTTTTTAATCTAGCTTTGGTGATTAATTTTTTCAAGCAGAACTCACAAGTGTCGACCATACGCGCAGAAGGTTCGGAAGCCAATTTAAATATGTGTTCCTATCTCAGAAAGAGGATATCGCGATTTACTGGATTTAACACAAAAACGCAGCGCGCACCGACTCATGTGGTTCGACACTAGAGATTAATTTACGCTAACAGCTTTTTTTTTATATATAAAAAATTATTCCTTTATGTCAATATGAGCTTATAGCAGCCTACGGGAAACGTCACTATTCGTGATGATCACACAAGCTGATCGATAGACTAATTAGAAAGGTTATTTGTTTGACATTTTTCAGGAATAAAAGTAAAAACGTCTATGGTGTACCCACTCAGTTAGATCAGTCAGCGTAATGTTTGCAATGGCAGGTTTTTAATGGAAAATTCGAACTGGAGAATCATTAAGAGAAATTAGTACCAGTCACAGCATCTCGGTTAAATCGCAAAGCATTGCTCAATACTCAGCACTCATCCACGGTATCCCTATCATAAAAGCATTTGTCATCATGTCTTCAAAAGCATTCACCGAGATAGTAAAGGATATACGTGAAAATGACCATAGTGGATCTCAACGCGAGATTTACATATGCATTAGGTTACAGAACACCGGACACCAGTGGGCGTGACAGACAGTGACGTGGCAGAGCGGCTACAACACGCATATAACACGGACACGTTGAGTACTTACGTTGTGTTGGCCGATTTTTTTTGTTGTTTCTTTTCTAATAGAGAGAGAAGGCTCCTGTACCGATAATTAAGGCCAAGGAAATGTGCATTGCATGCCGAGGGTGTCATCCGTACTGACAAATAATATAGGCATACTGAGCAATGTACGTGGCCTTACATATATCCACAAAAAAGAGTTTATTATCATCATCCTGAAATGAGCACTTAGTATCAAATCCGATTTACGCGTGCCGCTTTGTAGCGAATTGAACTCGTTTTCTCAAAGGTCCCGCGCATGCAAAGTGACAACATCAAGATTTCGTGCAATTCTTTCCATACGTAACACACACACAATATATATATATATAGAAATGTGTAGCACAGCTGCGAAAGGAGGCCTGGGAAGAACAAATAAAAGAGGCCGAGGGTATGAGTTGAGTAAAATTTCGTTTGAGTTAGTTAATGCATGCGTCGTTCAATCAGAGTTAGAAGAACCTATGTAGATGAGTGGGGTCGCGACGGAGTATTTGGATAACTCGACCACTATTTTAAATATTTTGATGGAGGCGCTCAATTTGATCCATGAATCTCAATGCAACTATGAACAATTAACAAGAAAATGTTGAGTACATGTTAACGTCTGGGATTATCCGATACAGCATATATATATATATATATATAATATGCTGGTATATAGCAGAAGAAAGCGAAGTAGAGCAATGTTTACCTTTCACAAAACTTCCGTTCTCCTCCTGAAAATGTAAAATCATTGATATGACAAACTGCGTAATATTGTTCAATAAATATACATACGTACACATATACATATATATATAGATATATATATATGAAATACATTTATAGATGATGGCACACATACCTGAAGCGGCCGTTCGTTCTCCATATGTGAGCAGGTTCAACAATAAACACTAATTGATGTCCAGTCAATCAACGAACCCCACAATCGCTTATCTGTATCAGCCGTTCATCTATCCTAACTTAAGGCTCGTAACCTAACCTAACTATAATAGCTATGAAATTCGTCTCGGTGATAGCTGAGTCGGCAAAGTTGCAATACCTAGGTATTGATATAGGTATCCGAGGGAGACACAACTTGGGGAGGTAGGAACCCTTGCCAGGATATGTAGCGGGTTCAAATCGTGACGTGTCCTGAGGGAAGTGTGGCTTTCTTGCCCTAGACATTTCACGAGCTAATGTTGCTTGCCATCCTGGTCACGGCACCATGTGGAAAACATGGGTGTGCCTGGTATAGGGACGGGATAAAATTAATACCGATGATGTGTCCGAAGAGTTGGACGTCCCAAGACCGCAGACGATATTTTTTAGCTGCTCTCTAAATTTGTTCGGCGGTCCTCACGCTAGAAAACTTCGAGAAACTGGAGCAGGATGTTGAATTGAAGGGGCGAGGAATATGTCTAATAAGAGCCCTGGGGGGTCAGTACACATTCACCAAGCCGCAATCGAAATCCACGATCCTTCAGAGAATATCTCTGACCTGCTATCAATGATTATTCCTTTGATGCAACTAGTATTGTTAGCTTCGTAGACGTATCCAGCGAACTCACATAGATTCAGATCAGTAGCTGATGAGGATGGTTTTAACCAACGTTTAATACGCACTCCTTTATACTCGCCCTTAATGTACTTTGGCACGGGCAACCTCTTCGCCCTCATGTATGTATCGGCCTTATGATCAACCTTATCAAAGTGAGCTATGAGTTCAATCAACACTAGTTTCAACAATCCGTTTCGAGAGTCCCCCCCCAATTGTAAAATTGCAGCTCCTTCAATAAACTAATAAACCTTTACCTTTACCCCCCGAAAACATGACCACGAATTTCCTATGTCCGTTTTACTGCCATCGCTTCGAAAAACAACATTTTAATCAGCTCTATTCATTGACGCTCGACTCGACGATTTTGACAGCTACAATTAATTAATTTCCATCCACCTTCTACCTGCTACCCACGTTACCTTCCTACAAGTTCTCCTTCCTCATTCGCCACTCGGCGTAGGCTATCTCGTTAACTGTCGGTGCCGGAAGACGAGGAGCATCGGTCCAGAGCGAACAGTCGTCGTTACCATTGTCGAGATCGTGGATGAAAGTTGTCACGCGCTTGCTAACTCTTCAGTGAGTCGTTGCTAACATTGACCGTTCTTCTTTGACCGTCTTCAGTGGGTCGACATCCGAACGACCATATCCTGGACGTTATCCCGATCTGTGGAACGGGGAAATGCAATACAACGAGTGGTTTTTCGGCGGAACTGCAACTGTTACATCGCTTGTAGGTCCTCGTAGCGCTGAAAGGCAGATAAATATATGAATATCTGACCGCATGGGGAGGTTGTTAGGGGATCCGGATCACAGATAATTATAGTAGTTGGAAGTTCCCTTTTATAATAATTTAGTCGGCCATTGATATCAGAACGTCGTGTCGTGGTCTCGAATTTGTGTTGGTTGTCGAGCCTGTCAGACATGCTTCCGACAATGGTACGCTCTCGGACTAGGTAATACTAATGACAGTTATTATTAGAAGAGAATTATCGAAGGACTTGTGACTAGGAGAAGATAAACGCCAGTCTAAAGATGCCATATCCGACGTCTGCAGTGAGTTCCGAAGACGATGTCAATCATAAATATGATTTGATTAGCAATCTTGCAGGCTTACAGAGCCTATGTGTAAAGGCTCGCCCTACAGAATACGCGGGAAACACTGGCCTAAAGTGCTCTAGAGATTATTCGAAGCAGGTGAGCCTTTAGGCCTTTTTGTACCTTTTACGGCTACATTTGCAAGACGTGCCTTTATTTTTGACCTTTTCAAGGACAATTGTTCTCTAAATAGCATTTTCATTCAAGCCAACATATATAATACATCAAGTTCTAGCACAGCTGACTGCTACATGACGTGTACATGAGGAATTGTTGGCGGCGGAAAGATTCTAATTTGCAGAGTGTTCAAATACATAAAGATTCGCACGTTCTTGCGGAATTTGTCGTTGTTATACTTTCATTGGTACATTTTACATCAACCGATTCCTCTGCTGAAGACAGCTCTTCTGTTATATCCGTATTTTTCTTTGTATTCTCTAGAAATACGCTACACCAGTCCTCTGCGAAGCGGCGAAAAAAAGTATCGATGTGTCGAGGAAGGCCTAACTTCACATCTGTGTGGTACACCGTGGGCAACATTATGTTAATATCAGCGAACATTTAGTAAAATAACGCGGTCGGCCTCATACGAACATCAGTACACATCATTTTAAGTGAAGATCCGAGTTTGTCGCATAGTACAACGATTTCGTCTTGGATATATATATATATATTGCTGTCGCCATAATTCAGAAGTTTAGTGTTAGTTATTATTACTATTGTTACTATATAGATATAATAGTACTGTGCGTTTCCATTATTTTTCTTCAATGTACATGCTAGAATTCCACTACATTGTATATATATATATATATATATATATATATATGCGTGCTGTTCGTTGTGGTGCGTATGTTGTTTGACACGTACATTAATCTAATACAGAATAAGTGCTTCAAATGTGAATTCTTTGTAACGATTTGTTGAAATATAGGGGTGCGTTAAGTTTATGCACACCACTGTATAAATATGTGTGAACTATGCGGATCTACGAAACGATGGAAGTTGTGTATTTATGTTTGCTTATTTGAATGAAGTTATCTTCAATTGGATTGAATTATGCAGTAATAAAATACTAATAAAGAGATAGACTGTATTCATTTTTACCACTTTGTGCTTACCAGGCTGTACGGACGACAATTACGCCTGGCAACAATTAAGCACTCGTCATGCGTATGTTTCTGGGTAGCCGCATCTGAAATTAAATCATACAAACAAAAAAAATAATTAACGTTAAATTTACCACACAAGACATGCAATAGAATTGTCATTATTAAGTGTATACCATAGACTCATCATTCCCAAGCATCCGGCAGCAGGGGAGGCTTATTGGTGGTACAAGGACTATTGGTGATAGGTATATGAGAGCCTAATCGAGAATCCGTTCTCTTCAAAAAATATTCAATACACCCAAAAAAGGCAACAAAAGCTTCCTCAACAAAAAGACCAATGAAATTCTAAAAAATTCAATAAAATATCAAATAAAAAATAATGAATTCTAAAGAAGTACCCCGATGTTTCTTCGCCCTTATATTGTAGCGCCCTACTCCCACCAAGTTGTAACTGCTTACAATTTAAGGGATCGATATATATATAAATATATATATATATATATATATATATATATATATAGATATATATCAGAGTGCCATTGAAATCTGGCAACGCTAATTAATTAGTTGTGGCTCGTATACAATCGAGTAAACCCTAACCAGATGGGGTCGAGCGACAATTCCAAAGGAACCTGAGCCTGCCTCAACCATGGTTGAGATTAGTCACCTTCACTTCCCAGATACCTATGTCTACAATCTATCCTCAATGGAACACGTCATCATTGCTAACGACTCGCGAAGCTCCACCAACGCATAAATTGTCGAATAACTAAAGTTGTCTCCTAGATGGCCTAGTGGTAAACACGTCCTGGACTGCTAGACCGGACGGACGTGCGGATTGGGTTCGAATCCTGTCAGACGCTTTGGAGAATCTTTGAAGTTGTTTATCATCTTTCAAGAGGTACATATGAACGGTGAGAACTTCCTTGAGAACGATATTGGATGATCCCAACACATTATATATTGGGTGCCCGATTCGAAACTTGAACGCTTAAGCACCATTTCCATGTAATATACTGGTTATACGAAACGTGTATTGTCTATATATTATATATATATATATATATATATATATCATATCAGCAGTGTAGCCTCCCACGTCACCTTGTGCAATTTTCACAGGCCGTTCAATGAAAGTATACACATGAGGTGTATAATAAAGTTTCATTATGAAAATACAATGAATAACGTACAAATAATATGCATGTAATTTTTCAGTGAGCATCATTTTTTTTGGTTTATGGTTTGTTATCTTCTGTTATCTGTTGTTTCTCTCCATTTACAAGTCTGCCTCGTTGTTTTCTTTGTTTTTATAATAAATAGAGAAGATTGCCTTGGAGTCAATAATTAATCACTACATGCATGTCATATGATGATGCCTAGCACATTCATGATAAACCATTAAGTAATTTCAAGGAATTATTCATACTTCAACAATAATCCAACAAAAGATTCGAACAAGCTGCGATCTCGACCGATCACATATAAGGCCAGGCACGAACTATCAATCTGTCTCACTATTTCGTCCGACGGGTTCCGGCGCTACACTCCCATACGTCATCAGCTTTCGCTTGATCAAGAGCGATGTAACGGCGAGGTCACCGCTGGCCCCCCAGCCTGCCCGTCATCCTGGCGAGCGACGCCACAAGGGAGCCGGGTCAGGCCACCATTGAAATCGTTTGACACGCAATGTCAATGCCGTTCGCCGCCGGCCGCAGCTGTGCGCGGTTCGGTCAGCGCACAGATGGGGCGCGCGGTACGACGGACACAACGGCCGCGATCGGCGTAACGCCAACGAAACAGTTTCACCGCCCAGAAATAGTCGGTGAACGCCACCGCTGACGCGGGGAAGGGAATTTCGAAGCACGGTGACGTTGACGTCTGTCAGATTATCTCGTAGACAGAATATTGTAGAGAAAAACAACAACAATAACAACAACACCTGTAGCAGCAACGACAACAACAACAACAACAACAGCAACAATGTCTTCGTTATCATCATCATCATCGTCCTCATCATGATGAAAATATATAAATATAGTGCTGTGACGAATAATAATAACGCAGCCGACAGCACCCCACCGCTGCGTAGGGTCTCGCTTGGAGTCGCACAGCGATGGGTGAGCGTTGAAGTCGTCCGTTGAAGTCGGCGTGACTTCAAATTCTGTTGTGAACCTTCGCATCCTGGATGAGAAAGCTTCAGCTACGCTACACCGAATGCTAAGACAACGAATAGTAAGCTGCCCGCAAACAATGTGTGACCGCCTGCCGCTGTCAGAGTGCGTAAGATCCCGTAATAGTTGACCAAGAGCTGAGACGCTCACGTACGATTAATGCGTGTTGGCAAAACGCATCCCGGGGGGGGCTCTTCTCCTCTTGTCCACGACGTGAGACGACTCTATGCTGAAGAGCAAAAGTATATCTTGTGATTGACAATAGTTCGAAGAAAATATTAGTTAAGATTAGATAAGATAAGGCTTTATTAAAGGAGCTGCAATTTCACAATGCTTAAGCTCTCTTGTATGTCACGCAGCGGGGCTCGAAGCCGCCGCCTCTGGCTCACGACAGGTTCGGTTAAAGGCGCACACCGAGATTTTTCGATATATGATAGTCATATAGCAGAGACTCCGGTGGCCCGGGGGGTGCATGCGTGGGGCGCCTTCCAATCTGAGGGGACACAGAGGTACACACACGGGGGTTCGAACCTCTCCGTTGCACATTTGCATTTAAAGAGGTTGTCCGTCGTGTGATGCGGCAATGCCGAAAGCAGTTGTACCGGGGACGTGATGATTAGGATGGCTATATTATTTATGAAATAGAATTTTGTATATATAGGCTTGGTAGTATCGAGTTGGGGAGTCGGACGCCACGAGGGACAAACCAAGCCCCCGGTCGACGACTTTCGACGCACCCACATGCGCTCGAGGTGGACACAGGCGTTAATGTCTAACCTAATCATGCAGATACATGATCAGACAAGGTAGAGTATATAAGTGGAGCCGGAGGTCGACTACCATGGCATCGAAGTAATGTTTAGCAATTTCCGAGCCTTGGGCGTGCGAGGAGAGGAAGCCAGGTTTAGTGGGTTTGTGGGTCCCACACAAGTCCCACGCTAGGGCTGAGCGACGCATGTGCGTCAATTAAACGATCCCGCAACCATTCACAACAAAAAGAAGATACAATTAAAAGCACCCAGTCATTCGAATCAATACATACTTTGCTTGTTTTTACATCGATTTTGCTTTATCCGACATTATTACTATTCACCTATTTCTTCCATCGATATTTTTTAGCATGACTGATATTTACAATTGCCTCGCTAGTTTCCTGGATCATTTGGGCTACGATTGTCATTTTGTTTACATTAAGTTATACACCTTGAAATATGCCACTAATTAGAGAAGTTGCTGGGGACAGTTTTGGGTGTCAGGCCGAGACCTGAGGTCGTGGTCATCACCCATCGCCGAGGGAGGCGCTGGTTGGCCTCGCCTTTCTGCCTCTTCACAGCGAGGGAAAGGTGCTGTAGAAGGAAAGATCCCAGCGCGTTTGTCCTCAACAGTTCATTCTGCGATCACAACAGATTTGTGATGGCTTTATATTGAAGAAGATATCACAAGAAGATATCAGTCCTATAGAGGAAGGTAACAGGGTGGTCAATTGACACCAGCAGCTGCCACCGATCTGTCCTTCCCACTGCGTTGTCGATCCTTACTCACTTGACCTTTCAGGCCGAAGGTTAATTAACGAATGGTTTACGTTACAATCGCCACGTAATCCCCTCTTGCCCTATTGGCCACTAATGACAATTACGAATATCGTTAAATAGTCGCAACAGCCATCTAATGACTCTTGAGCGGACACAGATAGAGGTTACGATAAAAATGATTAAAACTGATTTATACAGCGAAATTTCCATAGGTGATTCTAATACAAATGTCCCCTGTAAAGGAATGGCCAGAAATATCAGTAAATACCCTGAGGTAAATGGTATATAAGCTACGATTATATACTGCGATCCGAGAATCGTTATTCCTCTTTCTCCTTTGGATCGACGTTTGTTGGTGACTTCGCAGAGGGGTGCAACCACGGGACTCGATGGATTGAGCCTAGTCAATTCGCCAATTGCAGATTCTCAGCCTTAAACATTTGCCTTAAAGGTTAATGTTTATTGGTGTTTATTAAAGGAGCTGCAATTGTTACAATGCTTAAGCCCTCTTATATGTCATCACGCAGCGGGGCTCGAACCTGCACCCACTGGCTTGCGATAGCCAGAGACTTAGCCGTACAAGGCCACCGCGCTGACTTAGTTCGCAGCATTGCCTTGTTGCATTGCCTCGTAAGAAGGACCCCTCCCTTGTATATGCGAATGTGCGAATTAATTAATTAAAATTCATTTATTCTTATTATCTTCATTCACTAACCGCGTCCGGTTGGCGCATGCGCATTCATTCTCGTGCGCAATTAACCCTTGGTAGTACAAGATTAATCCCTATTTGTGTGTAATTAATCAAAATCTTCTCTCCAAGAATCACCAAATGA
Source organism: Stratiolaelaps scimitus (assembly GCA_019614645.1). NCBI lineage: Eukaryota > Metazoa > Arthropoda > Arachnida > Mesostigmata > Laelapidae > Stratiolaelaps > Stratiolaelaps scimitus. Next base: position 1,265,607 of record JABWDB010000032.1, on the reverse strand, counting down.
GGACTGGAGAATCTCGGAATGGAACTCTCATCCATAGCATATTGAGCCATAGTCTCTGTTTCAACACTATCTCACCAATATATACAACTTAAGGCTGACTCTCGGTAAACACTTGGCGTCCACGGAATTGCTTTCGGCATTGCCTCGTCATACGATGAGCAATCCCTTTAAATGCAAATGTGCAACGGTGGGGTTTGAACCTCCGCGTGTGTGCACCTACGTCCGTCTCCACCGATTGCGAGGCGCACACGAATGCGCCACCAGGCCACCAAAGGGCTCGACAACTTGCATGCCCTAGTTGACCTGATATTTATTTCATACTGACACGAGATAATTCGTATACTTTCTCTAATCCTGCTGATATTTTGATACTCGTACATTACGATGAACAGGCTTTAGTAAAATTTGCAGCATCTTGTGTTATGTATATATATATATATATGTATCACAACTCGAGCAGCTGGACCAAGTGAAGCCAGTATTTCGCGCTATGGGGTTATACGGTTCGGCGCGGAATAATTAGTCGTACCTTCTTGACGACACTCCCTTATTTGCTGAAGATCTGAGGCGTCGGTTCAAGCCATCAGTAACACCAGCTTTCACCGAATTCATTGGGACGCTGCGAAAGAAAGATGGTTGGTATCGACCCAGAATTTTACCTCAATACAGCTACGATAACCAACGATCAATGGAGGGGGGGGGGCGACACAGAACGCGCCGACCCATTGTAACTCATTTTGAAATACACGGTTTTCAACACGTTCAATATGTGCAGGGGGCACACGTGGCTACCACGAGCCCAGCTTGAACTGTTTGTGTAAATAGTGCGGGGTAATGTTTGCGCCAGATATCGTCATGCTGGAGAATGCACCCAGATCTATCTCGCTGACATATCTGGTCGGCCAACAACCATAAAAATGCTTATTCTTAGGTATACACGGACCCAGCTTTTTGTACGAGCTGACCCCTTACTCATTTTACTGTTTAATACTCCGCTGTTTACTGTTGTGTCATTTTACTGGGTACCTAGGTATATGTATAGCAAAATACCGTGTGAATAAATGGTGAATTTTAAAGAATATATATATATATATATATAGCGGCGTGCTCATATTTTATATTATTGTGTGTCTTAATATATATATATATAAATAATTAGTGACGCAATTGGGGTGACAGTTTTGGGTATCAGTTCGAGGCCTGAGGTCGTAGACATCACCCCCGAGAAGGTGCGATGGCTGGCATTGCCTCTCGGCCTCTACACAGCGAGGAAACGCCGTTGCAGAAGGAAGGCCTATATCCATTCGTTATATAGTATATATATTTGAATATATTCAGTGTTAAAGGCGGGTCACCCTAGGCGTGCATAGACGCGCGAACCTTAGACGTTCAGGGCAGGGTGTAACGAATCGGGGGAACCAGCAGTTGGGTCCAGAATATTTTCTAAAAACACTTTTTTTCGACTTAATCCATTTTCTTGCTACCTTGACTTCTGTAGCCAATCGTTCGGCAATCCGTCCCGAATTTAAGTTTATCCAAATCTATTTCTGGGTAATGTTATCAGATCAAGGGTGACGACGCTGTGCTGGGTTCGTACGCTCCAATGGTGGCGCACGAGTGCCGGCGGTTACGCCGAACGCTCAATGACAACCCACGCGGAGACGTAGCCGAAAACGCTTGGCCCAGAACTTCAACTGAAACAAGAACTTATTTTAAGGGCGGCCTTTTCTTTTAAGGATAATTTAACATTGCAATAGTAACTTACGGCGATACACGTATGTGTTTATATAATAATAATGATAATTATAGTAAATATCAGTAATAACGAACAGTATCACTTCTGATATTGGACACAGAACAAATGGCCCTGTCTTCGGCAGGATAAAATAGCCCCAATGAAAATAAGTCTGAAGACGCGGTGGAGATCTGTCTGTTAGTAGGTGACCTTGTTTATTTCCAGCGGTGACTGTGGGTGTTTTTTTTGTTTTACGAAAAAGTATTATAAAAATATGACAAAATACGAATTTACACATATACACACACAAAAACTGACAACCACCATCATCTGAAACGCAAGGAACACGTTAGAATTTAAAGGGATTCTCTAAATCTCATTGAATTAAGTATTTCAATAGCAAATCACGAGGTAAGTCCGCTAAATAAAAATCGACATCTTAGTCTACTTTTAAAAATAAAATTGCTCACGTAAGTTAGAACAGTCGCAATTTTTTTACAAATGGTCCCCCAATCCTTGACACAACGTTCGTCCGTTGTTCGGGCACCGCTGTCTCTTAGCCTAAGAAGGAGCAAATCCTTATGCTAAAATCATAAAAAGGAGCAAATCCTTATGCTAAAATCATAAAAAGGAGCAAACCCTTATGCTAAAATCATAAAAAGGAGCAAACCCTTATGCCAAGATCATAAAAAGGAGGGGATCCTTATGCAAAAACACCGAGCTGGGGGAAATCCTTATGCAAAAACACCTAGCTGGGGGAAATCCTTATGCCAAAATCCTAGACGGTAAGAAATCCTTACTAAGTGGGAGGAAATCCTTATGACAAAATCCAAAGCATATGTGTTGTTAGTTCCGAGAAACTTCCTGAGCTGTCTCAGAAAATCTCTCTTTCTCCGCCAACAATTAAAACATCTATGGTCAAGGCTCATCTATGTGCACACTTCCTGGGGCCCCGTGCTTGCGTAGAGCATGTGAATTTCTACATAACATTTAGTAAATGTTCAAGTGACTAATTATGCTTGCGGTTACATACGTCTCGCCTTCTTGCACTGTAAGGATAGACATATATATATATATATATATATATATAAAATACTTGTAAAATAATATAGTCGCTCTCATGGCCAATATTGTCTCTGTCATGTACTATGAACTCAATATGCTTGATCATACGCGTCGAACCCTTTAAAAAACCTGGATACACTCGGTGGGTTTCAACTCCCCTTCGAGCTGCTATTCAACTTGCCGAGACCCCCGGGGGTGGCCTGCTGGTGCACCTTCGTGTGCGTCTACCTTCGACAATCGGAGTAGGAGACACGTAGGTGCTCACATAGAGGTTCAACCCAACCGTATCTGCATATCACCATTTAAGAGGGGGGTCGGTGTCCGTCTTATGAAGCGAACAACTCCAAAAACAGTTGTACCGCGGACCAAGTGAAATGTTTAAAGCTGAAAGTAGCCAGCCCCCAAACATTGACTTCTGTTATTGAACTTCAGGCATAACAAAGCATTGCCTGAAACATTGGGTACGTCAAGAAGAGGTTCGCAGATTGAGTCTGAGGGGAGAATAAAAGTCGCTCAACAATTATTCGTAGTATACACGAAAGCATACGTAAGTCACAGTCGAGTACAAGAATTGCTATATTCAAGTAAAAATTTATATCGAAGCTATTTGAACCTAGTTTAATCAAATGTTCGTAGTGTTCAGCGTCTCCCGTTTATGAATGCCCGCAATCGAGTTCGTTTGTAAAGTGAAGAAAACTGCTAAAAATTGAACTATTTGTGGATTTTAAAAAAATGTACATATTTAGGTGTGCAATTAAATGTTTTGTGTGACGTTCGGCTGGTGATGTACCCCTAATAATATGGGCGTCTGCATGGGATAGCCTCAGTAAAATACTACGCCGGTGTTGTACAACGGGCAGCTCATATAACTATTATTAGTATGGCTTAGCTATGGCCATGTGTTACTTTATGATATGTGCTACATACATTTTTATTCGCTTTTTTCTTTCTTCTTCAAGAACTTAACATTGTTACAAGTTGCATTTCCGACGATAAACCATGATTTGAATCAAGCAGGTATTCTAGTGTCAATGCTGTAATGCAAAAATATATAATATGTTCATTGTTATCATACTTTCCTATTTGATGTTAGCATGCTCCTTTATTAAACCTGCATTTCTCTCAGCTGTTTGAACTTCAACTTACAAAATTGATCCCGTTGGCAGCGCCTACCCTCTGGACGTCGATCATATATTGCTTTGTCGAGCGGTCATAGAGGAGCTTCATCAGGGCTTCGACGATTGGTTGAGATCGTTTCTAGTAGCGTCCGAGGTACTGCTCTTAGCATTGCTTCATAAGACGGACAACCTCTTTAAATGGAAATGTGCAACGGGTGGGGATCGAACTCGTGCACCTTCGTGTCTCTCCTCCGATTGCGAGGCCCACACGAATGCACCCCGCCCAGGCCATCAAAAGGCTCGACTGTCTAGTAGTTGGAGGGGTTGTCAATCGTTTTGGCCGCATTGAAAGCTACTGGGGACATATAACATCACTATTTGAAAGGCCTGCTGCATAAAACAACAGACATTCCTCTCAAATTGTTGTGTGTCGTAATATGCATGCAACGATTAGTGAGGCAGTTGGGGAGAGTTGGTGGTGTCAAGTCTAGGCCTAAACGTCATGGTCCTCATCCCCGAGGGGGGGCATGGCTGGCGTAGCCTCTTTGCCTCGGTGCAGCGACGGAAAGTCGCTGTAGAAGGCAAGACTCGGCGGGCTTGTTCCTGGTGGTCCGGGTAGACCAGCCTGGGTCAGACCCCCAGTAGAATATATGACCATAAACTGATCATAGCATCGAGTAACTCGATTGATTCGTGAAGCTTTAATGGAAAGTTAGCTGCCGGATGCAGCATCGCATCTTACCGTCTGTGGTTGGATCAGATTTGACCATTATAACTAATCATCGAAGGGATCTGCCTTATGCAGTAATGCTAAAGCGGTTCCGTGAACGTTAAATGTTGGCCGAAAATAGAACCCGATAATGCTTAGTTTAACTCAGGTTTGAGATCCAGTAGCAAGGGGTTGCGTCACCAGGCCACAACAGCCCAGGACCATCCCTCCTGCAACGCTGTTCCCCCTTTGTCCAGAGGCAGAGAAGAGATGTTATCCATCGCCTACTTCACGACCGTGACCACGACTTCAGGCTTCGGCCTGACACCCCAATTGCTTCTCTACTTTGATATTGTAGATCTTAAGACGTAAAATCATAATCAATATCCGACACAGACCAAAACGTCATTGGAACACCAATCTCATTCCCTGCCGCGGAAGCAGTTTGAGCCTTGTTATATAATTTCTCTCCTCATGATCTTCCCTTGCCATCGAGGAGGAACTCGCAAGTGTATTCACGAGCGCCACCGGTACCTCCCATAGGAGCTGTAAATAATGTTCGAACACCTGGAAGAATGGTGGCGTGCCGGCATTGACACGCGGTAGTGCCAAGATTTGTGCCAATCAAAAAAAACAAACGAGGAATATATATGTATAACAAATAAACAAACAAACAAAAAAGACAACACTCCCTTCTGTCATAGTCACCCACTAAGTCCCACTAAGTCGCCCGTGACCGGGGTGACTTAAAAATTCGAGGAAGCATTCAAAACAAGCGTCCGACATTGAGAGAACCCCGATTAAAGTTTTCAATGCAGGTCTGCGGTACGCCAGGCGCGACGCTGTTGTTGACAGTTACGCACCGGTTTTTTTTTGCAGCCGTTGAGGGACAACGGGGGTGACGGCGCGGGAGTCTGGCCACGATGTTTGGTCACCTCGAATTGTCCTTACGTGTCGTGGTAACACGCAAGGGATCAATGTTCCTCGCTGCAGGCGCCGACTCGGGTCGATAACGAGCGAACGCCAACGCGAATAGGAACGTTCAAGTAAGATTATTGTTTTAGGGAAATAGTTCAAGTTGCTCGCAAAGTGTCATGATATTGATGGGAGTAACGGTTTTTTTTATTAATAAATAACATAGCATAACATTTGCGGTTTATTTGAGGAACTGCAATTTTAACAATGCTTAAGTTCTCGATTAAAAATTGTGTAAAAGTAAGCGTGTATTATCACCAATTTGGTCAAGTAATTACGAGTTCACAATTATAATATAGATTATTCTGCACAACAGATATATACATTCACATATTCAAATTATTTACAATTCACAATATTCAGGTTATTTGATTCACACGATTATATAACATTGTCACTGCAATCTTTTCTTTATCTCATTGCCAAAATGCGCCGAGCGATGACGAGAAATCACGTATGAAGCTTTCATTGAATTAGATTCGGATCTTTATGATGTTGAGGATGATTAATGTTAGGACTACGCTAGTTCCGTTGTCACCCGTGTATAATCTGTCCGCATACGGCATCGGAGAATCCTGATCAAGCTGCGGCCCAAGCTATAACGTCTTTTGTACTGAAGGAACTCGTCCAGGCAATAACATCCATAGACTAACAAGAAGCACTTTCGACAAGAGCAAGACATGGTTGAGCTTGACATCGTACTTAGAGATTTCGGGCAACTCATTTGTCTCATACAATTACTTGCTGAGAAAACTGTCAGATTTTGACGTACGCGATTATAGAAGTTTCTGTTGTCATCAACAATTAATAAAGCGTGGTGGATCTATCGTGTGTGAAAGTCTGTCGTATTTACGCGAAAAAAACTTCTAACGAAGCCGAGAACAAAGCCAATACAATAACTCTGACCTTTTGCCCTTTCGATGAAACATGAGCAAATTCGATGGATTACCACAAAAGTACCTTTTCAGATAGTGAATGCTGACTGAAAAAAAAAATATATATATATATACATATATTTTGGCAGTCAGCATTCACAATCTGAAAAGATACTATTGTTGTAATCTACAAAAAAAATATATATATATATTGCCTTAGGTTTTAATAGTACTTTTTTTTTATAAACTTTGTCTGATGACTAAATCTTACTTCAGTTTAGAAAAAGTTGCGAATAAATAAATGTCCTTCCATTCAATTATAAATATTTCAATTGAAAAAATTCCCTCTCTTAATTAAAAAAGTTGATTTCGAAGGAGTTAAATGCTGTAACCACAACGCTGAGAAATATGATAGACCCTCACGACAAAGAAGATAACAATACCCTTTTGTTTGTATATTCCCAATAGCTACAAGTTTCAACGAGTCAAGCATTGAATGTGTATAATAATAATAATAATAATAATTAATGATTAATTAATGACGATGCTTTGCTTTTATCTGAACAGTTCTCGGGTTGCCTCTCACCCTCCAACATCTAGCTTCCACGGAATTGTTTTCGCATTGCCGCGAAAGACGGACATCTCCTTTAATACAACTATCCACTCAGCGGGGATCGAACCCGTCACCTACATATTCCTCTGTTTCTATCTAAGGTGAGCAAGAAGACAAGGCATGATATAACAAGGCGTTTTTGTCGTATTGCAAAAAAGGCTGCCCACCATTGGCGTTCAATCAACGCTTGGCTGGAACGCGTGTCTCTCCCGAGTACTCTCATCTTAGGAAGCTCGTTTTGGGACACTGACTGCTTTGGGACCCCGTAATATCATAATGTACGCGAACATATTCATTGAACCCATATACTTAAAGGGAGGTACGTGTTCAATTGATACATACATGTATAGATATATAAGGTACATATATATATATATATATATACTACCGCCTGGTAGTGTAACAGGGATCAATCAAGAGACACAATCGAAGAAATCAGTTTAGAATAAAACGCGCGCCTCTCGCTGTAAAAAAAGCCGGAGGTCGCAGGTTCGAGTCGCCCTGGTGAGAGAACTAAACTGCGTTGCAAAGAACTATAGTTCTGCTAATAATAAACTAATAAAGCGTTTATCTTTACTTGTTCCTGATGATCTTTTATATATATATATATATATATATATATATATATATATATATTAGATGGCACCTTCGAATGTTCGAAACACAACCTAGCACAATACGGCCCTCACATGAATTAACCGTTCTTGCCGAGTAATGAGGGTCGTGATTTAATAATCAAGGTCGATTATTTTTAACAGTATCCTGACTGCACTAGGTGGCCTAGCAACCACCCATGCGTCGTACACACACACATATATATATATATATACAACGCGCACGCTTGAATCAGCGTTTTTAAAATACCCGCCGTAGATTATCTGCACATAATATATATGCGTATTTGGCATTGTCCAATTTACTGTTGAATATACAAATTTAGTCAAGATATATATATATATATATATATAAATAAATACATATATGTATATATACATATATACGGTGTTGACTCGACAAGACGTCGACTCACAGAACAACAACGCTGATATCTATGATCCCGTCAAGCCGCATGGTAATACCCGACGCCGCCATTGGATATGAGCAAAATGGTACAGCCGGGTTGCGTAAGAAGCCAGAAACGAACAATATTCAAATGTCTTTTACGCGATTTGTGTATTACCGTCATTTGAGATATTTAGCGATTCCATTGTGATGCGGCCCCACGATAGCAGCAGCAGCAGTAACAGGTGGTATCGTTAGTATTAATAATAGCAATAATGAAACCAATAGTGCTGTGACCTCGAACAGAGCCTGTTGATGCTGGGGGTAGGACTCCGTCGGTAGTTGTCCTCGATCCATTATTATTATTATTATATAATAAAAAAGGAGAGAGAGAGAAATAATGATATTGTATAGAAGACTGGACTCTTCTCATCCCGGTGTGCAGTTCATCAATTTATTGAGTTTGGCTACTGATAATAACAACAACATCATAGTCTTAGCATATACATAGAATGATTATTATGAATTATTCATTATGTCGTCACTGTCATGATAAGAAATAGCGAAATATATAGCTGCAGATGCATATTAACTTGCGTCAGCATTTGGATACTATCCCCAGACGAACTATGACATGATACAATGAACACTGATATAGATTTCTCCTTGTTACCGAAAATGATGGTCGTCACCCAGGCCATACATAGTGATCATGAAATGTACCACGATTTATCTAACCAGTGAATCTGGAGTAATATATATATATATATATATATATATATATATATATATATATATTACTCCAGATTGATATAGATTACTCCAGATTCACTGACTTGTATATTGTACACACCGTTGTAATTACTCGAACAGAGAGTGAAAATAAAACAAAATATATATATATATCCGTTAGAAGGACAACCTTGACTGACAACCACGTGTAGCAGCTCTGGTTTATATGAATACTTTTTTTCTGTATGATCTAATTGAAACCATAATTCATCATCCCCCCACCCCCTACATAATTAGGAGTTCACGGCTTAGTTAGTGCAAACACGAAGTTAATGGCGCCATGTAACACCAGGTCGTTCATGCTCAGAAGACCTGAACAAGTGACTGCAACAATTACGTTTACGGTCAACAACCTTTTCGTCATGTTTCTGGTGTCGATCCTCCGACCGTTAACGAGGCTGACTTTGCCCCCGCCCCCCCAACAGATTATCAAAGGTGACGTTGATAACAGAGACTTGAAACGGTTGATTATTAATGTCGTGTTAATATATCTGCTTATTAAGATGGTCGTCGAAGAAGGACATCGTTGCTTAAGGACAGATCGAACGAGATCCGTTGATCTGACTTTTGTTAGTATTTGATGGAAATGGTAACACCATGGATATCATTGCTTGCAGTGTTTGCGAATACATATATATATAATACAATACAAAGTACTGTTTATTGACGGAACTGCAACATACATTGCTTAATTTCTCGTAAAAAATCATAGGTAAAAGGTGTAAAATATCACATTGCAACAGACGAAGTTACAATTGACAACATATTATATCCACGCATACATAGGGGCAAATACATCGACACGTTTATTCTATTCTTGTAGAGAATGTATATATATATATATATATATATATTTTTATGTATGGCGCATATCCAACAATAAGCGATCAATCTGAGTAGGATTATTTTATGAATCAACAAACGAGATGTTTCTGGGAACGCACAAATATTAATCTACATATCAGCAAGATAGGTGATTTTCTTAATAGTAGGTTATAGACTATTCGTCGAGCCCCGAGGTGGCGTGGTGGCTGCATTCGTGTGTACCGCCCTTCGGCAATCGGCCAAAAAGGCCCATGGGTGGGCCTATCCCAGGACACCGTTGCACGTTTGCATTTAAGGGGGTTTTCGTCTCATGGAGGGATAAATGTAAAGGTAAAGCTTCATTGGTTTATTAAAAGAGCTGCAGTTTCACTATGCTTAAGAAGAAGCTCTCTTATATGTCATTATCACGCAACGGGGCTCGAACCCGCGGCCTCTGGCAATGCCGAACCCAGTTGTACGGTGGACTATGTTGAATGTTTAAGGCTCTGAGAGTCCCTGCCTCCGCAAACAGTTACGTTGAAGTTATAGCTGATTCAATATCAAGTGCAAAGTTACCCAGCAATTGAGCGATAGCTGGAAAACGTTCAACGGACGCGGCAAAGACCAGTCAAGTTACTACTGACCTATGAGCACTCCGACGCGAGACGGTTCCCGCAATTAGTTAGTAGGCATTGGTGGAATATGAGAAAGGTTTTAGGAACTCGAATAAAGGTCAGAGATAGGTTTTTTTCGAAAACTCGAATATAACTTAGAGATATGTTTTAGAAAGCTATTAATTTTCCCAAAGACAAACCCATATTTGATCGTATGAAAAAAAACTAAGAAGGAGATGTAAAAATCTGTCTCCAAATTTTGCTAACTCCCTTACCAAGGTTGAATTTTATACACGTTCTTTAGCGGCCGAGAACCAAGGAACTCTCCCAATTTGGATGGCTCACAAATTTTCAACCCTTGTTTAAGTAAGGACTCCAAAATAGTGCCCAGTTCGCGGTCGAGTCAAGGCGATAGTTTCTTCTATTTTTTTTTGAAAATTTTCTACATGAATAATAAGCCCCAGATAATAACCCCCCAGATTATAACCCCCAGATTATAAGCCCCCCAGATATCAGGAAAGCCCTTCATCCCCCCCCCCCTCATGTTCGTCTCTGTTATTTCAATGTTGTTTCTAATTTATGGAACTATTGAGCTCTCTAGATACGCGATACGTCACCAGGTCGAGGGTTAACTCGAACCCATATAGCAGATGCTGCTGAGCGTGTCAGCGGCACGAATTTTGCGTACGAATAGAGATAGACAATTTTCGGGCAAGGACGCGAGGAGGCGGGTCCATCACCTCGAATTGAATACAGCTCTTTGATGTATTGAGCGAGTGATTGGACGTTTATCAACGCTATGCGTACCAGACGCCCAAATATCGCTATGTGCACTAAGTACTCAGTTTTGGAATGAACAATTTCACCATTTTGCAGTTTTCTGGTAGCAATATAGTATTAACATGCAATTATATGTTGTTTAGGAATACATCAATGTGAACTAAACCTCATCAGGCATCAACGTGTAGGTTTAAGTTACGATGACGTTTAATTAGAATGCTCTCAAGTTATGAACGAAAGACAATATTCTAATAACACGCTAGAGCTGACATTTGCAAGACGCAAACTGTCAGCAGGGATTATGCAAGTTGAATACAGTGAATACACAGATGCGTCTACAAAAAATAAATTTTTGCCACATTAAGCATCCGTTTGCAAATTGTCTTGTAGTGCTCAGCGTGATGGGGATGGTCATTAGACAGTGGTCTAAGCGCACTCTGGCTGTAAAAAGTCCGAGGCCGCAAGTTCCCGTTGTCCCGCTCCATAGTGACATATATAAGAGAACTTAAACTACATTGTGAAGTTGAAGTTCCTTTAATAAACCAATTAAGTTTTACCTTTACCTTATCCGTCAAAAAACGACAGATTCTCCTCTGAATATTCGATGCTGTTAGACCAGTAAATGGGCATTGTTTTCGGGCAGTGTGTGTATCGCCAAAACAACATAGCGACAATAGATGGTAAGTTATGTAAAAGCAACAAGGTTTATTGGTTTTATGAACAGAACTACAGTATTTACAATGCTCAATGTTCCTCTTATAGATGTGACGAGGTTGTCGCGGTACAACTCGAACTAGCAGCCTTCGACCCCCCGGATTTTTTACAGTCAGAGACTTCTACAAACTTTACGGCCACTGCGAGTAACGCATATAAACGTCACTAGACACTGCTCGAAGGCGTCACAGCAAGACGTCCCTGCAAGCGATTTTAGTAGACGAGCGGCCAATACCGAAAATTCGGTACGAAAGTTTAATAGCAATTATACGCGAACAAAGTGCACAACAGTTGAAGCACACAGCACAAGTATATTATATTGTAGTTCCTTTTTCTAAGCAATTTGTCAACGAATTCGCTTTAAGACCTAACAGAATAGAAGAAAACCTCAAATGCTTACAACACCTAGGTTCAAGGCGCAATCGATGTGTATGGTACTGTGATTGGCGAGGCGTATTTGTTCCTGACAAATATGACCCTATATGAAAACAACAATACACCATTCGCTGCAGGCGATTACATGGTCAGCTGAACAGCCACAGGGTGTCCACTTTCGTCGACAACGAATAGTGACCCTATGTATCTGCATGGCATCTGAGCGATGGCCTCCCAGATATAGACAACCTTGATATTTATATAATCGATAGCGCAGGCAGCAGCACAACGTAGAGCACAACGACTGCGAACGGAATGACCTTTAGCGAAATCCCTTCTGGGAGAAGTAACAACATGCCACATATTGCCAATCAGTCGGTAACAGCACTTATAGAGTAAGCACTGTACAGTAAAATACGCCCCGTTCTTCTGTTCGACCCGAAGAACAGTATATATATACATATATATATATATATATATATATATATATATATATATATATGTATACTACCACACCACCAAGGAACTACACTGCTGAGCTATATTGCACACACGTGACGATCACACGATTTGTAATGGAGGGAACACAAGGAATGGGGGTCGCGTAGTTGTTGTTCTAATTTTCTGTGTGATTCTGTCGTCGACGGCGTGGACCGCTTCGGGACATAGATGGGTTGATAGGTGTTAAACCGCTGTTATTCTTGGCACAGTTTGATCTGCTGTCGCGATAGCGGGCAACGAAACTGAATAACAACCGCCGGCCGAAGTGGACGAAAATACTTTGTCGCTAATAAAAACCGTTTTTCAATGTTAAAAGGTAAAGGTTTCCGTTGGTATATTGACGGGACGGCAGCTGTTTCACAGTGAATAATGTCTTCTATCTGTCGCCATGTGGAGGGACTCGGAACCCTCAGTGGCGCGTGGCTTTTGACAGCGACCTTTAGAAGTTTTACGGAACAATCGACGAAGCCGTCAGAAGGATGATCGCTAACGTTCAAAAGTAGGGGACAGTGAAACCTTATGCACCTTGCGTGCCCCAAGGTATGATATGTGTGTGTGCCAATGTGTTTGTTTTTTTTTTAGTAAATTTACCCTAAGTTTTTTTTTTTCGAGCTGACCCTCAGCTGTTCCCCTATCTGACTTAACCTTTTTTAGGTATTACTATGAGGACCTGTATTAAGTAAATTTAACTTAAACGAACTCAACTCTCGATATGTTTCGATACCGTCTGATCTAATTCGTATTTATGAAAGAGACTATTACTTTGTCAGCTAAAGATCGATGTAAAGGTTTAATTGGTTTATTAACGGACCCGCAGCTATAACATATGCCTCGCTTTCTCCCGGGTAAGGAAAAGTGTCTCTGGACTCTGTGGCGGTCTCGCCCATTCAACAATGCCAATAATCAGGGTGAAGTCCAATACAGAAGAAGGGCTGGCGCTTAACAGTAGGAAACATCGCGGTGTTGCCATTTCCAACACCTTAATCAATATGACAATAGGGACTTAGCGCGACTTTGTGAAAGGTGACATACAATAGAAGCTGTTCAATATATATATATATATATATGCTGCAACCGAAAGCACTGAAGAGCTGTCTCTCTTTCTCATTCTGTGGTGACAATAAACCTTAAACTATAACTATATAATATAATAAAAGCCTGATCTTCTCGAAGCTATAATAGGCCACATCATTATCATTGTACATCTAATATCTCTCAGAGACTCAGAGACATATCAGTCTCATTGTCGGATCATATCTGTAAGTAGCACAGGGGATAGCTTACGTAGAACGCCGGCGGCACTTTTTGCAGCTCCTTTAATAAAAAAAACTGATAGACCTTTATCCTGAACGTTTGAAGCTCGCACTCTCATTGTCTGTGTTTGCCAGTTGCGGTGGGCATAGCAATTATAGCATTATTGCTGTGTATCGTGTGTTGCCTCGGATGGTTCCGTTTGCTAATATTCTTGGATATGTCGCAGAGCCTATTTTTTATGGTATGAAACCTAGGTTTTTGACATAGCAGTAGCGCGGCCACTTCGGTACAACCTGGTGCAGCTGGTTGTTTGAAATTCAGACCTGCCAAAAGGTACATTTGCCCATGGGATAGTCTCTCCTCTTGCATGTAGTCTGTTCGACCTAAGTTTAGAAAAAATTAGGTCTTAGTACAACAAGACACAATGATGATCCGCCCTAGAATCTTAACTGTCGATAATGTGCCGTAATGCTCAAAATTGATGTAAATATATCATGAAATATAGGCATTAATTCACTGTGATGCATTTGACTGTGGCAAATATCCCATGAGACAAAGCCCAAAATTATCACTCTGTCCAAGAGAGTGTTTCTGTAGCACAAGCATACGTTTGGCCAGGTCTACACGCCGGATATTTAAATGTTATGTATTATATTTGTTTCGATCAATGTTAACGGAAGCCAAGATAAGTTCTTTTCCTATATTATCTAATCACTTGATTCAGACAACTCAGAAATAGAAAAAATTGGCAGTAATTCTGAGCTGCCTTACTACCTGGCTAATTTTCCAATTTTCTAAGTACTCAGAATGACTCTTTGCTTAAGATGAAGCTATTAGTAGATAATGCCACTAAGCATATAGGCTACGATTATATATCCCCTTTGGTACATATGCTGTTTTGTTACGAGGTAAACTTTCATGCAGGGTAATCTTTGCTTGCAGAAACAACTAACCTTCCAGTGGACGATCCTTGATTCTCGGAGAGGGTCAGATGAGACGGCGCACACAAATACTTCGTCTCATCCTACGAAGTACCGAATACTCATGCTGCTTTGCCAATCAACGAATCGTGATCCCAACAGTTAAATACACACTAATTAACTCATATAAACGAGCGTCACGTACAAGCAATAATCACGTGCGCCTCTCAAGCTAACTTCGCTACAATTATCGTTCTCGATAGGGCAAAAAGGCCCCGAGATCGAGTACACCCCGAACACTTGAACGAGAACACATACGCGGCGCAGAGCGTTCACGCACCCCGGACGTCGTGCAGGACCACAGAACTTATAAGGCTTACGTGCAGATTCGTATGGATGCGGTAGGTCGAAGAGTCGTTCGTCATTTGAGTCCATCCGCAGATTGATGGAGTATTTCAACGTCAGCGAATGCCTGAACCCTTTCCGCTTTCGGCAAACAAACAACAAAAAAAAATAACACGCACACACACACACGCCCGCGAAGAAGACTATCACGAACGATGAAGAGCTATATAATTGTGCGAGGGTGATAAGACAACATACACCGTTTGCACTGCACTGGTGAAATGGGCGGGCCGATCTTCAGGTGCGTTTCTGTGCTGCAGATGTCACACCGATCAGCCCCACCCTCGTGAGCGTCTATAGGCAGAAGGGTATTTCTGGTGTGTTGTAGTTCCTCCTTGACCCATCAGCCAGCGATGTGGCCGGTCCCGATAGAGCCTCGGAGCCAGCTATGAGCATTCGAACAAATAATAAGCAAATAAATAAGTAAATAAATAAAAAGACAACATCAGAAGGCCACCTCAGTCGTCCAGGGGTCGAAAACCAGCCATCATAGTCATGAACACGATCAAATTGAGCAATTTTTGCATTCGAGTGCTGCTTAACGCGCCTGCTAACCCCCCGGCTCCTTCTGTCCGCTGTCGGTTGGTGGTTTATGTACGAATGATGGATTAGACACTGTCAGCTCGTGTCTCTGCGGCTTTACAGCGCCAGCCGCGGTGGTTGGTCTTAGTGGTGGTGGTGGTTAGCCGCCTTCGATCTGTGGGTTGCATTGTTAAATTATGCTGTTGTCTAGAAGGGCTCCGGTCCTGGCTTCGCGCGTCCACGACACTCCGTGTAGCTCTTGTCTCCGACAAGTTTCTGGGGAATTGGCGGAGTCGGACGAATGACTATTCTGAATAGAACAAGAAGGAGATACGCTGACTGGATGCATCACCAAGCCCCACAACACCGCTCCCGCCCCTTTTGTCAAAGTGCCACTTGGTTGTTTTCAATCAAGTGTCGGTCGTGGCACACCGTCCATTGGTGATCGCGCCATCTTGGGCAGCTTCTGCTGCTGCTGCCGCCGCCGCCAAAGTCCTATATCGCATTGTGGTCTGGGATTGTTTGCTATCAGCTCGTAGGATCTTTGGGTTTGAGCATTTAATTAATTCTTTAGAAAATCTCTAATAAATGTTGGGGATTACTTGAGTCATGCATTTGAGTCAGGCATGTTTGAGCTACACCATGTATCATGGACACGTCATCATATTTATAGTTTTGATATGCTCAGGTTTATGTATAGACAGTCAAGCTCGGTGGCCTGGTGGTGCATTCGTATGCGTCTACCTCGCAATCATAGGAGGCGAACGGAGGTGCACGGGTTCGATCCTCACCCGTTGCACATTTGATTAATTATGCACATTAAATGTTGGCCATGAGTCAGCCCGGAAGATTTATTTATAGGTTTATGCATGAACAGCAGAAGAATACAAATCCCCTCAGCTTGCTACTATGGTCATTGGGTCCATTTTCGATTTGTACACAGTAGAGGCGGGTACTGTGATTCCACTGCCGCTGTTAACGATGAGCTGAAACATTAATTAGTTCAATCGGTTCGAGCTCTTCCCTCCTCTCAACTGACTGGAATCAGTTCTACAAGGATTCAACTGATTCTTGGTCGAAAATAGATGTTTAGCCAATTTTTGAGGTCAGCTTTTGTGGCAGAGATTTCACCCTTCGGTATACAATAAGCAGGAATAAGTAGAAATCCGTCAGTGCCGAAGACGACAAAGTACAGAGTATACTGAAGACCCTTGGAGCTCTTATTCTTTGCAGCTTTAACTTTGTTGTGTGGGACCTACCAGTATACTGTTTTTCGAGCTGACCCTCAGCTGACCATCCCCTATCTGACAGGGCTCAGCTCTTAACCTTTTAGGTATTACTATGAGGACCTGTCGGGGCCACCTTTGCTTATTTTCTTCCTTACTCGTACCTGGCAAGAATCTTCAGATAAATAAAGATGATAAAGAACTCCAAAGATTCTCCGCGTCTGACAGGATTTGAACCCAACACACACGTGTCCCTCCGGTCTAGCAGTCCAAGACGCTCACCACTAGACCATCCAGGGGACGGGACCTATAAGTATCAGGGTGCATCAAGGTGACTTGGCCTCCTCCGGCCAGCTCTCTCCTCGCCCGAAGAGCCCTGTTCGTTCTATGCAACGAAGAGACGCCGATCAATCGTGTTACAGAATATGTGGGATTTATTAACATACTTATACAATATATAGCGGCATGCTCTTATTTGCTATTATTGTGTGCCACAATATCGTGTACAGTAATTAGTGACACAGTTCGGGACAGTTGGGGTGTCAGACCGAGGCCTAAGTTCATGGTCAGCCTCGAGGGAGGCTAACCTCTCAAGTACTTTCCCGTATATACCTAACCTATTAAGGACCTTTTTTGGATGAAGGTTTTCCTTTGTCCCCTGGAGCCACCTACTTTTCCCTATCCTTCACGTTGAGATAGAGGCATCGCTTCGTATTTCCAGCGATGATGCTCTGCAAGAATCGCTCGCTGTGAAAACGCGGTGCCGGGTGCCGGCTGAGGTGTTCAGCGAAAACATCAACAGATTTGTTTATTTGCCTCTGTCAGTTTCTGGGAAGTCAAGAGCCAACGATTTGGGTGACCGACATTGAGCGAAGATGCTCAAGAATTGTGGTTGTTAACCACATGGTAGACTGCGCAGCAACTTCTCGCGTTGAAAAAATTGCATTCTCCATTGAAATAGAGAACGTACGCCATTTGGTGGAGTATGCCGTATTTGAAAAATAGTTAACCATTATTGAAGACGTTCCAACGTAGAAGTTAAGGACCTTTTTAAGAACCTTTTTACCTTTTTCGGTTTTTCCCCATCTCAAAGCAGGTGGCCTAGGACACCTTTGAGTATACTGAAGGTTGAGGTTTACAGTGTAACCTAACAGACAACGGGATTACTTCGTAATCTAGCTCAGGTCACCAGGCATAGTGGAAGGCAATACATACAACAATAGGATGACTGGAACATCGTAATGGGACCCTCATATCAAATCTCAACGACGTAAAGAATACGATGCAATATTATCACTGCAGCAAGGTGACGTGTTAATTGAGATTATACTGAGGTTTTTGTGATTTTTTGATAAGAAACTTTTCGTTCATTATACTTTCTACATATTGTCGGTAATCTATCATCCGCTACGCGAGAGCCACGTATAACCGAATTTTTGATGCAGAGATTTTCTCGAGCAATCCGATGGGACAACGCATTTTCTATTTTGGGCACACGCTCAGGACGACTAGGGAAGGACTTGTTCTTTAGTATATTCCATCAAGGATATATATATTTATATATATATATATATAGAAGGCTGTTCTCAAATGTGTCTCACGTTCTGCGGGCACAATTGCCCCCCACTTGTATAATTAAATGCATTTCGGATAGAACTACCCTGCAGAGTCAAAAAAAGATCCTTACAAATCACTGTTACAACTTGTGTAGGGACGCCGGTAAAGATAAATGCAACAAAAAGGAAGTTAATTGCTTGGTCCGTTCAATGAACGAGCAAGATAGGTGCCACAGGATAATGGGTTATAGCAGGGTAACTAAAAAAGAAGAGATACAGGGTGTTTGGCTGAAAGGTAACAGTTCGCCGCAGATTCGAGTTGTTCTGCGACAACCTGGTGACACACATATCCAGAGAACTTCAGCGCGGTAAAAACAAAAACTGCAGTTCCCTTAAGATTAAACAAATGAAACCTTTAACCCATATAAGCAATTTCAGATTTGAAACCTACCTATCAATAAACAACATGTAGATGGCGTGTACCTGATGCGATTCGTGAGTAGTACAGAGTACCAGGCAATGTCGTCGAGACCCCCGCGGGCGGTAGCCTGGTGGTGCACTGATGCTTCGGCAATCGGAGGAGAGACAGTAGGTGGACACCAGAGGTCGCAGGTTCGAATCCCGTTGCATGACATATAAGAGAACTCAAGCAGTTCCTTAAATAAATCAATAAAGCTTTACCCTTTATCAATAAAGCTTTATCCCCCAGAACCGTCGCGCACTTTTATTTAAAAAGGGGGTCCGTATTATGACGTAGCAGTGCCGAACGCAGTTGTACCGCGGACTAGGTTACATGTTTAAGGCTGAGAGCTGTCAGCCCGGACAATTTACTTTAGCGCATTGACAAATTGCCGGCTGGCGAGGTTCATACACCCGATACCCCGAGCTGGTCAGATAGATTTATCTGTGACAAAACGCGCGTATTCGCCTTAGTAAACGAAGGAGAGATCACAGCTGCTATTGAACTTCTGTGTCACTGTACGTACGTAAACAGAAGCGAAACTGATAAGGGAATCGAAATTATGGCGCGGCATATATCTCAGTTACTTAAGAACGTTCTAACCCTTAATTGTCATTTGGGTTAATTCCTATTCGACTTTCGAATACTATTTCGAGTTATCGTGTAGCGAAAGTGTTTTCTGCTGTGCGAGTAACGTCCAGAAGTTAATAGCTGTGATTCTGTGATATAATCGCACATTATCGTTTCTGTCCGACAGGGGTATCACCTTGGGTTATGTTTATTGCCGTATAACGGTCTGTTGTTGTTACGTGGGCAGATACGATGAGATAAGCTGACACCGATCATCGTACTGTGAATCAGGTGTCTCATGCAAAATGCAGTAATGTGCTGAAGATCACGCTCCACGTGTCCGTAAACATTGATATAAATGCAAGGTTGTTCTGGTCGCTATTCCAAGCGTCCCTCGATACACCCATGCATTGAGTGGAGGAACTATCTCATCTATACGATGCGTTTGTGCTTGACCGACAGTGGTCGAATCACAACGAATGAAAGCGGCCTGCCGCTCTCTCAACGTTGAGGACGAATCTTACCAAAGCGACAAGGAGTTGCTGTTCGACACAAATGAGTTCATGAGACTTGGAACAACGAATCGAGACTGGCACCAAACAAATGCGAGTCTCTAGCAGAGGTAAAGGTTTATTGGTTTATTAAAGGAGCTGCAACTTTACAATACTTAATTAGTTCTCTGATATGTCATCACGCAGCAGAGGGGGGTGCCAACGATCGAATGAAATGGAGAATTTCCAACCAAAATCGCCCGCGTCTACCGTTACAAGGACTCGGTCCGAGTAAATGCATCAAGTGAAACAGCAGTTCTAATGTTATTCTTGGAGGGTCCACAAGGTCACGTGTGTCACCAAGGCCCGACACAGCTGTTTCTGCCGTTATATAAGCGTTCTCCCAATGAGTGGATACATTTTTAAGTGTTTTTCTATACAGTAGAAAAAAATCACACCCGTCTCTTGTCCTTGCATTCAAGCGCAGTTCGATGCTCAATCGGGTGGAAAATTCAGTAGCGTGTAAAACGTGGTGATTTTTTCTCTACCGAACAAAACAGGAAACTCCACTAAGCTGTTGACCATTACCGTATGATATGTAACTGCTCACTGTTTAACATTGGATACGAACGTCATCAATTTATTGATGCCTGCCAGCCTCAACATGTTCACCTAATTTACCCTGTAGGCAACAACAACAATAAATCCAAAAACGCTTCAGCCTTTAGCTGGCGGAATTCGTCGCCAATTAAGAAGAAAACTCTTCATCAATAGCAGCTAATAATGCGTGTGCCGTCCTCACGACTACCGCTTCGTTCCCGGGTCGTCCAATGATACCAACGTGTTTCAATGACATCGCGTCGAAAATTTCTGTACCCCTGTCGCTAAACCTCTCGCTCTCTCTCTCAGTATATATATATATATATGTCTCACGGTAAGTTGCGTAACGGCCTACCAATTACACGTCGCAACGTAACGAAGTTCATTACCAACAGTTCTGAAAAGCAAAATGGAAGTTTGCTAACTCTCTCAAGTGGTGTCAACGAAGGGTAAGAACGAATTGAAAAATCCGCCAAATCAGAAAAAAAAACGGGAGGCCAGCGCGTCCCTAATGCGTCGCCGTCCTCGTCGTCGTCGTCGCCAAATGCAGCTATTATGGGGCCGCCAGGGTCCGATATCAATGATGTGTTCCCACTGTGGATGGTCGGGGCACAAAGGACGAAGTTGAGTTTCCACTTGCAGACTAAAGCGCCACATCGTGCGGACTCGGTAGTTTGGACGATTTGAAGTAAACCGAATTGTTCACCCGAGTTTTAAGTGGGCGGTATATGTATGTTCGAGACGGACAATCATAATCAATATCCGACATAGAGAATGAAGCAAGTAAATCGTAGCAGACTTAATGTTATCGATGTTTCAAGGGTGGACAAGGGACGTGAGATATGTGTGTGTATATATATATATATATATACATACATCCATCAACAATCATGTAATTAAAATATTGCTAAAATGCAGCCATCTCGCGTATGAATAAAACACACGTAAATATGACGGTTAATAATTGCCATTGCCCACTACAAGGCTATACAATATATAGGATTATCAAAATAGATCAATTGAGCAGGCTTAAACAAACTATCGCGGTAAAGACCTTATTAGCCTTCGTGTGTTTGTCGAATAAATTGAATCGATTGGCGCCAGTCGCATATGATTGTGTATGAAAACCGTTTTTATGTATATATATATATATATATATCATATCATAATCATATCATAATCACGGAACTGCAATATACATACATATGCTTAAGTTCTCGGTAAAAAAATGAAGTAAAAAGGTTGAAAAAAAAGAAAAAGTAAAAAGGTTGATTGCACCTCGTTTGGATATTGCCATTTAACACAAATGTATGACCTCAACGAAGTCGAGCAGAATGTGAAGTCAAAACAGCCAATACAATATATGTGCATATATACATAACTTGTTCTTCCTCATAACCGGTAGATATATTTAACTAATCTATCGATCATGTAAACATTTATCTAGATTGGCTCTTTTTTTGTTAAAAGGTGATAAAATATATAACGACTGTCCACTGGTTTTCCTTCGATCCGGAATGATTCCAACCTTCATAGGTTATGACTATATAAGCTGTTATCAATGTCGGGAGTTCTGTTCGAAATGAACGATTTAGTTAGGCAGATTGAACTTTTTCAACCTCATCCCGCAGTAGTCGCGTTTGGCGACCTCACCAGAACGCCCAAAATAAGTTTCTTTTTTAATTTTCATCTACTTATTTCTATTCAATCAACAGAGTGAGAGATCACTTTATCATGTACTCGATTACGGCGGAGGTAGGGTTTACTATCATACGCTATTGGAAGTCCCACTGAAACGGGAACACTCAAATTACCCCAGAAGGTCGCAAATCAGCCAGTGACAAACGAACTTTCCACCTTTGAACTGAAAACAAAAAGCCTACGACGCTACAGCAATAGCTGCCACGGCAAAATGCCACCGAAAACAAGCAAAATCAATATCCAACCAGCGTGTGTGATATTCTCTGGTGAACCCGATGTACAGCGAAGCTTTTTGTTTTCTGTTTCGCATTATACCCATTGATGGCTACCCTCTCGCCTATTCCATCCATGTTATATGATTATTGTTATTACTACTATAACTCTCCATACAACTCGCACCCGGCTAAAAGACCGAAATGCTCCTCCGCCTCGATCTGATCTGCCCTGAATCTACTCTTTTTTGTCTGTGTATCTACAAGAAAGCAGCCTGCGACCAATATGCATGATCTCTAGGAACCCCATGCCGGATCAACACGCATGTACACGGTCACAGAAATGACCAACATCGCGATCCAATAACCGGTCCTTTACCGAAGCGAACGTGGCCGGACAGATCCGAGCCCCCGTGCGACTTCGCCATTACGAAGGCACATGTGACCGAATCTGATGCTTTCAGAGGAGATGGTTAGACGTCGTAGGGTGAGTGAGCGATCAGAGCCATCTTCGTCGACATTTTCTGATCATCATGGCAACTGCTGAGACCGAGGCAGCAGCAGCAGCAGAAGGGATTACTTCGATACGGTTACCTGTGTCGGGATTTATCTAGCCAGATACACTTGCACAGTCAGATAAATATATATATCTATAGGTAACAACATGTAGATAGATTCAATGGATGGATGGTTAGGGAGGATGGCCGGCCGATCCCGCTGACGCGCCACAGTGGATGTGTGCGCGGAGTCGTCAGCGACTACGGGGAGCGGATGATTCGTGACCTTTCCCTGCCTATGAAGACAGGCGATGTTGCGTAACGCCGGTGTGGTCGCACGCAAAATGGCAAGGTCGATTTGGCTGCGTCCGCTCCCGCCGCCTCCGCCGCCGCCGACGCCAACGGCGCCGACGAGGACGCTGTACCTGACTGTAGCCGGGTGCGCGCGCGCGCGCACACAGAGCATCGGCATAGGTCGTTCGTGCGTTCGCCCGCGACTAAATGTCGACAAATTTATTTGCTGAACGACCTCTACCAAGTTTCGTTATGGTTTTAGCATCGGCATTTCGATGGCGGTTGGTTCTTCGACGCCAGAGCCAGACCAGTGATCACCACACCGCGGCGCTGGCAGAAAGCGCTTCGCTGTAGCGGTCCAGGCTGATCCGCTTGACTCGATCAAGTCGCCGTGTTCAACGACGGGGACAGAAGAAGCCGAATGTCAGAAAGTCGGGGGTGGTGGGGGGCGTGGGGGTGCGGGATCTGGGGGGTGAGGGGTGAGTGAAGATCGCGAAATAGAAAATAAACCACGTGCGCGCGAGGCACAGAGCGATGGGCACAGAAAACCAGAATATATTGAGAAGGAAATCGTACACAGGGGTTAAAGTAAACAAAGAAACGCGTCGCCTTGACAGCGTAACATGTTATATATACATATATATATATATATATATATATATTGACACATATGTGTCAATGTGCACTGGATCTTAAGGCTGGATGTTAAGAAGCCAGCGTTCGCGTGATGGACATTGCACGTATTTACGTGCCGTAACAATTACGTTGGCACTTCGCTGAGTACTAACGAGTATTCGTTGGCTCCTGATTCGGAACTGGTGTCGCCTAACTAGAAGGGAAGATCGGAATCGATCGTCTGAGAAACCAGTCTTGCCAGAGAGTCTGTGTTCATTATCAAATTATCCATCCATCATTAACGTCGTGTCATAGGCGATCAGCAGGAGGGCTTCAGCGGAGCTGATTTGCGGAGCTATTGTTGACCGTTCAATAGTGAGATGATTTAATGTATAATTATAGACTGATCTCGCGTTCTAACGAAACAACCGAATGCTCAAGATTTATGTATATATATATATATAGTTATATAAATATATATTTATATATAATGGAACATATATATGCTCCATCTCTCAGTTCCATATGTTGATAATTATGTTGGTATACAAAGGTGCAAGTTTATTACTATCACTATTATGATTATTATTATTATTATTATTAATTTATTAACGGAACTGCAGTTGTTTCTTTTGTACAATGCTTAATGTTCCCTCTCGCTGTCTCGGATATGTTTTGTGAGCAGGTTGTCGCGGGACAAGTCGCAACAACTTCCTGCGCCTATAATCAAGGCACTCACATAATAATCTCATACAAGAAATGATCGTAATCACTTCTATGATTTTAGCCTCTCTGCCTTTTCCTAGCTAGTTAAAAATCATAAAGCGATTGGACATTTTTGCCCGGGACAATTTTCAGCCGCCGTTCGGGTCACCCCCACCGCGCTGGCAACGCCGTCCCTGTGTCGTTAGGATATCGCGATACTTGTAGCAATATCGAGGATTCAATCGGATCTATTCGACGGCGCTAGCGGCGATAGATGAATAGTCGAAGTGTGTTTTAAACAGAAACGCAAATATGTGCTAAGGCAGGTCTACACCTTGTGGGACGCCACCAGTGAAATTACAAAATGACAAAATGAATCCACCCTACTTCTAGTTCTGTTCCATGTAGCGTTCCATGAGAGAGTTGTATAATCGTTAAGTGGACATTGTATGTGTGACTCCACCGGTTTTGGTTTCTATTTTCGACAAATGACTGTCGTGATTATATCGCTCTATTTTGTTGCGAACAAACTACACGCCGAGCTTAGGTAACATCTCCGAACGAATCTCGCGGATCACGCCGACCAGACACACCGGTACCGTGAAACATCTCATCACTTTGAACAGTTGGGATGTTCTGACGTTGTTGTTTGTGCCTCGCGTTTTTGTGTGATAAGCGTCGTTCGCTCGTCTGGCACGTATTTTACGGCCGATACCGCGTGTAGATCCAATGACGACTTTTTCAGTATACGTGTGTGCGTGTATGTGTGTGTGTGTATGTGTTCACAGATCGATTGGGTAAAGAGTAGAACGATGTCAGTTGCACTGGCCACTCTCTTCGTTGAGTTCATCAGAGCAGATTTATTGGACCCCGTTCACAAAGTGAACACCGTTCTCTCTCTGCTCTGTCGTCTCTGGATTGTGATATAAGCGAATTTCCTCCGCTTTGCCGCGCCACAAAGACAATGCCCGTGTTGCGGCACATCGTTGCGTTAAGTAAACCCCAGAGCAAAAAAGCTAAATCTTGGATCTTGTGTTGAGAAGCAGCTATCTCCTGTTGGCCAAATACGACCGAAATAAATTCGTCGACGAGCTGCCGCTCACGCGAAGATGGCTGTAATGCGACTTTCGTAGTAGATCGCCTGGACATGACAAATATCGACTCGTCTGTTGGATAAATAGAGCGTTGCTGCTTCTTGGATTAGCCGCGCCGCGCACTGCAATTATGACACAGCAGTGCTGGATTCTGTGTAAGAATTCTGATTAGCTATATATATATATATATATATATATATTTGCTAAGGTATTTGCCACGGTACTGTGGGACTCCTGCCTGCCTGTCCACTAAACTCACGCCCCACTTAAACTTCACTCAGAGATTAGTTATATATACATATGTATATATGTATATATATATATATATATATATATATATATAATTTTATATACATATCTATTAGATGCGCACGTGTTGAAAATCACTCTTCGCCAGCATTCGTTGGTGTTCAAAGAACGTGTCACGAAAAATGCTCGATTGTCATTATAGTTTTATGCGGCAATCAAAGCTGTTCTTCAACTACCCCACGACTTCAACATTTTCTGGCCTTGCTGTCAGAACGTCTCCCACTTTCCATAGATCTTCATCCCCAGGGGGGGGAGGGGGGGGCAACACAGTTATGATAGGCTTCAACTACCCCAAGCGGTTGGCATGCGTTTTACAGAATAGCTGATAGTAGAAGTCCACACGCTTCCGATAGCGTCTATTTTGCATTATGCAAATTCGAGGCAAGGCGATATGTTCATATGAAAATACATCGCCTGTGGCATCTACTTCAATCTCACATAAACCCTCCTTCTACAATACCGCTTGAGGTGTCAGGCGAGCTTCGTTACAGGACACAGCTGTAGCGTGGACAGTCTGAAAGACAACTTCATCAAAAATAAATCCACAAAAAAATATATATATGTATATATTATTATGTAATACAATACCCAGGCTATACCGTGTTAAAATGGCTCAAATCCGAAAACGGCAATAAACAATAAATCGCAAAAAAAAACGCTTGTTTCCACGAACTGATCCCCTTGCGCATTTTTTTTACGATTTATTGTTTAGCGCCGTTTTCAGCGTTGTGCCATTTTAACAGGGTATAACCTAGGTATTGTATGTAGAATAAATAAGATAGATATGACACGCGTCGAAATCTCTACTGTCTACATCAGTGCTCAATGTACCTGTATGCTCCGTAGACACATATACATACCCGGGTATAACGAAATGCCGGAAGGTTATATAATATATATATATATACATTTAGCTTTTCATCTTTCTGTACTGTTACTTTCGATATCGGGAATATCCCCGCTTGCAGGTTTTTTTCGCCAATTTTTTTTATATTTAAAGCTTTAGTAAATTCTGGCTTTATTGGTCTGTCTTTGATTTTCGTAATAGCAAGTGTTATTATATATATATATATATATATATATATATATATATGTACATATATACATATATATAATAATAACACTTGCTATTACGAAAATCAAAGACAGACCAATAAAGCCAGAATTTACTAAAGCTTTGAATATTAAAAAAAATTGGCGAAAAAAACCTGCAAGCGGGGATACTCCCGATATCGAAAGTAACAGTACAGAAAGATGAAAAGCTAAATGTGTATATATATATATATAGATATATATATATATATATACACACATGATAATTGTACACATCTTCATATTGTATCGTATATATTATATATACACAGCCTTGTTACGTTGCCATATTATATCTATAGTTATAATTTCATTTTTATTTCACGATAACTTAAGCATTGTCAAAGATTGTATTGCCGGAAATAAATTTAATATCAATGAGTCAGTGTCAAACGCGATCATCTTTAGCGTCTCCAATCTCTAGATGTCAATTGTCAATATACCACGCTAAAGGCCACTCTACGACTCGGGAAGCACTGTGATGTCTGCGATATGCCCCGATAGTGTTAATTTCAACAAGATCTGGTTAGAAATGGCCAAACCTTTACTAACTCTGGGGTAGTCAAGATTCGTAATAGTTAACATAGTAAAGACAACTCCTCACTGGAACGTGATTACTTATGCCCAGCACGTAAAAAAACTATAGCAAGCTCAGTTTATTTGCTGAGTCGATTGTGATTAAATTTAACCACACCTAATTGAATCTGTCTAGCTAATTATTATATATTATTTAAGTGAATTCCGCCTCTTAATATTCTCTAAATTTTTAGAGTTTAGAAAATCGCTTTTTCTTCCCTTTTATTTGCTATTTTTATTATGCAATTTTTTTTCCTATTTAATTGCTAGCTTAATTTATGCTATTTTTTGTATGCTGCTTCAAGCGATTATCTATGAAGAACCGTCTATTTCCGGCGCTTTCAGTGTCGTACAAACATCACCAGCTACCTAAGCATGTACAACACGTGATGGACCCTGGCGAGAACTCGGATGAGGGCATTGGCATTGAAATGAAAGAACTTAAATCCGAGTTCTATTCGTCGCAAAAATGATCACCGATCAGGGTGTGGCGTCCAACTATCACTATCCACTCTGACTCCAGCCAAAACCCCTCCCGTTCGCCTACGTCGAAGGGCGCACGCGGGTCAAGCATCATCTTCACTCTATTTGTGGCAGCGATTTTCGAAACACTACCAAGGGAACGTAAGAGCAGAATAGTTCCACATGGCTACGCGTCGCGTCAGCCATTGGCTAGCAAACAACGGCAATAAATAGCTGTACAACTACTACTGCAACTAATAAGAATTATAATTCAATATTGATACTAATTATAATAATACTAATCATTAGATGAGAACGAAGACACGCCGATGAGGATTCAATGCTTATATCATATTATATATATATATATATAATATATATTAGATAGGTGTTGAACAACAAGACGCCTTGCACATCGAACATCGAATGAAATGCAGACAATGAATATATAATATATATATATATATATATATATAAATCGGAATCGATCCATGTGGCGATTTCACTGAACCTTCGTTCATAATCGCTATCGACCATTATGGAATCGAACATCGCAAGGCGTTCGTTGCGACTTTTAATATTATTGCTACTGCGGCCATTATTATTGTTACTGTTATCACTTCATTATTATTATTATTATTATTATTATTATGACAATTTGCGGTGCTTCCAGTAAATGCAAAACACACTGTGATGGTATTTAGTTCATTATCCGTCCGAGATCCAAGTCCGTTCTACCTTCAAGCCTTTGTAAAGCTATTGCATTATTGTTATTATTGTGAGTGTGTCCTATTTTGAATGAGTTTCTTTTTTTCTGGGCGTCTTTTTTTTCACGCTGTTCATTGGCCGTGAAAGTATCGATCGACCTTCTCCCAACGCTTGGTGTCAACATTTGCTGAACCGTCGGTGTCTGGCTAAATGTAGAGAGATATAGCCATCAGATGTTTTCGCGTACGCATCACATATTTGTAGCGCAAAACACCAAACATATGACCCACATATGACCAAATATATATATGGGTCAACATGTGGGTCATATAATCATATATATATATATATATATATAATATATATATATTGTCAATATTATAGTAAGGGTTAATTCTGAAGATCCGGGCCAACCGAGAGTGAAGCTTAAGTGGGCCGCGAGTTCACTGCGTAGGTCTGCCACTCCATCGGGCAGGAGTGCCACGGTACCATGGAAAATGCCTTAGCTGTGAGGCCTCGTCTGCATGAACATTCTCAGTCATAAAAAAATATATATATATATTATAGTAAAGGTAGAATCATTAATATATATATATATATATATGGACCATCTTTTAAAGCTGATTTCCTCTCTCTCCTATTGACGATTCATCTGGATACCACTCTGGCGATATGTATGTGTTGTGCTGCAAGGGTGTAGGTTTTGTGTTGGGATATTAAAGAAATGGCATTTTTCACATTGCTGAAGTTCGCACGTTCACAGTACTCGAACCTGCGTCCTCCGGCTTATTATTACAGCCAGATGGGTAAGTATCGATATGGGTGCAGACCGTCAAATGTAGGGGCTCAGCTCATCATAGAAACGTTTTCCGAATCGGCGCTGGAGGACCACCGAAACTCCCGAGGTCGTACACTCTATATTTTTGTCGATGATATTGGCAACAACAAAACCGCATCCATTCATTGAAATTGAGGTTTAGGTTAAGGAACTGCGGTTTTTAACAGTGCTTAAGCATCAACCCGTAGTTTGTGACAAAGTCGAACAATCGATTAGCAGGACTCGTTGCTCATGAAGATCCTTCAATATTGTTTTAGTCAGCGCGGTGGCTTGGACGGCTGAGTATCCGGCTGTAAAAAGGCAGAGGCCGCAGGTTCGAA
The DNA here is from genome assembly GCA_019614645.1 of Stratiolaelaps scimitus. NCBI lineage: Eukaryota > Metazoa > Arthropoda > Arachnida > Mesostigmata > Laelapidae > Stratiolaelaps > Stratiolaelaps scimitus. Next base: position 1,235,508 of record JABWDB010000032.1, on the reverse strand, counting down.
TCCCGTTGCATGACGTATAAGAGAACTTAAGCATTGTATGCAGTTCCTTTAATAAATCAATAAAGACTTTACCTTCACGAATTATATAACTAATTTTCACTCTCGCCCACTAATTTCCGAGCATATTAATGATTGCGAGGCAGGTCCGCATCTCGTTTCAATCCGTATAACCGATTACGTATCATAGATACCAGTAAATAAGCAAAGGTGGCCCCGACGACAAGTCCTCCTCATAGTAATACCTGAAAGGTTAAGAGCTGAGGCCTGTCACATAGGGGATGGTCAGCTGAGGGTCACCTCGAAAAACAATTATTAGATACAGTAAATATACAAAGTTCTAGCCGAACTTCCCCTTCAAATCTAAGATGTCCTCTAACCTGTTCCTTCTGAAGGGACTTGTTCATTCGTCCTGTGCGTATCCTCAGGAGCATTTTCTTCTGGGGTCGTGTTTAGCTCAATTTGTCCTCCTTTTCCCCTTCCTCCTTTTCAGCGGAGTTCTTCGATCGTGAAGTGTCTAAAGCCAACTCGTCACGGAGTTGGCAATTAGCTTAACGAGCATCACCTCCCATTGCTTATCGTCACAAATGATCTCTATTAAGTTATTGCGTTTTTGCCTTAAGGCCTTTGAACGTACACCACCAAACTCACAGTGCTACCTTTTTCACGAGAATGAAACTCACACGATGAACAGCACAGTATCCTGAGTAGCTCTGCACTCGGCGAATTTAGCAATCTATCAATCTACGAATCAATCAATCAGTCAATCAGATACCGTTGCTGTTGCTGCTGCTATGACACATCCCTTAAAACACGGCTCGCGCCTGTTGTCTTTCCATAGAAGATCATACACCATCGAATCGAACTTTGCTCAGTGCAGCGATATAGCTCACGCCGAACATTTACAGTCCTCTAATTCTCGATACTAACACACAAAGGTGTTACGATGTCACATTGACAACGCACGTACAACGAGTCAGAAAGAGGTCACGAACTGACTGAACTGCTCTCACATCCGTCCCCGTTCCGACATCTTCGCTGCTGGCGTACGACAAAGCAGTTGTTGCCAACGAGCCTCGGAAGAGAACACTAGACACTCGGTAGCACACGGAGACTACCGTTTTTCGAGCTGACCCTCAGCTGTTCCCCTATCTGACAGACAGGCCTCAGCTCTTAACGGAGACTAGACCAGTAGCTTGACTCCGTTGTTGGTAGACGAGGGCGTCGATTTCAGAGTGCGTCTGTGTGCGAGTCGCTCTCTTCTGGGCGATCTGTGGGATGGTCGGGAATTCTGATCCTGTGGACGATCATGGACCCGATTCGCGCTCGACTGCTGGTGTTGTCTCATTGGCTCGGGTGACTTCGCCGTGCCAACTTCATAGGCAAGACCCGAGTCGTTGTTGTGGAGCCCGCACCCGGCAAAGGGAGAGGATGTCTATCGGTCCGGCGCCGCGCGGACCTTGGGCTCTTGGCAGCGATCGGGGCAACACCAGCAGCAGCAGCAGCAGAGCCAACCGACCACCTCGCAAGCCCTGAGTGCCGTAAAGCTTGCCGAACAACGATAGCTGGCCACAACAAAGTTTCTGTGGGAAGCCGACAAGGAAACATTGCCACGAGACGCCGTTCGGTGGAAGAGGCCAAGTCGTTAATAGCGCACATTGTCATTGCTAACGAATATGTACATGTGTATAATTAACGTGATCATCACGGTCATTAAACGGTGACGTGACAGCTGACGTTTAGCGGGACTATGTGTCGTGTATGTCGCATCGCTCATTGACTCGAATCGCGATCATCAGACGACCAACAGCAGGGTAAGGATTCGGGGGCTGCTGGGGGCTGCTGGGGGTTGCTGGGGGTTGCTGGGGGTGGTAATGGTGGAATACGGGGGAAAGAGTGCTGGCTCTCTCGCTGGCATCAAGCATCTTAAAGCAGCCCGGCAACGATTGATTGTGTTGATAGTAACGGGAGTCGGTTTAGTTGATCAGTTCCTACAGCTACTGGAGAAATTGCCAGTGGCTAAGCAAGCCACCATATGCCTCGCTGTGCCGGTGTTCAACACAATGTCTTCGGATTGCCAGTGAGTGAGGTGGTGGCACCACCCCCAACGCGGGGGGGGGGATTTCGTCTGACAAACACAAAAACGTGGCCACGAACGACGCTATGAGATTTCGTTGTCATCAATCAGACAGAATATTCTTTTTTTTATATCTCGCGAGATGATTGTCAACTGAGTTCTTATAGTTGTTGTTGTTTTTTTACCAGAAGTAAAAATATCGACAAGCACAAATTGTAATTCACGTAAAGGTAGACAGATCGCGGGTGACGCCGCCGCCGAGCGACAGCGTTGGCGCTAATCGAAGGTGAAGGATACAAATTGAGCATGGTCATGTCAGATTTTTGTCAGTTCACCGAATAATCTCAAATCAGATTTCGATTGGCCGTTTTTATCTTACGGGGGTGGCAGTAATAATAATAATAATCATAACGTACACTGTGAATATATAAATAAATTGAATTCGCAGAATATCTGAGACCCTGGAAATTGAAATTTCGGTGGCTCCCGGAGGCTTTTAGCCGTGACGACGTCTGACTGGACGCTGCAAATCCGAATGCCCCTGATTGAAAACAGCTCTTCGTATATTTATTGAGCATGATGTACTGACACACTTTGAAGTCGTTCGTCGCAAATTACGCTTGCGCTGATAAGCGCATTTGAAAGGATTCTGGCGAAATTGAGAATCACTCAGGCGTACCCCTAATAGTGGCACCGATTTTCGCATAAAGTGACAACCATCTTTGAAGGGTGATTGTCTCTCTCTCTCTCTCTCTTGCTCTTGAGATTCATCCTGATACAACACCGGTGACCAACACACCTCAACCTCTCTGCCTGGATTTATGGCAGAGGGTTAAGGTTTGTTGGTATATTAAAGGAACTACAATGCTAAGTGATCACGTTTCGGGACTCGAACCTGCAAACAGATGCGTAAGTAACTATATGGGTACAAAACCTCTAATAGAGACAAAGAGGCGTTTGAAAATAAGCTAGAGCACCACCAAGATTCGAGGCCTTACAACTGTATATTGGCTATTCTGATTGGCTATGTTCATTGGGTGTGGCAACGATCGGGAACGTGTATGGACACGTCTCATCTGAGGGAAGGGAGACTCCAACTTTGAATCCCTTCTGACCTCTGTGATCCCGGATCGCAAGGCCAAATCAGGCACACTGTCAAACAGCTTTCTGAAAAAAGGTCGCGAATAGGACACAGATACAACATACGACGTATTACATCTGGGACCTCCTCCTCGACAAGACCATTAGAGAGAATCACCGATTCTCGGTGATAAGATTATTTCAACTTTCCCCGCGATAACCAATATCGACCCGCACAGACGAGCTAATGAGACGAGACGAGCATCAAAAGAGAACACCGTTGACGTGAGCCGGAAGGTTGACCTGATCGGGATTTACTACTATTGCCCTTTCGATAATATATGACCAATATTAGCTAACAACTAATCTAGAAGGTGTCCTTTAAATACGGACCCAAAAGCTCGCAACGGAACTTTCATTCGCGATTCAAACAACACAACGGTTTGACGAGAACTGTAGCATCCGCGCCGACATAATTAAAACAGGTAATAATTATCATCTATGTAATGACTATGTAATTCGTATCACTTCAATTAAGATAAATATGTAATTAGTTAACATATTTATAATAGGTAGCCACCGAAGATAATAATTATTTCTTGAAAATCGTAAATCACAACTGTTACCAGGGAGATCATTCAGGGTGTCGACAATCTGCAAGACCATTAAACATACTCTCGGCAGAACGGGTGAGGCCAAGACGGAGAGAGTTGGAACAATGAAACGTCGCAATTGCAACTTTTTCACAATTTAACACTCGATAATTAATTAATAAATAAATTAATGCTAGGCAGAACACGATAAATGAACGCCAAACGATTCGACACCACTAAGCCATACGTGAGTAGGAAAAATGGATCACCGAATGGAGGGGCCCCGATAATCAGCTCTGCCAGTTCTGGCAGTATCACCAATCGAAGCAGGACCTGTCGCCCACAAGTATCACTGGCAACTGAACGTAATAGTGATGTCGTTAAAGAGAATCTGCTGTCGAGCCCGGTGGCCTGGGGGGTGCATACGGGTGCGCCTTCCAATCTGAGGGGACACGGAGGTGGACACACGGGGGGGCTCGAACCCCACCGTTGCACATTTGCATTTAAAGGGGTTGCCCATCTTGTGAAGGGGCAATGCCAAAGGCAGTTGTACCGTGGACGTTAGATGTTGGCGTTACAAAGACTCGAAGGGCTGTTCATATGGCTAATACGACTTTGAGGAAGGTCAGCATACGGTTAGACTTGGCTCATCACTGAGATCGATCCAATTTACGGTTTGAATTTCTCTTCCATCCCGCTCACTCTGTGGTTTAACCACGAACCACCGAACCAGAGCGATTCTCTATAGAGCGATATGTAGAGGTGATGTGAAATGTTTTATTGGTTTATTAAGAAAGCTGCAGTTTTACAACGATTTCATTCGCAGGCAAAGTAAAATGATAAATTCTGACCCCGGGGAAGGTACGGCTGTCTCGACGGAACCGCTCGATACCCCACACAGGGTACAGATTCGCAGGCAACGAAATTGGGATCTTGCAATTAATGGTCTTACGAAGATTTTGCCGGTTAGGCATTAGGTGAAATTGTTTAAAAAGTATTTTTTTAAACTTTTTTGAAAAACGTTTCAGTGTGAGCGAGTTATTTTTTTTCTTTGAAGAAGATTCAGTGTGAGCGGGTACAGATGTTCACATGCGAATACTAGCCACAATCGTCCATATGGGTAAAAAGCTCATCGTGTATCCTCGCTCGACGCCAGATGGTAAAATATATTTGGTAAACTTTCTGCAGATATTAGGAGAAAGGTGATCTATCTATCGCGGGTTACAGGAGAATCATTATTCAAGCTCGTTTCTTGAGTGCAAAGATTCTCGTTGGATACTCAAGGAGTAAGGTAAGGTAAGGCTTTAGTGATTTATTAAAGGAACTGCATACTGAATGCTTAAGTTCTCTTGTATGTCATGCAACGGGATTCGAACCTGCGGCCTCTGGCTTTTTACAGCCAGAGACTCAGCCGTCCAAGCCACCGCGCTGACATGCAATTTTATTTTGGTCACGATTCAGGGGTTTGATAGAAGTGGGACCTCCTTGTTTCCAAGGATATTCTATGAAGGGTATATATAATATATATGGCAGAAGCCCCCGTTCTCTGATGTGCTATCTCACGTTCAGCGGGCACAATTATCGGCCGCTCTCATAATTAACAAAAAAAATGCTCACCTACGAAACAAAGGAGGAACTTGACAGTTTGACGAATTCGACATCTCAAGTATGAATGTCATTGGTCGAAACATCATTTGTCGCTTGTGAGAAATGTGCCAAGTAACAACGACAATGGTCATGCGTCCCGTTGATGACAATTTGACAACAATTCTATTGAGTGCCACCCCTCATATATATAAACCCCCCATCAAAAGCGATTCCATTGCAATTCCCACAACAAAAGTCAGAATTAAACAATTAAATTCCAATCATTATTCAGCCGTCCCTGACATCTCTATGAAGCTGCGCCGACAGGACAAAACGGCTATACAATCCTTGACAATCAGCATAAATGAAATTCTTTTCAATAAGATCATCACACAGTTTTCTTGTAGATTCTTCTAGGGAACGATGTTCTCTTTCAATGGACGTACCCCTCTCCCAATGAAAAGGGACAGAACGCCTTTTTTTTACACAAGATGTTACCAGGGACTATGATTTTAATTAGTATTGTGTTATTATCGTTGTAATAATAATAATAACATAACAATAATTAATTATAGCATTGCTATTAATAGTTCCAAGGACATTTATATTTATGGGGCGACGGCGACCGGAGGGAGTGGCACTCTTGGGTCGTACGAACGAAGGACATTCGTATATCGGTTATACAATATGATCAGGCTGGCATTCGCTTGAGGTAAGGGACGTTCAATATATCATCATATTTATATATACATGTACAGATATATATATATATATATTCGAATCTACGCGCGTAAGGCCGCGCGTATGTTTCAGAGTTTAGTAATTATGGTTGAAAAATAATTATTGATCACATAAAAGGGTAGGGTGTATTTTCTAACGAAGTTTTGATTTTCCGATGTTAGATTTTCAATTCGGCGTCATCTTGTTCCGACCGATAAGAGAGCTTGAGCATTGTAAAATTGCAGCTCCTTTAATAAACAAATAAAACCTTTACCTTTACCGTATTCGATGCTGTTAAAGGCGAAAACTGAGATGCTGTTCATTGGGCGCTTTCTAAGTGTATAGCTTTCATATAGTAACTATTGTGTTCACCGAGAAATTAAAATCGCAGAAGGGCAGTCTTTCCTTAAGCACTCGTCTATAGCTGGTGGAAAATTAGAATAATTAATACCTTCTCTCCTTCCCGGGTAGCGAATAACACTCATTAGACATATACGAAAATAACATAAGCATTATATAACTTGCAGTTCCTCTAATAAACCAATCAACCTCGACCGTTTGTCCATCGTTTTGTCAATAGGACTAAAGTTTTCCAAGAACAATTCTTTTTTTCAAAGCTCAAGTTGATGGGCAAGCTGAAGTTCATTCCAATGTTGCTTTACGAGGAATTGATTTAATCTACTAAATTTCCGAGGCCAAATAGTTGCAAACGTGAGACATTTAGCCGTTATTCACTAGCTACGGCGTGGCAACCCGCTCTCCCGGGGTAAAGGTAAAGGTTTTATTGGTTTATTAAAGAGGGGAGCTCGCTCTCGAGCGAGACCCGGTCAGCGTGAGAAAGTTCTCGCTCGAAGCTAAAACGGTATAGCTTTAGGTATGAGTTGCTTGTCCGCTGTACATCCCGTGTATATTGTTGGTTATACTACGAATTATTGTAGATTTTATGTCGAATCAGCCACAACCTCTAATTGAATTAAATTGTCTACAATTAGCTGGTGCAGAAGATAGTCACTCTGGTTACGTTCGGTTACACACGGAGATCAAATGACCCTTCGAACATGATGAATTCCTATAAATTATGGACATTTACCTATATATATATATATATATTGTATTTATTATCTATTTTACTGAAGATGTATTTATCGTTGACTGACTCTCAGCCAACATTTAACGTCCACGGTACGGAAATCGTATAGATAGTCTGCTACCATCCTACAACGAATATATAGGTGACCCTTCTTCAAGTCATGGGTCGGTCAGGTTATAAATATATATATATATATATATATATATGGTCACCAATTCGAATCGTAGCGTATGAATTTGATTCAACTAGACAGACTTCCCTATACAACAGGTCTAATTAATAAATAATTAATATCTATATCAATAAATAAATTGGAAGTTAGTACGGTTGCTAATAGATGCTTGTAACACAGATCATCCTCAAAGCAACGCCAATGCCGAGGATCAACGGCAGAGATGACCCATAGCCTAAATACTGTTGCCTAGAGTTAAATTTTGATTATCACCGTCGCGGTTATTTGTGTAGTCATTTCAATGATATAACAAAAAAAAAACAAATATATATATATATATCTAAATCTCACTTATTTATAGACTCCATTGTTTTATTGTTGTTTCGAAACCTCATTTCGTCTAAATCCTTATCATCCGTCCAGCTTTTCTTACCTCATATAATTACATTCACAAGTGTACTACAAGCCTGATCAAGGTCCACATTGTTGGATCCACAAACGCACTTCGACGCGAGCTCAGCCTTCGGGTGGCCATGCTGTTAGATTTCCCCTTATGCAAGTTCGTGATACTTCACCATGAATGAACCAACCACTCAAAAGCTATACTAGTGTTGATTTTCTGTAGCGCTCGCCGTTATAAAGCAAACTTTTTACAGCTAAAGCTTTGTCGGCATTCAGGTACGTGGTAACCACCCACGGACGAACCTCATATCAAACGTAAAGGACGCTCATATGAATGGAAGATCATGATTCAGACAACCATTCAATCGTATGGTGGTGATGTTTACCTCAGGAGGCGACAAATCCATTTAGACGAGGCTATTTGCCGTAAAGAGAGAAAACTATCCTAGTGTAGAATATATGTAACATAAGGGTGATATTCTTGCAAGGGAATCGTGGCCAACCGGCTTCTGTGAGCTGCGACAAGGGATTGAGGCGATAAGGAACGGGTATTGAAATACACATTTGGGTGATGTTCTTTATATATATATATATACTCAACAATACGATTTATTCAAACCTACAGTAATTAGGAATTATTTCTAGGGATTATGGGGGGGGATTAATAGGGAACCGGAGTTGAGGTCGACATTGTCCCGAAGAAGGCGATGGCGCTGCCCCTATATATATATATATATCCTGTGTGTATATCATATATATATATATATATCATCCTGTGATTGTACATATTAATGCAGATTTTTACCCTGTAGTTTACACCATACAAATCAAATTTGTGTGTAATTATATTAGACATACTCCATGTAAGGATAACGCCATTGCGGATAGCGTGGCACACGTTGTTGTCGCAACAATTCTTAGGGTCATTGAATGTACTGGCGAGGAAGGTGTCCCTTGCTCCTACCCAAAGGCGATGAACCTTACCTAAATATTATTCCTCACAAAGTCAATATTTCTTTATCTGAGAACTTAATCAGTGTAAAATCGGCACAGTTCCATGGATAAACCTCAATATGAATGAGTGCTGTGTGTGCTGTATAGACGAAATCTCAATTTTTATGCTAAATAGAGTTGCAATGCTCGTGTGCTTTTTTTTCTTTATTAATATACATTTGTTCACATATCTTTGCTAGATTAAAGTTCTAATGTCACGAATGCGATTCATTTTAGAATTCCTAGTCTCTTGTTAATCTGAGCGTGTACTCCATATTGCCAAGAACAAATTATATCATATATGTTAAGAATACATAGGACTTCTAGACGAGAGGAGGTACGAGTGCCAGTCACGGATAAGGTCACGGTCCTTGCAGATCACCAGGTTGCAGGTCACAAATAAGGTCGTCGATACGTGAGCTGTTTCACATAGGCCAGCAAAAACCTCGGACCACGGAGTCTTAGGTTGGTTAGGTCTCGCTTGCGCAACACCAGTGTAAATTCTGCTGGGACTACCGCCTTGGCCACTGTAAATTTCGCTTACTCAGTTTAAATTATATGAGTAAAGTATCCTGTCCCCTTGTATCCGCCGGGCTGATGAGCCAAGATGGGTTCTGCAGGTACCTAAACTGTTTTTCGACCAGACCCTCAGCTGTTCCCGTGTCTGACAGGTCTCAGCTCTTAACCTTTTAGGTATTACTATGAGAGGACCTGTCGGGGCGACCTTTGCTTATTCTCTTCCTCACTCGTACCTGCAGGTACCTGCCAAAACGCACGCATGTGTTTTATATGGTAAACATATAACTAACTGTAACTTAAAAACCGCACGAGTAAATTAAAATAGCTTCAAGAAACTAATTTTTAAACAATTAGCAACACACTCGAGAATATATATTTGTCCACTTTTCGCCAGCATCTTCCCAACCAGCTAATATCCCATATATATATATTTTTTTTTATATATAGATATTTATATATTTCTTGATGAACATGTTGAGAGCATTCGTCATGCCCTTCACAACCTCCACGTCAACTATCCCGATTTGATTCGGATTACGCACTTACTTTGTCGAATTAATTAATTGGTATCGGACGCTGTGAAATTGCACTATAACAGACAGTCATCGTAGCCGCTCCAATTTTACATTTGCAGCTAAATTAAATCTATTTTCTGAATGGTATCGTTTACATACTAGTGAAAATTTGAACCACAGACACTATATATATATATATATATATATATATATATATATGGATAGCATGCGCGAGCAAAAATAGCTACTTCAATATGTAAGTCTCCTAGCAGAGAAAAATGGGTGGAACAACAATTGTTTTTTTTAATTACAGACCCTAGCGATTTGCGCTCGCATGCCGTTATTCCACCTTGACTTGCCGGATTATCATAAGCTCATTAGGTTACGTATAACTAGTTCTGTATATTAATATGCAATTTGCATATGATTAGCCCCGTTATGTAACATCGACAAGCGTATACATATATAATATATATATATATATAACAAGAGACCATTGCTAATTATTATCATTGCTGTTGTTCCGGGTGTGTAGTAGTAGTATCGAACACGAACAATGTGACCAATCCAGAATAATTTCTTCCATTTGACCCGGGGGCTAAGCATCGAGCGGCCCCCACAGTACATATCGAATCTACGCAGCTCCAAGGCTGACACCGAAGCTATTCATGGCGATGTGTTCACAGAATATTGAGGCAAACGAGCAAGCGGGCGGGCGGGCTGACTAGCATAAATCAATGGGTGGGCACGGCCATCGCTATTCATTATCAGCAGACATCTGTTGCAGGCGATCGTCGCTACAGATTGCCCGTTGCAATCCTTGAAGTCCTCGATTCAAGATGTCACAAAGTCGACTGATAAGATAAGCATAACTGCGAAGCATTACCTGCGTTATTTGTTGATTCACACCGCAAAAAAAACGCACCTCATCGCGTCGCTCGCGTGGTGTCGCCATAACCTGCTGCTGGTGGTTTCTATGCTCAAAAGTACTAAACCTTATCTAATCGTTACTGATATTTATCGCGAAATTTATCCCCTAAATTCAGGTCGAAAGTCGATTTCAGTTCAGGTCGAAAGTTCGGAGCGTGGCCGCGTAAAATAGGGCCGGTTAGTTCACCTGTTACCTAGGTTTTCTTTCGGGATCTGACACTAAGTCTGAAACATTTAAGCGTCCACGGCACTGCTTTTTTACGTCATTGCTTCGTAAGACGGACGCACCCCTTTAAATGCAAATGTGCAACGGTGGGGATCGAACCCGTGCACCTGCCACCCATCTTTATTCTATCATGAGTATACCGCTGGTGAGATATGTAACATTACTGAATATATCATAAGTGCGAGAGCGGCCATTCTCAGTGAATGAGCGCTTATTTTTTGCGTCAATGTTCGTTTCGTGTCAAACGGGTGTGGACACAGTTTGAACTATATATGCCATATTAAATCGTACAATAGACATTGAAGGAAAATTTAATACCACATTGCATGTTGAACTGCGGCAGCCTGAAGCGGGATGAGAAATATTGGGCCCATACTGGATTAAATCGCTTCGGAGCAACATGATTGAAGAATATCCATCATTAACTATTCATTTATCTGGTCGCCTCCCCAATACCATTGTCTTTGCTCTTAGGACCATCGACACTAAGCATTGTGCTAAGTCCTGTGATGATATCCGGACCGATGGGATTATGACAGAAACATCTATTTTTCACAGTACGCATACGCCTATCTAAGGCGTATTTTTTGTGACGGCGGTGAGACCCCCGCGCGGACGTCCTATTAAATCACTGTTTTTCCTAAAGCACAAATTGTATATCTGAATGTACTGTGGTCATTTGCAGCGATTTCCGCCTCCACCTGTATGGTTCTGTTGACCAGGAACTTAGGTCTTTGAGAGAAACGGTGAACAATCGTTAAACTTATGTTTAATTAAGCGACAACATAGCCATTATTTATCGTTGTAATATAAAACCATATATGTAAATGTAGATATACAATAATTATGGCGCCTGCCACTCGTCCGTTGGCTTGTAGTACTGTTAATTCTGAAGATCCGGACCAACTCAGACTGAAATTAAGTGGGGCGCGAGTTTAGTGGGGCAGGTCTGCCACTCCACCAGGCAGGAGTCCCACAGTACCATGGCAAATACCTTAGTTGTGAGGCCTGATCTGCATGAGCATTCTCCGTCATAAAAAAAACAAAGATATACAATAATTATGGAAATAGTTGGAGACAGTTGGACGTATCAGGCCGAGCCCTGAGGGCATGGTCGCTGTCCCGGGGGAGGCGAACCTTTGAGTTGATCCACAATCAAGCTTCACTTCCTAGCCTAAACTGTTAGCCCTTCCCTTATGGGTCTGTTTCTCTGCACCATTCATTGATTACTTCTTATTTTTCCCTTCTTTGTGGGGGGTTGACAGGGAATTCATGATGCACGTGTGTGTTGAGGGGTCCTTTAACACTAGGTCGTGCAGGATGAAAAACAAACCCCTTACTAAACCCTATGCTCCCGCCCTTCACCAGATGAGTCGGAAAGCGCCTGAAGCATTTGTTCGAAACTATCTTCTGGAGGGTTACGCCTACCCTGCCTACTCGCTCATGACTATTTCTTACCTTGATTGTTAACTCCCCTCGGGCGTGGAGCCACTTGTTCAGTGAATGTCTTCAGATTCCTCAAGGGTTGGGAGGTTGAGGGGGTTGCCATTAATTAGCCTTAGTGTCCTCTACAACTGGTCGCTAATGACTTGTAACTAACATAACTAGCCTAGGTTTAGAAAGACTTCTAGAGGCATTTTCGCCACTTCGTTCACACATTTGAATTCAAATGTGTCCGTTTTGTTGATTTGAAAAAGCCCGCCCGATTTTTCCTAAACCTGTCCCGTTTCAAGGTGAAACTGGTAAATATTCGCATTTTTGGCGGCGCTGCGATGAATTTTTCTTTGCAAAATGTACCACATTTTACGCTGTCACACTAATGTCAATCACTCTACAACGAGCATAGATCTGGTCATAATACAAAGTCAACGCGGACCCCCTGATGACATCGCTAATAGATAAGAAAGTGTTATCATGACGACATTCATCACAGTGTCATTGTGATGAGGTCACCCTTTAACCTGCTGCGGCAGATTAAATCATACCAGAAGAGTAAGGAGTAAGAACTACGACAGTATCGTAATTGGTTTTACTGGTCTATATATATATATATATATATATATATGTGTGAGCTGTGCTTAGCGAACGCTATATACCGCGAACACAGCGTAATGTGGCCTCAGCAGCGGCCCTGGTGACACCCCCGACTGAGACCCGATCCAGATTCAAGCGCAGATGAAATATATCGCTAGACAATGCACCAGCGCGTAAATCGATAAACGGAACCTTCACCTATATCATTGAAGCAATGCTATTACGGCGTGTACGACGGTAACGAGCCTCGCCGTGTGAACAAGGAAGCAAGATGAGGGTCTGCTTGAAAACAAACATAAGGGAACCGATTTGGTTGGATTCCGTGGCCGCATCCCGTATAAATATTATATATGGCCATTCAGACAAGATGTCGGGACAAGCGGTTAGTCCTAATATACACATGACCGAAGTTATACGCGGAGCGTGTTGCCATGTTCGCTGTACTCGACGCCGTTTCTAGATGTGTGATAACACTTGGGGAAGTGGCATTACTTTGATGATAAACACAACAAGGTTTCGCCGATCTGAAAGGAGCCACCACGCGGCAGGGTTACGCTAATAAGAAAATCGCATATAAACATACACGATGCGCTGGTAAAGGGAAGTGTCATTCCGCCTCTGATCTTTGTGTTGGCCGTAGTTGTACTGATACTCAAGTACTTCGTCAAGCTTCACGATCCATCAAAAAGGCAAAGTACACATATCAATGTTTGCCCGAAACAAACGCACGCCTGCTCGAACCGCTTATACGAAACATATCTACGAGAATATCTTCGCTGGTTCCTGATCATTTTCTGACATCGTTGTGCGGTTCGATTCCCCCCCCGCATTGATTTCCCATCAATCGATGACTTGGGCTTCAAGCAGCTTTCAACGTCACGTAACCAAGATACAGCCACGTGCACTTGCCCGATGCGTCGAAATCCACCTTCTGGTAGCTCTGCCGCTATCCTCTGGGCCGACCGGTTAAATAATATAATCCGTGCATATTACTCGTGTTCCACTATTCGACCAGGATCCCTGCCGCCGAACGCTGTGATCCCTGATTCTGAAGGTCACGTCTTTCTGGTTGTGGCCAGCCTGTCGCTAACCTCCACTCGGTTCGGCACTGACACACAGTGTATACGCGCGACTCACTGAGCGCTCATGTCGTCGAAGCATCGTCGGAGGCGGGCATCCCCACCTTGCTTACGTAATTGACGTCTAAACCGCACTTCAGCCCGCGTTGCCGTCATCGCAGAAGAAGGCCGCACCGAAGAGAAACCAATCTGCGGCAATAACAGCGCGAATAACAGCCACGACACCGAACAACCATCAGCAGCACTTAGTCGTTTGTTGATGCATAGCTTCTGCTGTTGACCGTCGACATCCATATTCTCGATCGGGTTCGTTCGTTACTGCTGTTGCTGGATAGTTTTTTTTTCCTGCGTGTGCCTATGAGATGATGCCCACAAGATCCCTTCCCGTGCGTTCTGGCCCGAGCTGTTCGACCGGCGACAGCGGCGCAAGGTGCAGCCATAGACTGATATGGTTGAATATCATTGAAACTAAATGTGTGCAATAAGCGATAGTGTAGCTCGGGTCAGGATCACTTGGTGACTTCGTGACCCATCATCTATTCTATTTTCAAATGTTTTCTAGTCCATATATCAATCAACCATATCACAACGTATAATATATATATATATATATATATATGTATTCATTTTGGGATATATATGGGAGGTTGTATTCTTCTTAGATGTGTTATATCACGTTCAGCGAGCGATACAATTGTCGCCCACTTTTACAATTCAACACTTTTATAATAACAACTCATCAAGCCATTCGATATGTATTGCTTGTGGTCATCCCTTCCATTATAATTAACAATTGTAACCGTAATGAGGTTACCCACAAATTACTAATATATCGTGTCCATTGTTCATTCCGCTTAGATCCTTTTTTTTCGCTGTGTCACCTCATAAGCGGCGAACCCACCCCTCCACTTCATCGAATTCGACCCGTTTCGTCCGATCTGCGGCTTTTGGTGCCCAGTTTTCGTCATCAGCAAGTGGGTCGGGCCCGGTGGCCTGGGGAGTGCGTCGTGTACGCCATGCGAGAAGACGGACGTAGCTGTGCGGGTTCGATCCCCACTGTTGGCACATTTGCATTTAATAGGGGGTTGTCCATCCTATGAAGCCTAATGCCAAAAGCAGTTGTACCGTGGACTAAGTTAATTGTTAAGTTGGATGTGGGTCAGCCCGGAAAATTTAACAAGTGTCTTTATCCAATTTCCACACGGTGATATAATTCATTCACGTTCTGTCTGTGGTTAAAAGTAAATTTTTCAGAATCTGACTACTCTGTGAACCTTGAACATTTTCCACTTAGGCCACTGCTTTTAGTCCATTGCTCACTCAATAAGACGGTAAAAGATAATCCCTTTTTAAATGCAGATGTTTACAACGGTGCGGGAGGATCGAATCCGTGTGCAAGCACCTACGTGTCTCCTACTGCGATTACAAGGTAGGTGCACACGAATGTGCGGTACCAGACTACCGGGGGCTGGACGTTTGGTCTGTGCCTACCGGGGCCAGAGATATACCAACAGGCAGTGTTATGTTCGGATGTCGTAAACGTAGCTGTGAGAGGCACTCTTTTAATAATATCACCATGATTTTATTACGATAATTGAATAACTAATTAATTAATTGCACGCTTGTAATCAGCTATATCTAACAAAAAGCCGGCGGACACGCTCAGCTCATTGAGACGAGACCTATTAAATCGACGAGGTCATTATAGATTGAAATCTTGATTAGGTTGTATTTTGGAGGGGAGGTCTCGCTTAGAGATGTTATAAGCAACTATGAGAACTTAAGCATTGTATGCAGTTTCTTAAATATATCAATAAAGCTTTACCCTTTACTATCAGTGTTGGCTGTCGTGGAGAACGTCCCTGATTCCACTGGTAGTTCCGTGAGTGCTTCCATTAACTCACACAATGATATGTTCCAATGTTTATTGTATACTGTGATATTTTGAGTGTTTTTAGCATAGTGTGTATGGCCGATGTTCCAATTGTTCACCTCACTGTGACTCCCCTTTATCTAATTTGTCTTAATGAGAACCTAAGCGTTATGTACCATACTTATATATATATATATATTATAATACTAGGTTTTCGGGCTGACTCTCAGCCTTAAACATTTAACGTCCACGATACTGCTTTTTAGCTCTTCTTCGTAAGACGGACCCCTAAATGCAAATTTATATAATACTCCAGTTCCGTAACTAAACCGAAGTATTGTATTGTAACGTGGCAGAATTTGCTATCTTCCACGATGCCTGACAGAGTGTCCATCGGCAGGGGACGATATTCGCCTCAACCAAATTCGCTGACTTCGAGGGGAAACACCAAATATGAGCGCAGTACTATTAACTTATAGAAGGAAAAATATGTTTTCTTTTTCAACTAAGTCAACCAAGTTAGCTAGAGTGATCCTTACTCCTTAATCGTATCTGTTGAATCGATTAGTCTATACTATAATATAAGTTAAGTAGGTTACTAGCCTATGTGAAGCTGTTACGAACATGGAGATGTACTGTTAAAAATACGCGATTATATGTGCGTCGTGTCTAGCATGTATACCAGAGCCTTTTCAAAAACAACCTTAATGGTAAGAGTAGCAATAGTAACCTAAGTCGATAGTGATCAAAGCAGTGATCTCGATGGATTCTTGAAGTAATCCCATGCAAAGGTCGTTCACAGCGGACAGGCGAACAGCTGGGAGGGTCAGCTCGAAACACAACAGTTATGGCTACGCGACTGGGGAGGTCACGTCCTCGAAAGCCAAGGCACGGTCCTGCCGTAATGTAAAATTTCATAGGGCCCCGTTCCGCCAAACTCCGTCATGTTGAGAACACTTCGCAACATCAGCATAAGACAACAACCCGTGCGTACACATCACCTACAATTACGGAGAAAACCTACATCTCTTCTCCCATACGTCTGATATTTGGTGTACGTCAGTCATGGCGCAGAACTAATGGCATTATAATGACATCATATTAACTGGGATCGTATTAAACAATAACACTAATGGCATCATATTAATTGATTATTAGACTGGGTCATTAATTGTTCATTACCTTAATTTGGTGTAGTTGGTGCACTCCACTAAACACACACACACACACACACACTCACTATTGGCTTAACAAATCCTAACAAGTCCTGCTCGCCTAGCGCGCAACTGGCTCACGGCTAAAAAAATCTGAACTTTTTCGGGCGAACTCTCAGCCTTAAACATTTAACGTCCACGGTACCGCTTTCGCATTGCTTCGTAAGACGAACCCCTAAATGTAAATGTGCAACGGTGGGGACCTACATGTCTCATCCTACTGGCTCACGGCTAAATGGGTTGAATCCCCGCCGTGCAATACAAAGCTGTGCAGTATTGTTATATCCAGCGCACACTTTCAACGTGTGCACAGTAAGATCCCCCGAAGACCCTCTGGCGGGGATTCGAAGCCTGCAGACTGAGGAGTGCTAAAGACGAAAGGGCCTCCATTAGATGCAGGACCCTTTATTTTGAATACCAGCAGAAAAAAAGACCAGCAAATTTGCTTATCACCGAGTCCGCACCAGAGAGTTGATCTTGCTAGGATGCTCATGCACTGCATATATAAGACGGCAGATGATCAACGTTTCTAAGAAATAGTATTGATGACAGGCGACTATTCGCGTAGTTGAGATATGCCCTGGGGTACGTGTGTGATGTGAAGATTCTTCGAATGTCTCTTTCGGCGTATCTGATGCTAATTTCCCACGTTAATAAGCTCACCTTGATAATGGTGATAAAATGCGCGGAATACAGCTATGTATGTGGCCACTGATAAGTGATCATTCGTCGCGACGAATCCCGATAATTAAATCTCTAATAAATTGGTTACGTTTATCGGTCCGCATTTCGAATGAGGTCCCATAATAAGCACTGTTACGTTAGTCGTTGCTGGGTGCTACTTGGTTATGCGACATGTGGTATTTGCTTCGAAAAAACTCTAACATAACCAGACAGTGCTAAAGGTAAAGAGAAGGTTTAAACAGAGCTCTGTTGGGATGAAGAAAATTTTTAAATGAGCCAGTCATGATGTCCTGTTCGTTCTACACGCAGGCTTTTTCCCCTCCAGAGACAACATAGCCGCCGTCCAAGCCATCCACCGCGCTGACGAAGGCGATAAAGTTGTTCAATTTGCAACTTGCACGCAACGAGTCTTCACAACGGGCAAGCTATTGATCATGAGTAAGAAGAAGCTTGATTAGAGCTCGAGCTCAAACCACCGCAAAAGCACCTGTGGAATACTCGAGATCAATTTAATTATATCAAGTGTAGGGCGCTGATATCGCAAACGAAATACAGAAATGCCATGGAGCATATATATATTTATATATATATATATATGGGCTTATTACAATACCGTAAGCCACATCGGAGTGATATTTAAAGAATGTATAAGTCTAAAAGCGGCTACAAGAGGCTGAGAACGACTGATTCACAGCATTCCATCACCTGACGACGACAAGAAGCCAATTCCATGCCTTTTATGCCTTTGCGTTTATCTTTGGAGTTCTTATCAGGTACGAGTAAGGAAGAGAATAAGCAAAGGTGGTTACAGGTGGTTACGACAGGTCCTCTCATAGTAATACCCAAGAAAGGTTAAGAGCTGAGGCCTCTCAGATAGGGGATACTCCGCTCGAAAAGCAATTATTATGCCTTTTATACCCATCTCGTTTCAATATATATATATATATATAATGTACAAATCGCCAAAGAACACCACCACGACGATGTGCGATCACCGGAGTACTAGCATAGCCATAGGCTTGGCCGTCGACGGTCTCTAAATCTCTAGCTACAAAAGGCCGCAGGTTCGAGCCCTGCAACAGCCTGGTGACATATAGCGGACATTAAGAATTGTAAAAAAAACCTACACTTCCTTTAATAACCCCCCCAGTAAACCGACGACCCAATAATCCCCATGCCCAAACCAAGTCTTAATCAGTAATTATTCCTTCTACCACTGGCCGGACACTTAGAATAGTTTCGGAGTTGGCTTAAGGGTTTGTCTTTGCCAACCGACCTCACAGAGGCCTGTCATAGAAGGGGACGCGAAAAGCGATGAAGAAATTCTATCTTCGATAAAACAACCCATTAGAGAAGCAGATCGACAAAACAACGATTACTTTATATACATACAATATACCCTGTACAAACGCTAACACGACTTGTAAAAAAAAACAACGTTTTCATAACCAACATACGATTTAGCTAACAAGCAAATCACTAACTTGCGAATCAAAAACCAATCTCGATATCAACATTTCGAGCAAGGATTCCCTTCGCTGACACAAGAAAATAACTCAGCTACCATTCATTCTGTTGTTAGCGCCTCTGTCTCATGTCCCTCCGATAATATCTATGCAACTTCTAGCTCGACGGCTGCGGGATACGCTCCGCAACAGCGGCCCTATCTAGCGAGATACGTCTGCCACAGACGCCGATACCGATACGTAAACGCGTTGCCCGCATAGAGCTGACAGGCAAACACAGGGCGGCCGAACGCGTCTCGGCGTTCGCTAGACAGAATCGCCCCCGGGAGAGGAGGTGGTGTGAAACGACGCGAGTGGACGCTCGCGTCACAGCGACGTCACAGGTCTCGAGTCAGCCCGTGCGTGAGACAGCGCGGAGAACAGTGTATGTGAGAACGCTATACGGAGGCAGGACATCGAGGGTGGCGGATTAACATTGTTCGATCGATCTTCCTCTCTGGTGGATTACGCTGTGTACTGCCGGTGCCGGGTGTACGACGTCGCGTCCTGTTCAAGGTACGAACGAGAACAACGGTGGAAGCGTTCGGGAGTAGTACACTGCAGTGTTCATTGACCATTGTGGTGTTTGTGTGAGTTGGGTTGATCAGCTGTCGTCGATCAGCAATCGTCTGGCTGGCTAGCTGTCTGACGGGAACATGTGTAATTTTTCTCAATTAATATATATATATATATATATATATATATCAACGTATGCTTCCGATACAAGCCATGTGCACCGTCGTATCGCGCCTGGTGACCGGGCAAGCCAGCGGGCGAAAGTGACAGGATAGTTCGAACAACGAGTAAAATGATGGACCGAGTTGTTTTTGCTGCCACTGTGAGACTAATGGTCTACTGTGTGTATACGTTCTATCGGCGCGTATCGACGCGCCTGTACGTCGACGGATAAATGGCATTGTATAGTAAATGCTGAATAATTTAAGCTTGTCCTTTAGATGGTCTAGTGCTGAGGCGTCTCAGACTGCCAGACGAGAGGAGGGAATACATGTTCAGGTTCAAATCCTGCCGTCAGACGCTTTGGACGATCGTTGGATTTTCTTATCATCTTCCGTAATCCGATTTTCTCGCCAGGCACGAAAGAGTATCCTCGGGGGCACGAAGAATATCCCCAGGGTCGGGGGTACTATGGTTCGGGAACGCTGGGCAAGTATGGAGAATAGTAAGGGTGACCCCTGATAGGTTCTTAAGAGTTATACCCCCCAAAGGTGATCCCGAAGCATGTGTCACGTAACAGGGAAACAACACGTTAGAGTTAAGCTAATGAAAAAAAAAAAATTTTACTTTTTACTTTTTACGTTTTACTTTTTCATTATTTCAACTTGATTCTGGCCGGTATTAGGAGAAGAGGGGGGGGGGCTCGAGGAACACATGTTGTAGTCTATAAGTAGATGATGTATCCACATTTTTGTTGAAGTTACGAAATGTACGCTGTCGAAGGGAAGTACCCCTTGGTACCGGGCAAGCTCAACGGATTTCAGTTACACAGACATGAACAACTCTCACGTTCAAGTGGGGTGAGCTTTCACTATTTTATGGCAATAAGCATGATTTTACCATATTCTCGGACACGTCGTGGAGCAACACAGTCTCGTTGAGCAAAGCAGCCAATGCAGACGAGTACGCCAAGAACAGAAAGTAAAAAGCCTCCTTAATTGACGAGCACTACTACTGCATAGACCTGTGGCCTTCGAAATGTTGGCAAGACCAGAGGTATAGAATCATTAAACTTTCCACTAGATATAAGGAGAGAGTCTGTCGCCCGCTGCAGGAGAGCCACGTGTAATTGAATATAATACATAATCTTAATACATAATCATTATTGAATGTTTGAATAAATTTATGAAGCATAATCTTAATCCAAAGATTGTCCTTAGACACCCAAACGGGGAACGATAGCAATCCCTATTCTGGGCACGTTTAGGGACTTGGGAGATGGGACCTCCTTGTTCGAACTACTCTTCCAAGGAAGTCTTGAAGAGGCTCTTCTTAACGGGATTGAAGTTAGTTGTTGATCGATGATGTGTACACGTCTTTGCGGTACAATTATCGTCCAGCTTTGCCCATGAAGAACATCTGCATGAAGCATGATATTTTCTATCAG
Source organism: Stratiolaelaps scimitus (assembly GCA_019614645.1). Classification (NCBI taxonomy): domain Eukaryota; kingdom Metazoa; phylum Arthropoda; class Arachnida; order Mesostigmata; family Laelapidae; genus Stratiolaelaps; species Stratiolaelaps scimitus. Next base: position 1,214,096 of record JABWDB010000032.1, on the reverse strand, counting down.
ATCTGAAGCCAGTGAGACATAGCAAGATAACTCGACGGTGTTGTCATTGTCTTCTCGTGCTGGCGATGTCTTAGCCGCTCAAGCCACCCCGCTGACTGGGATGGCGTATAGGATATATGGCACCAGTCATGGTCGTAGTTGTCATGGTACCAGTCAACGATACGCTACCAATAACGTTTCGGATGTGCGCTATTTATTTACGCGAATAAGGCGTAATTATTATTCTCCTCGTCATTGTTCTCTGTGGGGCCCGCTGATGACGATAACCCCTTAAATACAGGGGTGTTGTATCTGTACTCTCTCTCTCTCTCTCTTTCGGCAGACCCCACCGGCAATATTCACTCATCCGGCTGGAACCCCAGCCTTTTCCCGAGGTCGATCCATCTCACAATTGCCATAATTGACCAGCACTAGAAAGTCTTCTAAGCCGTGCTGAGTAGGAACATGGACACAAAATATGGACGTTATCGGTTAAGGTTCATCAACTTCGTATTCAAATAAAAGCAACTTTTCCACGACACATAAGAGAGCTTAAGCATTGAAAAATTGCAGCTCCTTTGATAAACCAATAAAGATTTACCATTTACCATGCTTGTTCACAATATAGGTTCAACCCTCCATCGTTCCTCCCGTCATTGACCCAGTGCAGAGATGCCGTGCGATATCAGGAAGATGTCGGCTCCCTCATGAATTTAAGAGCCCCCTACGTAATCTACGATTCGAAACAAAATGAGCCATGAGTCTCGGGGGTCTTCCATTGAACCTATCACTATTGCGTAGGATACTGTAGCATCGAATCGTTGCTGTTAAAATAATAATAATAATAATAATAGTGTTATTATTGTTATTATTACTAATAATAATAGTATTACTATTGTTATTATTAATAATAATTAATAATTACCGTCATTTAATACGCCCGAATTTGATATTCCAGCTCCAACCATGTCTTCGTTCGCTGGCAGCAAGCTGAAGCGTCTGCTGGTGGTTAATTGCTCAGAGCTGGTCCAAGTCGCGAATGCCGGCCAGTTGTATCTGGCCGGGAAGGACATGTCGAACATCTGTGTCCTTCGGCCGCAGCACGAAGGAGAATCGCTCGCTCTTGCAACTGATGCGTATGTATAGCGCACGACCTGTCTGCCAGTGGGAGCTTCGCCTACGAACTAGAGACCTTCATGGATCGAGTTGACTAGATATCGTTGCGTCGCTGGTGGTTGTTGATAGGAATTATGACCGATGGAAATTGATGTGGATATCGTACCGTGTGAAATCTGTTCGTACCACCTCGTGTATATGTATACAAAACAATTATACTCTGATGTCGTTGTACATGAGCGACACACACAATCTTCTATTATCAACACCATGATTTTATTACGAGAGACTTACATGATTAATTAACTGTTAATAAATTTCGTTAGTGTGATCGCAGTTCCTTCGATAGAACGGCCATTCACATGTGTTTGCATGTATGACTCAATTTCAGTGATGGTAACATACTCGATATCGGATCTACAGAAGAGCTGACGAGGAAATACAGCTCGTCGGAGTTCGATACGGTGATTGATGCCGAGAATGGCGCTCTTATGCCAGGTGTGTGATGACAATATACACCTCCACCCCCAAAGTCGTAGGTGGTCAATTCGAAATAAAAATGCTGATACAGATAATGGTAAAGGTAAAGCTTTATTGGTTTATTAAAGGAACTGCAGTTTTTACAATGCTTAAGTGCTCTCTTATATGTCACGACACGGGAGTCAAACCTTCGACCTCTGGCTTTTTATAGCCAGAGACCAATCAGCCGTCCAAGCCACCGCGCTAACAATATGGGTAAATGCCCACAGATATTTCGATACAGCCACGTGTTCATGCCCCGAAGGAAACCAATTTAATTGTGAGAAGATAGCAGAGGTAAAGGTTTCAATGATTTACTAAAGGAACTACAGTTCTACAACGTCCAACATCTCGAGGTGCTCACCCGCTGGCCAGTTGTCTGCTAATCAACGTCATTATTTTGGGAGCATCATTTCATTCCGGCGTACTGCTGTGACACGTGACAAACGTGGCTCACTCGTATAACATAATCACATTTTTCCCTTCACACACCATAGCACAACCATACGTTATCTGATCTGGCCCACCCACCCGATCGTGTCGTCGGATTTTTCCAGGTTTCGTCGACGGCCATACTCATCCAATCTGGAGCGGCGATCGAGTACACGAGTTCGCTCTCAAGCTAAGTGGCGCTTCGTATATGGAGATCCATAAAAATAAAGGCGGGATCCATTACACCGTTGAATGCACGAGGGCCGAGACCGACTCCAGACTCAAGCAGCTCCTTGTGGAAAGGTTGCGGTTGATGGCGCGCGCCGGCACAACAGCGGCTGAGTGCAAAGCGGGGTTCGTCTCAGCAGAGTTTCTACGAGGAAGACTATTATCAGTTCACAGATAACACATGATTTTCTTTTTCGCAGTTTTAACCTCGTTTTTCACTCGATCGAGCCATTCCGAGGGACCGAGTGCACTCGGCAGAGAGAGAACTGGGGTCCTGCTGTTGGACAACAATACGATAATGTCTTCCATGTTAAATGTTGATTTTCTTCCACGTTTCTTTGTATTCGAGTCCTTCGTTTCGTTCATAGACTGATTTAAAAAACTGTTTTTTTTCAAGCTGACCCTCAGCTGAGCCTCCCCTATCTGACCTGGCCTCAGCTCTTAACCTTTTACTATGAGAGGACCTGTTGGGGCCACCTTTGCTTATTCTCTCTGCCTTACTCATAGACGTTAGTCTGTTGGGAAGCAAAAGCCAAAGGAGTTAAAGGTCCCTTACGGACATCGGACTTCAGCCGCTTCACAGGTATTCGCGGCGGTAGCGAAGGCCTTTTACCTAGTAAAAGGCTCAGAGGACTTTCTTTATGTGTCCCCTTTTGTATTCACTTATCCTCAAATCGCTTTGTATTCCATGCTTCTTGAGACTAATTACGTGCATATGCTGCTATCGGGCTGTCCTAAGTGTATAAAAGGAACAAAAACGCTTTAACTAATAATAATTACAACAACAGCAACAACAACAGTAGCAGCAGTAGCAGCAACAACAACAACATTAATAAACAGCTCAGTTAATAAACCAATCAGCCTTTACCTGGTTAACCGCCAAATCACCTGAGATCTAGTGTCTTACTCGCACTCGAGCTATCGCTTACTTGCGATGCATGCTTGTCGTAAAGCTAAAGGTTTTATTGGTTTATTAACAGAAGTACACGTTTTTACAATGTTCAAGTCAATATGTCAATATGCTCCTCACCGCGCCGGTAGCCGCGATCGAGAGCCCGGCCTAACACCTGCTAACTCCGCTTATATCGCTAATGCATTGCTCAAACGTCGCTCAGTGAACAATTAATGCGCGTGAGTGATGCGGTTAGGTGTGATCTCGGCCCGGGCGGTTCCCGAATTCGGTCAAGGACAACCGCCGTTCGTACGGCGTCCCCCGAGCGTCCTGACCTGTTTGCATGCACTAGTGAATCGGACCCGGGTTACCGGGTACGCGAGTACTGTTCTGCTGCGATGGTTAAGCTTCGAGCAAGCGCCTGACGCCGAGTTATGAGCCTATGACCGAGTTGCCTCTATGAGGAAACGGTGATACACGCGCAGCACTTGTGCGACGATTCGACGTGTTGCTTAAATGCCAACTTGTGTAGCAAAAAACAAGAATAAGTACAAAAAAAAAAACAAGTGTAATCATGTTATATGTCGCTGATTCAGTTGGGTATTTCCTTCTAATCGTATCTGTTGTACGATTCGCAGCTATGGCCTGTGGCTGGACGACGAACGACGCCTGCTGCGTCTGCTGAGCGAAGCTCGCGACGTGGACCTCAATCGCACCATCGACATGTCGCTCACGTATCTCGGAGCTCACGCGGTGCCCAGGTAGGCGTGTGTCGTTGTTATATTGAAATTTGCATTCGTCGAACGGTTGTGCTAGATCCGAAACAGCAGAGAACTTGCTCGCCTCGGATATATTGCTGCCTCCTGTGCAACACCCCATGGTGTTCGTGAAAGTTACCAGCTCAGCATAATGTAACAGTAAGAATTATTCGCCCCGGTGGGGTGGCAATGTAGATATCCATCGGTGTACCATACATCCTGTCTATGGTAACTGTAGCAATAGTATAGAAGGTGAGCAAGGATCATTCATAGCTAATAAGAGATTAAGAACATTTTCTATGAAGGAGTGGCCCCGTTGTTGTTGGCGATAGCGTCGATTATATAGTATATACATATATAAATATATGTATATATTATACACATATGTATATTTTATATACATATAAAATATATTAGAGTATCTAGAAGCTGCCCGTCCACCGTTCACTTTATCAGGCGAGCGTTATTGCCGAGGACACACTCCGGGTGGATCCTACATATACCGGTAGTAGGGTTATTAGCATTGGTATACATGGATCTGTTGGAGATAATCAAGATGAGTCGAGCAGGAGCTTTCCTTCAGACAAGCCTTTCGACTGATAATTTCGGAGATTCAAAATAAGAAATTAATTAATAACGAACAAATAATAAATACTGATGATTTGTCTCATCGTCGCGAGGCGCGGGAACAATGGGCGTTGATTGAGACTCTGATTGGTTGTTACTTAAAAATTAATTAACACTACAGAGACCAACGGAGAGAAGAAAATGAGCCAACTCAAATAATGTTGTGTGCAATTTCAGAGATTTCGACGGAACTCCAGATGCGTTTGCACAGAAAATCGCGAACGAAGATCTCCCGCTGCTGAAACAAGAAGGTTTGATCAGATGCAAGGGACCACACAGTCGATAGCACGAGATCAGGCGGAGTGTCCCCTGGCAGGTTCTTGAGATAGTAATTCCCAAAGGTTGCTCCGAGGCCTGTCACGTACGGGAACAGCTGAAGGAATCGGCTGTTCCCGTATATGAGCGAAGATTTGGCACCTTGCAACACCTTGACCTGAAAACCCTAGTTAGAATAGCTAGCTCTGAAAACGTCGAGAAGATTAAAAGCATGCCTTACAATTTGGTGGTATCTCTGAATAATGAAGTTAGTTCCTATATTTTGTGTTAAGTTGCCCACGGTTCTCCCAGGGAGAAGAAGGCGTTCCTATACAAAAGAGTACTTCAGCTCTTCAGCGCGTTACATTGACTGTATATGAACATACATTTTGTCTGCTTGAACCTCGATGGCAAAGCGAATTTTTGTTGTATCATACCAGAGTTATATACGATAAGCAACAGTAAGTGCTACTCGAAAAAATCTCTGCCAGGTCGTTGCATATTAGTGCATTGAAAATTCGTGCATACATAGCATACGATGAAGACATGCCATATACGTGATACGAGACTCTAGCTTAACAGTCTGATTAGATGATACCGAAGTTCTCCTGAAGTAAATGAGTTGACGTTCGTTAATTATGATTCGAAGTCTGTGAAATCAGCCATTACTCACAAGACTATAGTGATCTTGCATAGAACGACGAGTTGCAATACAACACTAAATATATTTAGCTTCATTAACGCAGTTTCTGCAGTTTTCTTATAACGTTTATAATAAATATCTGTTGGACACGTCTGCATCCGACCAAAGTAGATATAATAGAAATCTATTTATCTGTGCGGATAGCGAAGTATTATAGAAATCAAAATTTCACAAGTCGTCTCGCTCTCATTACTTCATTACGTACGGGTGCCGTTGTTATCAACGTTTGCAGTGTCATTCGACAATGTCGACGTCTTCTGCGAAAAAGGCGTTTTCGAAACAGACGCCTCGCGGACGATACTGACGAGCGCTAAGAAGCTGGGCTACCAACTGAACTTCCATGCAGAGGAATTATCGTGCATCAACGGGGTGGAGGTATAGCATAGTATTAATAATTAATATATAATATACATAGTTATTTAGCATCAGTTAAAAAAAAAAAATATATATATATAGATATATCATTTAATTTGAGGTTTATTTTCGGAACTGCAATTTCACAATGCTTGAGTTCTCGCAAAAAATACATGATAAAAGGTGTATATATAACAAGGTCGGGATAATCTGACTTAGAACACGATCAGGATAATCTGACAAAAAATGATTGTAATAACCATGCGCACGTCAATCCGGTGCGCATATTAAGTCCCCGTGACAGGGATCTGTGGCAGTCGAATGACAGCTATCATTATCATTGCCAACTATTCACAGTTTAACTATATATATATATATATATATATATATATATATATCAAACTTAGTGATGAAATAATATCAAACGTAGTGATCAAATAATATCAAACTTAGTGATCGCATACATTTACTCAAACTGATAACGTTCGGTATCGAAAAGACTCGCATAAGTGAATTATAATATTATAATTTATTATAGCTCTGAAATGAATGACAAACTTTAACGATAAAACAATAAATAAATGAAATGTTAAGGCTGGTCGACAAAAGCAAACCTGAAACAGCAAAAATCGCCGCTGTATAAATGAGAGTATATATATATAACACTTTGTTGAAATTTTGATGGTAATGCAATTCAACGTTCTCCAGGTAATCGTGGGATATATATATATATATATATTTATTATAATATATACACTTTTTTGCCGAAAAAAGTATATTTTTATAAACTGAACAGCAATTCCTTACAACGCTTAACTTCTCGATAGGTATATATAATACATATGTCCACCAGGTCACCAGAACAATTTGAACCTGCGGCCTCCTCGCAGCTTTTCCAACAGTTGGACTTCTTTGTTTCCCGGCCTGACCCACAGCCAACATTCAACGTCCACGGAACTGCTTTCCAAGCAAGTCCAACAGCCGGACTTAGCCACCGTTTAATTAGCGGCAATCAGTGACAAGCTTGTTACAATGCCGAGGCAACGACACAATCACAGTCCCGTTGACGTCCCATATCCGTCGGCATCCCGTATTTTGTTTCAGATGGGATGTTCGTTGGGAGCTCGCGCAATGTCTCATCTGGAGTGCATCTCCAATGAGGGCATCAAGCAGATGGCGTCCACTCGGGCAGCTGGTGTTGTCTTGCCCACGACAGCGCACGTTCTCCGGATCACACCGCCGCCAGTTCGGGACATGATTCGAGGCGGGGTAATTGTCGCGCTCGGATCCGATTTTAACCCCAACGCCTTTTGCTACGCAATGGTGCGTGTTCCGACTCGTCTGTTGTTGCTCTGATGAAATCTAGGGCGTATTCGAATGATAATTGATCGAGTTTGTGAATTTCACTGATTTATTTTATGTCGGTAATTGATGATAATTGTAATTGAGAGTCAGTCGGGAAATTATACTTTGAGACGTAGCACAAATATTAGACGTTCGAGCTTCAATTATAGAGGCGAATGTAGTTGTTCAATTATCATAGGTTCTTCAATGCTTCGATATATAGATATGTTTTTTTTTAAGTATTTTTTTTTGTTTTTGATAACCATATATATATATATCATCATATCATATCATAATCAAATGTTTATTCTCGGAACTGCAATATACATACATATGCTTAAGTTCTCGGTAAAAAAAAGTAAAAAGGTTGTAAAAAAAAGTAAACTATATTTATATATATATGGGCAATTTTATATGGTTTTCTTACCTACACGGTCGCAGTATCCCGTTGCCATTTACATTCGTTCTCCACTGTCCTCCGTACGAAAGTGCAAGGTGAACTTACGGCAAATTGTCGAAATCATCGGCGAGTTCGAAAGTTCGACCACTTTTGAAAAAGTTCAATAACTTAGAATAGCCCCCCCCCCCACCGATTTTAACTAATCTTATTGTGTGTAAACGAAATGCAGCTATCCTTTGACATATGGATAATATTACACATTATCCAATTAAATGTGTAGTTTCTTAATGAACGATTATTCTCTATTTCTGTGCTTGTATCCCTATATTTTCATATTCAGCCGACTGTGATGCATTTAGCATGCGTTCAATGCCATATGACTTTGGCAGAGGCTATGGTCGCGGCGACCCTCAACGCGGCGTACTCAATTGGAAGATCTCACAGGTAAGGACAAAGAAATCGTTGTTTTTCTTCTTATTCCGAATCCATCTTCATTGACGGATGATTGAAGACTCATGCATATACTCCATTCGTCGACGCTCTTGGTGGCTTGGACGGCTGAGTCTCTGAGTGTAAAAAGCCAGAGGCCGCAGGTTCGAATCCCGTTGCATGACATATAAGAGAACTTAAGCATTCTATGCAGTTCCTTTAATAAATCAATACAGCCTTACCTTACCTTGTTAAGTGTGAAGATTCCTATTGGAGTACACAAGGCGCAGTTCGTTGGGTAATTTGCCCGTTAATTTTTTTTTCATTTGACGGCCAGAAGGTACAAGCCAACCAAGGAAATGCTATCTGATATTTAACCCAATCGCATCGAATTTTTTTGTTTCATGTTGGATACTGACTATTATTGTGCGTCTTAAAATGTTCAATGATTAGAGCAGCATTTGGTGGCCAGTTGGGGTGTCCCGCCGGAGCCGTTAGGTCATGGTCCCCCGGGAGACATCCGTGGGGATAGCCATAACCTTCTAGGGGTTCTCCAACCTTTTTGGTGGGCAGAGAGGTCGAAATGACAGATTCCTTCTCAATTGTTTCGTAACGAGTTAGTTAGGCATTGTTCTGCAAATGCGCGCAACTGAGGCATCTCACTGCGTGTGTTGAGCTAGCTAAAGGTCCCATTGGTTTTTGTCACCAAACCGTAGTCGCTTTACGACGCCGTATTTCTCGAGATGTGTTTTGTCACCAGGTTGTCGTGGTACGACTCGAACCTCGAGCGGCCTCCAGCTTCTCATAGCGGGAGACCACGTAGCCACCGTGAAGGTCTTCCGCATCTTGTTCATGGCTAAATTACGTAAATACTAAGGGTGCTTATAGCTTGAGTACAAACTGCAAATGCTCGAGGTGACTTTTCGATTGAAACACACGCGATCGGCGAATAAATTGTAAGTAGTGAGGTAAATGAGTAACGATATAATGGCATATTAAGGGAACTGCAATTTTACAATGCAGGTTTAAGTTAGGTTCCTTATATGTCATCATCACGCGGCTGGGCTCGAACCTGCACCCTCTGGCTTCTCACAGCCAGAGGCCACCTACCAAGCCACCCACCGCACTGACGGAGAGCCCGAAGAACGGCAGGGAATTGTAGGGAGTTGTACTTTTTTCAGGTGCAATTCTCGATGACATCATAAACAACTGTGGCGAATTGGGATTTTACTCAAAAGTTTGTTAATTTTTTTATTTTTTACGAGGAAAGACCGAATACCTACCTCGCTTGTCCCACGCCTCTCAGGTGGGAGGGAGCCCCATGGCAAACCGCCGCAGTCCCGGCATACCCCCACGGGGGCCCTGGAGAGTTCCTATCCCTCATGTTAAATTGTTCTTACACCGTTGGATTACCCTGTTTGACAATGGGCTTATTTGACGTCGCCGATGACGATGTCGGAGATCGATCGCAATAGTTGGCCTGTTATAAATTTCAAAAATCGAAGCAGCATTAGGCTTAATTTGATCTAAGCCCTTGTCCAGTATGGCGTAGCGCCTTTAATTACGACATGTAAACATTCTATATCGCTAATATTCTCAGGTCACATAAGTCACAAACGGTTCCGTAAGGTTGTTGCGGTAAATCTACAACCGTACTACACAAATCCTCACATCATCATGGCTCGGAGTGGCTGACACCGGTGTCAACGTGAGAGGGGGCTCACTGTCGTAATAATCATTACGTAATCATCGAACGTTACTCTGAACAGAGAACATTGTCCAGAGACTCGAACGAATCAGAAGTGAATTAGTGCAAGTCCGTCGGCGATATACAGGGTGTTCGTAAAGTCTTTCCACCGTGTTGCGAGAGCAACGGAAAGTTTGACGGTTTTCCGGGTAACCGTTTCTGCAATTCATTATGTCTTCGTTCGTGTTTTTCTACAAATAAGTGTGTCTACTTCGCTAGTGTGTGGGTAAACGCTAAAGCAGTACTGCAATAGTGCACGCTAAAATTTACCCAACGAGAAACAAGCACAAGACAGTTATTCTTGCGAATAACAAAGAGCATAAGCAAAGGTTAGGCACCCACAGCTCCTCATAGTAATAAGGAAAGAAAGGTTAAGATTTCTTTACCTGAAAAAAGGTTAAGAGCTAACGACTGTCAGATAGGGGAGGCTCAGCTGAGGGTCAGCTCGAAAAAACCAGTTATCCCTTCGGGCAGCAAACCCTGGTGAAGATATAGCTTCACACCTCTGATGGGATCTTAAGAATAATTAGCCTTATCGAATTCAACTGGACTTGAGACCTGTGTTGGCTTTGTTTCTGTTTAACAAACAAAAAAGTCAACTCGAGATTAACCAGCCATATTGTTTTAAATGGGTTGTGCTACCATGCTTATGAATGAGAACAGCGTAACTGGTATATTACATTTGAACGAGTAGATTATTACAGGTGGATATACAGTAAATGCATTTGCGTGTCCTTACTTCAGGTATGGCTCGTTGGAAATAGGCAAAGAGGCAAATCTCGTCCTAATCAAGGAATCGAAGTGGGAACACATCATCTACCAACTCGGAGGACACTCAGACTTGATCCGACATGTGTTCTATAAAGGACGTATGGTGGTCGAATAGTTGATGGCGCCTGTTGTGCCATCTGTATTCTGTTGAGAGGTAGAGAATAAACCACAATCCTCCACAATCAACTGGCTCGTAACTTAACTTCTATAAATTTAAGTTCTGTATCTTAACATCTACAAACTTAAGTTATGTAACTTAACTTCTATAAACTTAAGTTACGTAACTTAACTTCTATAAACTTAAGTTCTGTAACTTAACTTCTACAAAACTTAAGTTCTGTGACTTAACTTCTATAAACTTAAGTTCTATAACCTTTTTTTGTAGAAGGGCGGAGAAATTCAATAAATAACTTCTCCTTCTCTTAACTGACTTCTATAAACGTAACTTCTATAACTTAATTTCTATAAGCCTAAGTTTTATACCTTGATTTATTCTGTATTCAGCTTATTCTTCATAGGACAGGTTAACCCTACGCCGCTCGGTTGAGTATCTCGTCTGGCACAGGCACTTATTAACATGACCCCCTCCCCTGCAGACTGTCTACGATAAAAATATCCTCTATCATTTTCGTCAGAGCGGCGGGGCAAGGTCCGTTTACCGACACCGTCGTGGTAACGATATCATATCATATCACTCAAGATTCGTCCGTCTCTTCTTGGCCACAACGAATGTGAAACTTGATTTGCTCGACAGACTGGCGGAGCCCCACATCCCAAGCTGTGATGAGCTGGAGATGTCTCCTATTGTATCTAAACGAGTTTGTGGTAGACTGCCGACTGCCATGGGGCCATACCACGTTGAATACGCCGATTCTCGTTCGATCACCGCGAGGCTAAGCAACGGTGGGGGCCGTATAGTACTTGGATGTACTAGACTCATAAGTAGCGAGAAAAAACTTGAGCATTTTATTGAGCGGTTTCCGAGGCAGCTCAGTAGAAATGAGTAGAAATTAATTCTTGCTTTTCTTAAAAAAATATGATGGGGCATTAGTAAAAAAAAATCTTACTTAACTTCAGTTGTTGCTAATAATGAACGCTCAGGACATAAACGAATATGGAGATGCCATATTAGTTTACGGTTAAGCGTTCATTAATTTAAATTTCATTCATTAGTTAGTATTAGGTAGGGTGGGTCCTGTTTCGTTTCGTTCAAATACTCGTTTATTAAACAATTTTCCCTATTATTCAGGATACTCGAAAGACTTCGTATTGTTTTTCGAACACCCCGTATCTTGTCCATAGTTCTATTAATTTTGGCTATCTTTATCATATATAACCATATTGTTTTTGCTCCTATATATATTTTTTTTTTTGCTGCATCTCTGGCTTCAAAAAGCCAGAGAGGCCGCTGGTTCAAAAACACAGTTATAACACAAACCTCCTCAACCTGAGAGATTAAGTAAGGAAAGTGTATATAGATGTAATTTCAAATTTGACTATTAAGACCATTCCGTTATGCTTCTTCGTATAACCTTATTAGTTTCCTCTCCTATATTTAATTTATATATATATATATATATATATATATATATATATATATATATATTATTCGCGCTATAAGGCCAATGTATGTATGTTTTTTTAAATATATGTTAACCGCATCCAACCTGCCTCGGACACATACCGCAGTTTTCCTCCACAGGAAAACCTATTGACGCGTTGTATACGACCAAACTTAACCAATGGATTATGCTGCCGGCCTTGCAGGCTATCCAACCATAGAGCATCCGATAGTTGGGCCGAACTCGGTAGCGGCCCAGTCGACAAGCGACTGCTCACAATGCCCGCTGAGAATTAGTTATGTCAAATGACAATAGAATCACCTTCTAACTATGGGTACTAGGTGTACGAGTTTCATTCAATAAACAGATGCGCGCTTCGACATATATATATATATATATATATATAATGTTTCTTAACGTTGTTTCTTGATATATATATATATATATATATATATATATATATATATATATATATATAATGTTTCTTAACGTTGTTTCTTGATATATATATATATATATATATATATATATATATAATGTTTCTTGACGTTCTTACGTTACGTTATGTCATTATCTGCTGTGGCGATGCGGTTTGTTTTGTCTACATTTGCCAGTTGCCCAAGAGATGGCAATTGTAGCATTGAACAGTGCACCAAACGAACAGCGTACGCATGGCGCTTCGTAGATGATACCTAATGGAAGACACTTGCACTACTTCCATCTCTGCTTAATCGTCATCAGAGGATCTTCTTCTAATAACAGCCCTTCTTGAATATGGCCCTCGTTGAATGCTACAGCCATCGAGTTCGACGGCGTTTCCATTCTAGCTTACCTTGCGGTGAATTATCGATCTCTGGACTTCCATGCGGTTTTGAACTCGCGGACACTCCTTTGAGTTGATACATTCAAAAAAATATATATATATCTGCGCTCTGCAGAAACAATGCGCGACTTAGGAGTAATTACCTCAACCACATTGAAATATACTGATCATGTTACGGATGTTGTGCTTCGTGCAACGCGCCGTGCGAACTGGATATTACGTTCTTTCGTAGTGAACGACCCGGCCCTATTTGTTAAACTTTTTAAGATTTATGTTGAACCCATTATGACGTATGCAGCGCCAGTATGGTACCCAGGATTAAAACTGGACAAAGAGAGGCTGCAAAAAGTGGGGGATAAATTCGTGAAACGCGTCGCTTTTAAATGTCAATGTACGAGGGAGGAAGTGAATATAATGCCAATATTGGCTAAATTTGACAATATAGATAAGCGCACATATATTTGTATTGGTAAACATCTTCCCATGCTAATGAGTGCAATGTTTGATGTGACTGTGACGGCTACCAGAGCTGGTATAAATGTCTTACCTAAATTCATAGCTAAGAAACAATGTGTAAATGACTTATTTCCTTGGAGAGTGTCTCGAGCCCTACGTGATGGGTAGCTTTTTCAAACATATGACCTCTTCTTGGCAAACACATAGCGGCTAACTCAGATATTGTTAAACCTAACCTTTGAAAGAAAGCGTTATTATTATTATATATAATATATATATCGTCATCCTCGATTATAGCGCGCTCATCTGTATTACCGCTTTCTCCTTTATAATTAGCGAGTATTAGTCATTCGACTGGGGCCTGTTCGATCATCAGCCTCTTGTCTGATATAAGAGTCCAAAAATTTGAGGGTACCGACTCGTAAAACATCTAAATTAGATCTATTACAGAGTAAAGCATTATATAAATCGTAACGATGCATAGAAATCTATCGAATCCTGACTCGGTAATGTAGATGCCATTTAAAAAGGGCCCGTGTTACGAAAGCCTTATGCCGAGAGCAGTTGTACCGTAAACGTGAAGTTGTGGCTGTAAGTCAGCCCGGAAAATATAATATGTAGATCCCAATTAGGAGCATAGTAAACATCTGTTCTATTTTAACAATGCTGTAAATTTTATATCGATGTTAGCGATCAATGACAATTTGCTTAACGAGTAGCACTGCTTGATATATGAAGTAATGATTTTTAAGTCGTTTGCTTATAAGCTGATCATAAGGCGGCATAACATTGGGACCCCAATACGCAGATCATATTCACATACTCCAATAAAGTCGTCTCCCAGTTGACTCCTCCATCTCTGGATAATTGGAACGAATAGCATTCATCAGGGTGAGCAAACGTAGTATTAATTATTATTATTATTAATTGTCATTAGTGTTATTTTTGCAGAATTATAATTATTGCATAAACCTGTTGTCTCGACCGACATTCAACTCCAACATCATGAAAACGAACTCATACGATTGGCATTCAATTCTGATTATCTGAGTGACTGCTGCCTAGGGTTCGAACGAATAGAAATATTCTGCTTATCTATCTGTGTATTTAACGAGTGTGTAAATTGCATACAGATGTAGATTTTCGGCCACTTGCTGTGCGAACCTGCTTTTTGTTCTACGCGAACGGAAGCACTTCGGGTCATATGAACCTAAGCCAGGGTGATTTGTCAGAACGCTTGGGGAGCCCGTGGCCCCCCTAAACGATTTGTGGGTCTCACTCCATTGTCATTTGCACTTTCTGACCTGTAAATTGTCTTCTCGTTGGAAACACCTAATTATAATAATAAAAACAACAAAAAATCCAGTGCATTCTCCGCAGGCAAAGCTAAGCCGTTCGTAAAATCGAGAAAAAGGTTGCTTTGAGCAGTTGCTCGATGATCTGCGCTTAGCTTCGAGGACCGGGATACCGTAATACTGTTCAGTATACTATGTCAAGAGGCTGGGATGGTTCAACTTTTGCTCCACGATAATCCCCCGTTCGAAGGAAACATGGCCACGGTGGCAGTCAGACCGTAGCTCTAGATACGCAATGCCCACTGTCGACTTTCCAAAATTGCTCAGCAGCGTAATCGTACGCTAATGGTCAGAACGCTTATAGACGACAGTGAAGTGCACCTCGCCCGTTTCGAGTAAGTGCATTTGAAGAGGGCTCAACGAAGACACAACCTCATAAAGGATCTTAAAGATAAACGGGCCAGGTCTCTTCTCCGCCCACACTCATAGGGTCCGCATATCTCTCTCTCACTCTCTCTCTGTCTATCTCCATTTACTAGTGTGCTCTATCATTATGGATCTCTATCGGCACCACCTCTCGAATGGACTGTTCTATGTGTATGCTCATGCTGCTTTGCCGTTGCGTTCCGCAGGACGTCGTGTGTGATCTCTCTCTCTCTCTTCCCTCGACGGATATCTCAATTGGGCCCACCCACGCATGCCGCTGTGGAGCCAACGCCAGTGCTTCTGTCTACTCCAGCATCGCTATCCCGGAGACGTCCTCTCTCATCCGCCGCGGCGACCTCCACCGAGTGGTGCGCGACCGCGGGACACACACACACACACATTTACCCAAGCAGCGATACATGGCATAGCTGCGCTAGAGCAGTACGCAGAGAACTGTATCCGATTGACCTAGAGACAGCGGAGAGACAGTGTGAATCAACGAACAGAACACTGCCAAGCGAACGGTGTATCCGTGGCGCCTCGCCCAAAAACGGATACGAATCTGACGAATCTGATCGAATACAACTAATCGGTGATCCGGGAGAAACAAGTGAAAACTGATTCGAATTGTGCCTCACGAGGAAAGTGGGCCTTGCACTTTGCCAAGGAAATTCGAACTTTGACGTTCTCTACGAGAGGCTTTTCTTTACCTAAGCTTTCCTCTCTCGGGAAAGCGTTCACGTGTCACGACCAGTTGGCGTTTTTTACGTCGTGTGCGTCGAAGAAACTACAACGACCTAGTTACGTTCGAACGACCGTAACTCGAAAAAAAATCAACTCGCTCAAACGGAAAAACACACCGCACCCTATCGGTGAGAATGCCGGAAGCGAAGTTCACCACGGCGGACGCCGATATGAAGATTGACATAGGCAATACGAATCAGATATCGTCCGTCGGCCTAACCAAAGAAGAGGTGATGAAGTTTGCAAATGACCCATTTTGGGTAGCGTTACGCCGAATTCTCTTCGCACTCTTCTGGATCCTCTGGGTGGCCATGCTGACCGGGGCCATAGTCATCATTGTCTTTACACCAAAGTGCGCCAAGCCGAAGGAACCCTACTGGTACGTATACGACACGTCGGCAGTTCAGTCGAGCGTCCGGGTGCGCGAGCTGACCCAGGAGACCATGCTTGACCTAATCATATAACTAGAAAGGAACGGAAGACTTTGTGAAAATTGTGGAATTCATTTAATACACCAATAGTCCTTTAATTCTACATTAGCGATACTACTGTTATTCGTGCATGCACGTAGTGAGTACACAAGGGTCGAGCTACGACTGACTGCTCTAGTTCTCTGTATTGTTGCTCTTGTGCCTGTCGTCGGCTGTTACATGAGCGAGAGTGAGGTGTCGGTGAAGTGCGTCCTTCGCGCGCGTATTTCAATATGCTCTTCGGTTTCTTAACAATTAGACAAGCCCACACTTGAAAATGCTATGTACATGCTACTTATATATATAACGAGACGATGAAGTTGAGCCGTTCGTAAAACCTTCAGGGCTGGGAGGCACGGTCAGCAAGGTGACGCGACGAGATTTCTGGACGAGATTATCATTAAAGCCATTAATGCTTGGCAGACTCCTAGATATTAGCGATCCCTCCGCGATCAGAGTGGGCCTCGGGTCTGTCGAAGTCTTCAAAGAGACTCCCACGTCATTATCTCGGACAGGTCATCCTTGCTAATTGTTACAAGGCAGTTATCAAAGCAAAGCGACTGGCAGAAAAGTGCAATAGAAAAACTTCTAATTAAGTAACAAATTTATGGCTCAGGAACATTGTACACTTCGAGTTTTCGTATAGCATAAGTGTAGGCCGTATGAGATACCTGTTAAATGACTTGAGACCAAAATGGGAGAATTATCGTGTCCTAGACGACGAGAACAGATTATTGCAATTTTCACAAACGAGCTAATTGGACATGAGCCACTTTAGTTTTGGGATATAGCTGAGCGCCTTGGATAATTAACACGACTGTGCCATTTAATTCTTGTTGGTGTTGTCAACTACAAAACTGGTGGCAGGTCATATATGAGGTTAATTTGTGATACATTTTTATTATCTGTCAACCGCAAATCAATTCGATATTGTCGATCCCGATCGAGTAGACTTCCGTGTTCACGTTAATAGAAGAGGTAATAGTAGCTTCATAAATAGGAGACGAAGGTTAGGTTAGGATCATAGCGCAGGCTGTTCCATTTCTACTCATATTATATTCCTAAATGTAAACCTATTTTTCCGACATATTGAGCTACTTCGTTCAACTTGGATGTACATTTTTCTCATACTTGCTTATTTGATCTGATCAAATATTTATCGTGCAGCAAAATAATGGAAATATCATCAGTTAAAAACAGTTGTTTAGGATATGTCGTTATTGAATCCTAATATATATATATATATACAGTACGTTTAAATTCTCGTTGAGATAAATAGAATCAATGAGAGTCACAATGCCTACTGAATAATTCGAGCATTGGTAACGGTAAAGCTTTATTGGTTTATTAAAAGAGCTGCAATTTCACAATGCTTAAGAAGAAGCTCTCTTATATCTGTCCTCATCATCACGCAGCGGGACTCGAACCTGCATAGCCTCTGGCTTTTTACAGCCAGAGACGACTTAGCCACCGTCCAAGCCACAGTAGGTGGCGTATAATATAAATATACGTTATGGCATAAGCCACTGAGAACACCACAATCGCAAATAGACACAAAAACACATCACCATATCCACAAACATCACTAACAGCTGCGAAAGTTGACACGCATTACATAGCGGTTACAACGGCAGCCGTATCGCAATTACACTCAGGCCTATTGTTTGTGTACGACGTTAGTGGGTAACGAACGTGCCCAGTGCACCGAACTGAATCTGGAATTAGTTGAGTGCCGTTTTCGGACGAAACAGCTCAAATAATTTCAATACCATGATTCTATGTATTAGTTTCGGCGAACAAACAAACTATACATCAACTATAAACGAATTAGCGCTATAAGCATCATTAACATAACAATAGCGGTATATAGATAAGAGATATTTTTTGCGCCATAAATACTAGTTCTCTAGTTGAGCCGCTCAGCGCGTGTGTGCCTCCCTCAAACTCCAATTCCAATTCAATTTCCAATTCAAAAACAGCTTTATTAACAAAAGGGGGTTATACATTTGGTGTACAAAAATTAGTTAGTGCATAGTATATGCATGAGTGTCTCTGAGCATTCTTGTCACTCGAAAAGAAAACATATTATTGACCCTTTCGGTCCTGGCGATTTGTACTGATGATATGGTTTGTCCACTCCGCAGATTATTCTGTCTGACATTAAAATATTTATGATGCGAGTTTGAAGATAGTAACCTTTTGTAAAATCGCATATCTGCCTGTTTGTGTAGGTCAGTAATCGGAGGTAAGGTAAGAGTCGAGCGATCGATTCCACATCTAAGCGAGACTCCGAAGAAAAAAACGAAGTAGCTTCAGAAATACGATGAAGACTTAGAGATAGCTGCTTCCATACGTCCACGTAATCTCACAGCGTACAGTCCGCCTCCATCCGTGTTTACTACGAGTTTTGTGCGTCTCCAGGTGTTCGTGTGCCCATGTTGTGAATGTCTCATTGATATCAATGTGCAATGTACAGCCACTAATCACTAATTCTAACTACTGAGTACGATTGTATTGTATTGTTAATTAATGTAAGCCTAATTGATTTGATGGCAAAATGAAACGGTTGCAGGTATGAGAGTTCGCCTATATACACGATTCGCGTCGATCAGTTCGCCCACTCAAATGGTGACGGAGTCGGCGACCTCGCAGGGATCGTCACTAAGCTGCCCTATATTCAAGACGAGATTTTCATTAAGGCCATTATGCTTGACGGCCTCTTAAATAAGAGTGATCCCTCTTCGATCAGAGCGGGTCTCGGATCCGTCAGCGACTTCAGGAGACTCTCATCCCAGATCAAGGTAAAGGTGTCTCTTTTCGTTTGTGTTCGATACAGTGGTACTACACCCCAGCATAAGATGTGTGACGGATTCAGCTATCACCGTCTCATCTCAAAAGCGCAGCTTAAATCTTGTGGTCTCTCTGCGTTAAACAAAACTCACCAAACGAGATTATTTCATCTTTACATGAAAACGTTTGTTTTTTCGATTGTAACTAATATGAAGGGACGCCCTCCTCGCACGGGCACTCTTGATATATATAAATATAAATATAAATATATATATATATATATATATATATATATATATATATATATATATATATATATATATATATATATATTTATATATATATATACATATATATATATATATGTAAGTATTCGCAACAATTTCGAAAACCCTAAGTTTTTCCGATATATAATATTGACATGTAAACGTGCCGATCATTGTTGGCAATAATCCAACACACGAACATGAAGGGCATCGGGACCTCATGTTGGGCAAAATGCGCTAATCTAGTGTCTAGTTCAATCGATGGTCCAGTGCTCTAATAATTAGTTGGGATATCGTTGGAATCAAATCGACGTGAATTGCGAATGCCATTGAGCTCAAGTCACTATACAATAAAGCAAGACGAATACACAAATCGGTTCAGCACGAGTGGAAAAAAAGAGAGTCTAAACACGTAGACAGCTGGCTGATATCGAAGGACAAACTTCCCGAGGAGAAATTAATTCCTTGATGATCTGACGAAAATTCGGAAGCTTTGACAAGAATTCAGAGGTCCTTAAGAGGAGACGGAGGTCTTGACGAGAATTCGGAGGCGTTCCCATACATCGTTGTTTAGTACCTTGGAGTCCGATATCTAGAATAGCCGCTCAGCAATCGTTCGACTGTTTTGCGTATTTAGCCTCCCCCCAAACAACTAAAGGGAACTTGAGCTTTAAGTTCAAGTTATAAAGAACCCGAGACATTTGGAGACGATACAGATACTTTAATAGAAGTAATCTTAATGAGAACAATTCATGGGGAGGTTTTATTCTATGTCGGATATTGAATATGATTGTGCGTCTAAAAATATATAGTGCAGTCTTTATTGTTCAATCTATTTATATATATATATATATATATATATATCTTCAAATTTGCCTGCCTATTAATCTGTTGTGCCTATTCCCGGTGATCAGTAAGATGGCACTGAGTAAGATAAGATAAAGATAAAGGTTATATTAGGTTATTAAAGGAGCTGCAATTCTGCAACGCTTAAGCTCTCTTATATGTCACGCAGCGGGTAATTATAATAATTATCACGAGTAATAATAATCAATGTGATGATCATATTTCAGGTGATCATTAAGGTGCCACTGGGCGAGGTCGTAAATGAGCTAGACACGTCTCGTGAGCTTGACACCGCCATAGTCCACTGGCTTGAGAGGGGGGCTGCCGGATTTGTTCTCGACGAGTTCAACTCTGACTCTCCAGCCCACAATGACGGACTTCGCCGTTGGCACAGCCTCATCGCGAACAGTTCACGACAAACAGGAGAAACTCCGGAGGACGACGACGACGAATCCTCTCATGTCCTATTGGCGATCTCGACCCAGAATTTCGAGTCGTTGCCTAACACGTATTGCAGGTAGGACCTCGCTGGGACAGAGGGACAGGTCGATTTTTGACGACCCTATTTAAAGGGGGGTGTACATCAGCCAGGACTGACTACAATGTGTGAGGCTAACCATCCGGGATGAGCGTGTTCTAGTTTTCTGTCTAATGTCTCACGGTTGGAGCGTGGTATTAGCAAACTGTTAGGTCTTAGATAAAGCTTTGACAGTCCCGGTCAGTGCCGATGATAATATCAATGATATCGCTCGAGACGATGTCCAATGAGAGGTTCATATTTCCTGTCACATTGGATCACATTCGCGGGGATTGCATTGACATAACGTATGAGTCATGTAGCTTGCTTGCAATTAGTCATCAATGAATTAACCTGTATAGATCAATGGTTCGATCAAAGATGACACAGCAATCGGTCTCGTTAGCTATCGGGTTAATTATAATTGATCATGTTGGTTAGTTACCAATACATGAACCAAGTGGTATTAGCGCACAGTTACATTGAACGTCCACATGTCTAAATTAATATTGATTAGATCAATTATCACCACAGAGATACGACGAGTAAGAAGGATCATCTACAATGATCCATACAATACAATGCATATGGTCGCGGAGCGACTCGAACCTGCGACCTCTGGCTTTCTACAGCAGAACTGGGCGGTAGGGTTCGCCCCAGAGGAGGAACTGAGGGATAGGTCATGGTTGGTAATCAACTGCCGGTCCCTGCAAGGCACTGACTGAAGGAATACTTTTTACAGTCCCGGTCAGTGCCCCAAATGTCAAAATCGGTTCTGAGGTTTAGTCAGTAAGGAGTCTGACACTACCAGGCAAATACCTCAGTGTGAGGCCTGGTGTCCATGCAGGATTTACCTTTAACCTCTTAAAAAAAAGGTCTCAGATAAAGCTATCTGAAGATTCTTGCCAGGTACGAGTAAGGACGAGAATAAGCAAAGGTGGCCCCGATAAGTTCTCTCATAGTAATACCTATAAGGTTAAGAGCTGAGGTCTGTCAGATAGGGGAACTGCTGAGGGTCAGCTCGAACCAAAAAAAAGTTAATTTCAACCATTTCCTCAATAATCCTTTGCAGGCACGTCAACATGGTCCTCAGCTATGACATGATAAAGTTGACAGAGACCTTCGACAGCACCGAACTCCATCCGCTGCTTGCTGAGCTGGCTGAGAAGAATCACACTTCCTGCCGGGAAAACTTCGTACTAGGAACTGGTGAGGTGACCCCCCTGGTTGAGCGTTTCGCACTGCGATCTCGTGCCGAGACGATGCTCGTGTTCAACATGCTCGCCGATGCCACCCCAATCATTTACTACGGTGATGAGTTCGGTAAGAAGGACACCAGTGGAGAGCCGAAGTCCCGGGTCCTTCAGCAGAGGCCTGAGTCGAACACCGGCAGGATGGACTGGGACGACCTTCAATCGATCAAGCAGCACGCCGAAAAGAACCACTTCAAGGTCAGTGTTAAACGCAATTTGTTAAACCGTTAGTCTCGCCCGTCCCCCCGGTGGCCTGGTGGCGCATTCGTACGCGCCTGTCTTCGGCAACCGGAGGAGAGGAACGTAGGCCACGACCCTTAATGAACATTTGCATTAAGGCTCGTGGCCGCCTTACGAAGCAATGCAAAAATGCAATTCCGTTGATGCCAAATGCTTAAGGCTGAAACAGAGAGAGATAGAGAGAGGCAGAGAGTCAGTCCGACGGCATGTTCTTAAACACTTTAAGGCCAGTACAAATTATGTATGATATTCTCTACTAATTCATGTCATAGACATTTCTAACAAGCAGCGTCAGCCCCGAATAATAACAGGCCCGTCCGCAACCTTGAATAAGCTGGTCGCTTGCGATATTATGGGGGAAATGGGAAGAGTCCTAGTAAATCCTACGCTGAACTTCAAATTCTGACATCGCGCAACGCCATCTCGATTCCTCTCGGAATATAGCGAGCTCGTAACGTTCCATTGACAAACATTAATAGACATAAAGGCGACAACCCCATGACCTGCTACCCATGACCTGCAATGCTAGAAGCAGTTATACCGTGGGCGTTCAATGTTGGCTGAGAGTCAGCCCGAAAACCTTTAACCTAACCCCATGACGAGTGACTTGAGGTGTTTACTGTGTAGTGCTACATGCAGCGTAATACCACCACCAGGACTACCAGCAGCTTAATATAGAAACGGTGCTTTAGCTGAATATACTGTGTGTTGTTGTTATTAGTATTAGGTTACTATTATAATATCATTATTGTTATTGTAATTATTTTTTTCTACTATAAATTAAAGCTACTGTGCTACTGCTCATAATGTTAATGTAACATACTCGACGACACACTGCATGTCGTCGTTCGATCATCGTCTATATATCAGCTATAATCAACGGTTTGTCGTGACAGCGCATTATTATCGAGACAAGGACTTAACTATAATATTCGAATAAAAGAACCCCCGAATGAGGACAAATATCAGCAAAGTGGTTGTGGGGTACGTTGCCCCACTCGGTCACAATTGAAGTGCACGTTTCCCCAGGTTTCCCAAAAGGAAACCATTTGTTGCTTCCTGGTCATCTGTAGCGAATGTATCGAGTTGGCCTATCTAGCGAGCCTGTTCTGTGAGCAGTACAGCCTCTTATTGTACGTTCGATTTTCTTACTAAATAAACATGATATATGCTGGGAAAAAAATATTTCGTTATACAACATTAAATGTACAAGAATTGTTGTAATTACTCGAGCAGAGTGAAAATAAAACAAATAATAAATGTACAATAGTTAGTGAAACAGTTAGGGAGAGACAGGTGAAGTTTGAGGTCAAGGACGTCATGGTTGTTTTCTGCAGGCCTATTCGTTCGCTCTCAGGAAGAGTGGCCGGGGAGCACCTAGGATGTATGGCTACCCTTGAGAAGCAGGGGTAGCCATGACATCCTGGGCGCTCCCCGGCCTCTCTTCCTGGAAGCGAGCGAATAGCCCTGCAGAAGAGACAACT
Source organism: Stratiolaelaps scimitus (assembly GCA_019614645.1). Lineage (NCBI taxonomy): Eukaryota > Metazoa > Arthropoda > Arachnida > Mesostigmata > Laelapidae > Stratiolaelaps > Stratiolaelaps scimitus. The sequence goes on along the minus strand of JABWDB010000032.1, from coordinate 1,190,370 downwards.
ACTACCTATACAATCTCTGCTCTTGTCCCGGATTTTCAGCTGTTCCAACAACTGGCAAAACTTCGCTCGCATGAAGCGTCGATCCGCGCAGGCACTACGGTGGTCCGTGACCTGGACTCGTCCGTTCTCGCGATGGCTCGAATCAAAGCAGGAAATCCAGGCTTTCTAATCGTGTCCAACTTCCTCGCGGGGGCCACGTCGGTCAATCTTCGCACGAGCGTGTCTCGACAGATTCCCGTTCACGGATCGGTCGTGTTGACCTCGACGAACTCGAATCGAACGAAGGACTCACGGGTGAACTTTGAAGAACTTCAGCTGAAGGGCGAAGAAACGCTCGTGGTGCAATTTGTACCTGAGTAGCCGGATGTCGCTGAGGAACACGAGGAACATTGAGGTAAATGTAGGATTGCTAGAATCCTTCGGAAGTGTCGTCGTCATTCGTTTGTTGGAGTCTGCTAATGAGAGCTAATTGAGCTAATCAACAAAAGAGTGCACAAAGCTGAAACACAAAGCTATATAATTAGGAGAGAATACAGCTAAGCAACAACAGCTGCATTACAAGGATTGTTCTTAGTAATTGTTTAATTGAATCACTCTAAAATTTATGCATATGAAATGATTATAACGTTACCTCTCACGTCAGGCTTGTGTGCCATAAATGAATAAATTGTCTACGGTTGTAGTTTCTATATAACGTAGCCTTGTCCTCATTGCGTGTATCTGCAGCGTGCGTGGTCATCCGTTCTTGATGAAGAATTGTACTAAGATTATTTAATGGGATATATGAGCAAGTGACGGAAATACATATTGTGTAAATATTCGAGTATAAACAACTGCCGCAATCGCCTATAATTAGCTGAATATCTTAGCCGCCCCCAACGAAGATCTTGTCCATCTAGCATAGATAGAGAGGTTCTCTTTGTTCGTTTATTGGGTCCGAGAATGCTCATGCAGAACCAGGCCTCACGACTAAGGTAGGTGCCATGGTACTGTGGTACTCTTGCCTGGTGGAGTGGCAGACCTAGCCAGTGAACTCGCGGCCCACTTAAGCTTCACCCTCGGTTGGCCCGGACCTTCAGAATTAACAGTAGTACAAACCAACGAAAGTTCTCTCGACCGCGTTACAGGTATCATATCCAACACGGAGAACTAGCGTGTCTAAAAAAAAGAACAAGAATTGTACAAGTTATTGGCATGTTAACGTCAAGAAGGTCAGTTTTGCTCGAAATCGCAGCTGTAGGTAATTACATTCTTAATTTATGTACCAACAAAAAAAGGAACACAGAATTTAATTAAGGGCAAAAACAAAAGCGAAGATTTCTGCTTATGGACCATCGTTATCTTCAGGAAGAATCTGGACGTCCTACATATTTTACTCTTGGCCTTTTTGCGCATTGCAATACTATAGAAACAAACCTGCGCGCGATAAGTCCACCCAATCTTGACGACTGCCTCAAGATCGGAGTGTCTTCACGATCCAATTGAATATTGCATTTCTCGAATGCGTTTATAGTATCTGCTGCGACGCCTTTCAAAGATCTTCGTCTGCCATTGTACCTGATACGCGACACCGGTAACTGGAACATAATGACAATAGCTTACGGTTACTTAAAACCATGAACTAGTCAACCTCAAGTAATAATAGATTACTCGAGGATCAGGAGTACAATTTCAGCTGCAGTCTCGATATCCATTATAGCTACACCATCGGTAGAGAAGAAGCGAGAACTGTTCAAGTATGGATCAAAGAAAAAAACACAATCTGCACACCGCCGTACCCCCCCCCCAAATACCTTGAAGTAATCTTGCACAGTGGGCGTACAGGTACCCCAACCAGTACAATACACCGACTCATACCATAGCTCTGACACAAATTGGCATTAATATAAGGTGAAGTATGCTGATGTTTCCCGGCAGAGACTCTCAGAGCCTTAGACATTTAACTCAGTCCACGGTACAACTGCTTTCAACTGAATTCACAGGCAATACATACGAGGAACACTATACTATAATAGCGATGAGGCCGGAAAAATGCGCGAAAAAGTGCCGTACGATTGGCCTTTTTGCCTTTTAACTAATTATTATTATAATATTTTTTATTATTCACTTAGCGACAAATTGCGACAAAGTGGGTAAGTCGCGCGATTAGCCTTCATTTATCGAGCTGCGTTGTACCTCATATATTTTCATTGCATTCTCTGTTCGTTCGATATATACCGGTTCCCCCGGTCTAGTTTCTCGCGGAACTTCGTCTGCTTTCACCAGACGGAGCCACTGTACTCGTGAAGGGTCGATCAAACGAAGTTTATACCAGCTTGACTCAGCCCTCGCCCTCAAGCTGAAAGAGGCCCCTTGATGGGGAGAGTTTGTGATGACCATCGGGAAAGGTCCAAGCCGCCACCGCCATCGGTGTGCTTCAACGCGTGCGGTCTACCCGAAGCACTGCGCGGTGTAAACGTCAGTCTGTCACTCGGACGGATAACGGCAACTGATGCGAGCGTGGACTTCGGCACAGGGATAGTGTTGCACCTCAGCGTCACTGAAGACCGCACACAAAAAGGCGGTGGGGCCGTGTTTAAACGTCGGTTGACCGGCTGTCGGAATAGTGTTCGTATGGAACATGTCGCTGTGAAATTCGGCGGGATGTTTCGGTGTATGCATGTGTGACCTATGCTTGTGTACAAAATATACATTGAGATAAAAGCCTGTGCCTGTGTGTTACGGTGTGTGTACAGAAATAGACCAGTGAGCCAACAGCGGCGACAACAAACATAGTGCGTGTGTATTAATAAAGGATACGGTATGACATGAATTAAGTAACAAATCTTTTGGATTTAACTGACTGCCAACGTCCGCTATCACAGACATTGATTCCGGGAAATAATTGTGCTTCGACTCTTGGGATTCGACACTTCGCTGTTCAGCCAAAGGTATGCCTGAGGTTGCCTGACCCCTAAGCGATTTTCAGTTGGATACAAAAAATCGACGAAGTTCAGATTGGGTCAGCCTGAATCGCATCGGTCGCCGTATACTGCCGTTCATACGAAGCCAAGTTGGATGTTGTTTCTGGGAGACTTTTTTTTAGTATATGATCCTGGATATAAGTTAACGACATATCTTTAAGTTTGTCTCGTACTAACGAATTTGCCGTTCGATTCCTTAATAGGGCTTTCGTAATTATTTCAAGGCAACGTAGACATCAGCGGAATGAGGCGGAGTTAAGTTGTATTCACTAATTAATTCTGACAGTTGATCGATCTACCAAAATCAGGTAGCCGTCGTTGGGCCATCCTAGTACTTCTTGATGGTTTGATCCCAGATTCAGAGGGTGCCTTCCCTTCATTAACAGATAACGAGCTATGAAAGCGAAGCGCTTTTTCGCGTAGCGAATGCGTCATTGTCTTCACTGGAAGTCGTAGAACTTAATTAAAATAAATTAAGCGGTCATTTGGTTTGGCTACATTTTTCATCAACAAATCAATATTACTTGATGTTCCTTCTTATTGTTCAGAACTAGGCCGCATCGCTTAAGTCCATGATCAAAAGGGGGCGGGAGATTGTTCTTAAATTTCGTTTTATCGAAAAACTATACTTTTAATAGTATCCGTACAACAAAACACTTCATAGAGACACCTCAGATAGGTCTCATACTAAAAAAAAAGTGACAACTGTAACAGTCTCGTGGGCAAATCATTTCTATCGAGTAATAAGCACACTATGAAGGTTACCACGATCCCACCGCTAAATGCATACGACTAATTAGCAACATTGGTAATGAATTACGCGGTCCAGAACACACTGATTGCGCCTTCGTTGGGATATGCCCAATGTGACAATTACCTAGTTTAGGGTACAAACAATTAGGCTATGGTTATAAACAACTTTTTAATATCCCCCCGCCACTGTTTTTTCTTGTTTTTCTTATATAAGAAAGAATAGATACAAACTGAAAAGTGTGAATTCGTCGAATGGCGATATGACCAATTAGTTATTCAGGCAATTAATCCGACAACAACAACAACAACACAAACTACTGATTCCCAGAACTGACGATTCGTAACTATCGAAACTTGCGTGGGACTTCGAGGCGTAAAGGCGACCTGGTGCTGGGTTATAGTCATATTAAACTATATTAATTATATCCTATTTTCACATCGTGTGTACATCGATAAGGCAGAGTGCCTCCGATCAAATTGACTTACGGCTGATTAATAGCACAGCCAGTAGATCAACGCGGACACCTAAGCTGTCGCTGGAACTTTACCTAACGACGCATATACTTCAACGTAAACTTATACGTTACTTATTCGATGTATAGGTCGAGAAAAGCTTCATGTTCGATCACCTGCGCTCTCTCCTCATCGTCGCTTATTAACGAGAAACAGATCGAATGGTTCAAAGAGTGGGAAATATTAGTGAAATTTTTAAAAAATGGAGGGCGTACTATCAACCGTTTACTCCGTCGAGTGACGGTGGCCGATAATGCGCGTTGTTCGACGTCACAAGACTCTCATCAATTATTGTTGGCCGTAATGATGAAATGCCGCTTCGTGGTCTTTGGTTGGCCACTCGGATCTGTCGTCGCTCGAGCGCCGGCAATCGCTGGCTGGCAATATTGCTTTGTCGTCTGTCGTAGCGGAGTTCTGCAGTGGAACACCAACCAGATCATCGGGAGCTGTCGTTGAGCAGTCACCGTCACCGTTGAGAACAACCTAAGAGTTGAACGTTGATGGACACAACGTCGACCACCGCCGAAACGCGATGGGCACGGCCAACGGCCAAGCGAGGTACGAGACGCCAGAAGCAGCTTCATCAGCGGGAGCCGCCAGGAGAGGCTTCATCAGAAGCCTGCGTAGTAGTGTCTTCCTTGATTACTATTACAGCCACGACCAAAGCTACCGCCGTCGCTACAACGACCACTATTCGGCTAGCTGCTCCGTAGTCGTTATTCGAATGTCGAGCTTTCTCTGCTGATGCTGCCGCTGGGTTGTGTTCTGGCCGACGTTCCCATGAGGATCACTGGCGAAGCAGCGCAACGTATCGGGAGGCGCTCGCCCCGGAGCTGCCTCGATGCGCACCTGCTAGAAGTCCTCGCTCGCATACGAAAGGCCGCATTAGAATATATATATATATATATATAGAATGGAGCGGATGTGCGTCCATCACCTGTTCGCTAGTCATTGTGCGGTGGGACGAGAAGACGACAAGTGGACAAGCCTGGCGCTGGGCCTTTGTGAAGAGAAAAGCACGGGAAGCACTTGAAAAAGGGCTGTTCGTTCCGTCCATCGAACACCGAGCAGGCTGACGCTAGGCCGAGCAGGACCAAGCATGTGTCGGATTTAATCGGCAACTGCCAAACTACAGACAATGTTCGGCAAGCTATATGAGTGCTATGATTTCTGGGGTAGTGTTGGTCAACAAACACACACACACACACAGCTGACATCAGGCATCCGTATCACAGCACGATACATAACAATGCTCAAAGGACCAATCCAATTGTTGTACATCACCATTCAACGGATATACTGAAACGATTAATCATTCTATCTATTATACGTTCGATACCGTACAACAACCACAGCAACAACAACAACAACAACAACTCGAGCAACAATAAGAATAATAGCGGCAACAACAATAACATAAAGCTAACGTTTTTTTGCTGGAAACCGAATACGTCAACGCGTCGCTGCTTGACTCGATATGATATAATTCCATCATCAGATTCGTGCTATGTACATGTCTAGCAGGATCACAATTTTGTAGGGATCTTTGATGATAACCAAATCTAGTCTCTGCCTCCTCGTTGAAGCTTCCTCACTTGAGACGTACGTACACACGGACGCTTTAACGGTGTTGGAGCGGCGAGCAAAAAATCAACCGAAAACGGCCCCAGGTGGCTCCTTTATGCGGGACTCAACCAGTCGGCGTATCACGCCATCCCGTTGACGGGGACGTAGCTGAGCTATTTTTTTTCTTGCTTTTTGTTACGGCTCTCAGCCAACGCAGCAGAAAGTGAGATAGAAACGAACGCACGGCTCCCACGGTCCGCAAACAGAATAGCCACACGAGGGGAGAGGGAGGGAGGGGCGTGTATGGTGTTTGGATACCCCCTGGGGCAATCGGATCGTGTGGAACTGCATCGGCTGACAGTGGGCCCCGGAGACAAAATACGTGGTTGAGAGTCAACGTGGAGCGTAATGGCAGTCTACAACTGATAATTGCTAATTGAAACGAAAATAATTCATGTACATCGAATGGCACAGATGAACATCTCAGTTACGTTGTAATTACACGTCGATTAATTACGATCTGCATCTGTCAGCCACTTGGCTCGAGAGGCAGGGTAGGGGAAGGGGGGGACGCTACGAGTCAATTAATTATATTCGCAATAGTTCAAATCGCTTCAAGAACGCCGCGAAGTTCTCGCTCAGCGGCGATTCCTACGGGGATCCAGGTGACAAAGTGTCCGATTCGATTCGTCGAATGTCTTCGACATTGTCGTCATCTGCAGAATGCCTGATATGAGACATATACACAGGCGAACACATTAGCTGTTTCGATTATTGGAAACTAGAGAAAGCTTTCTGGGCTGACCGTTCGCCGTAAACATTTTACGGGCCACGGAACCGCTGCATACGACAGCCAGCTCGTTAAATGCAAATGTGCAACGGTGAGGATCGAGCCCGTTTTGAGGACCTGCGAGTGTCATCCGATTGTCGAAGGAGGGCAACCAGAAAAACTGTTTTTCGAGCTGAACCTTAGCTGACCATCCCCTATCTGACAGTCCTCAGCTCTTAACCTTTTAGGTATTACTATGGGTGGGCCTGTCGGGGACACCTTTGCTTATTCTCTTCCTTCCTCGTACCTGGCGAGAATCTTCAGATAAAGAAAGATGATAAAGAACTCCAAAGATTCTCCAAAGCGTCTGACAGGATTTGAACCCAACGCACACGTGTCCCTCCGGTCTAGTAGTCTAAGACAGTCACCACTAGACCATCCAGGGGACAAGGAGGGCAACCACAAATGCAACCACAGCTACCCGAAACTCGACAGATTACTGGCCACTAAAAAAATCATCGCGTCATACTTTACACGTATAACAACAAGGGTGTGGGAGACCCACGTTTTTGAAACGTACATAGTACATGTTGTCACTTTTAAGTATAGTTACATACATGTTGTTCACGGCAACTGCTACACCGACAATGTTCAAATTGTAGCGCATATATTATTCATTCGTCTGGTCGCACAGTACAAACCTACCGTTGGCATCTGGTGGCAGCTTGGTCTGATCCATCCTATCTGCCCTTTATCTTTGTGCTCTTGTTTGTCTAGCGAGGAAAAGACCTTTCTTAAGACCGCCAGTATAACCATTCCTGAGAAATAATCATCAAAGCAAGCGGGACCCGTGGCCTAATGACATTTGTCGTCGAAACATTTGCATTGAATCAGGGGTATGAGTTTGCCGGCAGAAGCGGCGATGAACGCTCCCTGATTGTTCTTCGTTCTTCGACACTCGTATCATTGCTGCTACTTAGATACGGTATTAGAAAATACGAAAATGCATACAAAACTCACCAACCGTGGCGAGCTTGTTGCACAACTTAATATCATAGAGACAAACACACACACACGCATTGCGAGAGAGAGAGAGAGAGATATGTGGATGCCCACTGCGACACCTTGGGTCTCCGGCCACTTTCGCTCGAAGTGTTTCACAGCGAAATCGCAATCGCAATCAAATGATGTTGCCAGATATCTCCACTCACTCGCAGCCTCACCACCATATCACAGATGAAGACAATAGCAATGTAATGGATTGTCATAATCATCTTCTTTTGTCGCCGACAGTAGCCAGCCGGGCGATATCGTCCACTGTTCGTGTTGTTTTTTTTCGATTCCGCCAGCGAGATCTCTGCTGTAGCTGCCACCGCGCGTGGCAACTCTGCCTCGGCAGCTTCTAAGTGTCGTCACTTAAGGCTGGAAATACCGGCCAAAAAAAAAAGTGCTGAACAGAACGCTCCGCCGCCAGCATATTTCACCTGTGCCCACAATGGTACAATGGTTGACAGCGTACCGTTCATTGTGTACGTGTCTTCGCGACAATCGGAACGCTGTTTAATCGTTGTTACGTGACCATGCCTTCTCGCGTGTTAGCGTATATCTACGTTAGCGACGACTGCGATGGGCACTGCTCACAGCATAGTAATATAATAATAATAATAAGAATGAGAATAATAATGATAATAATAATAATAATAATAATGAGAATCATAATAATAATCATGGCGACACTATTTTACGCCGATGACATTGTGCTATTTTTCGAGACCCGTGCTTTTTTTTTGCGCGCCCGCGTCTTTGATATTGTTGTTACTTCGAGTGAGAGTTGTCCTCATAAAGCGTCATCGCTACCGGCTGACAAACGTGTCGAGGTGCGTGCGCGAATCTGATATTATATGTAGCTACCTGTATAAGAGGCGGCTACATTCGGTCAAGTCGCGACGAATGGTGGACAGGTGAACAGGAGGGCCAGTGGCGATGGTGGCCCGGGATTTTGAACTGCTGCGATATACATTATATATATATATATATATATATATATATATATATACGTAGATGGCTATGACAATAGTCATACAATAGCTTCGTGTATGTGTAGCACTGATGGTGACCATTGCATCAGTACTGCTATACTATTATATGATAATCATTGTGGTATATATATATTCATATATGTGAGACTTTTGTTTGAGGGAAATTTGTTGAGCAGAGGGAAATTTGGTGGATTTTTTACAATCGTTAGTGTTTAATTGTCTCAAAAGACTAATGAGTAGGCGAAAGGGGAGATGCAATGAGTTGAAGGAGCAAGAAGAAAATGAAGTTGCAATTAGTTAATCAACTTTTGAGTCACCTTAATTAAAGCTCGGTGTGAATGTGTGGGAGCCTAACTGACATACAACGGCGCCAAGGGTGATTCAGTGCCAACGGCCACATAGGTTGTCAACCGGGATGGCGTGATCGGTGGAGCCGAGGACTGGGAAACGCCATGGGCCCGCTTTGAGATTACGATTAACAACATAATGGAAATGTGGGATAAGAAGCAACAGACTCCTTATGGCCGCTTTGAAGTTTAACTGTCCGCATAGATTTATTTACATTTGTCATTAATTCACCTTTGTCAGTGGTAGTACCAATTTACACACACATGCTCGTCGTACCGTTAATCACAATTGACATTGCGCTGATATTCGATGACGTTCGAGTAGGCATAGGTACGATATAGTGGTTAGTATCCCCGCCTGACAGTTAGTGCCTGTTTTTTCGAGCTGACCCTCAGCTGTTCCCCTGTCTGACAGGCCTCAGCTCTTAACCTTTAGGTATTACTATTAGTATCCCCGCCTGACAGTTAGTGTCGACCTGAACAAGCCGAAGGAAACTTGAAGGTAAAGCTTTTTAGCGGTTTATTAATCGAGCTGCAACTTCACAATGCTTTAGCTCTCTTATGTGTCACGCAACGGGACTCGAACCCGCGGCCTCTGGCTTCCGACAACCAGAGTCTTAGCCGTCCAAGCCACCGCGCTAGCAAAGCTAGCAGATTGGCAGTTCGAGTCGTTGACATACATCGAGCTTCCGGTGCTGGCCTGGTGGTGCATTCGTGCACGCCAGACCTTCAGCAATCAATCGGGGGAGAGACACGGAGGGGCTCACACGGGGGTCCGATCCCCCGACACCGTTGGACATTTGCATTTAATGAGGGGTGGTGCGTCTTATGAAGGGACCAATGCTGAAAGCGATGTTCAACTATCTCGTCGACTGGATTAAAATGTTTTAGGCTGTGAGTCAGCCCCTGAAAATGTACCTACATATACAACTGAAGCGTTTGCAATAAAAAGTTACTCTTGACCTAAATTGACTTCATTAATGGATGTATTTCAGTAACAAAAAAAATGGCAGTACGCCAAATTATCTTGAGTCCCCGCGATGTTCTAAGACGTTTGATTCGTTCGCGTGTTTACGACTTTTTCACGCTGTTATTAAATGCAGGACCTCGTAGACCTCGACGTGTCACATCCAGCGAGTTCGCTATGGAGACAAAATGGTTGGAACAATTACCGTCCCAAGTCAAGAACACGCGTCGAATAACAACAAGAAAAAACAAAGCACCTTTTGCGAAATTAGCAACGGGGGGCTTACTTTTTCGCCACGATTGTGTGCTCTGTCCTGTTGCCCAGCTGACAAAGTTATGACAAACCGGCGGCAGTGGTCAAACACTGTGGTTAACGCACAAACACACACAGATGGGCAAAAAAGGCTTAGCAATAGATACGGCAATCCGCTGTGTGTCAACTAGCGCTTGCTGCATGTGTCAAAAGCAGCGTGATTATCTCATACCTCAGCTATACACGCTCGTATAGACATTACATGCAGTTGATTTTTGACCGGCTGTTTTCCAAGGGTCGAAGGGCCCCCCTTGTGAGATATGGCCCCCTTTGTGAGATATGGCCCCCCTGCTACGGATCAAGAAAGATGGCGATTTCGAAACACAAGCTAGTAAGCAAATAGGTACATCGTCTCCCCTGTATGAAACAACGGCGGATGACAGAGGCCAAACAATACGATAGCTCAAAGTCAACGCTTTCGAACGCTTACCCACGAGACAAATTGATCACCGGTGGGGATGAAGAATGAAGAATCCGCATCACTATTATTATTATTATTATTTGTTAATAATATAACATCAGATCTAAAAAAAAGGATAAACATGTTGCTGTTCGCATTGCCGTGTCTTTTGTCTGCCTAGGCTGCGAGGGTCTTCACCGAAGATGAACATAGTGACTATAAAAGCTGACGAAGATTGATTCATCAGAGTCATGGTCGCCAATTATGAGCCACTCTCAGCAACTCGCATTAAGTTGAGCGAAGCTGCCCAAGTCGGTTTGCAGCGACTAATTGTGCTGATTGCCTTTTGCTTAAGCTTCTTTAATTATTTATTTCAGTCACGTATGTCATGTACAGTCATACAAACACACACACATATATATATCTTTTTTTTATTTATTGATTTATTCCGCCTATTTCGAGAACCTTGCTGAATGAATTCGTGGGGTAAGCTTCGATTTTTTAATATTCTTTACAATTCAATATCAGCCCTGCATTATCTGTATTATTCCATCTTGCTGCCGACACAACGAACCCGCACTGCCCTTTTCGATTACAGTCCATATGTCGCATATCGTCGTGGATGTCATAGCCCGCTGTCATGAATCTTTGTGCAAGGCACTCTACCACAAAAAAAAATAGATGGATGAACGAGCTTCACCAATGCAGACGGTTCGTTGCGCGGTCAAACAAATGATATATGTATATATATATAGTTTTGTATAGTGTATATGTACATGTGTATGCATTTATATATGTTTCATGCTGGTTTCGTCTCGGCCCAAAGGCGGAGTGAACAACAATTACGATTTAAAGTCGAACGAAGCTCTGTGATGTCAGCCGACTTCGTCAACACGTCAAGAATAGGTAGAACGGCTGCTGAGTCTTCAGTGGCATTTGTCTGTGATAGCAATAATCATTGAGGGAAGAAGCCCTTGTCGAAGAACACAATACATATATATATATATATATATATATATATATTAATCCCTCGTAATGATGGGCAGTCCTATTTCAATCTGTGCAATGATGCTATTATCTAATATATATATATATATATATATATATGTATATATATGGTGTCTGTACTTTGTATACACGGCTGTTTTAACACGCGTGGCAATCCGTACGACAGAATGTACTCGTACGACGTCGTGTTAGACATTTTTGAGTATCTTACTTTTATGACAACTGCATTGGACCAACCGCGGGGTCGGTCCCTGAATCTACCTCACTAGGGAGTTTATTTGGGCTGAGTACTCTTAGCCTTAAACATTTGACGTCCACGGTACAGCTGCTTCTAGCATTGCTTCGTAAGACCGGACAACCCCTTTAATTGCCATAAACCTCACTGAATAAAATGAATCTAACCTTAATAGGTAGTCGTCCTGTTGAGACGGCCTGACAACAGGTTCTCAAGTCGCCCTCAGAACGATCATGTTCATAGAGATACGGGACGCGCCGCATCGACATACGCTCATGAATCAGTTGGCCTCACACCTCGAACGCTACGGCCACCACAGATATCGAGCATGCGTTCTCGCTGGCGTCCCCCAGGCCGGACAGTTGCTTTGGCTAATGTCCTGTTTTTTCTCCACCTTAGGCCTTGTCCACATCTCAATAGCTGGTAAAAATCTACGCGGTTGTCCGGCGACGCTCGGTACAAGGTTGTCCTCTACGAGATCAGCTTCTATCAAATGGTTCGTCAGCGCATGTGAATATCGGAGAAAATGGCGGGAGTTGACGAAATTTCCCCAAATTTCTCTTGATACCATATGGCCCTGAATAGGCAACTATATCTGTATTCTGAAGATAAAGACTCACTAGTGATTTAATTGCAATTTGTTTGCATTTGACTTTCGTAGCGTAATATGTATACGAATTCCTTTCTAGACTGGATGAACTGTGTTTTGCACAAACATGATTTTGATCAATTTGAGAATTGCGTGTACTTGAGCAGATAGCTATTTCAACTCAATTCAATCAATAAGTCTCCTTATAGAGTTGTTTTGTCTTCATATCCAGCAGGTTCAAAGGTGAACTTTCCATTATTTTCCATCTCTCCTACACCTTCGCTCCCCATGGATCCAATAGCTTTTTCCTTGGACCATGAAAACCGCGAATCAAATACTTTTATTATTATTATTATTCATATAATTATTGTACGACTAATTATTCTTCCTGTTGTCACTTAGTATACGCACTATTTGTGTCAACCAAGATCTTCTCCCATTGTGTATCTCCTATGATTAATCATCATAGGGATAGTTTTACATTTTCCTGTAGTTACCGCTGCTGCCGCCGAACTACGTCTGCCGTTCCGAACGCACCGTAGCGTGTAGGGTACAACGTGAAAAACGTCAACGCAACGAGGGTTAAACGTTGAAGACAACGGTGCCGACATTGATTAACTAAGCAGCACTGAGCTCCGTCCACCACGTGTGTCTCCGGTCACGACGCATATATATATATATATATATACATACATAGACTCTCAAGCAACTGACTGAGGCAGCGCTCCACTCCCTCGGATTGTGGGACACCCAGCGCTGCTCGGAGCGCTTGGGGCCACCCTGACGCACACCTGAAGCCTATAGCATTGTACTCGTATAGGGGTGACATCGGCGTATCTCCACCGGCGTGTGCTGCTTTCAATTCAATTCTCTCCGTCCCATCCATCTATCTCTCCAGCCACGGCTCCCGTTAGCACGCCTGACCAACGGGTGCTCATTGAAAATCGCGCGAGCGCCCGCCAACGAACGAACGCACAAAACAACACCGCCGTCATCATTGTCAGCATAACCACCACCACCACCATCAACAACAACAACAACATAATCATCATCGCTGCTGGCCGTGATGATTACCACCCGCAATTTTTTTAGAAGTCTCTCTCTGTCTCGCTCTCTCTATTGAGCACAGACCCTCTTCCTTCCTGCCGCGTCCTGGGAGAGCTGGCTGGCGTCCCGTTGTCTCGTCCGTCCATGTAACTCTGCTGGGTCACGAGACAAATTGGGCTGCATTGTCAACACTAATTGGGCACAAATCGCCGTGTGAGGTAAGAGCAGCGACGCGGGGTGGGCCACCCGCTCCATAGCCGGCTGTGGACCATGTCATGTTTTACCGGCGGCGGTGGTGGCGGCGGCGGAGGCGGCGGCTAATATCAAAACATAGCGAGGTGAAATAAATTCAAAGTGGTTGTACGGCCAAACATAGACTAGTCCATTTATTTTTTTCGAGTTGATATCGAACGTATGAAATAATAGCAGCACAACGACGCATGGTAAGGGCTAGAGAACGACTTCTAGAAGGATTATGTGTATTTTTTTTTTGAACGCGAACGATATCCTCTCTTCTGTGATCAAAGCTACTGGTCGACTGAACGAACTATAATAACGGTCGACGGAGAGATGGTGTTGGTTGAATCGAGTCGAATGTCCACTATGGAAATCATCTATGTATCTACAACCAGGCCAGGAGGGTTCACTACAAGAGCAGGTACTCAGTTGGTTGGAGACTGCGATTGCCTTCGAATATCTCGCTGTTTGGGTATGATTCAAAATCCGCTTGGGACTGAACTATGCATATATATATATATATATATATATATATATATATATATATATATATCTAATCGTTGTATCAATATGCCATACATAGTCAAATGCGGCTATCACAGAATCACATATATATATATAATCACATAATGCTTACTCTCCCTATGGAAAGCGGATACTTGCTGAAGCATACCTTACTGAAAACTCACGTCACGGCGTGAGCCAGGGTGGGGTCTCTCTGCCGCCGAGATAATTAAGCCTAGCTATTACCAAGACATGACTTGTATCTCATAGTTACGATAGCGATACCTCCTCATTTTGTCTGCTTAGATTTTTTTCATTATACACTCGTACATATACTCCCCTGCGGGCGGATACGCTGGCGTGCCATATCGGTGTGTTGGTATATTTGTTCCAGCCCAAATCAGATGTGCTATAATACTTTTTTCTTCGAGCTGACCCTCAGATGTTCCCCCATCTGACAGGCCTCAGATCTTAACCTTTACGATTGAGGAAGAGAATTAGCAGCAAATTAGTGGGCCCGACAGGTCCTCTCAATACCTAAATTAGGTGTACTGTTGGCCAACCGTTGTGTTCGTGTATTAGTTAAACGGATCGAGCTCATTCGACCGGTTCTCTTGGCGGCCTGGCTAGTGACGCCACCGATGGCGGTGTCATACCCGTCGTGAACATGTAAACGAATCACGAACGTGGGAAAAAGCCCAGCGCCAACTGCATCCGACAGCACCCCTTCAACCCGCCGTAACGAGGATCAATCAATGTCAAGTATATCATCTAACTAAAGAATATGCAATACTCTCTGTAAGTCGGACAGCAAAACACGGTTCGATTATTATTATTATATGAGCGTAATAATTATTCTTCTAACATATTCTCGTTTGATTGAACACACAAAGTAACCTACAACAATGCATTGTCTGTCCAAAGTGTCACCCGTCGAAGATTGACGTCCAACGAACGTCAACTGTGGTTTCCACTGTGGGAAAGTGTTCCAACAATAGGAGCACACAGAGCCAGCGCAGCACCCAATTGGGGACACATTGGAAGGCTCAGCTGAAACCCTATGGAAATGCTCGGCCACTCGAAGTAATGTGAAGTCTAATGAGTCCAGTGAAGAGCGGCGAAGACGGTTGAGGTGGTGCTTGTGATGGGGGCGCTGTGTGCTACTGCTGCTGCTGAAGCTTTATACTTCTGCACGGACGGTCTCTGGATGGACATTCTCTGCGAAAGGACCTGAGGAGCTTTTAGAGACATCATTAGCATGTGTTGTCATATTCCCTGGGTGGCCTAGCGGTGAGCGTCTTGGACTGCTACACCGGGGGGACGTATGGGTTGGGTTCGACTCCTGCTGTCGGACGCTTTGGAAAATCTTTGGCAGTTGTTTATCATCATTGTTTATCTGAGAACTCTTGTTGCCCGGTCCGAGTAGAGAACATAGGCAAAGGGTAGGCATCGACTGACCCTCATAGTAATACATAAAAAAGGTTAAGAGCTGAGGCCTGTCAGATAGGGGATGGTCAGCTGAGGGTCAGCTTGACAAACGAAAAAAACACATGTTTTCTCATCACCATGCCTCGTCTGTACTTCGACAAAATTACCTACCGCTGTGATTCTCGTTCTCGTTATCGATTCTGCTGCCGAGCCCTGAGAGACGTAGTGGGTGTATTCACGCACGTGGGCTTACCTTCGGCAAACGGAAGTGTAACACGTAGGTCCACGTACGGGGTTCGATCCCCCGTTCACACGTTTGCATTTGATGAGGGGTCCCCCTGATGAAGCAATGGGAAAAAAGCAATCACGTGGACGTTTAAGGCCCGAGAGGACTTTTTTTGTCCTATCGATGTACATGTGTGTGTGTGTGTGCAATTATATGCCTCGTGTTTGTAATTTGTTAATTCATTAACAAATTATCGAAAACGTGCTCGATTTACTTAATGCCGATTTGTGTTAACGCTTGAATCATGCTGACATGTCTGTCTCAGAACAAAGGTCACAGGGACATACTTTTCAGTACATTATGTACAGGGTGTGCGAAAAGTCAGTGGGTCGTTTCGACCATGACTGCACCCTTCCCCCCGGGGGCTACAGTCCAACAGTACAAAACGCCCATCGTTCTTTGGTCCATGCTGTCGACCTGCTGCAGATGTTATATATATATATATATATATCGCCGCTGGTGTTTGCCTGCTGGTGCTACCGTTGCTGACCCGTGTAGCTGATCCGAAATCCCAGACCTCATCCACATCGATAGGTAACAGCAGATCTGGCCTCGTTCGCCTGCACTAAGCGATCCCCCCCCCCCCCCCCCGCCGCCTTAAATGGCCCCTGAATCAGCCGAATTTGATGAGTTGTATGACATGCTGATTCAAAAGCAGAACTCAATTCGGCGGCGTTCCTTTTAAAAGAACATAATAAGCTCCGAGCAGAACATCGTAGCCCGATGATTCCCTATCAGATAGGCGATAGCAGCATCTGTCTCCTCCTGCAGAAGGAACGCATACAATGATATTGTTGTAAGCGCGCTTCCTTTATATTCATTTTCGTATGAACCCGACGAACGAACGAATGGATTGACATAACGTTGGACGTCGACGCGGGCTTGATTCAAAATTAAATGTCTTCCATGATCGAGATCGAGTCGCGTGGCCCCGACACGGAGCGCCGGGGAGGAGGCCGCGGTGTTTGGCTGTTCGAGGAATCGCTTTTATACGCGACTGTGACGTTCGAGACAACGATGACGACAATGATAGAGGAATCGTAATGGGAAGTAACAGCTGAGGCTTGGACAATAGCGGGTCCTCACTCTATTAGTTGTTGATGGTGGACATTTGACGTGAAAGTGACATCTATAAGCTGACTAGCAGCTTTATGCGACATCTCAACTTGAGATGATAGGAGTACAAATGCTACCGTGTTACACTGCTCCTTCGAGCCGTTGTTGTCCAATGATGTTGTCGGTACCGGCATAACTCGATCGACTGAGAGCGTCAGTAGGTTGTCTGAGCAGTCGAATATTTAAAGGGGTACCGCTAAGCTATTGTGATTGTGCTATTTTAAGCCGACTCTCTCTCTCAGCCGTTTTTTCCTCGGTTCCTGCCCTATGTGACGGGTCCTGGGAAGGCGACTTTTGGGTGTGATTGCTTCAAGAACCTATCCTAACCTAACTAACCTACCTTCGGGGTCAACTTTGACTTATTAGGCTACTTGGGAAAACACTACTATCACTGGTAAACTTTCCGGGCTGACTCACACAATCTTAACGTCCACGGAACTTAACCTGCATATGCTAATTTACTCAAACACAATAATTAGGAATATAATAATACTATATAAGATTTATTCAAACATACAGTAGTTAGGAATTATTTATGGGGATTTTGGGGGGTATGGGGGGCTGAGGTCAAAAATATCCCGAGGAAGGCGATGGCATTGCCCCTCTGCACAGCGAGGGACAGGCGTTGCAGAAGGAAAGATCCGGTGTGCTTGTCCCCGGTGGCGCGGATCAGCTCACGGAACTGTTTCCGGTATAAGGCTTCAATAGGCGGACCACCCCTCATTAAATGCAAATGTCCAACGGTGTTGGAGGATCAAACCCCCGTGTGAGCACCTCCGTACCCCTCCTCCGGTTGCAAGGCGCACACGAATGCGCCGTCAGGCCACCACCAAAGGACCCGACTACAAGGAATGCTGCCTGTACCACTGCGTACTACCTTATTCGAATGCTTTACGTATGAATTAATGATTTGTTCCTATTAACTTCCAATGTTACCTCTTGTTAGAACTAGCTTTTGGACAGGGCGATGCGGATAGCTGACTGGAGCCGTAAACCCAAACAGGTGGACTCATATGTTTTGTATATTTTGTCAGCGTGGTGGAGGTGGCTTGGATGGTGGCTAGGTGGTTTTCAGCTGTTTTTTTAAGAGGTTAAAGGTAAATCCTGCCTGGAGACCAGGTCTCACACTAAGGTATTTGTCTGATAGTGTCAGACTCCTTACTGATTAAACCCAGAACCGATTTTGACATTTGGGGCACTGACCGGGACTGTCAAAGGTATTACTTCAGTCAGTACCTTGCAGGGACCGGCAGTTGATTACCAACCATGACCTATCCCTCAGTTCCTCCTCTGGGGCGAACCCTCCCGCCCAGTTCTGCTGTAGAAAGCCAGAGGTCGCAGGTTCGAGTCGCTCCGCGACCATATGCATTGTATTGTATGGATCATTGTAGATGATCCTTCTTACTCGTCGTATCTCTGTGGTGATAATTGATCTAATCAATATTAATTTAGACATGTGGACGTTCAATGTAACTGTGCGCTAATACCACTTGGTTCATGTATTGGTAACTAACCAACATGATCAATTATAATTAACCCGATAGCTAACGAGACCGATTGCTGTGTCATCTTTGATCGAACCATTGATCTATACAGGTTAATTCATTGATGACTAATTGCAAGCAAGCTACATGACTCATACGTTATGTCAATGCAATCCCCGCGAATGTGATCCAATGTGACAGGAAATATGAACCTCTCATGGACATCGTCTCGAGCGATATCATTGATATTATCATCGCTGAAATACAGATGCTATTGAATAATTGTGCAAGCGAACGAAGATCGTGACATTATATTGTGATGAGAAAAATTATAGCGCTATCATTTAATCGCTCATTCTAAGAAAAAATCACTTCCTTTATATAAACCAATAAAACCTTCACCAAGTCCAAACAGTCGATTCTCTCTCAGGCCCCCGGTAAATTCCTCGTTGTTCCCGTTCGATATCAATCAACCGTTGATGGACGGGTCACAATATTCGAAGCCAGCTCGATTCAATTCTCCCAGCGCAAAATGCGAGTTACCATCGTCCGGAGCGGCGGTCAGTGCCATGACCTCGGGATGATTTCGAACAAGAGTCAACCAGCGGGGGGGAAGGTAACCATCGACCAGAGCCGGCGGTTCGGAGTGCGCATCGTCTCACAACAATGGACTGGATGAACTGTTGCGGCTATGGAACTGAAGAGCTTCATACCTTTATTCTGGAAACGGCTTCAATCACAGATATTCTGGATATTATATATATATATATATATATATATGTGTGTGTGTGTGTGTGTCAACTACTATAATAGCGGTGCACAGTAATCGCAGTGGACAGCAGACATCTCGATTGTTCCATAGTTTTCGAGCTATATATATATATACATATATTTTTTTTTACACATAATGGGCCGCCCTTCTACAAAGCATTCGACATGGCGCTTTATAATTTTTGGCTGATGCTTTGTACTGACCATTTTTGGCAAGGAGCTCTCTCATTTCCGGAGCTAATTACAAACGAGCATCTCAGATATCGTTAAAGATGCGCGAGTTTTTCTATTGAACAAAATATTCCTCTAGTTCAGAGACGTACCCACCCTTGCGACCATTATGGCCGCCGCAAGCTGAGAAGCGGGAGATGAGCATTAACTAGTGTTGTATTTGTGTGTGTGTGTGTTTGTTTTTATTAACAACGTTAATACATTTTAATTAATAGTTGGAAATACATCGCATTGCTGGCGTACATCTTTGTATATGGGTAGCGAGATTGATTGCAATACGCCCGACTGGAAATCGAAGCCACGTACGAAATATTGAACACAACAACCGCCATTGTTCTGGTTACAGAGATTGTAAAGCCATATATATATATATATGTATTGATATCTTTATCTATACTAGCAAATACCGCATCGATTCGAATGTGCCCTGCGGGATTAGAACCGGATTTTCTATTGTTTCATGTCTTCGGCGTTATCCTTACATATATATATATATATATATATATATATATATATATATATATATGGCATGCTCGTTAATGTATTAAAGAGCGCTTGAAACACTTGCTCTCGTTAGTTGTTCTTCGCTGGTGGTTATACTTTAATTAAATCTTTTTTTTTGTTATTTATATATTGGTTATGGATGTAATATAGTATTAATATATATATATAGAGATAGATTGAAATAACGATATCGTCATTTGAAACAATTATCTCTGTTCTGACTCTTCTTCTTCTAAGCCGTTCTCTTAAAATTGAATTAATCGCAGCTTACACATACCCGCATTGCATTACGCCCACCAGCTATCAACGATATATTCACCTACACCGCTATTGTTCTTATTATATTATCTGGCTGATGAAGAGCACTGCTTAGTTACACATGTGTACATCACAGACGGCTGATCCACGAAGATTGGCACCGGCTCGGAGCTAGATATTCACCCACCTTCGCCGAGTGTCTTTAAACTCCTTTATCCTAACGGAACGTCATCAACCTGCATATTTCAGTTATATATATATGTATATGTTGTATCAGTAAACCAAGTGGTCAGCCGGTCACAACACTACAATAGGCATCTACCAAATGATAAACGGGACAGAAATCTTTTTTCTGGACGTCCTCCCCTTCACGGCAACTGCCCACCCCCGCGCCACCTCGCGTTTAAACGATCACACACACACACACAATTGGCCTATCTGTCCGGCCATCCTCTCGATCGGCGCTTCATACTTAGGCCGTCGTTGGCGGCGCCTCGCAAGCATTGCGTTCGTCGCCGCTTGTCTTCTTGTGTTCGCCTTCGATCATGGCGGAATTTTCTGTAAGTGGTGCAGGGACCGGGATCGTCAATCGTGCCGTTATGTCTAGTGATGACCCAGAGGAGAGATTGCGCCCGGTTCAGTCGTCAGACAGCCGAAGCTAACACGGTCGATCCCGGCCGGCGTTGCGGTCGCGACGGTCTGAGGGATAATCGCCGACTTCTGCTGCTGCTCCTTGTTGTGGTCGATGGCGATGATGAGGAGAGACGCTTCAGTGGAGCTTCCCCCTGAAGCCATTCCCTTTGTAACCGATTGGACGACGGAACGACTCTGGATCGAGGCAACACACGCGAGGTGCCGAGGTGCAGAGAAATTCACAACGATATGATGTCCATAGGGAAATGAGGACCTTGATCTAGTTTGATCAAGAGCGAAACACATAAATCTATGGGTAGTGTCCGATCGCCGGTGGACCCTACAACGATATGGTGTGTTGGCCAGCGGGGCCAGCGGTGGTAACCCGCCTGAGATGAGTACATCTACTACTGATGCTACGCGAAACATTTACAGTAAATCGACTGTTGGTATTGAAGGGGAAGTCTGCTGTCGGCGGCGGCTCTCCAGGTGGCGGATAATGGGTATATGTAAGTGTACACGATGGGGGTGCAGGATCCGATGGTGGTTAAGTGGTCTCTGGTTGTTGGAAAATGCCAGCGACCCCGCATTTAGCGGTCGGTCTTACGAAGCAATGCGAAAAGCAGTTGTACCGTGGACGTTAAATGTTTAAGGCTGAGAGTTTTCAGTTCTAGTCTGAAAGCCTAGGTCGAGGGGCCGCAGGTTTGAGCTGTTCCGCGAGATGATGACATAGCGGGAACTTGAGCATTGTAGGTGGCTGGGTTTGCTCGACCTCATATATATATATATATATATATATATATATATATATATATATGTGTGTGTGGGTGTAAGACTCGCTAAGAGTGTACGGTACAAATTTGCCACGATCTCATATGTCTCATCGATGACTCCAGAAGTGGAGACGTTTCCTGAATTTTCAAATATGAAGATGATGCCTAGGGTATTTACCAATGGTTCTATTGGTTTCTTAGCGGAAGTGCAGTCTTTTCACAAATGCTTACGTTCTCTCGATAAGTTTTGTCACCAGGTTGTCGCGGGACGTCTCCAACTTCCTGTGGCCTCCAGCTTCTTACAGGCCTGGGACCACTTGGACACCGTTCAACCGCCACCCCCCAGCTGCGCTGACGGCTAAGCGCAACAAAAGTCCCTCGTTGCTTTTATCTGTCGAAGGTCGACACGTTGACAATCCAATGAGCAGCTCTGCTGAGATGGCCCACCTTATCAATGGTTCATATGCATTTATCGTCATACAATGCAATAAAATGCAAAGAATACAACGGATGAAGATGAATGGCCCGTACAAAAGATGGCCCTCATCAAGTGTCACCTTGCCGGCTAAGCGAGCCCGAACCAACAGTGTTGATCTTACATCGACAACTGCAACGGTCGGCAACGACAGCAATAACAACAACAATAGGAGTAGTAGTGGTAGCAGCAAAAAAAATTAGCTCCACCGGGACGCGAATCATTTCCGGGCACTCCCCATTGCCCTTCTATGTCTCTGCGTTTCAAGCGCCGACGATCACCGAGCGCTGACAGTCAGATCTGAAAAGCTCATCCGAAGTGAATGTGTACGCGTGTGACTCAGTTTGTCGGTTAATGTTCACCACCTATCGTGAAGTGTCTTCACGGCGAGCGTGTATACACACGTCTATGAGTATTTTCCTTCATAGGGTAGCCTCGAGTCGTTCGGGTCTGGGCAAGGCCCCTCCCACGCTAGGAGCATTATGATATGTCGCTTAGGCAGCGCTGCTATGCTTGCTTCCGATGTGGGGGCTCCCGCGGCGTATGCGAATATGAGCCGGTGAGTGTCTGTTGATTCGGCTGTGTATATAAGGGGTTTGTTGAGCTTCGTACCTCCTATCTATTGTGTAAGAGCTTGACCCGATCCGTTCCCGTAGATGGCAGTGCTGGGGATGAGGCTGCTCGTCTGTTGGCAAATGGCCACGGAACATGGTCATGTAGTCTCAAGAAAGACAAGATGTTTAGCGCCCGTGATGTTTTGATAACTACCCGTCGACAGATTAAACCAATAAGCACCCACGAACCGAGATCGAGTTCTCGCCCGAGACTTGTAGGTTCGTAAGTTAATAAAGGAAATTACTAAATGTTATTAAGCATTCATATATAATACCCCTAGACAATTTTTCCGGCTGACTCACACCCAACAATGTAACGTCTACGAAACTGAGGATGATTGTATGGAGGAGACGCGTAAGCGCACATTTTCACTTAAAGAGGCTGTCCGCTTTATGAAGCAATACCGCTAACTCTACCTGCAGATGTAATCCCTCTAAATAAGGCCTACACTGTGATTCTAGGCCCATTTACTTTAATTCACGTACACGTCCATATGAAACATATGCATTTCACGATCCGAACCTGTCAAATCTCTGTCTCCCAATCAATGACAGTTCGTTCACCGGTATATTCTACCGTCCAACGATGGCTACTCACCGAAGCAACCATCAAGCCCACACATCCGTGTTTAGAGAGTAGTTTAAGGCATCAGCGAATTGCTTAAGACGAGTGCTTCGGTGCAAAGCCAAGGGTAGACGACAATGGACGAAGGATTGCGAATTTTTCAATTTGAACCATTTCATTTTCAAGGTTAGACTCTTCTCAGCAATTTACTGCGAGAGCGCAATTGTCTCCTTGTTGTCTTCTTGTCCATCCCGGACCGTCGTTCTACGATATCACTGCAGTACAATGATAGAAGAACGAGCGTCTATTGGCATCACACGAGCGTTTGCAGCGTAAGGATCAGATACGGCGGATTGTTTTTGTGCCTTCTTGACTCAGCAACGGACGACACCCTTGAGAAGAGTTTACATTGCCGAAGGGAAATACAAAAAGTAAACGGCCAGCAAAACGATCTACCATTATATATAAAAAAAAAATTAAAAAAAAATATATATGTATATTTTTTTGTTTTTTTTTATTTATCTTCGAGTGTCTAATATGTGTAAGGGTTTATCTGAGCGCGTAGACATTCGATCCATCTTTATATATTCTTCCATCTCCGGCGACCGCTTTTGCAGTGAGCGGGGACCTGGCGAAGGTGAAGGATCTTCTCGCCCCCGGGGGATTGGCTTCTGCCGCTGGCTCTGTGATATGGAAGCCGCTTATACGTGTGGAGCTGAGTTGACGAGAGGAACAGGCCCTGGCGGCGTAAGCTTGCCTTGTATATCGTTGTCGACCAATGTGCGAACTTGGCAGAATTATCTCACTGCCTATTGATGATGTGGGTAGATGATATACGTTGAAAGTCGGTATGTGAGTATGTAGGTAAATCGGCAGAATGTAATTTTCCTCTATCTTGACACGTCCTGTCATGGGAACATTTACGGAAGGATGTTTGCTTTTCAACATAGAACAACGAAATTATACCCAAAGTGTTTAGATATATACATATATATATAGATATATGTGAGACGATTGTGATTATTACCTTGTGGAATAAATGTTTGAGCAAGGGACAATAACATTCCCAAGAGATTCAATGAATTGTTAAATTCGTGCGGGACTCCCACCGAACAGTTTTCAATTTATTTAGAAAAAAGTCAAACGTGCAAAAGCTATCGCGATAACATGCTCATGTTATACCGAAAACATATATATATATATATATATATATATATATATATATTTATCTATATTTTTTCGGACTGATTCTCAACCTCAAAAATTTATCGTCTACGGCATTCGTTGCATCGCTTCATACGACGGACAGCCCCTGTTCTAAACGCATATGTCCAACGGTGTCAGGGGTTCGAGCCCCTCTAAGTACCCACGTATTGCACCCCCGGTTGTAGCAGGACAGGCGCACACGAAGGTCTACCAGCAGCACCCCCCCCCCCCCCCCGGAGACTCGACACATGGCATCTATATCTGCAGCAGCTGAATCAACCTGTCAAGAAGTCAACAGGCAGGACTAATTAATCAATTAATGAAACGCCATCATTCAACATCTGATACGGTTTTCTTCATGTTCTTCATTGTCTCGCCGATGAGCCGCACTGCTGTCTTCTTGACGACCAGGATTTCTGTGTCGGCAACCAGAAACAGATGGCCGCTACATATATATACTCTTTTTTTTCCATTCCGTCACTAATTCGCCTCCGAACGCGCTCTCTGTCGCACTCCGATGAGCGATGACGATCCCGTATGATGATTGGACAATTCGGGTATCGATATTGAATGTCTGCCCGACTTCGGAAGCAACAAACATCCCCGGATACCAGCATATGTATATATATGTATGTATCTGCCGGGAAAAAGAATCCAATTAATTATAACGTGACTCTCACAAATTGGATTCCTTTCGCACAAGCTGAAATCACCGCTGCGGGCTCCCGGCTGACCACGGCGAAGGTAGATCGATACCAACACCGTATTATCTCGCGTCCATTGGACGAATTCGGCGTGATTCTCTATCTTGCAGTGAACTGGATCATAACGCTCACGTCATGTTCTCAGTGTACTGATGTATAATGGATTGATGCCGCGAGGAGCTACCTATCGCAGGTATATGACTATGAGAAATGTCCGGTCGGATTCGGTGTCAATTTATGAAGAAGCTAATTACTATAATTAACTGACTGGCTGGCTACGATTATGACCACTGGATCGACGAGCATAGCCGTTACAAAAAGAGACTTTCGCAGGTCTCGATCTGGATTTCTTCCCAATTCTATTCCGATATTCGTGAATGTCTCACAATGAAAACGAAACGCGCAATGGAGTATTTATATTCTTGCTTATCGTACCCAAAAAAAATAGGTCGCTGTAGCCATACAATTCTATATATAAGATTAGCATATAATACACTTCTATTAGGAATATCTGTAGAGGAGGATTGGGGGGAGGAGGTGGCTGTCCTCACATGTAGTATTTCACGTTCAGCGAGCGGTACAGTTTTATCGATCCACTTTTGTTTAATTAAGCCAACTTATAATTCATGCATCGTTGTCTACATGTCGAACGCGGTCATCCGCAAGCGAATATCCCCTGCTTGCTTCTAGCACATATCGCTTCCGTAGTGAAGTGCACAGATATCACAGGGAGGAATGGTGTATGCTCAGCATCAGATTCGGTCAAGGCTATTCGTTATGACAGCCAACATTAGCGACTCGGTTTCTTTGTTCAGTTCCAGATCAGATCCAGGCGTTGGCCTCATTAAGAAAGCCTTGAAAGGCTAGTGAAATAGAAGCAAATTAGACAGAGGAAGTATGAAAGTTTTAGCCTGACGATTTCTTCGCGAACAGATATACTACTGTTTTTCGAGCTGACCCTCAGCTGTTCCCCTATCTGACAGACAGGCCTCAGCTCTTAACCTTTGGGTATTACTATGAGAGGACCTGTCAGGCGCGAACAGATATAGTCATGGACGTTCTCTACATATATATATATATATATATATATATATATATATATATATATATATATATATATATAATACTTAGAGGCTTAGCCGTCGGCATGGTGACTAAGTGGTCTCTAGCCGAAAAAAGCCTGAATTAGTCTTGGTCTCGCTATTGAGTTTCATTATACAAAAAGGAGAAGATTTTTGTTCGTTGTTCATCGTTTCGAACGCAATGATAAGAAAATGAAGATGTTACGCAATGAGGTGAAGATCTTTCTGTTGTATCTCGCAAAATTGATTATTAGGAGTCCACGATCGGTTCCTCTATAGGTATATGAAGATAACTGATAACAGATGATAATTAAACAACTATTTCTAATTGGGTTCTTTTATCTGTTTCGACAACACGATCATTCAATTTTTCGCTCACGGAAAAAATAATCGCAGTAAGTAAACGCAGGAATATGACGATACTTTTTGAACGATTCGGCCGAACGTTGTTCTCGAGAATGGGATCATAGCCCTCTGCACTAACCTATGCGACCTATTTCCAATTGTTGCCGTTTATACTGTAATATAATAGTTGTGTATTTGCTACCTGGAAAAAAAACGCTTGAATCGATTTAATTAGCGGGCTGTAGCATAAACGCTGCGCGTGCGGCGCGGGTTAACCTCTTAATTAACCTGAAAAAAAGGTCATACGACGCCGATGTGACTCCCGCCTTCCCGGCCTATCCTATGGAAAAAATCACGGGTGCACTTGCAACGAAATAATACAAAAAAAAAAAATAAAACACAGCCTACTCATACAATCTTTTTTTTCTCTCATCTTCGAAACCTGTACTTTGACATAGCTGACGTTCATATTAACGCTCGACTTCCGGCAACTCATTAGCCCCCAAGATATGACCCCTGAAGCTGACGAGTGAGATAAGCACCCCTCGGGAGTCGTGTTGTGGGGTCCACACTTGTCGGCCCACCACTCACCCTATCAGGATCACACGACCAGCGTTGTATTGTAAGTGACGTGGGCAGACTGTGTCGTAATGATAATAATTATAATATTAGCTGAAAACCGTCAGAGATGATCACACCCAAGCGACGGTGACAACGGTGCTCACGTCTAATTGGCGCTAAATGTGAAGACGACACGGTGGGTCGCAGCAATTAACTGCGTTTCTCCCCGTTTATCAGACACTCGTTGTTGACGTAATCCCAACCACGGCATGATATATATGATATACATATATATATATATATATATATATATATATATATATATATAAATATATATATGTGTGTGTGTGTAATCAGATCATATATAATACTTGCACGAAGTTTGTCACTTTACTAAGCCCAAATTGTAGCTATCTTATTGTATTTATTATAAGTACTCGGTCCAACATATCACGCACTCATATATATATATATATATATAAACATAAACGACGCAACGGTTACATCACGTTTAAACGCTGACCTATCCAAGCATTATCAGCAATATGGTCATCACCATCAATATAAATATGACCAGCATTACGGACGAGTCAGTTCGAGGGCGATGACTGCGACCAACCGTGCCGTTGTGTTTGATGTTATAACGGGAACAACCCGTTACCTAGCGTTGAATAGCACCACCACCACCACAACAACAACAGCCACCCCACCACCGTCGTCGACGAGTCGACCCAGCGAGAGTGGCAACAAACGCCAGCAACAGTCAACTAACTTGGTTTCGAGCCAACCAAGTTGGTTCCGTTGTTGTTGCTTCATGTTCGACCGCCTGGCGGCCCGTTTGGCGGGACCGTTGGTGGTCGTTGTTGTTGACGCTGGTTCGTCCGCCTCTGTCCGTGGATCT
The DNA here is from genome assembly GCA_019614645.1 of Stratiolaelaps scimitus. Lineage (NCBI taxonomy): Eukaryota > Metazoa > Arthropoda > Arachnida > Mesostigmata > Laelapidae > Stratiolaelaps > Stratiolaelaps scimitus. Next base: position 1,162,184 of record JABWDB010000032.1, on the reverse strand, counting down.
GCCGATCGTGTGCCCACTAACGCTGCTGCTGGTGCTGCCGCTGATGATGATAATGCTGTGATATCACGGGGTAGTGGTTCTTGCGGCGGCGGCGGCGGTGGTGACCCCAACCACCGCGATTAATTCAGAGCATATTTATCATTGTCGGTTTAGCAACGACAACAACAACAGCAACATCAACAGCAGCATCTATCGTCGGGAATTTTCATCAGAACTGAACGTCAGATCACGGTCATCATCATCGGCAGCAGTCGCAATAATTTCGTAGGGTGCACTGTTGTTGTTGTTGTTGGGGTCGTCGTGTGCTATATGTGTAGACATAGATGAAGTTGGAGGAGGCTGGCGGGGAACCAGTGTCCTGTATAATAATAATTATAGTACCAACCAAATGGTATGAACAATTCATGAGTAGATTATACCACCATGTCTGCATTACCGTCTACAATAACATCAGCAAGGACAACAATAAGACTGGAGTCGAGTGAATATGATCGTCTGCATCATCATCAGAAGAATGCTTTTTCCCGTTATCCTTCCGTCATCAATTCATTAACTTTGATTCGATTACTAATCGGTAATTAGTCAGAAATCTCTCACTATACCTAACACGATGTCATGCGTACGATATGCGCCCGCTTTCAAACCCTGCACGATGTTTGGTGCGAACCAATGCGGGGCGCACCTTTGTGGTTTGTCGATAATTTTCTTATAAATATTTTCGTAATTAGTGACTGCCTGCGGAAGACTCATTAGCATTTAGTTGAAGACAGCCAAAGTAAGGATGAAAAACTAACTACAAAATAAAACGAAAAGAAAAGAAGATGAACTCATAAACGAAAGTGACCCGTGAACATATCCCCTCTGGCTGAACCTTTGACCATAAATAAGAGAAAAAGCATTATCATCATGTCATTATTTATTTATTATTATCATTATTGATTTATTAAATAATTATAGTATAAGTATAATATATTTATTCAAACATACAGTAATTAAGAATTATTTCTAGGGATTATTGGGGGGGGGGGATTCGCTGGGACCGGGGCTATAGCCAACATTGTCCCGAGGAAGGCGAAGGCATTGCCTCTCATATTATTATGTATTACTAGTATAATTTTATTATATATCGAATGCACGACAATGAGATATGGTCTCATAGCGAAGCTGGGCAATAACAGGCACCCAACAAAAACTGTTTTTCGAGCTGACCCTCAGCTGACCATCCCCTATCTGACAGGCTTCAGCTCTTAACCTTTAGGTATTACTATGAGAGGACCTGTCGGGGCCACCTTTGCTTGTTCTCTGCCTTACTCGTAATAGGCACCTGAATATCTAAAGTGTGTATCAAGCTGAATATCGTTGTTTCGGGCAGACAGCGTTGCGGAGACGCCCAGCTGTAGGTGACGCGGTAGGTGCATTCGTGTACCCCTTCAGAAATCGGGGTAGACGGACGTAGGTGCTCACACAGGGCTTCGAGCCCTCGACACCGTTGAACATTTTTACCCTAAAAGTTTGCCTTTAAAATAGGGGTTGTCTGTCTTTTGAAGCCTCATGCACAAAAACAAGAAAGAATGCAATTTTATGTGGCCGTTAAACGTTCAACGCAGAGGTGAGCCAGCTTGAATATAACAAACCAAACAACGTAAGGTTAACGTTAGCTTCGCCGTTAATCATTAGAAAATGGATGTACCCCCAGGACGAGTGTCGCTCGCGAACTTCAGCACTGATCGTTATACCAATGTGATTGGTTGCGTGAAATGTTGGATATAAATGACAGAATAATCCCTAGAAATAATTTCTAATTACTGTATGTTTGAATACACAACACATTCGTTAATGACAGAATTCTTTTTGGGTATCGAAATTTGGTCATTAGTGGAAAACAGAATTAATTTGTCGCTGGTATAGATTTGCAAATTTAACAGGAACCCTGTAAGGCAATTGTATTGCTACCTGTAGGTGGCTTTAACAAGATGTGTAATTAATTAAGTGCCATCTGGCTTTGAGTCATTAGTGAACTTCAGACAGACTCGGCGAACGGGCGCGTATATACCATTAATATACCATATTGACATATATACCGACAAGCATTAGCGATGTGTGCTAATGTCAGAGGGGTTTCGTGGCATTTGGTCAAAGTTGGCCGAATTCACCCAACAATTCACCAGCCAACTCCCGTTCGTCGACCGGCGTCGGTGGTCCAGCTACCTAAAGAAAATTTTCCGGATTACTCACCCTCTCTATCTCTCTCTCTCTTTCCTCAGCCTTAAACATTGAAAGTCAATGGGACAACTGTTCTCGACATTGCGTCCTAAAGTCGAAGATCGCCCTTTAAATGCAAATGTGCAACGGTCTTGGGGGCTCGAACCCCCCCCCCCCGTGTGTGTGCACCTCCTGCGATTGCCGAAAGTAGCCGCACACGAACGCACCCTCATCACGCCAGCCGCCGGCTAGGGCCACCATCTATCAAATCATCCGGCACCAAGCAACCGGTGTAATACGAACAATGAAACGCAACAATTCGTATACACCTGTAGCATAATATGCCGTAATGATACCACTACAGCTACTACTACTACTACTATAATACTGAGATAAAACAGCTCATGTTGCCTGGCCGTGGATGAGAGTTTGATATCAGTCGCAAGCTGTTAGCTTTGTTAATGGTACATTCGGCGTTAACATAACAGTTGGCCCTCACGTAAGCTCTGCTCAAACTGTTGTTGCTGGTGGTGCCACCGCCGCGCCGCCGCCGTGGTCAGTTTGTTGTTGTTGTTGTTGTTGTCATTGTTATTGTTGTTGTTGTTCCGGCTGCTGCGGCGTCTGCAGCCGCGGCGTCTGCGGCCGGTGTTGTTACAAGCGTTATCTCGTCCCACGGTGACTATTGCCGTTACTGTCGTTGTCGGTGCGTTCAGTGGATCGCAAACCGGAATCCGACCACAGTCAGGATCAGTGGCGTCCGTGAGCGCAGCGCCCTCTCGGTGGCCTTCTTTTTTTGTGGGAACTGTCCTACGGACAATTCATGTGCCCTCCATTGGCTGACGATGCTTTTGTATTAGCGACTATTGCTGCTGCTACTTCGGCCGCCTGGTCAAGTTGCGCCCATTGCCACAAGTGGAACTGTACCAAGCGATGGATGGAAGCGAGCCATTTAGTCGTGATTCTATTCAGAAGGGTCTTGCCGACGGGGGGTCGTGCCCGATGACGCTGACAGGCAATCGATGGTCGGCAGATGGACGTTACGCGCGGAGTTGTCACTGTTATAATCATCGCAACTGAAACTGAACCTATACGAAAACGTATAGACAAAAACGTATACAAACACACATTGAGCTTAAGCATTGTAAAATTGCAGCTCCTTTAATAAACCACTAAACACTTGCACTTACACGTAGCCACATATGTGTAAAGGATAACAACCGCTGGCACATATGCCAATTCAAGTAACTCGTAAAAATAGTTAACCCGTACTAACGAGCTGGTTAACGGACCGGATATCGTGGGAATTTTCTGTGTTGAGCGAAGATGACTGGGGTGATTTTTAACTTATCCCTGCGTTTTAATTCTTGTTTGATTTCATAATCGTCACAGTCACAGCTAGTCAGAACGTGGTTTATGAGTTCCCCTATCTGCTCGTATGGAACAAATGCCAAGATGTTCAAACGACTCAAAGACCAGTTGCAGAATCCACAAACACCGCAGGTACAAGCCATTGGCTCGCTTCCATAATGTTATCGAATCGCCGCCCAGGCAGCGACCGGAAACAATAGCAGCTGGATGTAATCGAGGTTTTGAATGAAGGCTTCATTGAAATCACTCGAGCTCGAGCAAAGGAAAAATGAGGGTGGTTCCGAAAAAAGAAATAGCACCATTGAATACATTGATTCAAACCCTCTGTTTGAACTTGTCGAGGAAATGACCCTCTACAACTATACCTATAATCTAGAAGCCAGCTGATAAAACAAATCGAATGATAACTTAGACACGATAGTAACAGCCATAGATCTTCCAGGGTCCCACATTATCGGGAGCACAAATTAAATGACTGCACGATGCTTCTATATATAAATATATATATATATATCAGAGTCAAAGTTCGAAGATGGCCAACGCGATATTCGACTTCTTCCGCTAGAACAGAGATGTCCATCAGCCAACGCATATTGCACAACTACGCAATAAACACAAAGAAACAAAGATAGAAACTAGCGGGGGGAAAAAAGACAACGTTATTACACACCATTTTTTAGACAGCTACCTAGAGAATCTCCTCCATTTGAGTCGTTTCTTGGGATTGATCCACCGAAGCAACGTCGGCCGTCGCTGTATCTGTCTGTTTGTTCGTCCGTTCGTTTCCATTCGTCCGTTTGCTCTTCTGGGCTTTGCCGACTGTGCTCACGTGGTGGGAACGCCGGGCATAAGGAGCCGTCCTGCATATATCGCCGGTGAAGACCGAGCACAGGCAATGCGGCGGATCCGTGGGAAGCCAGGAGCCGCCGTGGAGGAGCCAGTCGACCGGAAACCTGGAAGGAAGTTTAAAACCGGGTGCGTTCCCAAGTCGTCTATGAAGAGCTCTATAATGGCGAATGGGGCTTTTCTCTCACCGCCCACCACCCCCTATAGTATACTGCGACTGTGGGCAATGTCAGCAACCCCTTAAGGGACAACAACAACGACAACAATGGCAGGAGCACTACCAGTAGCAGTATCAGCAGCAACAGCAGACGACGACAACAACGACAGCAACAACAGCAGACGACAATAGCAGTAGCAACAACAACAACGACGACGACGGCGGCAGACGCCAAGCACGGGTGGTATCTGAAGTGTGATCTCGTAATAGCGTACCTGGGTTCGATGCACGATGACGAAGAGGAAGATGATGATGAGGATGCTGCTGCTGCTGCTTATAGCGACGATAACCGGCAGGATCAACGGAGTTGCATTCAACAAAGCCACGGCGATAACTGAAACAATACAAAAATCGCGTTACCGAAAATAGCACACAACAATGAGATAATGTATCTCTTCTTCGAGGGGATGGCAACCAGTGATGCCGAGGCCGTTGTGTAGTCGTAATATTCTGGGAACTGTGTATCTCATTACTAGAGGATTGACACCTATATATATATGTCCTTTAAGATATATATCTTTGTAGCATGTGAATCAATGACCGTTAAGCTGAGGGTTGCATAATATCATAAGTTTACCTCGGAATACATATGGGGTTTGGTGCAAACACGTAGGGAATGTCCGACGTACCCGTTCAACTGTGTAGACATTCGCACAGGCTAATCGTATTGCTTAGGCCAATTTGAATTAGTTGGTAACAAACAGCCCTATCCACCGGGAGTCTAATGAGGGGAAATGGAAAATTGGCCTTTATATTTGATGAGAACAGTAGTACTTAGTATCTGTGTAGGCAACTTGGTTGATTCGTCTGCTAATTAGCCACAATTATGAAGAGACGATGATATCGAGGCAGATTTGTTTAGTTATGCTTACACTGTCTAGCATTGTCTGACGGTTGTCATAGCATTTCATACAGCCATACGAGTGGAACACCCATGTAAAAGGTAAAGCTTTATTGATTTATTAAAGGAGCTGCAATTTCACAGTGCTTAAGCTCTCTTATATGTGTGAGACCTGTTGTTGACTGACATTTTGTGATCAGGCTGTAGCGACAGCATAGCGAGTATAGTGACACAAACGAGACTGTCACCTTAACAGTCACTCAACGGTTAGGATTGTTTGACCACGAGTTGTCTGTTGAACCTTACCATGATGCAGATTGTATCAACTTGTTGAAGATGAACGACATTATATACGCGAGCATATCCAACGACGTTTACACCCGCGAAGATAGCACAGCAACGATTCGTGGCCAAAATTCGAAATATACACCCGAGATCTGTATAATGGAAGTTGGCGAGGAGTACACAATAAATTCGTTGGCGCTTACGCTTGTAGACAGCCGGAGATACGTGCATGGTCCGTCCCACCGATTGCGTCGGATAAAGATAAGTTCCGCAGTAATGAAATGCAGTTGCTGCTCCTTGGCAGTAATGGACAGCGCCGTTGCAATCCCGGGAACACGTGTGAGGGTAAATTGGCACCGCGAAACTGATGTGACGTGTCTAACCGCACGTTGTGAATAGTATTTCTTCAGCTTCCAGTTGTTGATTTGCATATGTAAATGATACATTGTGGATATATCCAACAATGAGAAAATCCTCCCTGTTCAAGAGCAGTGTTGACTTCCACCTTTTCCAACATTATTATACAGATTAAGCGCTGGTCAGTCTCGAATGTGTTTTCGTCCAATAGGGGATGTTTAAGTTGAAAGCTACAATCGGCGATCGTTCATTGTTCACTGTGTCAGATCCGATCGAATTAGGTCAAAATGCACTTGAGCTAATTTTGCCTTGCCGAGGTATATTTGTGCCATTTTTTGAGACATTAGCTTAATTAAAGAGAAATTGCGGTAAATGCAAGTGTGCGAATTTTACTGCCTGCTCCGCTGCGTTAGATTTTACGGCACGTCGTACGCAGACCTTAGCTGAGTGGCCCTACGACCTCTGCCCTCCAACATATAAATGAAAGTACATATTTTTAAGGGTTCTTTTTTGTGGTTTTGTATATGGAAATTAAAAATTGGAAATTGCAGTTCCGGAAATAAACCGCAAATGTTATGTTATGTTATATATATATATATATATATTTTTATGACGGAGAATGCTTATGAAGACCAGGCCTCTCAACTAAGGTATTTGCCATGGTACTGTGGGACTCCTGCCTGGTGGAGTGGCAGATCTACCCACTAAAGTCACGCCCCACTTAATCTTCACTCTGAGTTGGTCCGGATCTTCAGAATTAACATAATTGTGGTTTTATATTGATAATAAGGAAGATGTATATATATATATATATATATATATATATATATATATATATATATATATATATATATATATATATATATATATATATATATATATATGTGTATATATATATATATATTGTAAATAAGATAACGATTCGTAAAAATGTACAGTTGTAGTCTCTCGCGTTTACGTCTGTCCTGTCCATCTCACAGTAAGGCGCAGTCACCCACCATAAAGCGCACATATGTCGAATGTCAACCTGACGTCGTTGTCGCTCAGCTATTACGGCGGATTGCAGCATCTCCAGCCCTCCCAATGTTTCATTCTACTGCTGCTGCTGCTGGCAGAAGTTGTCGAAAAACGAGCGCCCAGCAGGTGGACACACCACCATCTGATCATGCTATGAAGGTAGCGGCAACCCGGGACGATTATGGCTCGGGTCTGGCAATGGCTCGGGGCCGGTTGGCGGCGTCCACCCGACAAAATGTTCCCCGAAGATCCGAGCTTCGAAGAAGGGAAGACAACTGCAAATACGTCGACGTCATTTTCTACCGTTGTTTTGTGCTTTCCGCCGCCGAAGAAGAAGAAGAGCTGAAGAGCTGAAAACGACGGCTTCGTATGAGGCCACTGACAGACAGGCGGGGTCTCGTTGGTATGAACACGAATCCCTGAAGAAGAATGAAGACCAAGAGGGATCACTTGAAGAGATAACTCTCGCTCTCTCTCGCTCTCTTGTAGCTCAAACGCTGTCAGGAGTTGTTCGGAAATTTTCGATTGATAATATTTTCCTATGCATATATGTACGTGTTGGCTGTGACCATCAGATAAGCGGTCAGTGAGAAGTATAAATCTATTCGCCTAGGATAACTGGTGTGGGGCGCTGCAGGCTGGAACGAACGCTAGCTGGGTCAGCACACTCAGCAGGAAGTAACGATGAGGTGTTCATAATTATAACCGGTTCAAAACACAATTTGTATCTATGTGCACGTAATTCAAATGACAGGAGCACTGCTCAGTGATGTGGAACACCAATGGATCTCAGAGAAACGGATATATAATGGGATCGGAGATGTAAATCTGTATTTGAGCAAACTTCACATAGTAGCATTGCATAGTTCGCCATGGCCGAAAAGGACGTCCTGCAGAGTGTGGCAACGCGAGTAGACATATAGGGTGCGTCTAGCTAGCTGTAGCAGGCCCTAAGTAGCACGAGGTGGGGAGGGCCTTTTCGAAAACAAACCCGAACCACGATGTCCTGCCGTTGTCCTAGTGCTGAGTGGCCTTCAAGTGTAGACAGAAGGACGGTGTCGCCATCAGTCGAACAGGATAAAGATAAGTCTCAACATGCATGCGGTGCATAGATACATATGCAAGATGCCCTCACAGGTCAATATCGATTCAGCTATCGGTCTACTGGTTACCTTTCTGGTAAATAACAATAAATCTGAATGTATGACCAGTACGTACACGTAAATCACGGCGACGTTGACGTCGTCGATAAAGATTTTGCAATTGTCGATGCAATATCTGCTGTATTCCTGTTCGAAAGGTCGACGTTTGTCTATATGCTAGCTATTGTAGGCATCTTGCACAAGGCAGAACAGAAAGGCGGACGGCGTACGCCATGCGTACAGTTCTATGCTAAAGGCGAAAAGGTCGAGACGCGCGGGGGTTCATCTTGTCGTACGAGGCGAGCCGATACGATATCCCCCGCACCCCCCCCCACTCCCCCAACAGTTTATAATTGATTGTGATCGACAGATCAGTCTAAACTACTGCATTCATTCAGATACAGCCATTTTGACAAAATCGTTTGAATGGCCCTACGTAAAACACGGCACCGTCGAACTCCGACTCGGGCTTCGTATCGCGTCCTGATTCGCGTATGCATGTGTGTCTACCGATTAGATCGAGGTAGGATAGTGTGTCCGAACAGACGAAGCAATGCTAAAAGCAGTTGTACCGTGGACGTCAAAATGTTTAAGGCTGACAGTCAACGCGAAAACCTTTAGCGTGTTCGAACTGAGCAGGAATTGGATGACTATGAAGGTATTCATAGTTCGTATACACAAGGCTGGACCGAATCGCTTATATATATATATATATATATATATATATATATATATATATATATATATATATATATGTATACACAATATAACAATGTATCATAGATTTCTGTAGGCTTTTAACAGCGAGGCGGATTTGATTTTTTGATGAGATCGACGCTTGCCTCGTCTCGCCTCTCTGTACCGTGAAGCTTGGCGTTGAATTCTTCTAGAAGAAGTATACAGAATTTTCTCAACAGTTTCTTGACTCTACTGGTCTCCTTATCTTTAGGACAATTTCACTTGAATTTTAATTGTATCCCTTTGCAAATAGTACATGTTCACCATTATCAGATGCATCTTACGAGCAAAACAGCTGCTGTTCGTATGCTGTTCGATATGAAGGGATATTCATGCCCGTCGATACCGAGATAACGCCGGTATAACAATATATTGCCGTGCTGAAATTGTTCGACCTTCTCTCAAGGATACTACGTTCGGTTACATTGGAGCAAACGAACAAGTACCACCTACTTCGTAGGCGCCGATGGCTGGATCGCTAGGTAACTTCGACTAAAAAATACGACGAAATAGAACGCGAAGATAATCGCAAGGGAGAAATTGACGATCAGCGATTGACCAGCAAATGACCTACGCGCGCTGGTGTAGGCGCTATGCCTATAAAACAGTATGTAACAAAGGTCTGTAGTGGAGTTTCAGATCATCAGCTTCAGATCACTATGATTTCTGGCAAAGCTAGTAATACAATACAACACATGGTTTCGGTTTATGATTAACGTGAGTGGAGGGTTTTTTTGTTTGTACAACTCTCAAGAGTCTCTGATACGTCTCGTGATAATAATAACAATAATAATAATAATAAAAATAATACTAATTAAACACAATGCTCAATTTACCTGAGCAAACAGGGTTTTTTTCAATTACGTTCTAGTACATCTCATTTCTCGGTGATCGTGGTTCGGTCACACGATTCACTAGTAATCGCATGACTGAATACAATGAAGAACCTGTACCCCCTCGGAGTCCCCTACAGTCTTCCATTTGGACACAGCATATATCCGACTGATATATCACATATCCATATGCAATATTGATTCACTGACCGACTCTGTGCATCTTTCCCCTTGTCGTGTACAGGCGTCTACGCGTTACTTGTTGATGGATGAAAAAAAGGTTCTCGCAAAGTACTTCAACGACAACTATGGCAGTAGTGTTCGAAGGAGTGCTTTTTTTCAGCCATATGATTGTGCTTCCCTTCGATGCGATTGACGTTGCGGCCTGCCCCGAATCTATCGCCGTCGACAATCCACTCGTCGTCGGGCTCGATTCTCTCCCGTGATCTGCCGGCTTGCCACCTGTGAGCGCTGCTGCTGCTGGAATAATGGCGAAAAGCTCCGCTTCGACTCCGACCTGTCCCCATCATCATACAGTGCCACATCGAAGTCATCAGATGTCAGACGAGCGAGAAAAAATATGGCGCCTCCTTCATTTTGCATCGGCGTCAGCCCGCGTCGAATCGGGCGGCCACTAGGCGCCGTCGGTGGACGGCGCTACGGTGGGACGCGGCCGATGAACGCTATGGAGCCTCTTCGAATCTCTCGTGATTCTCTACCGGCGACCGGTCATGGTGGACCGAGCTGGGCTGACACTTGTTGTCATGGGCACAAAAAAAACCTAACTGAAAGAGACAACAAAAAAAGATGGGCAAAAAATTATAATAATAATAATAATAATAATAAAAATAATAGTAATCAAGTAGATAGAAAAAAAATAACAAAGAGTGTTTGTTTGCCAGCCGCCAGAGGTATCGGAATATGTATGACGATATATGATTGTGTTGTCGTCTATGGGAGAGTGCCTCAAGTCCATATTGTGCTATATATACATATATATATATATGTGTGTGTGTTGTGGAAAAAATGACCTCAGCGAAAAGTTTCTCTCGTGGAAGACCACAGTTCGGGATGTAGCTAGATTATTGCCGCAGTGCCTTCAATGTAGGGAAATGCCCAGTCACATGATGATGAACACGTGGTGTCCGCACCATTGGATTGGTTAGTTTGAGACTCTCGCTTTTTATTCCCCCGTTCCACACGTACGAAGCAGTCAGTTCATGTAGACGTCGACGTCACAATTTACGTGTCGCTTATCAGGACGAAGCTGTCACGTATGGTAGTCACGTATTGTGAAGTTGTGTTCCTTGTTTTTTTTCCATAATTTAAATCACTGAGTTATTATCACTGGGCACAAGTGATTAGAATGCAAAAACTGACAATTTGGCTATGCTCGCAACTGAAAACATCTATTTAGTTAATTACTATAAATTAATACGAGTACCCTGACCCTAGATTCAACTATTCCCTTGACTACTATATTGTAAGGAAGAAACGTACAAGTTGTATCTATTTCTCTATCTCTCTCTCTCTCTCTGAGTCTCTCATTGATCTATCCACTGCTCCCTAGCTGGTAATTAACCAAAATTGCCCGACATTGATTACGGCCCATTCAGTGGTCTAGCCAACTGCGGCGAAATTGACCTCTCAGTGTTGGCAGGACTATGAAACGAAGAACCGCATTGAAAATGACGTCAAGCGAACTTTGGTGGACAGCTTTGGATTAAGAAATTTCGTCTTTGTCAGATTGATTCTCTCAATCACTTTGGCTAGCCGATGATCGGAGCCGTCGTTAGACCCTCGACCAGTTGCGAATCAATCATATTTGTTTACATACGCCTTCCACCGTAATCGTACGAGCAGCATATTCGTATATTTACTATTATGCCCTATTCGTCAAAGTGTTGTATTTCTACCAAAACGAAAATGGTTTTGGGGTGTTTGACCACCCTCAGAGCCTTCAACATTTTGCTTTAAGATCCACGGTACAACGACTTTCAGCATTGACCCTTCGTAAGACGAATAACCAGTCGAAATGCAAGCGTCCATTGACGGTGTTCGGGGAATCGCGAGCGCCATGTGTGCGTGAGCACTTACATGTGCACATCCTCCGGTTGCCGGAGGCAGGCGGGGGCACCCGAATGCACCCTGGACGCCACCGGGGTCTAGACTTATTCTCACCATTTGATCAACGATATATTTCTCGCAATTATCATTATTGGAATTAACTAAAGTCAATTTCCCGGGGTCTGACTACTCTCGGAGTCTTAAACCTTTCGCTTAGTCCACGGCACACTGGTTTCGGCATTGCGCCCTTCATACGACGGGCAACCCCTCGCCCCGTCAAAGGCAAAGGTAAAGCTTTATTGGTTTATTAAAGGAGCTGCAATATATGCAATGCGTCAGTTTTTTTTTTATAAATAAATATGTCATCACCGCGGGTCGCGGGTGCGAATGCGCACGGGTTTGATTCGCCAATGGACTGGGCTGCGTTACCCTTCGGGATTGCCGCCGAAGATTGTAGAACTACATAGCTGTGTCGCAATCGTTATTAGCGAAAAGGACTTTCTTCCTCGTCGAGCTAACTGTCCATGACAGACCTCGGTATCGCTGTGTAGCGTTGATTCGACAAGAGGAGTGGGTTAGCATTGCTCTCATTTGAGTCCGCCGAGTTCGGTCCAGCATGACCAACATGATCCTTGGCCCCTGATTGGCAATTCCGTGTCACGGAACAATCGCACCGAGTCCTTCCCGCCATAGGATAACGTCAGCTATCCTAGCTGAATCTGTATCAAGAACATTACGGGAGGTAGCAGATCAAATTAGTGAACAATTTCTCTACAAAAAATTTCGCTCGAAAATTGTACCCGAACGAAGAAAAAAGCACCCATGCACACCGACCGCACTTTCATCATCACAAGACTAATGTCACTAAATTCGTGATTTTGTTTCAACGAAATTTCACATAATTAATTCTATAAAACGAACGTATCGTAGCCGATCGAAGAGAGATATCAACATGTAATGGGAGGTATCCCTCTTCATTGGGTCAATCCCAATAATGATCGGCTAATCGGCAATTTGAGTCCATTTTGTTAATAGGAACAATTTACTTTCAGGTAAGCACTTCCTCGCCCACGCGATGGATGCCGAATGGCTGGTTTCGGTGAAGCATTGAGCCGGCGGACTTCCTTGTAGATTCGTTCTCATTTGTGCCATTAACGACAGGTAACGGTAGACATTTCATCGATCCACAAGAAGTATAGCAAAACAGATCTGGAATATATATATATATATATGTATCATGCCCGAGAAAGTGGACCGGCAACCCAGGACTGGCGAAGGGGCGATGCCGCCAACAACGATCATTATCGGAATGAGATCACTTCGGATGGCACATTGGCTCCAATGACACTCTGTTCCGGCGAACATTCTGTTATCCACTGGTCGCTAATTGTGGGACTAATCAAGACATTTTACAGCTCAAATGAACCTAGAAAACTGAGCTTTCTCGGCTGACACACAGCCTTATGGATTTAGCTTGATCCACAGTGTATAACTGCTCCCAGCGTTGTTCCGTTCATAAGACGGACAAGCGCTTCTTAAATGTCAATGTGCAACCGTGAGAATCTAAGCCGTGTATGGACATACGTGTTGTTGTAATACCTACTTTATTTTTATTTGAGAGGAGGAAATTTCCTTCAAACGAACGGACACCACCAAAGAGACACCTTCCAATCTCGATGAAAGTGGGCCCCGATCCAGTGCAGATGGGGGGTTGACGTGGAAGACAAAAGGCCTCTATGCCTGCGAAAACCACCACCGTCCTCTCCTGAGAGTGTATCTCTTCCCTAGAGTCGGCTTTACGCTTGTCATTACTTCGATCTCTGGGGAAGGTGTGTAGGTTGTTGAGCCTACTGTCGCACTGCAGGCGCACACGAATACTGCACAACCTGGCCAGCACCGGGGGCTCCACCTCATTCCCTGTCCAGCAGGAATCAAGGGCGCTCCCTTATCGCTAGGCCGTCTACGAGACTGTTACACTATTGGATACAACGGTTCTAGCGGCTACCGCTTCCCCCCTGTCAAAAAAAGGCACACGAAGCAAATGTGAATCTCGGATCCATCTCTCGAACAGCAATGACGCCAGCTCGAAACGATCAGTGATAATCGCCCACCTTCGCTCCCCTGTGCCACGCTACGTGAGCCATGTTACAGCTTGCGTGAAGCGCGCCATGTTTCTTACGAGGGAGGGACACTTCACGAAGCTCTTATCGGTATTTCGTTCTATGCCAATTAACTCATGTGTGCAATTCACATTCGGTTAGGTCATTAACAAAAAAAGGTGGATGCTACCCTCCCCTGAGTCTCTGGCTGTAAGAAGTCAGAGGCTGCAGGTTCGAATCCCCTTGCATGACATATTAGAGAACTTAAGCAGTCTATGCAGTTCCTTTAATAAATCACTAAAGCTTTACCTTTACCTTTTACCTACACGTCTCGGTCCCCACGTGGATATCTCCTACCACTATATACACGCAGTGGTGGACGTCTTTAACTGTTTTCCGAGCTGACCCTCAGCTGAGCCTCCCCTATCTGACCTAGGCCTCAGCTCTTCACCTTTTAGGTATTACTATGAGTGGACCTGTCGGGGCCACCTTTGCTTATTCTCTCCCTTCCTCGTACCTGGCGAGAATCTTCAGATTAAGAACTGATGATAAACAACTCTCCAAAGATTCTACGCGTCTGACAGGATTTGAACCCACGTCCTTCCGGTCTAGCAGGTCCAAGATGCTCACCACTACACAGTCCAAGGGACACTGCGTCTTCTATCTACCACCCTCAATCTCTGCTCATCCTTGACTTGTGTCTGTTCCGATTCTGTTAATGGTGTCACATCGAAGGTAAGGTAAGGCTTTATTGATCTATTAAAGGAACTTCATAGAATGCTTAAGTTCTCTTATATGTCATGCAACGGGATTCGAACCTGCAATGGGTGCCAGCATTGGCAGAAAGACCACCACCACCATCATTGTCGGTATCGGGATTCCATGGGGAGACGCCGATCGCGAATCGCGTGGGGTCGGCTTACGAGGGGGTGAGAATTTGGGGGTGACTGACTCTGAGGGAGATGTAGCATACCCCCAGAGCTGCTGTTGCCGTCGTTCCGGCGGTTTGTAACTGGCCAAGTTGAGTAATAACGATATCAATAACGGACATCGAGCCCCGTTCATCGATCGCGTTCGATGTCAATTGGGCCGGCTGGCGGACGGAAGGCCGAGGAAACTTATCGAACACTTTTTCCTAATATGGAAATATGCCTATCCGGAGCCTTGTTATATCGTCCACTTATATATATATATATATATGGTGGCTCGCGCGTGGCCGATACCAGCGGTGACAGCGGCGGCAACGATAGCGGGGCACTGCGCAATACGTGATGACGACTCCGACGACGAAAATTCAAATGACGCCGATGTGAGTAGCAAGCTCAAATAGATTCACATTACGTCGACGTATTTCTCGACGGAAATAATAACGCAACCAACGAGAAAAATCTAGTGAAGAACGGCGACTAACTTCCATAACAACAGCATCAGCAACAGCTGCTGCTGCTGCGGCTGCTACAGCAACAAGATGATGCAGCCAGATGGCTCAATGGCGTCTGCGACTTGGTTCCGGCAGGGGATTCCTGCCAGCCGCCGACGCCGCTACCTCCACATGTTTTGATAGAAGATGACCGGGTAATAGGGGAGTTTTTCTAGTGCGTCTGTATATATACACACACACACATATATATACGGCTATCATTACGAGATGTAATCATCCGCGATGATACCACCCATACTCAATGCGGCGACGGTCAACAGCAGCCTTCGACGAATGACAACGGTTGGAACAGCAGCAGCAGCAACAATAATAACAACAGCAGTAACAACAATAATAACAACAACAGTAACAGCAACAACAATAACTAACGTCATTATCGTAATCGACGATAGCTCTGGCGACGATGACTGGACGGAGCTGCGCAGGTCCGATCGAGCTGTGCAAGAAATCAGAAAGATTTTCCGTTACGACGCCGTCTCGATTTCGAATTGGACCTGATCCCCGCTTGAAGATCGTTTGACGAATCATAATCGATCGGCAGGAACGATCTGATATCTTCATTCGACTACGCTGATCCGTTTCCTGAACCAATTGTCATTATATGGGAGGGAAGTATGTACGCAGAGGTGGACTTTGCGTTGACTGTCTGCAGGCGAGACGAAGTGAGACAACGCATCAACACTTTGGGAAACTTTCGAGAAAAATCACCGAATGTATTGTATTTATTATTATTATTAGGAAATGAAACACCTGCTGTATCAAAAGGACCTGGTGCACCTGCCTATGTGTTATTTCTACGGATAACAAGTTATTCTGAAGTTTCCCTTAGAAACCTATTTTTTTTTGAGAGGAGGACATTTTCTTCAAACGCACGGACACCTTCCAATCTCCATGAAAGTGGGCCCCGGCCCAGTGTAGGGGGGGTTGACGTGGATGACAAAACGCCTCTACCTGCTAAAACCACCATCCTCTGCTGAGACTATATCTCTTCCCCTTTCCTTAGAAACCCGGACCCCTTGAGCCGTCCGCGGACCACCCTAGATCTCTTCTTGCAAGAATTTCTCCTTCAACTGTTGTTCTTGTTCATTTTGGAAGAATTCGACAAAATCGTTCTGCAAACGGGTCCAATATATGGCCGATGCAACAAACACCAATCCTCGACCAAGCGCTATTTGGCTCCAGAAGAATTAGAGAGATTGCTTCGTAAGACGGGCAGAACCCACCCCTCTCAAATGCACAGGGATCCCTTACGGTATAATTACATAGAGTGGAACGCTCGTGCAATGTGAAATGTCCGTCCAACCGTAAGGACGATGCAGTGATATCTGGCAGGGTAACGCTTATGTGGCTCGTAACCTTCCTGCAACAGGATTTAGCTCAACGATCCTGTTGCCTCGTGGTGAATCGAGGTGTGCATTTCGTCAGTCGTCAGATAGTATCGAACATAAACACCGACAACAGTCGGATCCAGATCGCCCGGCACAGATCTCCTAGCTAAGCTGAATTTCCCTAGCTAGCTCAAGACAACGATACAGGTACCCTCGATACATCATGAACTTCTACCGTTACAGCAGTTCGCTGCTCCTGTTGCCAATGCCATTTCTCTCAAAAGTTCGCATTCGGCTGTAAGGTGTAATCGCGATCCCAACCTCGATCTTCGACAAATCCAACAAACACACAATGTGCCACTGGGCAATCTTCAATCTTAAAATAGCCTGTTCCTCTCATACATTTGTTGACCCAGCACGATTTTATTAATGGTTTCCACCGTCAATTCCTACGCACGCTGACGTTGTTTCACTGCAGACAGTTTAGACAAATACAACAACAAGAACAACAGCAGCAACAACAGCAGCAACAATAGCAGCAACAACAGCAGCAGCAACAACAACAACAACAAAAAAAACAAGGAGAAATTCACAACAATCTAAAAAGTCAAAACAAGCCACACCGGTCGAATCCCGGTCTGTCCCGACATCGCCCTCTCAATCGGTCGTGTTTATCAGCGACACGAGTGGCTTCACGCCTCTTGTGTACGCCTTCGTCCGTGGGCCCCACAGTGCTAACGGCGTGCCGAAGAGGCTGATGATGGTCAACACGCACAGGAGGAGGGAGGTCCCCCCCCTCCCTTATTCTCGAGATCTATCCGGTCGATTTTCGTTTGCGATTTTGCCCTGTTATTTGTTTGTTGTGACCGGACTGCAAACGGTCGGCGAGCCCGACTTGCAGTGCTGCTGCTGCTGCGATTGAGTTTGACGTCGGATGCGCGACTTCGGCAACTTCACGCCCAGCCTCGCCTCGTCGTCGGCGTCGACCATAAGCCATTCGAAATCGGACTCTCTCTCTCTCTCTCTCTCTATACATATATATATCTTCCTATTTTTCCCTCTCTCTAACTTTCTATCTTTCTCTCTCTCTCTCTCTCTCTCTCTCTCTCTATATATATATATATATATCTCTTCTGCATCTTCTCTCTCTCTCTATCTCTCTCTCTCGGCTCCGCCTTTCCGCGGCGTGGCTGAGCGTACCACCGCTCAATTGATTTCTCCGTCTTCATCAGCGTCCCGCTCGTTCTCGAGATCCGGCGTCGTCAGACGTTGAACCAACATCGGCGTCCATGCAAGCGAAAGTAGCAGGGGGCCAGGGGAATCCGACTGCAGCCACTGTCATTTTCGCTAGCCTAGCGCGCCACCGAGCGTATGACGCTGTATCGCATTAGCTCAGCTCAAGCCGAACACAGATCGCTTTTGGGTGTGGACAAACTGACCGCGATGGCTTTCGCGTCGACCCGCCGATGCCACCGGCAGAAGAGTACCCCCCAACCCCAACCACCCGCCCCCCCAGATCGCCGCGCGTCTCTGATCTTTCCCTGCTCCGCCGGCTGCTGCTGCTGCTCCGAACGAAAAGTATGTATTGCCGTATCCCGACGAGATGTTCTCCACCTTGTGGCGCTCTTGTACTTCGTTCAATGGATGTGATCTTTTTTCGGAGCGATTTTCTCGCTGCTCTTGTTGCTGTTCGACAACCCTCGACAATAACATCAGCAGCAGGCTTGCCAACCGGGTGTTGCCCACTGATCGAGATGGTGTTCCCGTAAACGCCGCTGCGTGCTTCCACGGTTCGCGTTCGTTCAGCTTTACGACAATAAGCGCTCTTACGACTGCAACCGTTATTCCTGCGAGAGAGAGAGAGAGAGAGAGCGAGCGAGAAATAGAGTGGCCATACAGATTGAAGATTTGATTAAGCATTTAGCTCTACCGGTTGAGTCGTTCGTCCCCGGTGGATGTTTGCCTGTGTGTGTGTGTGCCAGTGTTAGGCGTGCACCAATTTCCCCGTTGAACAAACCCGTTACATGACATCGTGTCGTTGTTTGTTATATGAACGCGTCAGGCTAACAACGGCCACCATCGCTACGAGGTCCGATGTTGTCCTCCCGTATGTCTCCACCCGTAGACCGTACGCGTACGAGTGTCACTCGTGCAGGGACGCTGCAGCAGACGCCCACCGGGCGCGAAAAAAAATATAATCGATTTCTCGAAATATGCAATATCGTTGAAAATGCTCAAGCCTAAGCTTACGGCGACCAAAACGACGCTGCTGTGCGGACGTACTTGACGGTGACGGCGTGGTCATCGAGTCAGACGACGATGATGACAACAGCAGCAGCAACAACAACAATAGCAACAATAACAACAATAATAGCAACAATAACAACAATAATAGCAACAATAACAACAATAACGGGATCGGAAGCGAAAGTGACGAATGACGAGCAGTAACAAAATGAAAGTGAAGTGGAAAAACAATTCGAAATGATCATAAACAATATGATGATACAAAGCGAGGAGAACAATGAAAGAGCTGGACGCCAAAGGAGGACGATCTATTGAAAACACAGCGACGACGACAACAACAACAACAATAACAATAATGCAATTGTTGCTATAACGCGACGTCTGCCCGGATGCACCCCACCCTGAGTCACTTCTCCATATATATATATATATATATATGAACAGAGATGCATTTCATTGATTGGCGTCGTGCCTCGTCTTCTTTGCTAGATCAATATGTGTAAGTGTCGTGGGGAGGTAATGGTAAAGCTTTATTGGTTTTGTTAAAGGAGCTAGAATTTCACAATGATTCAGAAGCTCTCTTGTATGTCATTGCGCGGCGGGGCATATAAGAAGAGAGCTTATATGGAGGGAAGAGTATGTATGCTATGCCACTTGACAGCTAGCTAAATGCCAACTGTTGATCATGATTGTGCGGCTTTAAATACACAAGCACACATATACATATATATATATATATATATATATATATATATATATATATATATGGCAGGATTGGCAAGCGCACAAGCGGATAGATTATGCGTCATATCGAGCTGATGAGACAGATCATACAACAAATGAGTGAGTAAACCTTAAACCAAGAAATCCCCCACACATATATATATATATATATATATATATATATACACTCATGAACACATACAGGCTGAGTGTTTCTAGTTGACTCATCTATATTGACTTTATACACAAGACCAAAGTGATGAGTTCGTATGTGCGTGTGTGTGCTGTAACTGTCTGTTCTGACGTTGCAGTGCAAATAATCAAGAATCGAAATTACGTCTCACGAGGATGAACGGGTGTCGTCCGCCGTCGTCTGGGCCGTCGATTATTTCTATATATGAAGGTTCTGCCTTGCTCGTGGACGACCCGCCCCGCCAGGGCCACTTCCGCCATTTAGCGAGACATGGTTCTGATGAGAACATTTAGTCAGTTGTCCCCGGGTATACCTCGAGTATCGGTCACAAGATCGGCGATTTTGACAAATGGCCAAGCATGATTCAACACACGCTCAATGTTTTGAATGATCACGGATCAGCTGATATCATGAATAGTGTCGACTTGAGCAGCTTCGATGATGCGACGGACGGCTGATATTTATCAGCTCGGTTCCAACGGCGTCGTGTCGGAGCCAGCGTAAAGCGATATGTGGGTACGGCTTGGCATTGATCATGGATGTGATAAACTTCCAGGAAAAATAGACAATAAAGCGCTACAAGGAATAAACATGATGCGCTTTTTTTTATTCGTGACTGATTTTGGTCACGCAGAAGAAAGCGTACTTGGAGACAAATCCTCCTCTCTCAACTGTTCCCCATGTTATCTGGACAGGTTTCGACTCTGAATTTCTATTAGGCCGTTCTACGAGGGCATGCCGGGGCTACCTTTACCGTAGTTCTCGACCTGGCACCTGGTAAGAAGCCACTGATCAACAACGATGATAAGGGGATCCAGCGATCCGATTCCCCACGCAACGGTCAGTTAGAAGGGTACCGGCGGCGGCGTCGGGCGCACCACCTCTTGGGCCAGAACGCAGCGACGTCGAAGAACGGCCATCTCAGCTGACGTGGTGGTTCGCGTCAAGCGTTTTATACGCGTCAACGAGTCAATCACACTCAGCGGTGATTGGCCAATTCTGTATCAAACAAAGGCCACTAGGAAATCCATTCCAAAGCCATTACCTACGCACAGATAGGTAATGCTTATACTGGTGTTCGAGATTTGCGCCAGACACACAGGCGCCCGGCTATTTTCTTCGTAGATTTCCACAGCAGAGCTCTATTTTTGCTTTTCACCGGGTTTTTCACGAAGAGGCGACGCTCGAATTCAATGGTCGATTATACAGACACAACGCAATTCGGCGGTTCCGTCCGTCAGGCGCCGATGTGTTGCTATGAGCGAGCTTATAGTCCACAAAGGGTCCCTCCCTATCAATGGTCTCATGAACAATATGACGAGATGATGTCATTGCGAGAGTTCTTACGAGAGTCTGCTTTATAGACAGGCACTCAGAACGAAAATAGCCCAGCCTGGTCTGCTCACAGAGTCACCGAAATGGTGAATATGGCAAGCTTGTCGTATACCCATTGTTGTTACTGGGCCGGCTCCAAATAAACTATTCCCGAGATTATTTCGTTCGAAAGAGCCGATCTCTCTAAGTCTCGCTGCGACGTGGATGACAGCATATTCGCTAACGTCTGCCAACATTTTCATTGAGATTGAATTTCGCTAATTACTGACATGCCCAGCGACATATACTCGCTGCTATAGCTTTGCGCGCGAATTTACATTGAAATAAAGAGACAAATGCAACTGTGCAATTTATTTATTTGAGATCTATATCGTCGAACTCGCATGACCCCCCCCCCGTGTTGTTTAGTTAAATGAATCATTTTTATTTTCTATTTGAGACACACGCAGACACAACGTTCGATACGGTTGAATTCAATATCTGTTAGAACCATACATGGATATATTAGCATACTTATATCGAGAGTCATGCGCATATTTCGTAAGCTCTTATAGAACGCATCCAAAAGACACTCGTAGACGAAGCTACCATCCATTAGTCATGCTGACTATACTGCTATAATGTCATAATGACGGTTTAAGAAGAAAGCTCCCCTGCAATCGTATAGGCAGCGGCTCAAATGACAATATGCTGATTTCACAAGCGCCATATGAAGCACGTACGAAATATCTATAACTCGTTGTACTTTAAGCATTCGTTCTATTCTGCTGGGCACACAATTGCGTGCCGTAGCAAGCACACTTTCAACAGGCTCTGCCGGCTATGTGACCCGTGCGGGCTACAGAGACAGCTGGGATGGGTTTGATGCAAAGTATTATAAGAATAATAATAATAGAAGAAGAAGAAGAAGAAGACATTTTGCTCTTTCAATGAAATGCTTCAGCCAAAATAAGCTCTATATCATCCGCACAAGGCAGTCAGCGTCACGTCACCACCACCACCACCCATGTGTAGTGTATCTGTAGTGGTGTGCGCGTACGTGTGCATGGGGACCCACCCATGATAATCCTTTCGGACTTTCGACCCGAGGGCGCGCCGCCTCTGATCTCTGGATATATGTATGAGCCAGAGCTCGCAAGAATCCCGTGGTCAAAAGCAACGCAATATCTAAGTGCACGACACGTCTATGTGTGTGTGCGTGTGTGCACGTCCATGCTGAAGTGCACGTCCATGCTGAAGTGCACGTCTATGCTGAAGTGTACGTCTGTGCTGAGGAGAGTCCCACTGTTTCGTCAGCGTCCGTAACTGGCTGTCGTCGGTTGACTCTTGCGCCACTCGTGTTCCACTGGCCGAGGACTGAGCTAGCTGCCGAAGCTACCATCAACGGTGACTAGCGGTGACTATGGTTCTACAGTTCGATCATGGTTCTGGGGCGCGTTCGTCTGTCCTGACAATGATGCTGCCGGCGTTGGACCGGCCTGCTGACGCTTTCAGGCTCTGACTACTGTCTTGAGCCTTAAGCAGTTCACGTCGACGGTATCGCTCTTGTATTGCTTCGTATTACGAACGAGCCATAAAGGCAGATGTGTAACGGTGTCGGGCAATCGAACCCGTGTGGTCACCTACAGTGTCACGCCTCTGATTGTCGACGGCCGGCGCTGGCATACAAATTCAACACGAACGTCTCCGAGCTTTGCCAACACTTACTGGAACTAAGGTAAGGGCGCATCTGATGGTCAGCTGTTGACAATCAATGTCAGCATCTCATCACAGGGGGGGGTGGGTCACACCTCTGGCGTTTGTTGTATCTGATCTGGTGTCCCTTTCTGCTGAGTCTACTGTTTTAATGTTTACACTCGGGAGATAAAGGAGATGCCGACAACGGTGGTCTCCGAATGAGAGATTACCATACAAAGGCTATTTCAGCAAGGATGTTCCTACCTCATGCCGACTTCAAGCTGCAGTTCATTCGCAGATGGAACGGACACCAGTTGCTGCGATACTGTACCTATGGTTGTTATGTCATGATAGAGAATACAAACGAAGTGGTCCCTTAATTTCGTCCGCCATCCGATGTCGGCACACTGGGATTATTGATTATTATTGATATTCTTGAGATTATTGATCTCTGCCGGTGCTTAGAATCCCACATAGTTAATATTAATAATCCCATAATCCCATAATCGAGCCCCGCTGCGTGATGACATATAAGAGAGCTTAAGCATTGTAACAATTGCAGCTCCTTTAATAAACCAATAAAGCCTTTACCTTTACCATATTCGTATTGCGTAATGCGTATTAACGCGGTAACTTACATATGTATGAAGGTAAACGTTTTTCTATTGGTTAGTTAGAGGAAAGTGCAAGTTCTACAATACTTAAGTTCTCTAACGATGTGCCATCAGGTTCCGGGACAACCGGTCAAACTCAACTTAAACTTCGGCTTTTTTCAGCCAGAGAAGGGTTCGCCAGAAACGGAGCCGATGGAAGCTCGCTATGAGTCTTGTACCCGGCCCCATTGCATTAAGCCAAGGCTACAATGACTTTACAGAGCTTATTTACCGTAAAGTTTTTTTTTTTGAAAAATTGACCATGTTTCTCTCCATCGGCGATTTAGACACCTATTGCTGGATACTGTCATAGGCGTAAAGGTAGAGCTGAAACTTTTTTGGTTAATTAAGGGAGCTGTAATTTCACAATGATTAAGAAGTTCCTATATATGTCATCACGCAGCGGGGCTCGAACCAGCGGCCTCTGGCCTTCGAGAGCCAGAGACCACTTAGCCGTCCAAGCGACCTCGCTGTACCCGATGCGCTTCTATGCAAATGAACAAGTAACCTAAATCCAACGTAAATCTAACGGACTTCGACCATTTTTCGCATGGAAGCACGTCGGAGGTGCGTACGTTCGCTTATGCATCGCGATGACAATAGACAGATGATCTGTGGACGATAGTGGTCGCTACCGTATTGCACAGGATACACTTGAGCCGTAAGCTGCGACGCCGAACGACCCATACACAGTTATGCACAAGTGGACGCGAATAATCCCCATGCAATTGACCTCACGTTAACTAGAGCCTAACAGGATCACCGGTAGGCTCCGCCAGGTATAGCGACAGGTGCTCCGGACACTAGCTCTGCTTGGATAAGAAGGTCAGGCTTATTTCAAGGAAACAGCTGTAGCATGAAATAGATTTGGTTGATTACAGGTAGGCGTGTCTCTCTCTCTCACTCTCTCGTGGGATGCTACTTTACCCACGCCTAACCTAGGCAGTCACCTATTTCGGCTTAACGTATTTTCTGCCACGGTCACGACGCATAGCAGTGCAGTCGTAGCGACACTAGAACAATGGGATGTGCCGGTTGGGTGTCGGGCAATAGCTCACTACCTAACGGGGGCAGTACCGTTCTGAATGGTGACCCAGCGGTGGTGCCTTACCACCTGCTTCGACACTGCGATCGGTAGCGAAGTCCGCCACGCTGTAATGGTAAGTCCCCCCTTCTCGCGGCCGCTCCACCTCCGTGGTGTCAGCCGTGACGTCAGGCCTCAGCAACTAACTAGGTCGGTTATATGCCTTTCGATTGGGGGAGAGGCCTTGCGGTGGTCGTTAGGGTCGAAGTGCTCAAATGATCTGAGGTAGGCACAGGTAACAAAAAAGCGCCTGCTGACTCAGTATTTGATGTAACAACAAACGTTCTTTGTTGGATATATCCCTTATGTTCATAATATTGTAGATCGAGAAATCGGCAGTTTGGCGTTGACAGCGTTTGTTTGATGAACTTGGCAACTGTACCCGCCGGCGATTCGGGTTTGAGATATTTGAACACGATTCGGCAGGTGTCTAAGGTAAGGTAAGGCTTTTTATTGATTTGTTAAAGGAACTGCATAGAACGCTTGAGTTCTCTTATATGTCACGCAACGGGATTCGAACCTGCGGCCTCTGGCTTTTTACAGCCAGAGACTCAGCCGTCTAAGTCACCGCGCTGACTAAATTAGATATATATTGTTATAAGGGCGGGCGACAACGACACCCGCCGAACGTGAGACACGTCTAAAAACAGCCTCCTCTATATGCCATATACACTTAATAGAACGATATCCTTAAAACAAGGAGGATCCCAGTCGTCCTGAGCGTGTGTCCCAAAATAGAAATTGGGTCGCCTCCTTGGATATCCGAAGTAAGAGCCTTTCTCACACCTTAAACATAGTTGCCCGATCTAGCGGACGATGGATAACCTTTCTCCTAATATTCGTACAATATTTACACAATAATGTTACATGATAGTTTAATCGCAGTTGACTCGCTGCACACCTATATCTTGTCGCCTCCTCCGAAAATCCTTCATTTTCAGCTTTAATGTTCACCGGATCCAATCATTCAATTGCACAAGGTGCTCCGCCATCTGAGCCCCAGGGTAGGCATGCAAGCAGGCTTCGGTGCCGGCGTTGACGCGACCAACTACTGACTTGACACCCCAACAGGAATAACGGTCGAGGTCTTACACTACGTTCTCGTCACCGGTTGCCCAACCAGAAATGAACACAATAACGATTTCTGGTTTCTGTTACGGTGACGCAATCGACCGGGATCCGCGTAACGGTCAATATTTGCATGACCCGCTTACTGCATCGTGGGAAGTTAGTCAGCCAATCAACACAGCGCTTTGCAGTCAATCCGCTTGATTGACTACTATAACCGTTATCCGCTGTTACCACCGGAATGATTCTCTGTTAGCTGATGTCGTCGTTCTTCGGGGGTGTCAAAGGGGTTTGGACGGCGCTCGGGGGCGGGGGGGGGGGGGCGAAAGTCAGAGTGTATTGCATGCTTCTCTCGAAACGGATTGCGGTTGGCGTTTTTTTTTCTTGTCTATTCATTCGTTCGCGTCTCGTTCGTGTTTCCCTCACAGAATTTGGCGTTTAGCAACAATAGCAACAACAGCAGCAACAGCAACAAGAGCAGCAACAACAGCCATAAAGCGGAGAACTCGTCGCGTAACCGCCATGTTTTATGCGACGCGTTCTATTGTCACACAAACGCCTTATCGACAGTCAACGACGATCAGTTCGAAGCGATCGAGTTGGCGGGAGCTGACTCTCTCCCACCTCATCCCCGGAGATAGATTTCTCCACAGAGGTCGATAATAGTCGACGAAAATGACGAGGGAATCACCTATTGTGTGTGTGTATTTGTGTGTCTACCCCTTGGTCGGACTTGGTCGGACTACGATAGTATTATCCATTTGAGATGGTGCCCCTCACATCGGCTATTATTCATTCCCGTTCCATTGAAGCTATCGCCACACATCGGCAAACGTCTGCAAAGCAACTTCATATCCACTTACGATTCGTGGCTTCTATACTTATGGCTAACCTGACAAGTAGTCGTCGTAGTATCTGGCTGAGATCAAGACAGACAATCAGGAGACATTGACAAGACAAGGCGAAGACACCTTGTTCTGTCTGCAGCTGTTCGTTGTTCCATTCGTATCGTCGCCGTCGTCGTGGACCCGGCTCGGCTTGACCTGGGCGTCGGAGACGGTGGCTTCCCTCTGCTCGAGCATCTGTTACCCGTTCGCTTTGGAACGAGCCGGCGATCACCAGCGCTCGTGAAAAAGGCGCCTCACGTGACTCTCGGTCTGGGGCGTGTAACGAACGCTGGCTGCTGAACGATGGCGGGGTTTCCTGTTGAAGAGTGGCTGACCATTACCACGTACGTGAACGCTTCGTTTCGTTGCTTCGAACAGCGGGTGGATGGGCCGGGACGCTGGGGCGGCGTCCTGACCGGCGATCGAGCCGATGGGTACGGACAGCAGCAGACCCAGGACCAACAGGTGTGCTGCAAAAGAACAACGAGAGAGACAGAGAGATACAGAGACAGGGAGAGAGAGTCTTCACACAGATCAGGAGCAGAATGACGATCATCGTTCCGGGCGAGGTCCGCCAACGACCGCCACACGTTCAGCTGTGGCATTATCATCCTAATCACCGTCATCGTATTGTTCGTCATCATTAAGAGCTCTGCTGTCAATCTTCGAGTGAGGCCTGTTTTCTCTTGATTTTCATCGTTGCTGCTGTTGCCGCGATCGGTGCGGCTATTTAGCGCAGATACGGGACGACGAATCGGGTTCTCTGATAGGTTCATTGTGCCAAATGACACTGGAGGATTGACGGGATATGCCAGCTAGTTCTGGACGTGATTAGCCGAGATGGGGCTTTTGGAAGAGAGAGTCGTTCAGATATATCGAAATAGTATCACGTGGGTGCGTACGCGGGCTCGATCGTCACCCATTGCGAGCTTGTGTTTGAACGGGTAGGGCTGACAATTTTCAATAACATACAACGTTTCTGTATATTGACGGAACGGCTGCGGTGTTTGCTATATATATAGTATTTTCTCTCTTTTTGACAACGCTGAAGTTCTCACATATGTCTCTCACTATGGCGCGGGACAACTCGAACCGCCGCCGTCCGGCAATTTCTTTTCAGTCAAATATTGCACCATGCAATACGCTTAGCAACCGTATCAAAGTGTGTTCGCTGTGGTTAATTAGAGTTAATTTTTTGTTGATCATCAATTATTGTTTCAGCCTCTGCCTTCAACGAGGTCATTATTCGGCTCGCCACTCATTGACGTCTGGTCATTTTTATGAAACACTTAATCACACTGGCACAACGTGCTGTTTAAGCACAGGCCCCACCTACCCGATCATCGTAATTGTAGACGGTGGCCAAGTGTAGCCGATGCGGTGGCGTCGAACGAAGCCGCTTTGAACGGTCGAGGATGTAAAGTCGAGCAGGAACAGCAGGAAAAAGTTGCAAAAGCTTGAAATCAATGAAAAGAAAAACGATGTGAGTAAACAAATCTGCCTCGAGCAACATAGAACTATCTGCGACACAGTTTTTCCCTTTCAAGGAAAAGATTAGAAAGGCTCAACCTACGTACACTGATCGTAGGCAGGCGGATTCAGTATCAATGCACCTCGACAGAGCATAGATGCATCATAATATATATATATCATAATGTACCGTGGACATTGTCCCCTGGATGGTGGGCGTCTTGGACCTGCTAGACCGGAGGGACGCGGGCTCAAATCCTGTCAGACGCGCAGAATCCTTGGAGAGTTCTTTATCATCTTTCTTTATATGATCTCGCCAGGTACGAGGAAGGAAGAGAATAAGCAAAGGTGACCCCGACAGGTCTTCTCATAGTAATACCTAAAAAAGGTTAAGAGCTGAGGCCTGTCAGATAGGGAATGGTCAGCTGAGGGTCAGCTCGAAAAACAATTATTTACTACCGTGAACAGCGCAAGCAGCGGGCATGGTCCGTTGCCCTGCACCAGGAGCTGCGGGACTCCCTCCTGGCCTCTGCGCCACACGCTGCTGACCAAGCTCGCCTCCGGGCTGTCGACAGGCCTGGTGCGGGGGCGTGGCTCCACGCGCTGCCCTCCTCGTCCCTTGGTACTGCTCTAGACGATCGCTCCCTCCGCTTCTGTGTGGGCCTTCGCCTCGGGGCCCCTGTAGTTGCGGCCCACAGCTGCGAGCGTTGTGGGGACCCCGTCGCAACGAATGGCCATCACGGTCTCTCGTGCGAACGCAGCGCCGGTCGCCATCCGCGACACACGATGCTTAATGACACGCTCGTGAGGGCCCTCCACTCCGCCGGTATTCCTTGCACAAGGGAGCCACAGGGCCTCGACACCTCTGACGGGCGCCGCCCTGACGGCCTCACCCTTGTCCCCTTCCATCGAGGGCAGCACCTGGTTTGGGACGGCACTGTGGTTGACACTCTAGCACCCTCTTATGTCAACCACTGTGCAACCATCCCCGGTTACGCAGTAGCGCGTGCGGAGCGGACAAAGCTGAGGAAGTACGCCGCACTCCAAGCAACGTACCTGTTTTCCCCCCTCGCCTTTGAGACCCTGGGCGGGCACGGCCCTCTCACGGCGAACTTCCTCGAGGGGGTCTACCACAGGTTGATCCGCGCCACCGGGGACAAGCGCGCTGGCTCTTTCCTCCTGCAGCGCCTGTCCCTCGCTGTGCAGAGAGGCAATGCCATCGCCTTCCTCGGGACGTTGTCGTCCTCACCCCCCCCCCAACCCCATAATCCCTAGAAATTCCGACCTATTGTAACGTTTAATATATTATAATAAATATTTATTATTATTAACTACCGTGAACGTTAAGTGTTGGCCGTAAGTCAGCCTGACAAAATTTATTATTAGATGTATCATAATACATATATATATATATATATATATATATATATATAGATCTAGCGACGATATATTGCTATAGTGTTATAGTTGGCCGTTCGTTTCGGTGACTAGAGTCAATGTGGACCACAACTCGTCACGACCGCGTATATAATCTAATACGCCTGATGGTACCAGCAAATATCGTGGTCACCGCCCCCGTCCGCCGCTCGCCGCTCTCCCCCATGCGAGCACAGCATCAAACGACATCGATATTGTCAGCATTACGGAACGGCTGCCTCGTAAATAGATCTATGCGCGCAGCGCGAACCGACTAAGTCAGCGTTTGATGGGAAAAGTGAGTCAACAGTTGCGACTCTTGCGATAACAGTAACAGGAGTGATATATTTTCTTTTTTTTTTTGCTGACGCAGACATTGATCGTTCTCGAGGGCGGAATAGTCATCAGCTGCATCTGTATAAACAAAAGCTATCACAAAATAGTGCGATTCCACCAAGCATTATATATATATATGTGTGTGTGTTTGTGTATTAGTGGAATCACTATTTCGTGATATTTTTCTTATGAGTGTTTATGTTGTTGTTTTATTTTTGACGTACCTCTGTGTTTCTTTGTTTTGTCCAAATTTTCGAGGTCGGTTACTTTTCGAAACTACGGATACTATTTCCTTCGATCATACACATTCGATCTACTCGTATATATATATATATATATATATATATATATATGTTGCTTTTCATAACGCTTGCGTGAATGAAAATCTTGTCCTACGTCAGAATACTCAACGACACAAAATTTCAGACACCTCTCGTAACGATAGGTTAAGTTTTATAACTACAGCTGCCCGATGCAAATGCAAATACAAATGTATTCCGTCGATCGTAATCGAACACGGGTAACTTACCGGCTGACCGCCTAACGTTCCAATAACACGCGTTGAAGTCCTGTATATATCTGGACGTTTGTTTCTCGAAGGGAAATCCCTTCGATTTGCCGTATCGCCCTCGTCGATGTAAGCTGTCACCTAAACACGGTATCAGCACGAAAACGCAACACAACACGCCAGCCGATAGGGAGGTCCTTAACCAGAAATACGCTCCAGGTGTCGTTAGCCGCCAGCAATCGCCAGCGATGTCTCCTAGACACTCTCGTCTGGCTGTTTTATTTTATTTTTATCTCTTTTTTATTTTAACGAAAACTAAAGCGTATTGTATTGCAGTTCCGAAAATAAACTTGATTTTGAAACTCTGAAACTCTGTTGCTAACCAACGCACGATTGCAACAGCATTCGACACCATTCGAAAGGTCGACATCTAACCCACTCTCCTGATTGTTGACGAATGGTCCGCGTTTGTTTTTGTCACTGATTATTGCCCCAATTGAGCGTTGCTGTTTTCGATGCTGCTGCTACTGCTGCTGCTTTTCGTACGACCGCTTCGTCCAGACAGAACAATCGCTCGCTCAAGGGGGTCGTTTGCGAGGTTCGTGGTCGAAACCATGAAGCGAAATGTCAGCTGTAACTATAAGCAACGTACAAGTGTGATAGCCGTCGCGCGAACAGCACTCGGGTTCAGTCGATCGGAGCCGGGCTCATTGAGATCTCATTGCTATCGCGCACGGCTCGTTGGCTGATGCCCAAACGCTCGCTGTGTATAGATATCGCCGCTGTTATTGTTGTTGCTCTGCTAACGACCTTCTGCGGCGTCGAGTCTCGTCTGCCCACGGCTTTCGGCTAGTTCTGACTATCTTCTCAATCTTAATTCAATTCAGAAGAAATAGAAACTAATGCGTGCCATCGCTATCAGCCGACGCAGCCGGCAGCGGTAAGAAGCCTCTTGATATTGTCCGCTCGATATTGTGCGTCCACCATCGCGGCGCGATCCATTCTTATTATTGACGCCCGCATCGTTGGACATTTTCTGTGGATGCACCTCATGTCTCCAGTTATTCTCTCTCTCTCTCCCCCTCTCTCTCCGTCCTTACCATGTGCTTCGGTGACATTCAATGTCCACTTGACCACTCAGTCGGTTATGATTGCGATGCCTCTCATTAACGGCGCTCAAGGCAGTAGTCGACTAGTAATGAGCACGCGGACACGTCACCTTCGGGGAATCGAGGTAGCGCTGCTCTGCATTGCCCTTGGCCTTCGGGCAATGTAGCATCAGATCCTCTCCTGCGCGCTGTCTCTCTCACTATTTTTCTCTCAATCCTTTGGTCTTGTAGTTCCTCTAAGTTTCGTCTCCATTGACCCATTGACAAAGAGCGCCTTGTGGAATTGTTGTGATTAGGGACGGCCGAAGACGATTCGCAAAGTTCGCGAAGTGATTCGCCCTCCTGTTGACGACTGCCAAACACCGCCTCTGATGGACAGGGGGCAGCGGTGGCTGCTTGGGGTGGACACCCCAGTATCCCCTCCCGCTTATACATATATATATATATATATATATATATATATATATATATATATATATATATATATATATATATATATATAGAGAACAACTAGCGGCTCAAAGGGGAAACTCTGCGGTTGAACCAGTTCTTCACTTCTGTTAACAGACAAGATGGTGCCGGCTGAAGGTGGCGGAATGGTCGGACGATAATAGCCAGCCGATGTTAGTCCCTGTCCATTATATGTATGAATAGGGGACGGGCGAGCGCGCGCTAGAGGCGGCGGCGGCCACGGCGTCCGCGAACGTGATTCAACCAGACAACGACAAAGTTCCCAATCAAACGGCGGATCCGACGTCGAGAAGACAACAACAGCACGTCAACGGCAGAAGCAGTCGCGTTCGCTACATAAGCAACCCGTAGCTACCAAGTCACTGGATGACCGGGTCTCTATGCATTTGGCTCAGGTAGGCCATACATGGTTGCAATGAGAGCGATGCCAGCTATTATGTAGACGTCCATAGACTTGGTCTTTGTCTTCAGTCCGGCGACTTCGGCACCGTCTTGTTGGCAAACTCGTTCAACTCGTTGGACAAGTGGACGTTTTGCGTCGATGTAAAGCTCGCTAAAGATGAGAATCTCTCTCTCTCTCTCTCTCGATCTGAGAATACTGATCAACGTGGTAACTTGGTCAAAACTGGTTTTGTTACCACGACTACAACCACCACCATGGTTTACAACATAGTTCTATTTCAGCTGATGTGCAGCAGAATAATCATAATTATAATCTATATGTGAAATAGATACAAGGGTACACTGACGGCTTGCAAAAAGTACATTGAGGTGTACCGAGTTGATATCGCATTAGGAACATCTGTCGTAGGGACCAGCCCGTAGTAAAGTACATAGGTATTGTCGCGTATACCTGACTTGTTCGTTTTTTTTGTTGCATTTTCCGTTGCAAGGAGTACACGAATACCCTCGATATCCTGACACGTCCTGTGCTCATCCTGAATCGCTGATATCACTAAGTAGGAGTTTGAGGGACAGAGTGCCTGATCCGGTCAGCCACCATTGGAATTCATTAATTAAATTATATACTTTATTATTATTATATAACATAGAATCAATATGGTTTTCTAATTACCGGTTATGTTTCTTGCGGCGGCTATGCGTGCTGTCCTCAACAGACTCGCATATGTACTGATTCTAACTTGACAAATAACACAACGAGTACAACAGCTCGAATCAGACCCCCAAGTATTGAACATATGTGTCCATTGATGCGAGCTATATAATTGCAGTGCAGCATAAATAATAAACAAGAATAATTCTCCTCTCGATGAGTCCGTCAATATGTTCATGTCCATCCATTCAACCTCAACAGAGGGTCACCTCAGATGTATCACCATTACAGCATTTTACAAAGATGACCACACAATATTGTGGCGACCCTCTGTCGACCTCGCGACCTCATCCCCCGACGCACTAATATCCTCAGCAAATAATCATCAATTCTTTGGACATGACCTTGCGCACGGCCACCTGTTCGTCTGCCCACACCAACCATAATAATGTAACGCCGATATCATTCGTGTAAATGATCACTCCGACGGATGCCAGCGGCGAATCATCGGCTCATTCGATCCCTTGCGATCCCCTGCAACCGCTTGCTCATGAGTCCGCTCGTGTACGCGGTCGTTTGAACTATTCAGCAGGTAAACGAGGCAAGGGATGGACGGATATATATATATATATATATACATATTCATATACATCTATATATGTATGTATACGTTTATCGGCAGCGACTCTTTTGCGCACCTTTGGCACTTCGTCATTCTGATGAGCAGGACAGCCGATCCGAGCCGAGCTGATCCGAGGCGGTCGCCGAATGAAATTGTCTCGTTAGCCAATTGGCGGTGATGTGTGGTCAGCCATCACTGCTAATCATCGACGAGTCGATTCTTGGCGTCTCCCCGGTGTTTAGTCGACGTTCGGACTGCGGTGAACAACGTTGCATCGTTGGCGTTAGCTGCTCACTGCGTAATCTTCACCCGCGCGTGGGTGAAGATAGATCAAGACTAATGAAGTCGATGATCGTGGTGTACATCGACATCACCGCCGGAAGATCCGCCCTCTGGCCCTCCTCGGCCGCTCCGCAGGGTCAATCTCACAGGCGGTGTCCACAGGCCCACTGGTGGTGCCTTGTGGCCCACACACATTGGCCGCAATACCGTTCGCCAGTTGAAGCACCGGTCAGCTTGAAGAGCGGCTCGACTCGCCGATGACGCCGAGTTGTTGCAGATACTTTAACGAAACGTTGGGGAGATTGACCAAAGCAAAACAAATACAATCTCGTCCGGATGGTATAATCTTTTTTACCGCTATATATATATATATATATATATATATATAATGGTCAAATGGGCTTGCTTGACTCATACTCACTTTACACGATTGTATTTGATTGGGACCGTTATTATGAGCGGTCTTTGCGTAAGCCGCGCCATTGAACATGTGCACCTCGAAATCCCGTGGATGTTGTAGTGGTGAGTGAGCGTCGATGATTGCTGTACAGGAGTGATATACTGCTTGGGTTCGAATCCTGCTGCTAGACGCTCCGGAGAATTATATGGATGCCATCTTTATTATCTTTGTTCTTTTCATTTATGGATTCTTGCCAGGAACTAGATGATCGAGTAACAAAGCAAGTGGAGCATGTCCGACACCGGGTGTGTCCTCTCAGTAATTAATACGTGAAAGATTCCGATCCGAGGCCTGTCACATAACATGGGTATTAACCCGCTGAGACAGGGTTCTGAAGCTCAAACGATGTTTGTGAGACCACGTGGTGAGCTCAGCGTTCGACGATCGTCTTCTTGACAAAGGCTTCTTGTTCACTACTGGCATTAGAAGCTTCTAGAAATAGCAGATCAATCGATACGGAATAGTCCTTTAACTTCGATCTCAGCAAGGTTCAGTCATTCACTACAAACTCTGAAGCTGGACAAGCGTTCCCCACCCACGCTGTCATCCGGTCCATAGTTCATTGGCCTTCGCTGATCAGAGAAATCCGCATTAAACAGTAAGTGATAGTTCGTCGTGAGAACTTTGATCGTTATTGTGATCGGCTATTATTGTGATTTCGAAATCGTTCGACTTGTCGGATAGATTTGCTGGACGAGAATCGTACGATCTTCGAATAGGAACTAGAACATTGGTTGCCGTTATGTTATTTTCGAATTGTTGAGAAGCAGAAATTCTCTCTTTAGCTTGTTGAAGCTGCTGGCTCTCCATATCATAGACTCAGAGGTCCAGATAAAAAAATAAAAATGACCCAGAAATTTGTCAGAACCTCTAGTATATTACAATTTGAACGATTTTTCGAAATTTGCCAATTCATATATATATATATATATACCCCGTTTTGTATATAATAGCAGGCCTCCGCAAACAACCCCGATGGGGTAAATACCTGTCATCAATGTATCGAAATTGCAGCAACAACAACAATAATAACAAAATGAGTAATAGATTGGCCGGATTCAGGCTCTTTTCACCATTTACTCATTCGAAAGTATACACAGACATTATCAGGGATTGACTACAACAACAACAACAATAAGATCAACAACAAAGGGCTATTCGGCCTTTGGTAAAATGATCAGTCATATTTATTTGGCTGTTATCACGACCGCCACCAAAAATCACGACCACACGATAGATTGCCATTTACCTATTGACGCTCATGTTTTTATCAGGTTGCCCTCGGGAGCCTAACTTAGGTTACGATTCCTCTCGATGGTGTTCGTAGATTTGAGAAAACAACAAAAATAATAATAAATGAATAAATAACTAATAAATAAATAAACAATAAAAATGAACAAATTGTGATGTCCTCCTCAATTCATCTATCATATTTCTGCAGCGGTCGTTCCGTTCCGTGCAAGTCGTCTCCCCCCCTGCTTGGTGGCGCCAGTTGGTATCGGCATCTCAACGCAACAAAGCTCAGCTCGTCGAAGAAAACAACAAACAAAGAGACGAGAATCGATTTTTTTCCTCGTTTCCCGGTGAACGGGCCAAGCCTAGATAGTGGTCCCCGGTTATGTCGTGAACGAAGCAGGCAGCGCGCCGCACAGAAATCCAACAGCTGAGGAAAATATTCGGTGGCTGTTTTGTGCCACCGAAATCTGGATCGAGCTCAAAAAGCTTCCGCATTCGCACATGGCGTCTATTAATAGTGTCAATATCAATGCTACTCAAGCGAAATGGAAATCCCAGCTCGGATCATGTTGCTAACAACGCCCGTGGTCACTGCATTGAAGGTTTGTTATCGTCTTATGTTTATGTTCTCGATCCCGACCACTCCGTATCAGATCCTCCGATATCACCCCCCCCCCTGTATCAGATTCCTCTCAGATCTGGTCGATGGAGTCAAGCGAAAAAATGACGCCTGTTTATCGAGCCGACCATTTCACTGGGAAACTGCATATACATCTCTTTTTGTTGATGGTTAGATGGATGGATATGGACAGATGAATGCTTTGTGGACAGCAAATCCGGCGATGATGCTCGAAGAGCAGACCAATGTTCCATTGGTTTGTTTGGCAGGGCGTTCATTCCTCTGTTTCAACACGCGGACCTCGATAGGTATCCGCAGAGCATCTTTAGTAGAAGTGATAATAAGAACTACTACCATGGTTTACCATTATATATATATACACCATGGTTTACCATTATATATATATATACCATGGTTTACCATTATACATATATATATAAATATAGCCGATCTCTGACAGCGGTACATCTACACCGATCCTGGTCACGGCACCTCAACATGACGCCGGCATCGGGAACTCTTCCGAGCATCATCCACACCGGAGTTCACGATGCTTGTCAGCTCGATCATGCCACTCCAGAGGCTCCTCCGCCGCCAACCGTTGCTTCGGCCACGACCGCCGCCATTCGGGCAACTTTACGTGATCGCCGTATACCTCGATGCGCATTTTCGCTAGAACAGCACCATAAGAACGTGCCCAATACCCACAACAACAGCAACAACACAAGACCACATCTCCTCCTCCACCGTCGGCTCGTTGCCATCATCATCACGACCGTCGACAGAGGCCGTACCAGCATTAGAATGGCCGCCAACGCCGGCACCAGCATCACCACCACCACCACCGCTGGAACTCCTCCCGGTCTTCTCGCTGTTCATCTTCATCCCTCGCTATCTCTGTGTCTTCGTCGGCTAGCTAGCTAGTCAACGAAGAAAAAAAAGACGAATTTTCTGCTGCTGCTGCTGTTGCTTCTGGAATAGCACTGGAGAGTGGCCTGTCGCTTGGCGTTGCTGTGCGACGATGTCCACCACTGACCGCTATGGCCGACCATCGGCCGCCAATGGTGTGCCCTGTCGACCGGGCCATCGGCGGGCGATCGGTGAACGCTGATGGCTGTTGTTAAGATGGACGAATCAGTGACGAGGAGAAGCAAGAGGACAGGACGGACACACACAGACAAAAAGATAAAAAGGAGAGACAGAGAGTGTGTGTGCGTGAGCGAGAGAGAGAGCGAGCGAGAGAGAGAGTGAGCGAGAGAGAGAGAGAGAGAGGAAGAGCTGTCGAAGCGTCGGAGTCGTCACCAGATGAACCGTTGAAGTCGTCGCTCCCCCGCTGGCTCAGGCAACCCAGCGGCGGCTGTCGCGGCGAGAGGTCGCTGCGAAAGTTCATTCTGGACGGCCACCTCCGTCATCGTTGTCCGTTCACCGACCTGTGCCGTCGTCACCGCGGCCGCCACCGCGTCCACCCCCGCCAGCATTATCAACATCGTCATCATCGCTATCATAATCATCAATGACATCAACCGTCGAATATAGCAGCAGCCGCTGCAGCAACAACAACAACAACAATAGCAGCAGCAACAACAACAACAACAACAATAGCAACAACAACAACAAACAACAGCAGCAACAATAACGACGATTTCCGTTGCAGATAGCTACGGCGGGGCCAGCAATGATGGCATTGTCGCCGTCAGCGACTTCATCGTTTACCCATTACGTGAGGTTTCCTGCACCGACCTCTATCCGACATTCGACACAGCGACACCTCAGCCAACGACTTCGCTCCGAAGAGTCAACTTCGCTTCACGCTCATCGACGTGGCGGGGAATTATAAAATACCTTCAAATGGGGATGTATGATAGTAGATTACTTTAAAATGTATTATTGCTGCTGTTGCTGTGTTATTGTTGCCACTGGCGCCGTTGCTGTTGTTGTTGTTACTGCTGCCCCCGAATTTGTCCGGACATCATTGCGAGCATTTGCCTCGTCACTTCTACCGTTATCACGATAAATTACAATATTATACATACGCCACTGTCCGCGGGCCACCCTCACCCAAGTGACCATTTATTATTTTTATTGTTGTTATGACTATCATTATTACTATGATTTAGTAATAAAAAAAAGTATTCGCTCACGCGCTCCGGGCCGGCACTGCTCGAAAGGACGCTCAACAAATGCATGAATTGAAACACCGCTTATGCCGAACGGCTCTCGGGTTCACTGAACACAAACAAACCGAATGGACCACGGGGCGGCAGACCACATACGACGCCAACACGCATTTGTCCAGGACGGGTAGTGGACGCCGACATTTGGGGCTCATTGTTTTATCAATGCGTGAGGTGCGTCGATGTTTGAGGGAAGAGCGAGCGAGAGAGAGAGAGAGAGAGAGACGATGTCAGCGACCGCGATGACATCGTGAGGGTAGTGAGGTATAGTAGAGTCTGAAGGGGAATAGCAAGGAATTACTGTGGAAGAAATTTATAAGAGAGATGATTGATAGTGGAGAATAATTGAAGGGCTCGTCCGCACTGTGCGTAATTGATGATTGCTCTCAATTAAGCGGTACGCTGTTGGGCAAACAAGTCTTCAAAAGATGTCTTCCGAGATCGCACATGTTCCTCGAAGTATCTATCGATCGATCTATGGACATGTGTAAGAGGCCATCTTATCCATCTTGGGCTTGTCCGAGGGGAGTGAGAGATTGATTTACACGTGAGATTCGTTAATTCGTTCGGGGCTGACCTTTGCGGACGATGAAGTTAGCTCTATTTCAATATGACAAAAGATAAAGGTTTATTGGTTTATTGAACAAGCCCCAATTTTTTCCATGCTTAAGTTCTATCCTTAGATGTCACGTCTAGACGTGAATGGAACGCTCCAGCATCTGCGGTGATGATGCCTGAAGGGAATCAAATCTTTATGGATAGTTTTTTAATCAGATACATCTCGACCCTTGCGCGGTGTCTCGGACGGTCAAGTTTCTGGCTGTAGGGAAATA
Source organism: Stratiolaelaps scimitus (assembly GCA_019614645.1). Classification (NCBI taxonomy): domain Eukaryota; kingdom Metazoa; phylum Arthropoda; class Arachnida; order Mesostigmata; family Laelapidae; genus Stratiolaelaps; species Stratiolaelaps scimitus. The sequence goes on along the minus strand of JABWDB010000032.1, from coordinate 1,122,946 downwards.
CTGAGGCCACAATTTCGAGTCCCGAGACCTGATGACGTGATTTAGGGAGCTTCAGCATTGTAATAAAGTGCAGATCCGTCAATAGCAACTAACTAAAACCTATAGCTTATATTGACTTTTTGTCAAAATGTTGAGAAGGATGTGCAGTAGTGAGTACAAGACATAATCGAAATTAACTCCGATCAAAACCGGTGTATCGTAGCTTGCCGAAAACGTTTTCCTACTTTGAGTCAGCGAGCGCTTTGTGATTCGATCCAGCATATACATATATAGTATTCATATCATCCATTCATACCAGCATGTCCAAGCTCTTCAGAACTGCCCGAAGCAAGTGAATTAATCCAGTGCCACAATCAACTCGACCCTCCTCCCGTCTGGGATTGTGCGTTCGTCTCGTACTGTTCAGTAAAAAAAAATAAGAATAGAAGACAAATTTATTAATATTGCTATTGCGTGCAGGTAGGGGGTCATTTCGACATTTTGTATGTTGGCTGAAACCCGTCGGGGTCTCCTCGTACAGTATAATTCCTATATATATTATATATATAAGCGAACCTCGACCACGTCGCCGGAGACCGAGCTACCTGCGCTGCAGCGTAAGACGAAGCAAGACGCCAGCGGGCGTTCCAACCGGCGAATATCAGACGAAGATCGTTCGGGGCGTTCTGTCGTTGGGGCTCCTCATTCTTCGTGAGGCAGACAGCAACGACATCCGGCGAACGCGAAGCGATCGTAGATCGGCGTCTTTTAGACGAGCTCGTCAAACTTTCTGCAGCGACAGCAGGTCGGCCCAGCAGCGGTAACGCCAATACGAGCCAACAATGTCAACAATAACAACGCCAGCAAACAGAACGTGTCACGAGCGACACACAAACGTTCGAGAAATGACGCCATTGAGTGGCGACGTGAATAACGCTGAGGTTTGCTTTGAAAAGGAACGAAAAGTAAAGAAAAAGGCCATATTCGATTGAGTGAGCCCCCTTCAAAGGGGGTCCACATTCGAAACAGAATCTGTTGGACGTTTCATTGAGATGCGGCTGTTCCTCGTATCGCGTAAGTACATTGGACAATCCAGTTTAATCATTGTACCATACAAGAAACGCTCACGTAAACGCCCAATGCCTCTGTTGCAATCGCGAAGCGAAGTTGTCCGCGGTCCGTCGGCGCCCACTTCGAAATGCATGTACCCGTTTTATGATATAAGAGTATTTTTTTGGTGTGTGCGTTATGTCTAGCTTTGTCATTCGATCCTAGAGCTAACGCCGGAATATATCGTTGTAAGAGCTGAACAGTGGTAGTGGGGTTAAGGCAATATCTGCGAGCCTGCTCGTGACCTTCGGTGGAGGGGTTGGAAATATCAGAGGCGACGCAGTGGGTTGAGACGTGTAGTCGTACACGCACGTTTTTTTTTAACTTTCCAGGCTGACATTTAACGTCCACGGTACAACTGCTTGAGGCATTTCTTCACAAGACGGGCAACCCCTTGAAAATGCAAATGTGCAACGGTGAGAATCGAACCCGTGCACCTACGTGTCTCTCCTCCAATTGCAACGTGCACGCGAATGCACTACCATTTCATTTCATTTTCATTTCATTAGTGGTTTATTTTCGGAACTGCAGTTTCACAATGCTTAAGTTCTCGCAAAAAAAAAATTTGAATAAAAGGTGTATATACAACAAGGTCAGAATAATCTGACTTATAAAACGGTCAGGACAATCTGACTTACAACGTGGTCAGGATAGTCTGAGACATATCGTAACCGGGATCTGAAATATACAATTGTAATTATATTCACATTTTAAACCCTCCCCGCAAGGAACTTTTTTGCCTCACTTGCAAACTTTTTAGCTGAAGTGAGGGAACGAAGCTCACGAGGGAGCGAGCCCCAGACGACCGGTAGACGGTAAGCCAGAGCTTGGCGGCTGGACTCTTTGACAGTAAATGGCACCTCAAAGGTGGTTGGGCGACGGGTCGAACGCTTCCTCACCATCGTGATAGGGAAGGAAATGTCGGCTGGTATCTTACCACTGCATGTTTTGAATGCAAGGAGAGCAGTCTGAAAGGTGCATATGTCCTTGAGGCAAAGCAGGTCAAACTGTTGAAACACATCGGCAACAGAGTCCCTACGACGGCGGCCGAACACAGCTCTCAGAGCATCATTCTGAATGATTTCACCCCGGCGAAGCGTGTCTCTGAAGCCGCCACCCCAGATTGTGATACCGTAGCATAGCAATGGAATAAGGAGCATTTTGTAGATTAGAAGTAGCCCAGCGACGGGCACCCCAACTTCCCTAAGACGGCGAAGTGATGCGATAACAGCATAACATTTTGGGGCAAGTCCAGTCAAGTGGTCGTGCCACCTCAGACTGTCCTGGATCGTCAGGCCTAAACACTTGACGTTGCGTGACGTGGGGACCGATAAGCCACGCAGTTGCACAGACTGGATCTGGATTGACCTCTGCGGTGCTCGAAAGAGAGTGATACCAGTTTTACTTGCATTTATAGCAAGCCCAAACCTCTCAAAAAGGCGCATGACCTCTTCAACTTTTAACATCGATAGTTCAATATCCGCCTGGATCGTCGAGGGGGTTATCCGGAATAGGAGCGATGTATCATCAGCATAGGCTATAGTCCTACAGAAGTTGCCAGATGAAATCTTCATTAAGATAAAATTGATTAGGATGATAAACATGTACGGCCCTAGAATTGAGCCTTGGGGTGTCCCTATGTCAACTACCCTCCAGGTAGACTCCACTTTGCCGACTTTCACCCTCTGTCTTCTCTCCAAGAGGTACGACCGGAACCAAGCGACAACAGTCCGCTTACATCCTAAATGTTCCAACATCTGAAGAAAAAACGAGTGGTGTACGCAATTGAAAGCGGCAGAGACGTCAAGGAAGACACCCAGACATAATTGATTGTTCTCGATGGCGTCCGTGATCTCCTGCCAAAGATGACCCAGGGCTAGTTCTGTGGAGCGTGACCTGCGGAAGCCGAACTGGCATGCCGAGAAAAAGCTTATGGAAGCGAGGTGATCCGCCAGCCTAGACAAGACTATCTTTTCCAGAACTTTGGACAGATAGTCGACAAGCGAAATCGGCCGATAATTTGAAGGCAGCCTGCGATCGCCCTTATTTTTAAAAAGAGGGACAATCCTGGCATCTTTCAGCCTGCGGGGAAAGCAACCTGATCTCATCGAGACATTGATGACGTGAGCCAGTGGCAATGCTAGGGTTGACGCAGCCAACCTAATCAGCTTATTTGGCACACCCACTGCCCCGACACTCCAGGATGCTTTCGTTGAAGTCAACGCCCTCTGAACCTCTGGAACGTCAACCCCGGGAAGTTCAAATTTGGGTTCTAAAGCTTGCAAAATCGATTGCAGTTCGGGCCGAATGTCCTCGTCCAGGTGGAGAGCGGAGACCGTTCTCGAGCCGACAGTCGCAAAGTGATGATTTAACTCATCAGCAATGGCTTGTGGAGAGGAAAGCGGGCCTGCACTGCTCTCGAGAGAATCCGGGAGTTCCACCCTACCACAGCCTCTGCCACAAGAGCTATTGATGAAGTTCCATAGCTGCCCGCTCTTGCCCCGTAGATGAAGAAACTGGTTCTCATAAAACGAGGTCCTCGCGCGCCTGAGTTCTCGCATATATCTGAGTCGACTACGGCAGTAGGCCGTCCTAGACTCTTGGGAAGGTGTTTTCAGATGCCAGCGGTACAGTTTGTTGACATTCTGCCTGAGGCGGCGAAGCGAAGCCGAGAAACGAAACTTCTTTTGTTTTCGAGGCGCGTCAGACACAAAAGTTGTGAAGGACTCCTCATACACCTTATGGAGTATGCTGCTGAAAGCTTCAAAACTGGCATCAGCATCGTTTGCATCGACAACCTTGAGCCATGATAAGCGCGACATGCGATCCAAGAAGTTTGAGACTTCCTCGGGGCTGTGTTTCCTGACCAAATTTGGAGTGACGGATTCTCTTGGACAATGAGAGCGTCTACCTGCAAACGAGAGCAACACTGGATAATGGTCAGAAAAGAGAGGAGTGCACCAGACCACAGGTGAGATCACCAGAAACTCATCACAGTTGCCAACGGCAATATGATCGAGGCAAGTGCCAGAAGCGGGCCGCGTTACCTTATCGATGACATGGCGAAGGCCTCTAGAGGTAAAAAACAGCGAATAATTCTCACTGAGTGAACTAACCAGTAAGTTTACATTCGAGTCTCCCATAACTATGCACGGCAAGGATCCTCCTGCAGGAAGAATATCGTCTAACAAGTTAAGTAGAGTATCCCTGTGTGCGAAATGACTGGAATAGAAACCAATGAGGTAACCCTCAAATCCAGATTTCCTAATGTGCACCCGAATGACCTGAACGTTGCCATCATCACTGCTCTTTGCCGAAGTCTCTAGAACACTACAACCATCTCGAACGAAGATTCCAACTCCACCTCCCTGTTTGGCCATTTCCCGCCCCGACCCGAAAAAAGTGAAGTCCGAGATGCCAAAACTGTCGAAGTCAGCCGTTTTTAACCACGTCTCACTCACTACCACCGCGTGCAAGTCAGAGCCCTCTCCCTCCAGGAGGTCTGCAAGTGTCTCGAGTTTTCCCGATTTCTTGAGCCCTCCAGTACCAGCATTCAAGTGAAGTGCAGTGAAATTACTATACACTGGGGTTCTTGAACCAACAAAACCTGTAACTGAAAACTCCGGCACACCGCACCAGGTCTGGCAATCACTGATATTATTATAATTGGGGGGATTTATGGTAAATGTATCCATAATTATATAGAGGAGTATGCCTTGGCACCAACTGACTTAACGTTCATTGAGACTAGCACTGACATTAGCGGTCCTAAAACGTTAGTTAGACTTTTTAAACACCTAGCGGCTCGGGGACACACTGCATTAAGAAGTCTGAACACGGGCTTCAATGAGGTGGTGAAAGCCGTCTTAGCCTTGTAGCTGCTCTTGCTTCCCGAAATTTTAGCCACCTTCTTCAGCGGCTTTTTCTTCTTTGGAGCCAGAGGTATCGAGGTCGTGCCAGGTAGGTTTACTTTGACCTCGGTACCCTCTTCGGACCCGACGATGACAGTTCTCACAACAGCAGCGTAAGATTTCTTCATTGCTTGCGGCGCTTCTGCGGAACCTCCTGTTGAATCTGGGCCCAGGATACGCTGAGTGCTGACTACTTCGACAGTATTTGCCTCTGGATGGTGCGATTTCAGTTGTTGAATAAGACGACTTTCCATCCTTGCTTTCCTCTTCTCGATTTCGCACGCTCGAAGCGGACAGGATGGAGAGGACGAGATATGAGACCCTCTGCAGTTAACACACTTCGCAGAGTTTTTACATTTGTCCACCAAGTGTCCCGATAGCCCGCATCGTTTGCAAGCAATTTCATTTCTGCAGGCGGCAGCTATATGGCCTAACCTCTGACATTTGAAACACGAAGTGGGGGGCCCAGCATATAATACAACTCTATGCTTTTTGTAGGCCAAAAATACCTCGGTAGGAGGGACCTTATTGAATTGCAGAAGAACTCTATCGGTGGGGAATTCACGAAGCTCGTTCTCGATTCGTCTTTTTATCAACTCCCTCTTTACGGCGACAACACCCAGGTCCGCAAGGGCTTCCAGTATATCGTTGTTGGAAAATCCTCGACCACGCCACTGAGAGTTGTAGTTGCTTCGTTCTCTATAATATGCAATTAAATAATGAACTGTGCATTCTTACTGCAAATTGTGTGTGTGTATATGTTGTACACCTGTGCGCACATCTTACTGAGGTTCCTACTTTCGCAGAGCGTGCTTCGGCAAAATTCGTCTAAATTTTCCCCCGGTGGTATCGGCCCCCTATAATCGACGAACGATTATTATTATCATCGATTATTATTAGATGACGAACCGACAGAAATCGAACTAAATATAACAAAACACAATGAGGCCTGATCAAACCAATGCGAATGGACGTTTTTTTTTCTCAAGAACAGATGTCTTATATCTATATCTGTATGCTATAACCATATCTACATGCGCCGTAGCAGAGCTACGGACAATAAAATCGACGCGATGTTCGCCAACGACATGACACAATCTAGATATACATATAATAATTGTTTTTCGAGCTGACCCTCAGCAGACCATCCCCCATCTGACAGGCCTCAGCTCTTAGCCTTTTAGGTATTACTATGAGAGGACCTGTCGGGGCCACCTTTGCTTATTCTCTTCCTTACTCATACCTGGCGAGAATCTTCAGATAAAGAAAGATGAAGCATGACATATAATGAGAACTTAAGCATTGCAAAAGGATTGCAGCTCCTTCAACAGACCCATAAAATATTTACCATCTTCGGCGTCGTTCACGTGTCTCGAACAGTCCCCCACACGGGAGACATACGCTTCGGCGGCGTCGCACGACTTTTTCCTTCGTTGACAAGGAAAACTGTTGGAAAAGACCAAAAGAAAAATAGCAAATCATTATACATCAATGGCAGGCTACGAGGTGATAGGCAGATGCAGCCAATGGATATCAAACTTGTGGCGCATAATTTTGTCCAGTTAAACAAATATCAGACGAATCAGACAATGAGGGATACAAAAGCAGATCCCAAGAGCGGGCGGACCCGCTGGAGGCCGTCGGTGTTTCAACATCGAATCGAGTGAACTACTCAAGGACGAACGCAAGGGGGAGAAGATCAGTTGAACAACAGATTGGACAAATATAAAAAATCAAATTGGGATTCGAATGGAGTTGAGTCGAAACTCGGATCAGAGAATCTGAAAGAATCTGAAGATCTGCATGTATGTGTGAAACGCCGCAATATCAGAATGGGTTGGGACTAGAGTTGGGAGTTCCAACTCTAGAGAAGGTATATGTTGATAAGGGTTACTCACAGGGACGAGTTGCCGCAGATTTAACGGTAGGGATGTTACTATCCAATGCTGCAATGAACTATTTGTCACTTCGTGATGCAAGGGTCTGTATAACGTCCATGGGGATGGTTGAGCTTGATCCGTCACGTCAAACAGTTACATGTACCTCCCAAACTCTCTGCGCATAGCTTCTATTTATTAGTCAGGGTTAGAGCTTATTATTATTTATTACAAGCTTTAGAGTAAGAAAAGCATTGATCTGCCAGTGTCGAAAGTGTTCCGGACACGCTTAGACATTGATTAATAGGAAAAATATTCTTATCAAAAAGCTTGAAGGGGTATGATCTTATATAATTTAATATATGTACAATAGTTAGTGATGCAGTTGAGGTTTCAGGCCGAGGCCTGGAGTCATGGTCACGGCCCAGGCGATGGCTGGCGTCACATCTCTGCCTCTGCACAGATGAGTAAAAGGCTCCACGAAAAGAAGGACCCTGTGGCACGCTTGTCCCTACTGTTCCTTTTGCTATTCGCTAGAGACTACTCGACCAGACGGCAGATCTCTTTGGCCCATAACGAGTCCTGAATTCATAGAACCAAACCAATAGACTGACCGTTGTTGCAACTACATAAGAAAGTACTTTGCCAATGAAATTAAAACGTATAACAGTCATATAATTAATATCCGAAGGTAAGCTGCTAAGAACAACGCAAGCTGAAAACGACATCGGTGCATTTGCCGTAATGATATGTCTCTGCATGAACGTTGTGTCTATGGTCTTTCCAATGAGTTAATCTTGACCCTCTCTGCCTCCCTATCGCAGGCTTTCTCCATTGAAGAAATTACACAGATAAATGTCTTATTTGTTTCGTAACAAGTGGATGCGCGTCACTGTCTTGAGACACTGCAAAAAATATCTCACTTCTTATGATCAAAGCGCACCTATGATATTTCGCCCTGAGACGTACGTTAGTTGGCTCGAACCGCCCCACCCGCGCGCGCCCCCCAAGCCATGTTAACTGAAAAAAAAATAGCTGCGAATCCATCTGCGATTATTCGTAAGACCAGCTCATCTATATTGACTGCGCCAGTAACACCCGATGGTCCAAGTTCAAGTCTGCCGCCCTTCGTAGCCACCCGAGCACCTGCCGCTTCCAGTCAGCCCGTTGGAGTAAAATATGATGATGGTCGTGGTCGACCCCCCCTCAAGTGTTCGTTGCTTGGCTAGAATCCCCCCATATGCTCTCCCTGTGGGCAGCCTGGCCACAAGCGTCCGACGGGGGCCTCCCCGAGTTACCTGCGGCGTCTGTGAACGCTCCGTGTGAAGACCATAGGGAAAAATCTGCCCAGTGGACAGACAGCGTATCCTACAATGCTCGGGTGAAACACTGACCAAGCTATCAACATCAGCAGCGTAGCAGGCAGCTAGTCAACGAGGGGCTCGCCACCCAAATCGGTACTATGTGAGCGCGCGGGCGTTAGAACAGTAGTGGACTGCTACCGACGCAGCTGCCGCCGCTGTTCCGCGATAGACGAACGCATCGGCGTTACTCCCCGACATGCGTCTGACTTGCTCTGAGTGCTCAGCCGTCGTTCGTTACGAACCGTGGAAGCTGTGATGTTTGGCTGGACTTCGGCGAGCGACGGCGACGTCGACAGCGGCCTGAAAGGCGGTTGCTGTTTTCTGCTTGTGCTCACCGCGAGTTGGGGTCTCCCGGCGGCGGTGGCGGAGGCGACTCGTGGGCTTCGACGGCGAGTGTGGGTGTGCAGGCAAGCGTGGAGAGGCCACCTGGACGATCGCGATGATTCGGACGCCACGAGTTCAGCCAGACCGTGCGTCCGCTGGGTAAGGTCCCGTCCACCGGCCCTGTCCATGCCCGGGGTGGTGTTGCTGGCGTTGGTAATGGGGTGGCCGTGAAGTTAAGGGTAGCTCGAACAAACGAACGAACAAACAACGCATGGCATTACGCGCTCATTGTGAGCTTGAAATGGGCTTGGGGACGGGGCGTCGTTCTGACGCTGGACACCATTCACGTACGGGATGTTGTGGCCGGAGTGTGGAGGTTGCATCCTGCGTCGAAGCGCTGAGCGGCTTCAGCTTTTACCTGACGCACTAACGAATGGTCGTCACCCGAATTACGTCTGCCGAGACAGAGAGATTAGCCCAGCGAAGTGATTTAGTTCGGCGGTTGGGTTTGCGTGCCTAGCGCCGACGTACGACAATCATTTATATATATATGTTATGACTAAAGTGCTCGTAGGGAGATTTCCACTGCAGTATTTCGACATTAATAGGAACTCATCTGATAATCATTTTTTAGTGTGGTAATCGACAGACACATGCATTTTGCAGCGAACAGAGATAATCTAACTATGCTTCTATATGTACCGGTATTTCAGGTGTGGATATCTTCGAGGGCGAATTGTTAAAAACTGAGGCATCGCAGCGGTTCGAGCCATGATTCCTAGCGTGGACCGAATGGTAAGCAAATATAGGGAGAGACCTTTTTTTTAGCAAGCAGTTTGTTGTTGGTAAGTGCATTGTCAGTACATGATTCTTCCGACCGTCACGTACAAGCTACAGGAGGCACCAAGCCATATATACTGACTCGTTTGGGGTACGATTTGCGTCGAAGTCGAAAACTTCGAGGGCAATCGGTAAAGCTTTATTGGTTTATTAAAGGAACTGCAATTTTTACAATGCAGTTTAAGTTCTTTTCGTATATGTCGCCATCATCTCACGCTGCGCGACACGAACCAGCTGCCTCTGGCTTTTTACAGCTAGAGATCTGACCACCGTCCAAGGTCCAAAGATAAAGCTTTACTGATTTATTAAAGGAACCGCATACAGTGCTTAAGTTCTCGTATATGTCATGCGACGGGATTCGAACCTGCGGCCTCTGGCTTTTTACAGCCAGAAACTCAGCCGTCCAAGCCACCGCGCTGACAATAGTCGTTTATAATCTCTATTTGAGAAGTTACTCCTGTTACACGGTGTACGTGGCTCGCAACTTGATCGAGACCCCGGTAGCCTGATGATGCAATCATGTGCGCCTTGCAACCAGAGGTACAACATGTAGGTGCACGGGTTCGATCCCCACCATTGCACATTTGCATCTAAAGGGCATGTCGGCATTGTTAAAACGACACAAATAAATATCGTGAAGATCAAATATTTAACTTTGAGAGTCACACTCCGAAAAAAACATTAGTAATTAGCTTCTCTTTGATTTTATTGTCACAACCTCGAACGTCGCCCTGAATTAGAAATTTAGTTAGTAACAAATAACTGAATTGGCTCCTTGTCAGCTTGTGTTTCTCTGTTATTGTCATACAAAAAAAAACAAAAATATACAAAAAATCCAATACGGATCCGGTCTGCGTTCTATCCAGAACAATAAAAGCGAACCACCACAGGGGAGGTTTACATCTCACGGGCAACCGTTTCGAGTGTAACTCTACGTATGAGCGTATTCTGCTCACAATATATATATCCAGACGACGATTTGTGCACGACGCGGCGACGTGGTTGAAATAATAATGACAGTATAGTAGTATCATTTAAGGGTTCAAATCGGGTGGGAGTCATCGCCGCCCACCAGCTGCAGTTAGGGGCTGCCCAGACGAGGACTGAACAATCCGTATACCATTGTTATAATAATAATAATACTAATAATAACAATAATAATAATAATAATAATAATAATAATAATAATAATAAAAATAATAATAATAATAATAATAATAACAAACAATTTTCTCCGCACTGTGAGAATAGAGCAACGGATCAAATAGACGCGCGGATGGGAGGCATGAATTCAAATGGGAACTGTGGCTTGAGGAGTATCTGAAATATAATAGAAAGGATCTCATCTAAGGGACACATGCTACACGAGTATCCAGCGCAATTCACTGTCCCTGTAACCTTGTGACCGTTTGCAATCGATCGTTAATTGATTGATGTATAATGAATAATTATGTTTCTGTATAAATAAGCTTAGCGAAACGAATCTCTAGACGCGAATATATATATATATATATATATATATATACAACTAGAGAGTCCCATCAATTGACTATATATTTAGTTACCAATCTCTGCATGAAATAGCTTAGTATTAAGCTTATTTACTTCTTTGAGAAGAGGTACTATTACATACTTTGAGTAAGCAGGTGTGTACTTAGCCTGCTTAAAATTTAATTCCCCTAAGGGCAGTAACCTCATTATATCATCATTATCATTATTATCCATCATCATCACGATTGACCAACAACCATCACAACAACAACAACAATCGTAGCACATGAGTGAGATGGAGGTCCACACAATAACTCAATTGCCACCACAAAATCCTAACTCTCCTCAATAACGGATAATAATAATAATAATAATAATAAACGCTACAGCTTCGTATTTTCGTCAAGAGGAGGAAACAATAAGCAATATTTTCTTTAATTTTCCTAAACAATCTCGAGCAAATAAGTAAGCACGAGGGCCGATCTGACGGCAGGTAGCTGTTCGTTCGAAACCAAAATTGTCCAATTGTAGAATTGTGTGCGGTTGGCGTCAATCGGTGCTCTTCCACACCGTTTTTTTTTTTTTTTTGTTGGTCAGCGCACGGCGACGTACGATGAGACAACGCATTTTGTCGGCTGGATATTTTGGTGTCGTCCGCGGTCACCGTCCGACGTCACAATGTCGATTGATGATGAGGGGTGGCATTGTGAGCTAATTTCAGCTTTGCCATCTGCTCGTCCCCCCGCAATCCATCTTGCCCCACCTCCGTGGACAGCGTCGGACGATCGCGTTGAGGATTATGCTGCTGATGACGATGATGATAGCGGAGAAGGTGGAAAGGGAACAGATATATATACATACATATAGAGTGAGAGAGAAAGAAAGGGAGAGAGAAAGAAAGAAAAAGTAAAAGAGAGAGAGAGAGAGAGAGAGAGAGAGAGAGAGAGAGAGAGAGAGAGAGAGAGAGAGAGAGAGAGAGAGATCCGGGGTGGGCAGCTGCCAACCACTCGGGTTGGACAGGGGGGTCCATTTTGCTGGGGGCTGCCCCCCGTCAAAATGCGGTCAACAATACCGAATCTTCACAGTTGCACTCATCCGCCGTAGTAATGATAATATAATAGAAAGCTGTTTGCGGGGAGTTCTCGTTGCGGCGTCGCCGGCGCCGCAAAGACCCAGACCTTTGAAGCATAGAAGCAAATACATGGCAGGATTCTCCTAACGTATTTGCGTTTTGGCTGTGGCATGCGCAGACGCCTCAGCATCATTGTTGTAGTCGTGCATACAATGAATATATGGCGTTTTGGGGTAGAGGGAAAAAAAGTCGAAAAAAGTTGAAAAAATTGGCAAAGATAAATAGAAGAATCGAATGAAAAGGCGACCAAGAAGACTTCGCGCGGGGGATGATGGCACGAGTTCGAACGCCCTCACGAAGAACACGACTTGAACACCCCCCGTTCATAGGGGGGGGGCGGGGGGTGTAGTTGAATGTTGAACGATGGAAACGAAGGCTGAGAGAGGGGTCTCGGTGAAGTCCTTACAATTGTGGTGGTGGCGATGATGTTGAAAACTAATGAACGGGAGACAACGAATACGAATTACAGCAGCGGTGCCGGATGGTTGTGGCCCGTGTGCTGTTGTTGTTGCCGCTACTGCCGCCGTTGAGCTGTTGTTGTCTCCAGCGTAGCTGTGGAAATCGAGTAACGATCATAGCGGGCCTATGACTACGACACGATGCTGCTGCTGCTGGGCTTCTTAAATATAGAAACGTATGGGGGGGCGTCAACGGCGAGAATACGATGCGTTTTCTCTTTAGCGGTGGCGGTTGGGTCAGACGAAAATGGGTCGGCTTGGATTCGTTAGAAATCGAGCAATCGGGGAATGAATTCGTTCGGTTCGAGGCAATCTCATCATAATGATAATAATAATAATAATAATAATAATAAAAACAATAATAACAATCACTAGAATAATAATGATATAGCAAAATAGCGAAGATGGTGACGAGAAACATGCTGAACTACGGCTAGCCGATGAGCAGGACGCACACACACACACGCAGTGAAATAGACAACAGACTCGACAACATCACGGCAGAATAAAATTTGTGTAACAATATCATCATCACTGTCACCACCATTCACCGATCAATGTGAATCGTTCAATCGATGGTCATTTGAAAGTGGCGTTATTGCTGGAGTCGGCCTTTGGCCATTCGTTGTGGTGCTCCAACAACGAACGGAACGAGATGATACGACATGTGGCGGATAAACGGGCAGATATATACTACTTGGCGTCTATGCAACTGAACATGGTTGAGTGTGTTTTGGTCGTTCGTTCCCTCGTTGATATAAGAAGCTTTAGATTTATGTTTATTATAACTCGCATGGGTGTTTGTCCTTTTTTTTTGTAATGGGGGTCGGGGGAGGAATACAATACAACATGTTTCTATTCATCAGTATTGGTAGTATATATATATATATATATATATATATATATATATAACAGAGCTGAGACAATGAGTGCAAAGAAGAGCAGCACAAGACAACGCAGAATTACGCTGTTACTATTGTTGTAACAGGGGGAATACGGGTATGCATGATGCTTCAAATTTTAAAAATTCATTGGGGTTAATCATTATTATTCTCGTATCTCTAATGTGAATTGTTGATATTCATAAATAAAATTAAAAAAAACATATATATATCTATATATATATATATTCGCACACGCGCAATATATTCCAATCTTAACGAATGCGTATGGAGAATGAAGTTGACCTAATTAGTCGTTTCGCTGGATAGCACACGTTGAAATTAATGAGATTTTAATGGAAATTAAAATCCGGCTCCGACTCTTGTACTAATACGATACTAATGTAACGCTATAAAATTGTCGATTAGCAATGCAACTCTCAGGATGCGTAATTTACAACAACAACAACAGCGACAACAACAACAACAAAAAAACATCTCCTGTAAACATAAGCTTTATAGACATCAACGTCGTGCCCTTCGATGAACTTCTGAGTTTCTGGTAAACTTCAATCAACTTCAATCTTCGTAGTGTTCGCCTCCGCCAGCCTGACTCCAAAGCGATCCAGCCGGCCGAACTGAACGTCAGCAATAGCGAGCCTGAAAACGTGTCTCTGTTTCGATGCCTATGAGACGGTCGTAGAGACAATTCGCGCTCAGACAATCATGCCGGATCGAGATCGTCAGAATTCGGCACAATTTCGACAACGTCGACGGCGATATGATATTGGCTAGCTAGCTTGGCAAGGGGGAGAATATATTTTTTTATTGTATTTATTTTATTTACGATTCCCTTCAATGAAAATGTGTCATTGCCATCATTCGAGAAGTGCTCGCTGTCTTTGGTGCGCGCAGACACACACACACACACAGAGACACATAAACATACACGGTTAAGTTTGAAAAAAAAATTGTCAAAATGGTATTTAGACGACAGCCGCTGGCGTCGGCTGAAATAGAAGAAAGGCTATCAATCGCGAAGCATCGTCTGCCGTGGTAAAACGACCCAGACGGTGGCAGATCCCACAAGCGTCGAACTACAGAATGTGTCGAGTGTAGTCGTGGCTGCTTTCGACAACTGCTAGATTTTGCTGTTATTTCGACCCCCGAATAATGCAGGAACGATTTCTCGCTTCGTTGAGAAACCGCGACGGAAAACTAAGACATTGATCGTAATGTTTCAAAAAATGATGATACCCATTCGCTGCTGCGGCTGCTTGAACTTGATTCTGGTCGACAGAGGGCGGCTTCACAAATCCACGTCAACATAATTGTGAAAATGATTAAATTCAAGAAAATCGCCTCGTCCACTGACTTTGAAAAAAATGTATATATCTTCGATGTTGGTGGTGACGTCCACCCAAACGATTGAGTACCAACAAACAGCATTTTAAATGTACATATGTAGATAGTTATGATACCTGATAACGTATTCCAATAGTATAGCTAACTAGGGATAATGGGTGTCATAATTAGCGGCTTCGCCGGACAGTGCAGCCCGAGGGGTGCCGCCGTGACCCCCCATTGTGTTAAATCGCCGTTGCATCATCACTGTTGCGGAAAGAAACACCCCCAGCCCCCGCAGCTTGGTCACCCCCAGACGCCCACTTCGTTTTGTTTCCGATTCGCTGAACCTGATAACTGCTGAGGCGTTTTAGTCTTTCTCAAGCGAGCCCATCCATTGGAGGTTTTAATGTGAACATAAAACAAGGACCCCGGTACCCCCAGAGTGAATTTGTCGGGAAGGGAGACACTCTCAGAGGCTTAGAGATCTCACTCAGTCCACGGCGTAACTGTTTTCGGCATTGCCTCCTTCGAAATTGACGGACAAACACACGTAAAATGAGAACATGCAACGTCAGGGATCCCCTGTGCTAACGTCAGACAATATCACCTTTTGTCAATTACATTAATAATCTTGGTAAGGTAAAGTAAAGCTTTATTGATTTATTAAAGGAACTGCATAGAATGCTTAAGTTCTCTTATATGTCATGCAACGGGATTCGAACCTGCGACCTCTGGCTGTTTACAGCCAGAGACTCAGCCGTCGAAGCCACCGCGCTGACAATGGTAATACATTATATTTCAGAAGATCATATTCTGCCAGTCTTCGTATAATTGGATACTGTTACAGCGAAATTTACTTAGTGGGGGCAACCTTGGATATGTATTTCTACGGGGGGGGGGGAGGCGGCGGCGGCCGCGGGGGACCTATTTGAGAAATAGTCAGCAGGTTATAGGCGGCATAGGTGAGTTAAATGTCAACGGAACAATACCGCTCCCTTCGCTGATCTAGGCGCTCTCACCGCAAGGCCGAATCAAAGGCCAAAATCCATAATCATCTGTGCAACTTTTGCGACGATCGCTAAATTCACGTCAACATTCACTTCAATCTACCATAACGAGAGGAGTGTTACTGTGTGACCCAATAAAAATGTAACTCCTCTCTCTCTAAATGTCCACCTATTGCCGTACCGAATGGCGCAGCACGTTCCGTTTACGGGGTGCTCGACGAGGGGATGCGCTTCTCAAAAAGAAAATAACGACTCCAGCTCGCTGAGTGCACGTTGACACAGTGTGATCATTTTATCTGCAAAATGATCTACAACAATACACGCATTTATTCACCACACGGTGTTTGTTCGTAACCAACTTCAACAATGATCATTTAGACGTATACAGAACAAGGAGAGACTATGACAATGATTACAATATGCATTCAAAAATGGTCTACTATATTTCAATGTCTAAGTTGCCGTTGCGGTCACACTTGCCAGTTATATATATATATATATATATATATATATATATATATATATATATATAGTGATGATACTGATGGGAGCGAGGCGGTTGACCCCATGAACCGGAAGATCGTGGACCATGTGCCGGTGTCATTCAATTGTCGTTTTCGCCGTGGTCAGATTGCGGGATGTTTGTTACACCACCATCATCGTTGTCCTGATCGTCTGATACCGTTAATAGGCCGTATCATATGGCGGTCGGCATAGCCCACGATTAAGCGTCGCGTCAACGTCAAGCTGCTAAGCGACAAACATCTGCTCGACACTCAAATGAGCATTGTGGAAACAGTCATAGGTTTGTCTGTGCAAATCCCCCTCGCGCGTTGTTCCCGTTGGCCAGCTGGTTAGTTTCGTGAGTGTCTGGTCCCTTTACCAGCGGACACATTGCCGGCGAGGCAATACGCGTTGTCGACACACCCGAGTTAGATCCGTGACGAGACTCAATCTGTTCCCCCGTCGAGGGGACATGACAGTAGTGTCGTTGATATAACAATAGCTACTGTGAATTAGATCCGCTGCAAATGTAACAATTTAACCCATTGAATTGTTCGAGGCCTGATATTTCCTTCCCCGGCTTCCAAGCTACCGGCACAGCACGAAACACGTGTATTGGGGTGCCGGACGCCTACTAACCCCCGCTGTATTTATTGAAAAACATTCTCGAGAAAGCAACGCAAGAGACGTTTATTCGACCTCAACTTCGACCTTGTTTTTCCTGCTGTCCTTCTCGACTTGAAGTACCACGATCTTCATCTTCTTCTCTTTTATTTATTTTTATTTTTTATTTTTGGATGAGGGGAATTGCTTGATACACTGTGGTCACTCAGGCCGCTAAAACGTGTCCGCTAATCGCGTACACCTGAGGGCAGTGCGGGAGCTAAAGAAACCTTCATTTACCTGCCTGCCTTTTATTAGACCTCACTTGATTCTCACCTCCCGGCGTCCTTCGCCCTGAAAGGTCGTTGTTGGCGATCAACCATTTCGGTTGATGTGTCGACAATATATAACGCATTTACGTGAGGTTATTATAGAACTGTTACCACATCTGGCTTGTTATCAACATCATGCCCCAGACTGCAGTTAATGAGGAGATCTTGCGCGGATTGACTGACCGTTTCTTCAACAATAGGCGCCCAAGAAAAGGCGTCCTATTTTATCGCGCGGACAACCCGCCCAGAATAGGTGGAACTTTCATAGTCATCAGGCAGCAGTCGATCGTCATGAAGCGTTCTACGCCTATCCCACCCTATCGGCGTGTCGACGATATCGAGCTGCGCGACGCTAGTGAAGTTACAGCCACACTCTTCTAACGTACAGATCAAACACAATATATTTATGGTGGCGCGTATCAAATGCTGACAAATCCGCCCAGATCGTCAAGATCGATAGAGAAGCTATACACGCAAGTAGCAGAACAACGCATTGCTAAGTTTACCGGCTTAGCAGCCTGACGATGCAGGCGGTCAAGCTGATGTCGTTCGCCTGACCACTTCCCAACGTTGTCTCATTATCGTAGACCACGTCATTGAACGACAGTGTCTCCGCACGAACGCATCGAACAAGCATCGTATTCAGAGACAGGTCAGGCTAAATCGGACATCATCAGGCGCGTCGATGAGTAGTACCACAAGGGAAAGCGCCCCCCCTTGAGCCCCGTTTCGCGCAGAAAAATCAACGTCACCAATGGCATCGTTGAGGGGCATGGTTGAGCACCTCAGCCATGCCCTAGCTAACTGTAGCTGCAGTCTTTCACGTGTGCAGTAATGAAGGCACAGTGGTGCAATGGCCGAACGACGGAGACGTCGAATTCGCGGTGGGCGGCCATACATCGATATTGTCAATAGGACTTGATCTGCTCATTGTAGCTCAGGATGGGGCGGGTGACCATTCATACAAATTCACAGTGTTCATTGACAGTTGGCGATAACGAGACGATGCTCGGCCGGAGCTAGCATCCCCCTTTCCGTAGGGACAAGGAACAACATCGATCTCTGATCGGCGCCTGATTCGAAGGGCCATTTTTTTTCGTTCAGGAGTAATAGTCACGAGGGCTTGACTTCGCAACGTTGTATGAAGCTGGTTATATTCACTGCTTGGATTAGATTGAGTGCAATTTTTTGTGGGCCAGGATACCAACACTTAAAACGCCCGGCCGTGATGATACTTAACAAATTCATAGCGATTGTCGCTAAAATTCAGTATATTCATATACGAGAGCAGGATACGCTTTGTTCGCAGTTTTCACGAAAAACATTCGGAGACACGCACACACGCTGATAATAGGCTTGTGGGGGCTTGCGGGTATTTCATCGAAAGCTCGAAAAATGAAGTCGAAGCAGCCCGAGGAAAACGATGATTACTTTTAATCACTGGGTAAATTAGCTGTGAATTAAGATAACGCCCGGGGGGACTTCAAACCACGATGCCGCCGGTGCTAACTGAATCCCGTAAGTAGGCGTGGCGCACGCAGCAGATGAGATAGACGTTGCGAATTTGTTATTGCGGCTAATTATTAATTAGTTTCATTATATACTTTCAAAAGCGCTAACATATCTAGATAATAATTGTGAAACTCGTGAGGAAACTGACTTTTCCACAGATTGCTCCTACAGACGCACACAACTTTACCTCTTCGCTCTGAAACTCTCTGGGCTATGTCACCGCAAAATCACCTCGATGACAGTCTCTCATCCGTGCGTTAATTAAGTCGTCGTCATCGTCTTCCAGCCGTTTTAAGGAACCACAGCAAATGGAGCTCGGCCATCTCGCACAGCTGTCATCGCTTATAACTATAGGCAGCTGCAAAAATGCTGGGGCTTTCGGATATAGGGATTGCGTGACAAGCGAAATAAAAAAGGAATAAAACTGAAAAAACACCCCAACACAGCTTACTTACTTCAGCGGACTTAACATCAGACTGTGTCATCTTCGTGTGGCACATTTGCATGCGTACGCATCATTGTCCTATGGTTTGGCCTGATAGAACACCAAGCTAGCGGCCTAACGATTATTTAGTATTGTTCGTCTACGATGGTTTTATGCTTTTGCATAGATCTCCGAAACAATAACACATCTGCTAATTCCATCTTGGCGAGTTCAGCAAATGCTCACCGGACCTTTGTTGGGGCGTTGTTTTTCGATGAGCGATGCTCAGAGGGTTATCCAGACGCCCGGCCCAGACGACTCGGCTTGATCCCGATTAATTTCTGCATCGCATCGTCGCTGCTGCCGCCATCATCCATCAATCAATCCATCAGGTCGTTCATGCGCGTCCCTGTTATCTGATTAATCGAAATAACACGCACATGCTTATAGACAACAGGGGAAGCTCTAGTTCTGGCCGAACTGGGCGTTCCCGTCCTCCCCAGGCCACGCGCGGTAATTCGCCAACATCTGTATACGCCGTCGGTGCGTCGCGGCACATCGCGGGAGCCCATCAACATCGATGCTACCACCATCAAACAGCGCTGTTCACCAATTCACTACGAGACAACGAAGCAAGCTCTGACCACTCGTAGATGGAAACACAGCCGGCTTTCTCGGTCGTCGTCGTCGTCGTCGGCGGCGGCGAGCGACGTCGTTGTCGTCCTGAGGAAAACAAAGAGACGAAGCTTCATCAGCTAACGGCTTCGGGTGGCAGCAGCTGCCGCCGACGCCGCCGCGTTCGTCGTCGCTGCTGTTCAGACGCCTTCGTGCGTCCGCTCGCGGGGCCAACCAACCAATGGTCACGGATAGCGTGACCAGCCGTCAACGAGCACACGCGGACACAGTTACACACACACACACGCACACGCGCGGTCACAGAGAATCATCGCCGGCAAAACACTACTTCACGGAGATAGCGTGTTCCAGCAAACGAAAGCTCGTCGGGGTGGCCACCGATGCCGTTGTTGTCGTCATCGCTGCCGGCGTTGCTGCTCCCCTTGACGATGATGAGTGTTTGCCTGTGCTGTGGGTCTGTGTGTGTGTGTTTGTGTGCGGTTATATCGTTATTTCAATCGGCACCGTTGAAATTATAAGATTCTGGAAAGTGGAACATCCCCGGGCGGGCGGGCGGGCGAACAATCGACTGAGCCAAGAAAGGAATCAAACGCGTGAGTGAAGTGTATAAAGAAATTGAAGTCCGTCCGTCGGCGCCTTCTCGGCAAGGCGTCATTCCACTGGCGGGGATTCGTTCTCTAAGCAGCAATCGGCTGGACTTCGACTTTGACGGGCCGAACGACTGGATCGGAGAAGATGCCGAATGGTGAGGGGGTTGCATGTACATGTTGTCTCTGTACTCGCCTCGTGGCGTTGGTCTGGAGAGGAAGATGCGGCCGGTACAGGCTCCTCTCGGGAAACACTTGGTCAAGTCGGTGGTCAACGGGATCACCAGATCCATGCCATCCTGGCTCTCGTCATGTTGAGCGACAGCGCACGACGCGATCTCATGACAATGACAACAACAACAGCAATAGTTGTTGTAGTAGCAGCAGCAATCATCTATAGGCAGCGGGTACATCGACGATTTCGAGGTGGAAAAATTTCTGATTTGCTACGATCCATGTAGGGCTCTTCAAATCGTATGAAGCCTTAATATGACCTCATCGCTGTGCTGCGGATCTGCGTGAGGTGAGATGTAGGCAATACGAGGCTGTATAAAGGCTGTTTTTTTTCGAGCTGACCCTCAGCTGTTCCCCTATCTGACAGGGCTCAGCGCTTCACCTTTATACGAGGCCCTATGGGGCTCCGTTTCAACGCCGAGGTTTCGTCCTGTTCGGTGACTGTGGAGGATAATCACGATGCGATCATTTACAAGGGCGTTGTGACTTACAAGATGCAGCATTTTGCGGCGGTGGAAACCTCTGTCGGGAGGACGTTCAAACATTCGTTTGTACTTTGTGGGCTAATTACAGACCTTGTGGTGGTTTGTCACTCGTTCTTCGTGAAAAGATTCGATTTACGAACGCGTATATTGCCAACCCGCCATGCCTTCGAAGAGAATCAAATTCAAGTGGAATAAATACGGAAAACAGATTTTGGCGTTCTGTGATTATCTGTGACATTTGAAGAAGAGCAGTGTGTTTAGTAAAATTCAATGAAAATTGAAATAAATGAAATAGACACACCCAAATTAATCAGAGTAGAGTTCAATTCAATCACATTCGATTGATTAGTGCAATTTCATTACGGCAATCCGGGTTGAGTTGGGCTAGCTCTCAGATGAGCGCAAGCGCTCTTCCTGAGATTGGCACTGCTTGCCTCTATAAGGCCAAGTGTCAACAGACCTCTGAGTCTCTGACTGTAAAAAGCCAGAGGCCGCAGGTTCGAATCCCGTTGCATGACATATAAGAGAACTTAAGCATTCTATGCAGGTCCTTCAATAAATCAATAAAGCTTTACCTTTACCACTGTTCTGATGCAGATCAGCATATGATCATGCAAATCTTGACAGAGGCATACGAGGCATAGAATACGGGACCAGGACCAGACCATATCCGCAGCGGGCACAGGACGATGTCCCAGCGGAATAATAAGATCCCGGAGGCCTGGAACCAAGTGCATCGGCCCAGTGTCTGTAACGCAAGCGAGACACACAAACGCGAAAAATGATGACAGAAGATGTGTTGAAGGTTGAATCTTTAATATAGGCAGCTAGCTAACGGAGGTGTTTGAACAGCAGCAGGTTCAAACGGATAAAACACTGATATATAAGGTTTTCGAGATCTGACTCTCAGCCTTAAACACTTAACGTCCACGGTACAACTGCTTTTTAGCATTGCTTCGTAAGAGGGACAATCCCTTTAAATGCAAAATGTGGGCAACGGTGGGGATCGAACCCGTACACCTACGTCCGTCTCCTCCGATTGCAAGACTCACACGAATGCATCGCCCTAGGGCACCAAAGGCCTCGATGGATAAAATACTGATAGAGCCTCTGCATCAGTTACAATTGAGCGTTTTTGTTTGAAGAAATTGAGGGCGGATTTTTTTCAGAGATTTCTGAAGGTCATTTTTTCCCACAACTGTCTATTATCGAATCAGCGAGGACTGACGAGATGTATAGTTTGGCTGTCTGGGCGACTTTGAGCCAATTGTTTTTTCGCGTGGAACATGGCGGTCCATGTGTGAAGGGAGGGGGGTTTATTAGCTTCACCAATTCGATGTTTAAGATTCTGAGTCGTATCTATATGATATCGAACGTGTATACATGGCGGAACGTGTAGGGAATTAGTAAGAAATTGAATAAATTCTATATATATATATATATAGATATATAATAGTAAAACGAATGACGTCCAGGTGCGGGGGACGCTACAGAGACAGTGAAACTCATCGGGACATTGAGATACCAGATCATAATAGGCATTATTAGTTACAATTATACAAATAAGCATTACCAGGTCTATGTCAGTATGACAATAAAGTGCCGATCGTGGTATGAATCTCCACCCATCCGGACCCGGTCTACGTTCATCTACTGACAGTAATTAAAAGATACGACGTTATCTAAGATTAGTAGGCATACGTATGCCACATGTATAAGGCAAAAAAAGATTGAGCCCAAGCAGAAGTATCCAAATATGTCCGAAGCTTTGCCGGTTAAAGAGTCTAACTCGAAATAATAATAGTACCAGTTACTCGTAGCTCAGTAGCTGTGATCCTTACCTACGCTTGACCCTCATGTCGCTCATTACGGTATATGTATATCTATATTATATATATATATATTATATATCAATGAAAGATATATATATATATATATATATATTATATATCAATGAAAGATGGCATTTGTACCCCAAAAGAACCCCATAGCCTCAGTGGACGTTAATGTTTATATATTGTCGCTTACGACGTTGCGTGCGAATTCGTGTGAACCAACAGAAACACCCCCATACGTTCCCCCCGGGGGCCTCATGGATAATTCATTTGATTCGACTCTGCCCGTTCACGTTCATGTGAAAAATAGTATTGCACTTGCACTTTCGACGTGGACTATTCACTCCTGGGTATATTTGTGTATATGAAGATGTTTTGCCTGGGACACGAACCGTCGCCTTTCACCTTTTAACGATTCATTGAGCAAATCACTTGATTCTTAGATGTTATCGTGAAGATGGATACGGCACATAGCATAAAAATGAACTTCATAACTGAGCTGTTGTGGTTTTTGTGTTGAGTTCCGCTAGACAGCATTTTATAGCATTATCCGTCTTCCCAGAGTCGAGAACCTCCCTAGTGACTGCAAACTGCTTCGGATGAGTGGTTTGACTGAAGTTTGAGGTAGATAACGGGCTCGCGCAGGCCTCATACATGAACGCCCGGAGGTCGACGGAGTCACAACATGGGAAGGCCACAAGGAGAAGCAGAACTGTGTTTTTTTTTTGTATATTAAAGCATATTGAAATGCATTTACAAAAATATTCTTGGATGTTCCCAGTCAAAACGCACAAGGGAGGGTGGGAACGAATTAAGGTAAAGGTTTATTGGTTTATTAAAGGAACTGCAATTTTTACAATGTTTTTAAGAAGTTCTCCTGTATGTCATCGCCAGGTCGCGGAACAACTCGAACCTGCGACCTCCGGCTTTGTACACCAAGCCACCCCGCTGGTGTTACGATGATTACTCAAAGAATCAGTCGTTCATCCAGTGACCGAGCACCCTCGGCTTAAGGCTCAGTTCAGGTTTTGTACTGTGAAAGAAATGGTGATGTTGGCGACCTCTGGGCGCTACAAACCTCTGACACCTTCTTCGATGGCTCGTCCGTCGTGTCAACGGGATATAGTATAGGGATAAAGTATGGGCAGAAATCTGAGAGAGCCTGGCAGCCACAAGGAAATAGGTCTGACATTACAGTTCAGACAACTCAAGGGTGTCTGATCTATTTTGCGGGAACGGGCTGAGGAGAGGATCAGAGACATCACCGACGAACGATAGCGCCTTGTATCATTCAGCTTGTGTACGGCGTGTCTATCGGTGTTCATTAGCCCACATGCTCATTAAAAGCACACAGCCAGTAGAAGCAACAGTCATCTTTCTCGCCATCATCTGTATCACAGGCAAGTTACAAACAGTCACTTCTCACAAAAACGACCCCCCCCCCCCGAACCCCCAAATGACCCCACTTTTCTCCTCAGTGAAAGGGACGACCAACTTCATCAGCAATAATAATCATTCGTAAGGAAATTATTACGGCTGTGACGTTTCTGGCTTGCACACATCATGAGTGACACAGTTCTGTGGCACGTTTGCTCGTTGGTGTGATTTGTGAAAAAATCGAGATTGAGATGTCGCCTGCGGAGCGCTGAGATGCGGGACGACATATACGGCGAGCTGTTGTTACTCGTCAGGGTGTCACGAGGTCAGCAGCCTTTTGGGTGTCTTTCTCAATACCTACCGTAATAAGTCGGCTACAAATATACAATAATGCTTACTAAAAATTATTACTGTAAAAAGCGCATATTAATCGTCGCCTACAGGGTGTTCGGAAAGTCACGCAAACGTCAGTTGGAGCCGCGAAAAAACAACAACACGCGATCTTATAGGATTGGGATTGTCTTTGAGAGCTTGTCATGCGCTTTTTTTTCAAATGGGGGTGTTCAATAACCTTTTCATGGCTTTTCGAACACCTTGGAGACATAAGGCCATCATATGTCAATGTGTTTCGCTCTGCTTTGATTGAATATCAGCAGGAAATACGCCAACGTATGACTAGTGCTACAAATAATTCGTGGTACATCGCTGAGCTACGAGGTACAGGTTTATTGATGTCATTATTAATGGAACTAGGTATTTGCGATACCAACGCTCGATGACTTCTCGAAATTTTGGCAGCTACGAAATCACGGCTAAGAACTACGAGTGAAACATGCGAACATGTACAAGGGGTTTATACCAAAATGAAAGAGAGTTATCATTTAAGAGGGAACGAACGTCTGGGCCAAGAAGTTAAATTTCCCCTGCAATATCTATAGCCCATTTTATTCAAAGGGATTAGCACTTTGCGGGGGTCCAACCCGCGGCCTACTATTCAAACGATTCATAATTTAAGCTAATGGTTATTAACTATTGTGATAATATTAATAATAAGGATTATTCTTATTATTATTATTTTAAGAATACAATGCTGCGAGTTGCCACCTCGTACAATCGTGACCGAATTCTAAAGACACGACCCTGATAGCTTCAGTTTGTGATCCCTTTCCAAAAGACAGACCCGTAACTCTCTCACCTCTGCCATACGAACAAGTGCAGTATGTCAAGTATATATATATATATCTCAGAATTCACACGACGTCGAAGCGGCCATAGAGTGATCCCGCTATGTCTAGTGCCGAATAAGCAAAATGCAATGGCAGCGTCTTAGGAGAAGCCCCACGGCGTCTGGATGGCCACAAGGCAGCAATGAACAACTGTATATCATACAATACAACTCAAGCGGACTCTCCGATCGTTCATTTGAGCTCGGGCCATGAGTCGAACTAAGTATACGCGATTATTTTCATCTGTTACTAGTGTCGATTTTTTTACTAAAACAAATTGATGTCTTTTCGGATGTTAAACTCTAACTGCGCTCGTTCTTCTCGCCTTTTGCTCGAGCGAACTGAACGAAACACCTGGGGTGCATATCTCTGTTTTAATTATAGAAGTCTTGAAAAGCATATGGGAGTCACGACGGGGTCACTTGGGAACATCTAGCTTCACTGGAAATGTCCTCCTCTCAAAAATAACACATTGCTTCACTGGAACGTGCCGTATCCAGCATTTCCATCCACATCTATATGGTTACGGTAATGTATTAATTATTGTTTGTTTCATCCATTTTCAGATGTTGGAGTATCGGTAGGTGGCGGCCTTAGGCGCTTCGCCAACGATGGCGCTCCGATAACGCCACAGAGATCAAAGTAGCTACCGGTGCGGTGCAGATCGGGGACTGATGACGCGTTGCCTCCCCTTCAGGTAGCGTATGGCCGGATCGTCCAGGATGTCTGAGACGGGATCCACCGACCGTGCGAGCGGTTCCCGCAAAAGTGCTAGCACCTCCAGAAATCGGACAGACCCAAGGCGCCGCCAAGATGCGAACATCCCTACTCAGCGACACCGCTCGTCTGGCTGGTGCCTCCTGCGTACGCCAGGATCGTCATCATCGTCATCGGCGTTATTTCTCTCAGTCATTCTCGTTGCGTTGACACTCACGACAACGGTATCAGGTATTTATTCGAGAAATATCGATCAGATTTTCAAAGATTTTCCTTAGACATTCAAAGGGGCGTAACGCAGTTTATATTTTGGGCACCCATTTAGGGAGCAGAGGAAATGGTGGCGCTCCTGGTGGGGGTCCTTGTTCCAGCCATTCTACATGTTAAGAACATATAGAGGGGGGTGCTCCTAGATGCATGTCACGTTCAGTGGGCGGCACGAATCTCGCAGGCCACTTTTGATTATTGATTGGTTCAATATTCACAATATCGATCGTCCCTAATTTCCTGATCTTCATTATATTCCATAGTGTGTCTATTGTTTAAGACCCTTGATTATCTATTGAACCCTGGTTGACATGTAGTATGGCGCCAGTGCGCTCATATACCTAATGCTGTTTTGTTTCTATTGAGCCATTTTTCATCTTTCTAATATTCACAGCAACTGAAAAAGTACGAACTTAGAAATGACAAGACGATCTGAATCTGATATCGCTGCATCGCCGTGTAGAATTGCCTACACCCTTGCACTGCAGCTGTTCCACGCTGCCCTGAAAATTAAAATGGACCTCGTCAGGGCAATGGCCATTTTGACCTCAGTTGTCCACAAATTTGCCACTTTCTCTCATTGTCCTTTACCACTTCAGCCCCTCACAGCCGTCTCCCCGCTGCCAAGAGTCCTTTCCACGAATCCACCCGTTGTTGTTGATGTCGTGTTCCTCGTCATCGTCGTCATCATCAGCTTCATTATCAGCAAAGAGCAACTTCAGAATGAAGCTCCTACGGCGCGGCTACAAGAGACAAGTCTGACAACAGCGATGATCCATCCACCCTAATGTTACCGTTGGCATTTTTTCCTGAATTCTCGCAATTACGTGGCGCGTCCGCGCGCGCGCGCGGGCCCGCGTACAGCGAAAGCAGGCCTGTTTGCCAAGAGCCCCCTGGCCAGCCAGCACCGGGCATTAACACCGGACATTGTTTCAGGACGTGGTGTAACTGTTTCTCTTACGATTTCACCGTCTGCGTTTGCTTGGCTTGCTGGGGTCGGGGGCCTAGTCGAGATACAATGGCCGACTGTTATTTCACTGATGGCGCGGGGTTCCCACGGGGCGCCATCAATTTGCACCATCCATCCGTCTGTTCGACATGAAAGTACCGAAAAAAAAATAAAGAAGAAGAAAATAGAAGAAATAACCACGGCGACCCACCGCAGCGGGTAGCATTAAGCAATGCGAAGCGTAGTTAAGTGTCATCGCGCCGTAGTCGACGCTGGAACAGAGCACGTGTAGTGGTCACTGTAGACGAAATTGTTGTCACCTACAGCACACAGTCGTAGGCGGCGGCGGCGTCAAACGAATTCATCGGCCCATGTTCAACATTAACTGCGGCCACTGGCAACTCTTGGCGACTGTGCCACCATTCGGCTTGATATCCCGCCAATATGACACTGGTATATGGTAAATGGTAATGGTAAATGTTTATTGGTTTATTAAAGGAGCTGCAATTGTTACAATGCTTAAGCTCTCTTATGTGTCACACAGCGGGGCTCGAACCTGCGGCCTCTGGCTTCCGACAGCCAGAGACTTAGCCGTCCAAGCTAAGTCTCTGGCTGATATATAATAATATCAATTATAAATATCGAAAGATAGTCGTAGTCATAGTTACGTCAGCTTGGTCGTTCACGTTGACGAAGCTCAGTGAATATTTACTGTGTACAGTTTAAATCACGCGTAAAGGTTAACGGTTGTATTGGTATATTAAAGGAGCTACAGTTGATTTGCAATACTCAAGTGTCTCCGTATGGTTCGCACTGCGGCAGTGTGCGTACCTGGATGGCTTTAAATGGCCGAAATGGCAGGCCTCACGACATATGCTTTTTCATCTGATAAATAAGCATTGGTGCTTTTTTAAACATCGTATCAGTAAATACAATACAATGATACATATATATATATATATATATATTTATGTTTCCCTTATGATCAAAAGTTTTGTCGAATTTGAATACATTTCTGGAAAGGGCACCTGTATCGATTTGGCGTATGCTGTATGAATAGCTGAAAATGAATATTTGCTGCCTCTCTCGGAATTAACCTCTTGATTGCTAATCACTAATTACCCCCCGCCCCCCAACAACAGATATCGTTATATTTGACGACGATATTGATAACCCGATGTGAACGCGTATTTTCACACACAAAATCAAGCATAAATTTGTATATATATATATATATATATACATATATAAAAGTTCCCATCGAAGTAAGCTACGATTGTCTACGATTCGAATATTCAACAGTTCCCTACATATATACAAAAACGTGTGTGGTGATGTGTGCGTGTGCCGTTAATTAACATCAATAATAATAATAATAATCCAGTCCATCGTTCATTAGCGTCGCCACGCCATGTCTAATTACAACCGACAAAGGAGTTCACCACGTATGGCAACTTAGTACGCAGAGTCTCATTGAAATCAACAACTTCAACAACAGCAGGGTGTTGTCGAAACAATTGACTGGTGTTCCTGTTGATCTGCTTCGAACGCGGACCCGCATTGATGGCTGATGGCTTCGGCTTGTCAGACGAGCATCTGATCGAAGCATCTGCAGGATCGACTTTTAAAAACGCATGCTGGCGACGACGAGGTCAATCGTTGTTGCAACGCGAGGACCTCGGCTTCGATTAGACGACGTGCTGAGGTGCTGAGGTGCTGAAGTAATGAACGCTCCGGGCAGTGGTAATGGCGATGGCAGTGGTTGCGAGAATCGTCGCCAGGATGTCAGCGATGGGTGTCACTTGGTCGGTCGATCGAGCTAACCACAGTCGCTGACTAAAAACGTTGATTTCTGGGTCAGTCACCAAAGGCAACAGTCGACGAGTGTGTAAATGTGTCTCTGTCTGTCGATCTGAGGCGTCTGTGTCCCCATGGGGGTGGATGGGGTTGCGCCCTGATACGAAGTGCAATGCTAAGTGTCGATACGAACTGACTCTTGCAGGTCTGATAAGCAAATGGGCTAGTAATCAATTGTACTGGGTGTGGTTTTGCAATAAAAACAAAGCTCATAGAGCTGGCGTGGTTCGGCAGCTCCCGACGTCACTTCGGTGATCCTGGAGTTGCGGGGCCTGAGGACGTAACTCCTTAGTTTCTCGGCACGTTTACTGTGGGCCATTGCTATGAAAAATGTATCGAGGAGAACAATAATAATACTATAATAATAATTATTATTATTATATTATTGAGTTTCTCCAAGGCCACATTTGGAAGGTTCGAGGTCCGAACATGTAAATGGAGTGAGACCTGCCGTCGAAGAGGGCCAGGGGTCGCGGGGGGGGAGCGGCGATGAAGAGTAATCCCCATGGTTTGTGCTTATGAAATAGGAACAAAAACCAGTCTCACACAACGTTGGAGCTGAGTTTCAGCTGTTTCTCCCCTGTTACGTAACAGGCGTCAGATCCTCATTCGGATATTACCTCAATTAGTGGCCTATCGGGGCCACCTTTACCGTTTTTCGACTTTGCTCTTTAAACATTTTCAACCTGGCAAGCATCGAAACATATATAAAAAAATACGATGATGATAAATGAATCCCAAGATTCTCTAAAGCGTCTGACAGCAGGATTTCAACCTCCCTCCTGTCTACCACTCGGAGACAGCTGAGCACCACATAGATCAGCTAGTATCTTCCATGGCAGTGATCGCGATGATAGTCCACTACGAAGCAGTTTGAGTCGACGCTTGTAAATCACTCGTCAGCCATGTGAACTCAGCCAACTCTGCGACAACAACGCGTATCGAAAATTCATTATTATCAGCGTGTATTATACAGATACAAAAAAAAAAAAAAAATATTTTTTTTGTACCTGTATAATACTGTCTATGTAGAAGTATATACATATATATATATATATGTATATACTTCTACATAGACATGTTGTTAACATGAACTGTCCGACTTGTCCAATATTTCACGAAATGTACGTTGGTCATATTTATCCTCGATACAATACTTCCTTTTCTCATGACGCCATCACCGATATATATATATATATATATATATATATATATATCACGCCAAACTAATAACTCGCCAATCCATTGACGTCCGTCTGACGTCCATCCGCCAGAGCCAAGCAAGAGGCACCAATGATAATATGATTTGTGGCTAAATATTTGCGTTGTCCGTAATTTTTCACAGCCAGCTATTATTCGGCCATAACCAATGATGAAATCTGTTATAAAACATCAATGTTTACTTTGCTTTCAGGCTTCAAAAATAACCTGCCAAAATTTTCCGTCGGCGGCGTCAGCGAGCTGGTTGTCAAAGTAAAAGAAGGGCCGGAAAGCTTAGGTGAGCAGTGTTGCCGACAAATGTTTAATTAGCACACTAGCAAGACTGAGCTTAGCATGTCTTTAAATAGCGGACATGCTGTCATAAACTTGTGAGATAACATTGATAGTATTGAAGTCCATAGTTTATTATGATGTTTGTATTGTTGGTGGCTTTTGTTTTGTTTGTTTTAATTCGTCGTTTTCCGACACGAATTTCGGGTGCGCTATCAAATTCGACACCCGTCGCATTTGACCGAGCTGTTTGTAAGCGAATATTTATAGCCATAGCAATAATCGCAAAAATAATAATTTTTGTTTTGATAACCAATGCCACTTTCTGATTATTTTTAGTTTCCGTTCAGCTAAAACTGCAGTGAACTATTATAAAAAGACTTTCGTAAAGCTTAGTTAATTCTCTATTCATCATGTTTTTGTGCGTTTTTGGTTGTAGGCCGACTCCGGTAAAGACAACGTTCTATAAGAGTTATACTAACGTAGATCGTACCATATCGCTACTGAGTTTACACACAGTTTACACACGAAGGTAGATTTTTAGTGATGACACAACATTAAAAAAAAATAACAAAAAATTAAAAAAAAAAAATTAAAAAATCTAACACTGTTTCACCCTGCTGTTGTTGCTGTTTATTGTTTTCTACCCGATTTATTGAACTCGTTTAGGGAAAATGCTATATCGACTACGAGGCGAGGATGCCGACGGCGATTCGCTAACGTTCGGAGCTATGGGACCTGATGGAGGCGAGCTCTTGAGGTTTGAGCGAAAATCAAAAACGGAAAGTGAAGTTTACCTCAAGAAGGAGCTCGACAGAGAGGTACCTATCAACGAATAGAGAATTTGATTAAAATGTTTAATTTTCTATTAAGAAACGAACACTGTCACTTTAATATTAGCAAAAAAAAACAACAATCAAACAGGTAAAGATAAAAGTTTAATTGGTTTATTAAAGGAGCTGCGATTTTTGCAGTGTTTAATGTTCTCTCATGTTGGTGTTGGCTGGACGTTACAAAAAATAACGCATTTTTTGTATAACAATAATTATACTTACTACTGCTGATAATTCTGTATCACCTGTTCAGTGTTGTTTATAGTAGGAATTATTCACATATAGAAATGAGTTAATATCGAATTCTAATTGTGGCACTCTTTTCTTCGGTTATTGTTACATTCGCCGAGTTCATATTTTATTAATTAGTTAAAAAATGTGGTTAAAACTATCGATGGTTTGTACCAGGTAGCGATGTGACGTACAGAGGTTGTTTAATAGTTCTTGTTTTTAGTCATGAAGAAAATTTAAGCATTGTAAAAACTAGATTTCCGTTCATTGAGATCCAATTAGAATTTGTCTAACACTTGTCTAGATTTGCTGGTTACGCTCCGGCGAGCTCAAGTGTTTTTTAGTGAAGTCGAGGCACCTGTCTCATCTCGAATATATATATATATATATATATATATATATGTTTGTTTTACAATATTTTGATTATGTTACTTTTAGGATAGAGTCCTTCCACACGAAGTGTTTATGTAGATTTCGCAATAATGTTTGCCCCATGGTATCATCACGAATATGCACTCGATAAATCTCATTGCCTCAGGCTGGTCGTCAGGTTGATCATCAAACATTGGACGAGCCATTTTACTTCGTCATGCCCCCACGCCTATTGAAACGCTCTGACCCCGAACACTGAACACGTTCGTTTGTCGGATCTACACTGTATAGAGCTGCATCGAGCACACGATATCGCAGAGAGAAATCAGAAAGCAAGTGTCCACTGTATACTACTGTAACGTGATCTATCAGCCGATAGCAACAATAATGACATAAACGACTTTGGAAACAACAAACAAGAGAGAAAAAACGAAAAACACTGAGATGTTATTAAAATACCCGTCATCGCCTACAATGGCCCTGCCGGCTCACCGGTGGACATCTCAATTCGCTGTCCCTTAAGAGAGATCCAGACAGATCCATTCTCCACCGTGGGTCGTGGTCGGACGAAATATCTGTACGGTGGCTTAGAATGTGCTTATGTGAGCGTGTCTATCGGACACTGCTTCATAATCGTCACACGTTGATCATGGAAAAGGAACATTTGTAAAGTCGATATGAAATGTTCCCGTGAAAGGTTTGAGTGTTTGAGTCCAATGTCGAAACAGTGGCCATAATCATTTTTGAATGGGGGGGTCCTCATATGTTGTTGGCAGGTTGACAAACAAACAATTTGAATGAACAAATGGATGCACAAAAGCACTAAGTCATTCATGGTATTATATAGGCCTCGCTTATATATATATATATATATATTCGGAAATTTTAAGCTTCGTAAGAATTTATGTTTGTTTATTTAGCTATATTAACATCTAGCAAAAGTTAAGCTAACTAACTAACTAAGCAGGCAATAATCCACAATTGCTGCAAGCTGCTTAAAAAACGTGTTTTAAGCCTCGATGTTCTATACGTTATTCTGTTCACTACATTCTCCCTTTCATCATTCAACGTTTCAGTGACTATTAATATATAATTAGCAAAACCTCCGGGGTCGTTTACTGTGAATTCTACCCGACCGTCCTCGTTCCTCACCAGCGACTCGAGCGTTTATTTTTTCGAAAGAATCGCCTACAAAAGGATGTCACCAGTGACGAACGAACAAACGAACCAAATGAATGAATGCATTTCTCGTTGTTATTGTCGACAATTCAATTCGTGACACTTTCCAATTGGACGACGATTACATTTATGCACATCCGTGTAGAAGACGATAGCGTTGCTATTTTGTTTATTGAGAAGTGACCCTTGAGAAAATAGCCCATTGCCAATTACTACCTGACCGCACAGGTCACTGTGCTGTGTACATATCGCTTCCACAACGCGAAATTGACGCTTGCCTGACGCTCGCCATATGGGATACAGTGCCCATCCTCGAACAGATGACGATGACGACGACGAACAAGCGATCTCTCTGTTCAGAGATTCAGCCGCCATCACCACCATATTCGTCGCAGGAGAGGGGGATATCTTCTATTCCAATTTTCAACATCTGCGCCAATTTGTCGTGTTCGCATTGTCCGCACATGCACCCCCCCCCCCCCCCGCCGCACATGGCCCATCAAATGCAATGTAACTTTTAACACAATCCTCTTCTTGCATCCGCTGTGCTCTCTTATAATCAGCACGCATTCGCCTAAGCTGTGCAACGACGCTTCCACCACCTCCGGCGGCCGGCAGGATCCTACAACGGTCGATGCTACAGACAGACATACAGACAGACCGACATACAGACAGACATACATACTGACAGACAGATATCTATAACTATGAATTATATATAATAGTACCTATGTATGTGTGATGTGTGCTCACGATATCCATCCAGAACGCTCACCCCCGGGGGGCGGGGGGGGGGGGGGGGGGGCATCTACATTAACGGATCGGACAGTCGACGGAGAACGAGCAGCTTGTTTGATGATGATTAGTATTTACTGGCGCAATACGGCAGACGGCGTTCGCCTGCGTTGTGTGGAGAAGCATGTGTGTCATCTCTCATAGAGAAGATATATTTTTCTATATTTCTCTTTGTCAACATCATCGTCGTGCAGGTTGCCGTTCGTTCGCACTTCGTCCGGCGGTCTACGATATCGTCAGCGCATATGGTGGGACCCGACGATGATGCTTTCGTTGACCAGGACGAAGTGGTGAGGTCGGAGGTGACGGCTTGTCAGGCTCTTCCGACAAGATGCGAACGGTGCGCCGATCGACGTCGCGGAGCAACCGCGAGTAAAACGCTACGCGATGTACCCCGTAGACACGCTGGTGTCCCAGCGGCTTTCGGTGGATGGACTTGTCCGACTCTGCTTGATGTCGAAGCAGCGCGCTGTTTTGAGAAGAGACACACGAACTGGCTGTCGTGTTAGTTTCATTGTCTACGATGTTGGGCGCGGGACGAGCCATGACAATGCAATTCTGCAATTCGACTTGAATCTCACCTAGAAGTGGGAGACGAGCTGCTGGGGGGGGGCAACTTTAAGTGGAAGATGTCGCCCCGCCTCGCCTTACCCTGTGAAGGGGACACTTACCCTTGACAGGGTAAAGCTACCACTAAAAGGCTTTCACTTGAGTTTGACCTCAGCGGCTGCGGAACGCAGAACGCAGGAGAGAGGAGTCAAGTCAAATTGGCCGTGTTGGCGCGTGCACAGGAAGCGCGCGTAAACGACATAGCAGTGAAAAAGCCAAAGCTGACAACGAGCAGCTTGCTATTGCGTAAGCATGACACCGTTGGTGTTCGAGGTCACGGAACACCCTTGCCAAAGACGGGTGTCACAGGGGAGGTACTAAAGCAGGCCCGTAGTACTTAATATAATCACGGTGGACTCAGATAATGACTAGCATACTGAGCTGGTGATGTAAGCGGAGCGGAGCGGCCTTGAAAGCGTGCTGGGGTCAATTATGAAGATGTTGAAGCAAGGATGATAACAAGATTATACAGCTAGTGATAACACGAGTTCTTCTTTTTTTGAAGAGAGATCTTCATGAAAAGAATTGCTGTACTAGGTTCGTTGAGGCGCGAATTAAAACGGGGACATTAATTATAGTTGCATACTATGCTTGCCTCAAGCTCCTCAGTGTTGATGTCCACCGAATGAAACTGTTGTAACCGGTGGCTTTTTTTGTTTTGTTGTTGTTGCTGCTGTTGTTCGCTGGTTCGATGCCGAATGACCCCATAATGTTTTAGAATACGCACAAATTGTTTTGTCAACATAGATAAGACAATTCGAATTTGAATTTTTCATTTTCAAATGCCAGTATTCTTGCAATTAAGCCAACTGAATCCTTACTTTCTATTGATCTTCGAGCCTAACATCTAATGTTGAATTGTTTCGCGAACGCCGAACTCATCATTGATTACGAGATGGAGCCGAGTTCAGCTAACATATTCCCAATGGGCCGATGCTTCCATTCGGCTGAGGACTAAACGGGTTCTCAGATTCGCCAGTTCCCTCGACTTGTTGCATGGAACGAGACTTCTTGACACTCACAAATGCCAGGAAGCCAGAGGCCGCAGGTTCGAGAGCTGCCGTGTGACATAAAAGAGAGCTTAAGCATTGTAAAAATTGCAGCTCCAATAAACCATTAAACCTTTACCTTTACCCTCCCTCTGACCATGGCTGGCGACCGAACTGGCGATATATTATACAATACTAAGCTAACGTTTGATTTTGCCACTGCAAGGCAATCGTGAGACGTCCATATTTAGCCCAAAGGAAACTAGTGTCGCCCCAGGCATGAACGACTCGCTCCACGACCGCTGGCCACGAGTAACGTGTTCCGACCGAGCAAACGATGAGACTTGAGCGTGATACACCATCATCGCTTGCGACTCCGAAGTGCTGAAAATGCAATTAAATAATAATGATAATAATAAATAGAAGCTCGATGAAGCCTTGCTTCGACCAAGCTCCAAGTCAGTGATTGTCGCTCTTCTATATATATATATATATATATATATATATTTATTTATATATATCGAACGTCCGTAAGATTCTCTGTACAACTTGTTCATAAACTTTGAATTGAACCGGTTATGTTGAGGATTTACTGGGTAGTCAAGCTATCAGTATGTCCGTACTAGAAACATATTGAGTGAAAAGTAGAAACCCATTTGTAGCTGTATAAATATCAGCAATTGCCACGTATATATCTATTCTATATACCCTTTTTGTCTTGAGGAGGCCGATCCAGTGAACGCGGCGTTGACGTAGACAGGAAATCCACGTGCTAAAACCACCAGCCTCCAGCTCTGAGCGTCTATCTCTTCCCTAGAGTACATGCACACCTATTTTGCTTGAAAAAGGAGGAAATTTTCTTCAAACGCAATTGCATATCTATTACAAACAATCGAACTGTCAGCGCGGTATCTGGGACGGCTAAGTCTCTGGCTATCGGCAGCCAGAGGGCGCAGGTTCGAGTCTCGCTGCGTGCTGATGACATATACGAGAAAGAGATTAAGCATTGCAAAATTGCAGCCCCTTTAATAACACCAATAAACCATTACCTTTTTACCTTACCTGAAGGGTTGCATTTAGCTACACAATACGATACTGTATATATGAGATCTGACCGCTGTTCGGTTCTAATCCTATTCCAGGTTCGTGATTCGTATACGATCGTGCTGACCTTAACGGATGGACGTCTCGGCGAAGGACAATTTGTAAGTTGAAGCTCTCAATTCCGCACGAATGGCTTCGCGCTGTCAATACAATACACATATACATACATCTAATATAAGAAGACTATGAAAGTCGAAAGAAAATCATTGTAGATTCAATCATCACACAGTAATATAACAATGTGCAGTTCTCAAACATCGTATACGAAAATGGCCATTCGAAGTTATGGATTCACTAAAGAATAGTGAATAGGTTCATTATTTTGATAAAGTCCTATTAGGGATGGCCTGTCTGCTGCTGCTGTTGACGTCGCTGGCCGTTAGCGGTCGAGGCCAGTGATAGGTCATCACAAACGAGTGAATCTGTTCCTAATCAGATCCATCCAGGAGGCTGCAGGCACAATGGTTAGACAGGCGGCAAGTGATTTCCAGAACAAAGTTTATGAAAGCAATACATTCGTCACCATTGTCTGACGAGCGCAGAGCATCTTTACGGTTGTGGGAGGGCCCCCGTAATTCCGTAGTTAAGGGCTGCTGCTGCTGCTGATTGAAATCATTGAGGAAATTAATGAGTCTATCAAAGTCTACCCTACAGGAGAGATAATTATGCAAGGTTTGTCGACCGAGCATCTCGTCCCTGAATGAGTTGTGTGTTTTGCTTTACTCGCGCCTGCAGCGGTTGTCCTCAATCGTGTTTCCCTTGCCGCGACAACGTCTCAGAGTCCTTAGAAGTGGCCACAGAAGACGCGCATGGCAGGCGAACTAACGGGGGAGTGGTCCTTAGTAAGGATGGGATGACAATAATAATAATGATAACAATAATAACACTAATGACACGTTGTTGTCACCACGCCTGCCGATGTTGACGTCGGCCAGCGAACGTCGCCGATGTGCGCAACCGGCGCTCACGTCTGCATTCGGCTTTCTGTGCGCTCGCTAGCTCGCTCCCTCTCTCTCTGCCCGCTCCCATTGCGAGAATCACGATCCTACAGAAATAGATTGATCTGGACAGTATGACACTGTCAGACCATCGCTCGTATGTAGCTCAGCCGTCGATAGCCATTGCCGTGGCCGTTCGCATCAGACACCATACTATCATCGTCGCATTGGTATAAGCAGTAGCGGTCGTGGCTGGAGTCGAAGCAGCCGTTGTATGAGAAGGGTATCAGCGGTTGTTGCTGTTATAACAATAATGATGGTGGTGCCGGTGCTGGTGGCGGTGGTCGTCGTCGGCTGCTCTCTGTGTAGCCACGAAGTGAGCAGTGGCCGTCGCAGCCGGCGGTGGTACCGCCTATATCGTCGCAATCACTTGCTCTGCCGGTAGCTGACCCTGCCTGCCTGTCATCGGCGCTCAGGCTCTTCTCTCCTTGTTGTTCATGCTGTCACTGTTGTTGCCGACGACGACAGCGGCGGTGGCGGTGGTGGTCACGACACCGATAGTTTCTGTCTCTCCGTCTGCCTACCTGTCACGGACACCATCTGGTGCGGCACGGAACCTCACCAGAGACACGACGACAACAGCGGCCGGCGGCAGCAGCACTCGCGGCGGCGGGGGACGCCGCATCGTCACCGCACCATAGACAGCCATTGAGCGGGCTGAAGACAACGGCAACAGCTGCTACTGCTGCTGCTGCTAGCTGAACGCGCGAATGCGTGATACCAGTGCCGAGGTAAGACGAGAGAAAGACGAGGAGGGAGCGATGCTGCCAAGAGACGCCAAGCGTCTGCCGACTCTCAGCCAGTGTCATATTGGTGCTTGTCGTCGATGGTATTGTTGGCAGCGACTGCAATGACACTATCACACACAGGCACGCACATACACAACCGGGGCATGGCGCCCGTTGACGAGGATCACCACCTTCTTATAGTACATGTCCTTTCTCTTCATTTGTTACGTCGTCCCAGCCGGCTGTCACCGTGTCCTCTCTCTCTCTCTCTCTCGTCGACAAGACGTCGCGAGAATGAGAGACAAATCGTCATTAAACAGTAGCAGCAGTTCTGGCTCGACCATTAGTAGCGGCGGGTAACGGCGGCATCAATCGAGAAGTTCGTCACTTGCTTTGTTGTTGTCGTTGTTGCTATTGTTGTCGATGATATTCTAGCGTCGACATCGACAATTGACGAAGTGGAACTTGTCCACTTCGCCACGATCTTGCCGCTTGTGCCTTGTCGGTTGCTGCTGCAGCTGCTGCTGCTTGAGGGGAGGTGGTGGTGCTGGGCAATAAAG
Source organism: Stratiolaelaps scimitus (assembly GCA_019614645.1). Lineage (NCBI taxonomy): Eukaryota > Metazoa > Arthropoda > Arachnida > Mesostigmata > Laelapidae > Stratiolaelaps > Stratiolaelaps scimitus. Next base: position 1,083,791 of record JABWDB010000032.1, on the reverse strand, counting down.
GGCCGGTGATGTTGTGCTGCTATATAAAATAGATGCCGGAGCTACAGCTGCATATGACCTCTGTTTAGCGTAGCGGACACAGCAGCAACAGTAGTATAGTATAGTAGTTGTCGTCATCGTACGTAAAGATATATATATATATATATATATATATAAATATATATATTTGCTCGGTTCAGTCGAGTCAACTTCAGTTATCATCATCGTCTTCGTGAAAGGCGGTGGTTACGACTTCTGCCACAGCTGAAGCAGTTGAACCGGCCGGAGGCCGTGTCACGTAGCGGACATTGGAGGGGGGGACGACGACCCCCGCACCCCCCCGCTGACTATCATCAGCACCTCCCATTCTAGACCCCCGAGTCTACACGCAGCGCTAAGTGGAGCGGTGGGTCGTTGTTAACTATCTGCCACGCGTCATTATTCCGCGTTGGCCGTGACTACGGTCGCTCGGCGGCGGCGGCGGTGTCGTGGCGCGTTCGTATGCGCGTTAGCATTGCAGCATGGACGAAACACGGAGGTGCTCGGGTTCGATCCCCACCAGTGTACGTTTACATTTGAAAAAGGGCCGAGGTCTTATGAAGACTTATGCCGAAAGCAGCTGTTTGTACTATTCGACTAAGTTCAGTATTCAAGGCTGAGAGTAGTTTGGAGGGAAAATTAAAAAATATAAACACTTTCACACGGTGTAGTGCACTTTGAGCAGATTGGTCCGAACGAAGTTGACCTGAAATCACAGGGAAAGCTAAGCCTTCTTTTGTTTTCGTACTTCAAATGTGAATTGAGAACAGGAGCGTATGTAAAATTGCAAGTTCCGTAAATAAACCGCACATTGAATTGAATGTATATCTACTTTGTGCATTGGCCAAAACACGACAATCCGAGTATACGAGCACGAGGAATACTATATCAATTCTGCTGTGATGATCAGAACACTACTAAAACTACTAATTACCAATAATAATAATAATGATAATACTAATAAGAATAATTATAGCCTCTGACGTTTTAAGTGGCTTCATAGCGAATTATTTCAGTCAGCCGACGTCGTTCCAGCGTCGCCCTGCATATGTACAGTGATAGACTAACCGGTGTAAAATATTTATACAGTCTTTAATTACAAGCTAAGCCCAGCAATCTAAATGTACTACTCCACCCCCGACCTCTCAAACCAATCAATGCGGATTGATTGATCTTTGCGCCTTAATCCACATCTATGTTTCTTCCACACGTCGGGTGTGGCTGTGCCTTTGATTTTCTAGATCCACCAAACGCTTTTGATCATCGTCGAAGATGTCAACGACAATGAACCAGTCTTCAAGGCCTACCGAACCTCGCATGTAATCGCTGAGGGGGCACCTGCTCAACTCGTTGACACCCTCGAGGCTACCGACAGAGATCAGGGACCGTTTGGACAAGTCGTTTACCAGCTACAGGTAGCAATCACCCTGCACCGGCTTGACACGATGTAGCGCACAGCGTAGCGATGTGATTTTTGAGGTGGTTTTTTCCCCCCGTTTTTCTTTTCTTAGAGGAGGACATTTTCTTCAAACGCCTCCCACCTCTCTATGAAGACATTTCCAATCTCGAGCAAAGGTGGACCGACCCAGTGCAGCGTTGACATCCTGAGGGGTGACAAAACGGCTACTCAGCCTACGAAAGTCACCCTCTGTTGGAAGTCGACCGCTAGCTCGGATTTTCCAAGTCTAGATATGCGTGAATGATGACCACGAGAAGGGAACATTATTGCGCATCGGGTATGTCTATCCGGAGTGTTTATATAGTTGTCAATCGTCACTAATGGGTCTTTGTCGATAACGGTTATTGCTGTCCGCAGAATACGGATGCCGAGACTCTGTCAACATTTAAACTTCAGCAGCAAGGAAATCAGGCGCGGATTTCGCTTGTTGGTCAGCTCGACTACGAGAGGACGTTCGTCTATGAGCTACGCGTTCTTGCCATAGTTAGTAACGACGCTGTTTATAACCACTTTCGTAACTAGTGTCTCACTCATATTGATAATTATTATACTGATAATTAGGCTCACTCACATTACTGATAATTAGGCTCACTTACATTACTGATAATTCGCTGTTCGAACAGTGTTTCGTATAATGAATTGAGGTGAGACAGTCTCTGTTATGACGGAATCATCTGTTTGTAATCGGTCTTATAAGAAATATATTATGATCGATTTGCTACGATAGTTGCTATCAATTTTTTTTTTTCGTTTTAATTCACTAATTGAGGGAGGGATAATTACTTTTATTATTATTATTGTCACACTTTAAGGATCGGGCGCGTCAAGGTCCACGACACACCGCGACAGCAGTGGTCATTGTCAAGGTTGAGGATTTGGAGGACCAACCACCTGTGTTCACCCAGGTTCCGGCAGTAACTCGTATTCCTGAGGACTTACCAGTGGGCGCACCAGTTCTATCCGTCAAAGCGCAGGACGGCGATCGCGGCATCGATAACCCGATTAATTACCGCATCCGAGCTGGCAACCACCTCGGCCTGTTCACTATCGACGAACGGACGGGGCTAATGACGACAAATGGACGCCTGGACCGTGAAAGCACCGAGTACCGGAACGGTGCCTTCATACTTCAGATCGAAGCAACCGAGGTGGGGTCAGCCATCGCTGATTCCGTGGCTCGAACAGAGGTTACGATCGTACTAACAGACGTCAATGATGAAGCGCCGACGTTCCGGAGCCCGGTCTACTATGCGGAAATCATTGAGAATGCTCAGATCAATGCGCCCATCACGTTCCTCGGAAACGCTACCCCCGAAGTGTTCGACCATGATCAGGGGACGAATGGCACCTTTCGGCTATTTCTCGATGACCCTGAGGGAACCTTTGAGGTGTCGCCGGCCGAGGTCATCAACGAGGCCTCGTTCGTGATTCGCGTTCGAAGGCCACAACTGATCGACTTCGAGCAGATCAAGGTGATCCGATTCAATCTGATAGCCAAGGAAGTCAATGACAGACCCAAGAGCTCAACGGCGGAGGTGACCGTCTATGTACGTGACGCCAATGACAATTTCCCACTGTTCCTCGAGGAGTCGTACCGAGCTCGGGTGCGAGAGGATGCCCAAGTCGGAACGGTCATCGCACGCGTTCAGGCTGAAGATCGAGATTCTGAGCTTTTCGGAACCGTCGGCATCCGCTACACAAGCATTCGTGGGCCAATGGCGGACAAGTGAGTGTAACTGTGACAATTCCATACGATACAATCAATGGATGCTGCATCATTGAGCAAATCGGCACTTAAGAACAACTTAAGTACATCCATGCTAGGAAACGAGTTGTTAGCAGTCAACGCTGGCTAAGTTATGTTCGGACAGATCCGACAGATTGCCCCCCATTGCATTTGTCTCTATAAAGCAATGCCGAAAGCGGTTGTAGATATATGGCCACGTTTACGCTAGATGCTTAGGGGATCAACTCAATTCCAGAAGAGGTCAAAGTGCCTGGAGATGATCGACGTACACCGCCTTGCCAATCATTTATAGCATGGCAGCAGTGTCTAATATCAGGTATGGTGGTGGTGATTGTTGTTGCTGCTGCTGTTGTTCCGCAGGCTTCGTCTAGATCCGATCAGTGGCGAGGTAATGGTGGCCACGAATGAGCACGGCTTCGATCGTGAGGCTGTCCTTCAATTTCTCGTCACGATAGAGGCTCGCGACGAACTCGGCAAAGGGAGCAGGAACACAGTTCAACTCGAGGTGTTCCTTGAGGACGTTAACGATAACCCACCGGTGTTTGATTTGCCCATCTACGAGGCGCGCCTGAAGGAAAATGACCTCCGTGAGTAGACCTATTAGGTTCTTTCCTTTTCGTACTCGAATGAAAGCGACTCATTACCCCTTCTATGAGACTTCCATAACGGCGTACGGCTTACCACTAAATGACGAGTAGTTTCGAGGGGACACTTTCCTTAGACGTGCGCCTGCGAGCGCGGTGGCGGTGGCGGCGGCGGCGCCCTGGACTTGGCTGGATAAGCTTGCCTCTGGCTGTAGAGAGAGCCGTAGGAGGAAGATATGTTCGAGTTGTCCCGTGACCTGGTAACAGGTCTATAAAAGAACTTGAGTATTGGGAAAATTGTAGGTCCTTTAATAAGCCAATACATTTAATCCAGGAGGTCCCTGAAGTCCACGTTCTCCTTTGGTAGAATTTAGAAAAGGTTGAAAATGTTTGTTAGAATTAACAAATTAATTAATTATAACCTTACTATAGACATTGCCTACCCCTTGAACTAAATAACATAACATTAAACTAATGTTTAGCTTTACCTATAACGTACTTACAAATTATACACTGTTGTTCATTCGTGCCTCTGTTGACGACAGAATTCAGCAATCCCCTCGTGGTTCGCGCCAGCGACGCGGATGAAGCCCACACACCGAACTCGGCTGTCCGATATCAGCTCCTTGACTACGTCAACAACTTCACGGTGAATGAGAACACAGGCGAGATTACCCCGCGGACCCCTGTGGACTTCGAGTCGATACCGCAACCGCGGGGCGACATCCGTGTCCTCGTGCTCACCGTGCGAGCGATCGATGCTGGCCAGCCACCGCTCTCAAGCAACACCACGGTGAAGGTGTTTATACAAGACGCCAATGATAACGCACCAATGTTCCTTCAGAACTTCTACTCGCAAGCGATTCCCGAGGACATCCGCGAGGGGAGCAGTGTTGTCAGGGTGGAAGCCATTGACGCCGACGACTCGCCTGCTTTTTCCAGGATCGCGTATCGGATTGAGAGCGGCGCTCAGGACAAATTCGTCATCGATGCCATGAGTGGGATTATATCTGTCGCTCCGGGCGCCTACCTCGACCCGGATCGAACGTATCCAAAATCCAAATTGTACGCACTCACCATTGTAGCGTTAGACGGCGGCCTGGGTGACCAGCAGATGTGGGCAGCCTGCCAGGTGAACATTAGCATTGTGGACGTCAACAACAAGCCGCCCACACTTCGGCCACCCGGGGTCGTCCATATCATGGAGGATATGCGAGCCGGAGAGGAGGTGGGTCAGCTTGTCGCCACGGACCCCGATGATAATCCCGACCTAAGCTACTCGTTGTGTAGTGGAGACGATCCTCTCGGCAGCGAGGCGAAGAACGAAGAAGGCACCCTCGTGCCCTTCAACACCTCGGACACGTTCAGAGTTGACCTCAAAAGTGGGAAAGTTTACCTACGTCAGCGACTGGATCGGGAGAAGATCGAGACGATCAAAGTGTGCGTGCAGGTCGTCGACGAAGCCGGCGTCTCCGAGGATCAGCTCAGCCAGGCTATTCTGAACATCAAGGTTGGCGATGTCAACGACAATGCGCCGGTGTTCCGTAAGCCGTTCTACAGGGAGGCCGTCACGGAGAACTCGAAAATTGGCTCACCCGTCGTCACCGCCCGAGCAACAGACGTCGACAAGAACCGCTCCATCTCGTACACCCTTGAGGGACCCTCAGACCTTCTCAAGCTCGTCAGCATCGATCGAAAAACGGGGGAAGTGCTCGTCAGTGACAAGATCGATCGGGAGACGACGTCCTGGATCAACGTTACCCTGAAGGCGACTGACTCCGGTGTCCCGCCGCTGACAGGAATGACATCACTGAGTATTCAGGTGTTGGATGAAAATGACAATAATCCAGTATTCGTCGAAGGACCCACAGAGTTCCACGTTTCTGAGGACAGCTCTCTCGGCACGGTGGTCGCTCAGCTGAGAGCGACTGATGCTGACGCTGGGGAACATGGACGTATCACGTACGCCCTTGACCCCTCAGGGACGCATGGAAAATTCAAGATCGACAAAGATACCGTACGTAATTACATATAGGACAAATTTATCAAACAAATTAATATAAGCGCCAGGCTACCGGGTAAAGAATCACCGGCAGAATGACCACGGACAAAACATATTTCCTATTGCATTGTCGGTATCCAGTACAGGATTTTGTTACAATAAACCAACGGGATTGTTCTTGTATAATATATCACTGTTGACATAGTCACTACACAGAGATACTTCGACGACGTTCGTCATAGCGATGCGTTATACAGCAGGCAAGGCAGGCTGATTATGGGTCATGCGTTCAGTATCGCCCTGTAAGACGGACAGCCCCATTTTTAAATGTAAATGTGCAACGGCGGGGATAGAACCCGAGCACCTAGGCGTCTCCTGCCGATTACAAGGCGCACACGAATTAGCTACGCCAGCGTTGCACCTATGCCGCCAATTACGTCCGTCCTATAAAAAGCAATGCCGAAACCACTCCCGTGGACGTTAAATGTTGGCTGAGGGTCAACTAATGCTTATGATCATCATATTCTAACGGTGACAACCTTCTTATAGTATATCATAACGCCATGATAATTATTGATTGTTTCAATGTCGTATCGAACCTCGGTTGACGATGCTCAATGATAACCGATTCACATTCTAAAGACGTCTTGTGGCGACATATTGCTCTTCAAACCTCTCAGGGAATCATCACTGTGGCAGCTCCGCTGGATCGCGAGGATATCCCTCAATTTACACTGATAGTTCAGGCGTGGGACAACTACGAGGCGGGAGTCGGAACAGATCAGAGTCGGCGCTCGTTCAGACAGGTGAGCTACCCCGGGTCCCCTTAAATTTCAGTCGAATACACCCTTGTTCGAAATACTCTCGCATCTTAAATATGCCCCAACAAGTACATAGTATTCACACGTGGGCGGCAGCGGCTAGACTTCGGGCAAGTGGGTCGTAGGCCCTTGCTGAAGAAATGCGCTTAGCGATACCGGGAATGGGGGTGCTGTTGAACATCGTCAACAGTTCCACAAGGGGGAGCGGTCATGGTGTTGGCGTGCATTAGCATGCCCCCCCCCAAGAAATCAAGAAAAAAGAAAAGTGGCTCGCTGGGGGTTGCAGCTGATCTTTGATAGATTTCTGTAAGTCCCCAGCAATTTTGATTGCTGTCCTAATTAGTTCCGCTATTAGTCGTCTCCAGCCCTTCGACTTTCCGCTTGTTGCTTCCAGACAACGATTCACCTGAGTGACGTGAATGATGAGCGTCCGGTGTTTGCGAGGCAGATGCCTGGCGAATGCGTGTATGTGTCGGAGTTTCTGAAAGCCGGCGAAACGGTGCTGATGATCACTGCATCAGACAAGGACGAACCTGGAAGCCTCAACTCGAGGCTTGTATTCTCGATGGATATCGATCAGCCTGAAAATGGTATGAATGAAGCTTAGTTGCAATTTAAGTGGTCCTAATAGATTTCGTTGAGATTAACAATTGAAGGCTGTCACTGTAAATGGTCACGAGTTATTGAATACCAATGCAGATTCGCAGATAGAAGAAACGATTGGTGTAATTAGTGCGATTTTATGAAGCTCATATTCAAATGAACGAGCATAATAAAACTGCGGACTTAGTCATTCAAAGGTAAAATAGTCTCCTCTATTAAAAATTAACGAAATTATACCATACAAATACGGGTACTATTGAATACCATGCAAATTCGGGTATTATATATTGACGGAAGTTCTCGCAAATGAAATAACGATAAACGAGTGTGCTAACTATTTACGACATCCGTTAATGTAATGTGCGATGCGTTTTATTCCTTGCAGAGGTGTTTGATGTGGAGACTCTAGCCGATAACCAGGCTCGGATCCTGACCAAGGGTTCGGTTCGCGGAAAAGTCGGAAACTACTCGCTAACGCTGAGGGCTAGAGATCAGGGTTTCCCGATACTTAATGCAATGGAGAGGTTCAATGTTTGCGTACAGGACGTGAATGATCACGCACCCGTCTTCATTAAGCCTCCCCAGAACTATACCATACGGATTCCCGAGGTCAGTACTTTCCACTCGGTGAATCGCTCAAGGTCAACCTGTCATTAATTCAGCACACTGCCTCAATTTTTTTTTTTTTCCATAAAGGCTCAACATATTTAACGTGACTTTGTTCCAAAAAGGTTGTCACAGTGAAAACATCTAGTAAAGCATTTATCAAATTATTCAGTGCCATTCGACGATCATATAGCGGCTCCTTAACGATAATAAAGGAAATGTATAGAGTACATTTTGACGTCACGAAAAAACGTAACGAATATAATTATATATATATATATTTTTTTTTGTAAATTTTTTTTAAATTTTATATGTATATATATAATCAAAAAAATACATATATATACATATTAGAGTATAATTTGCGGCTATTATATGTATTATATGAACTTACAAGTTCATAAATAGTACTTTGAAAGAAAGCACAACTCCGTAGTTTCGAGAGCGTGAGCTCTTTTCCATTAGTGACATTTTACTCAGAATTGAAATTGGACCTTGGCTGAACAAGAGTCCCAGTCAGCGGGAAGGGAGGCAATGCCATCGCCGCCCTCGGGGGTGACGATGACCTTAGGCCTCGGCCTGACACCCCAACTGTCCCCAACTAACTCTCTAATTATTGTATATTTGAAGAGTCCCAGTTGAAACAACAGAGTACAGACAATCACGTTGATAGCTTGATGAACCATCCAGTCCCTGTGAAAAAGCTCACGTAGATGTTTTTCATGAGACTTGCCAATAGCCTCTTGGCAATAATCCACTAAACTATGTAAATATAATTAAATAATTTCGTTTATTTTTAATAGAGGAGACTATTTTACCTTTGAATGACTAAGTCCGCAGTTTTATTATGCTCGTTCATTTTGAATATGAGATCCATAAAATCGCATTAATTACACTAATTGTTTCTTCTGCCTGTGAATCTGAAAAGCGTACAGGAGCGTTGATTACAACGCACAGCCTCTGACGATCTCGTCCCATTCTCTTTTTTGTGCCCTAGAACGCCACAATAGGCACAGTCGTCGTCGAGGTACTCGCCGACGATGAGGATCATGGCGCAAACGCCCAGGTACGCTATCGGTTGAAGACCCTTCAGAACAACCACTGGAGATCGTTCGGCATCGACGAATTGACCGGCGTAATCACGCTCCGTGCCCCGTTGGATCGGGAGACGCAGAAAGTGTATGAACTGCGAGTTGAGGCTAGTGACCAGGTATGACGATATTAGGACCTAGCTAAGTATAAGATACTCTGGTGAAGCTGATGAAACCTTGTCCACGTACTCTTGCGATCGATAGAGAGCGGCCTGTTCGTAGTAATCGCTCGCTCGTGGCCTCCCATTGGAAATGTTACTATGGTGATTATCATCTATAATCGAGATGACGTCATCAATTCATTATCATATCATAATCAAATGTTTATTCTCGGAACTGCAATATACATACATATGCTTAAGTTCTCGGTAAAAAAAAAAGTAAAAAGTTTGTAAAAAGGTAAAAAGTCTGTAAAAAGTAAAAGGTTGTAAAAAGGTAAAAAGATAAGTAAGATACGTCATTCGTTCATTACGAAGACAATACTCAGATGACGTCGCTGAAAAACAGGCAAAATCAGAACGCGATAGAGTACTGTCTATCGGACAAAAGCTAAAGTTCGACATCATGACCCATCTGAACTTGTATCTGAACTCTTGTGCCACCTTTGCTGAGCAGGGATCCCCTACTGTGCTCACCAGCGACCTTGACCTAACCATCTACGTAACGGACGTGAACGACTACGCCCCGGAGTTTACTCAGGACGTATTCCAGCTCACCTTCACGGAGAACATGTCTCCTGGACAGGAGATGTACAAATTGCTAGCTACCGTCGATCGCGATGACGATTTCGGCCAAAATAAGCCTATTCCCTGTTACTATATTGTCGGTAGGTTGACTTGAGCTGCGAGCAGCTGTATTCGGATGTATGTGTTCCCATTGATGAGCGGCCATATAACAACATGATCACCATAATAACACGCTTATGCTCGTAGTCTAGAGTGGTGTTCTGTGTCGAATAACATCATAGTACCTCTTGTGTGCTTTGTAAAGCCATCCTACACCAACTCGTTTGGCCGCAGTTACGCCTATGGACTAGCGTGAACAACGGTGAAATGATCAATCAGTCTGAGTTAATTATCATAATAATCAGCATCTTGTCCTATGAGAAATTAGCCCATCGACAACTCTCAATTCTGACTGTCTTCCCTGTCTAGGCGGGAACGAAGATAACCGCTTTTCCCTGGACATCTTCACACATCAGCTCGTAGCGACGGAGGTGTTGGACCGCGAAGAACGGGCTCAATACGCTCTTGTAGTGCAGGCGTCAGATGACTGCTTTCACCAACCACGACCAGTGGCCTCGTTCGATCCGAAGGATAATTCCCTTCTACAGGTTGACATTAAGGTAACGTCTGGGTACCCTCGTTCTCTTGCTCGTAAATCCGTTGCTGGAACAGCTAAGCTGTTAGACCTTTTTTGTGAGGTTGGGGGGCGGGGGAAGGAAATCCTCACATCTGAGGTGTTCGCCTAGCTAGTGTCGGACTCGCACCGACTCAAACCGAACCGGTTACCGAAGCTGTTAGGCTTGTCGCGTATTATCGAGCCGATCAACGACGATCAGATAAATTAATGATCAAGTTTGCTCTTTCAATCTTTTTAAGAGCTGTGCTAAACTTTGTCATTCTGTGTGTGTGTGTGTGTCTGTGTACTCTCCAAAGGTGCTTGACGTCAACGACAATCCCCCACGGTTCGTTAGCCGTGTCTTCACTGGTGGGGTTACCACGGAAGCCAACTTCGGGACGACGTTCATGCGAGTGCAGGTAATCGTCTGAAGCAAGCTGTTCCATGTTTACGTTACGAGACGATCAGCGTTATCAGCTTGCCCGAAAATAGCCGTACGAATAGCTTGCATGCGTAACTTGTGTAACTTGATTCGTACTGGCGCCTGGCGCACTCTGTTGCCTATTTTCCTACGATCTTTGCCTTGGTCATCGGGACTCTTATGTATGAGGTAGACTCTTACACATTTTGGTATGAAGAAATGAATACGGTTAAGCGGTAGCGCGTGCGGAGCGGGCCAAGCTACGGATGTACCCCGCACTACAGGCAACCCACCTCTTTTCCCCCTTGCTTTTGAGACCTTAGGCGGGCACGGCCCCCTTACTGCAAACTTCCTCGAAGGGGTCTACCATAGGGTGATCCGCGCTACCGGGGACAAGCGCGCAGGATCTTTCCTTCTGCAACGCCTGTCCCTCGCTGTACTGAGGCAGAGAGGCAATGCCATCGCCTTCCTCGGGACAATATCGGCCTCAGCCCCTGTCCCAGCTAATCCCCTGCCCAATAATCCCTAGAAATAATTCCTAGTTATTGTATGTTTGAATAAGCATAACACATACATGAATAATGAATACAATGTTCTGATTATTATTTCCTATTATCAACGCAGGCAATCGATATCGATCAGGGCGAAAACAGTCGCGTGTCGTACTTTCTTGAAGGGGAGGTGCGCCGTACCCTTAGCGAAGGCCTCGATCCAATTCAAGGATCGCCCTTTGTACTTGATCGTCACACGGGAGAGATCGCCCTCAACTTCTATCCTCAGAGGGGCATGAAGGGATATTTCGACTTCAAGGTTATCGCCAATGACTCTGAAGGACTCTTCGATACCGCCACCGTCTATGTGAGCTTCGGATACATAGAATTCTCTTTCTCTCTCTCTCTCTCGCACACATACAGATCTTAAATACAAACATCATGACTACTGCTTTATTTAATTTCCTTTAATACAATACAGTACAAACGCGCTTTACTCAAGACAAAAAAAAATAAATCAACGAGTACATATTTTACTTTCACTCGTCATGTAGCAAATCGAGCACGCAATTACATAATATTCAAATTACGCCAAGCGGAAATACCCAAGTTCCGCGCGCACACGAGCCGACTCGAACTCCAACCACCACGGTGTCTACAGCCATTGATCGGCACGACTTAGCCATCATAGACGCATCATTCGCTCGTGATAGAGTGAATGGATTTTGAATCAGTAATGATCCCTTCGCAGGTTCACCTACGGAAACCTTGTTACGACTTTTACTTCCTCTAAATGATCAAGTTGCCTTACACAACAGTACACGGAATCGAATCCCTCGAACGCGTTGACGTGTCCATTTTCAGATCTACCTCCTGCGCGAGGATCAGCGTGTGCGGTTCGTGCTTCGATTGACCCCGGACGAATTTAAGGAAAAGGACACCGAGTTTCGTATGGTGATGGCCAACATCACGGGGGCCATCGTAAATATCGACGAGGTGAAAGTGCATGAAAATGACGATGGAACCGTCGATCGAACAAAGTGAGTCGTACACATAAAGCGTTATATATGTTATACATGTCGGCGCGGTGGCTTGGGCGGCTAAGTCTCCGGCTATCAGAGGCCAGAGGGTGCAGGTTCGAGCCCCGCTGTGTGATGACATCTAAGAGAGCTTAAGCATTGTAAGAAGAGAGCATTGTAAAATTGCAGCTCCTTTAATAAAACAATATATACGTTTACCTTTATGGGCCCATAATCGCGAATCGTCTCGGAGGTCGAGGTGCGGAGTGGGTTTAGCTCGGCGACTGGGAAGAAAAAGCGCATCATTCATGGTATTATAGTATTTTCATTATTAATATAGTAATGCTTCAATGTTGTCGTGAGCTATTATCGGCCACAGTTAACACAGGACGAATGGGCTGACTGTACCCCCGACTCCTGCCCGCCGTAGGGACACCTGCCTTTATGTGGTACTTTAATTTTTGAATACCCTGTATATAACCCTGTGTTCTGACGTGCGTCTGGGTTCATATGTCGTGATTTTTGTAGGAGCGATATCTATTTGCATTTCGTCAATCGCGATGATAACACCATCATGGAGGTAATGACGGCGATTAGTCTCATCGATCAAAACTCGTACTTCCTCGATAAACTCTTCAAGGACTTCAACGTATTGCACAGCGAGGTAGGCCCGACGCACTATGCCCGTTCACGTTCGTATATATCACGTATAATTAGCGTAATTGTGCTAAATTGAAAATTCGCCCTGCTTCAGCTGCACTATTCGCAATAAAATTAAAACTCTACAATAATTTGTCCCCGTGTTAATAATGGTAGAAAGATTTATTCAAACATGCAGTAGTTAGGAATTATTCCTAGGGATCCTCTTTCCACCTCTTTTCCCCCCTTGCCTTTGAGACATTGGGGGGGCACGGCCCTCTCACTGCGAACTTCCTCGAAGGGGTCTACCATAGATTGATCCGCGCTACCGGGGACAAGCGCGCAGGCTCTTTCCTTCTGCAGCGCCTGTCCCTCGCTGTGAGGCAGAGAGGCAATGCCATCGCCTTCCTCGGGACCTTGTCGACCTCACCCCCACCCCCCCATAATCCCTAGAAATAGTACTTGCTAACTACTGTATGTTTGAATACATTTATATATTATAGGATTTCTAGGGATTATCCTAGGAATGATTTCTAGGGATCCTCCTATTCATCACAATTAGTAATCGAGCTGCAGCCAGCCTCTGTCGTTGATTTTCACCCTAAGCTAGTATGCAGGATGGCCAACGATTGTGGCCACCAACGTCATTGACTAATATCGAGTAATGATTTACATTACAGCCAGCGGAAGCGTCGATAGTTCGAATTGAGGAAGACGACCCGTTCAAGACGTGGCTCATGGGTCTTGTCGTATTCCTCACCGTGATGCTAGTTCTCGTCATATCGCTCTGTGTTGCACAGAAGAAACGCTATCAACGTCAGCTGAAGGCAGCGACCGTGGCTGCGTTTGGGACAAGCAACGGCGGGTCAGCCCATAGACGACACGATCTACCGAACACGAATCAGCATTCGGTTGAAGGCAGCAATCCGATCTGGATGCATTCGTACGACAACGAATGGTTCCACAAGGATGACGAGGACCTTCAACGCGCCGCGCCGCACAGCGACTCGAATTCGCTTGACGAGAACGCCGTTGCGGACCAGGACCACGATCAGACTGACCAAGCGTCAGGATCTGGTAGCGATAGATATTCGACCTCGAATCTTGTTAATGACCGCTACGTGATTAGTCCTCAGAGCCGCAGCCAGGCCCACGCTCTGCAGAAGAGCCAGGCGCAGAATCACGGCAAGGCACCCGCTCCACCGATTCCTGGACATAGCCATACTCAGCAAGGGCACCACCAAGGACATCCAGGACTGCACCAGGGCCACCATCGGAACAATTTCAACACGGTCCTAGACGTCGGCGTCGATTACAGCCACATCTTCAATGCTAAAATGGGTACACCAAATCGGCTCGGAAAGCTCGAAGTTTCCGAGCTCTGACGCAAACTTAGGCCGCGTCCGCAGAGCCGTGTAATGCCTCTGACAGCGGATGGTTCCTCGACGACCAGTGAACACAATAGCGGAAATCCGGGGTCCCGCCAGCCCGCAGCACCAGTGCCAAGCATCGTCCTGAGCCGAGGTTGAGTGGAATATTTAGCAATGGGCATTGTCGTTGTTTAACACTATCAGCGGATACCCCACAAAACGGTGGTAGCTTGCGGGCGAACGTTTAACGCCATGATAAATGAAGCACAAAAGGTCTGGTAACGTTTAAGGCCGTTGCCAATGCTAATTACAATAATAGCTACAATGAGCAAACTCGTCCATTAAGTTAACCGAAGAACAAACATCAGCTAGCTAAGCGCACCCCGAATACCATGCCCGAACGTTAAATGGACCTTCACCTCCGGCTGCCATTCGTCTTTGCGACCTGCCCATATGAGGGTGGCGAAGATGTTTATTTAATTGCAATAGGTAGAACCCAACCACGCATATATATATGTATGTATATATATATATATATATATATATATATATCATTAGATAGACTCATAGTTAGGGGTGGCACGCTACGTGTATCTCGGCCGTTTCTAAGTGACCTCACGGCGAGTTACTCCTCCGCGCGCAGAAGCAGATGCGACAATTGCCATGATGTATATAGGTAGCGCACATGTACGACTCGGACTCGGTACTACTTCGGGTCGTCTAGAATATGAGGCATAGAATTGATTCACAGCTCGTCCCAAAGCCTTGGCGAAAATGTAGCCAAAATGTTTGCTAGAAAATAGCAGTAGTATTGAGAAAAGTGATACTACGATGGAGACCTTTGTAAAACTGTAATAATTTTTGTTACAATGAAATGCTTCTGTTTATAAAAATAAAAATTGTTTACTTTCTTATCGACGTTGTTATGATTTAGCTAATTAGTCGCTGTCGAAATCATTCGGGTGGAAAGAGGGGGCGTTCTGCCGGAAGGAATTAATTTCGGCGACCCCCAAGCATTCAAGTGGATTCTCCGACAGGACGACGTGAGTTCGTTTATTTGACAAAATGCGTTTGTTCTCCGTCGGTGGTTAAATGTTTTTGCGAATTATCACTTATTAATACACAGATCCTGTGAAAATATGAGAATATGTTTCTCGTCACGGACACGAATATAGCTCAGGGTGCATCGAGAATACAAGGGGGAGGTCGATCTCAACTTAATTTCCCCTACAGGTGACGAGTTCAATAACATAACTCTTAACAGGTGGTGTTCCCATAATTATGCATGATAACACCGTGACCCGTCTCCCCACATCTGGAACTGTTTACGATGTCCAACAGCACCGTCATTCCCGGTATCGCTTAGAGCATTTCCTCACTAAGGGCGGTGAGATATGTACAAGCCCAGCCAGGAGCACAACACATCCTCCTTGACGTGGTAAGCTGACTCTCAGCTGCTTCCCTTCTCTCTCTCCTCAGACTTCCTCTCTAGGACCTCAGTCCGCTTGCCGTCCGATGACTGCGGTCAAGAGGTTTTCTGAAGAAAGCCCTGTCTATGTAAATACGCAGGAATCATGACGCATACAGGGGATGTACGGTGCCTTCCTTTCTGTACGGTGGTAGGCTGTGCCGCAGACCACATTAGCTGTCACAACTAATTCCGTATGTGCGGAATCGTATGTGCAAATCGTATGTGCGAAGACCCTGCCCACAGTCAGATTTCAACATTCGACTCTTCAAAACTCCATTTTATTCTAATACTGCCTCTCTTGCCCACCACCCCATACACGCAGGCTAGTTTATATTGGTCCAACGCATATGTAAATTGCATTTTTGAATGTTGAACAACCCTACTTAATTTAAAAAAAAAAACTATTTGGGAGCTTAAGGAAGGCAAGCCGAAATTACTAATCTTTAGATCATTAGAATAGTTTCTTAATGCCTCGAGCATCAGCTGCCCAACGAGATTACCAATATTAACTATTAGTCTAATAACAATATTATAGTATATCAAACACGGTAGGTAATATTAACTCATGTTTCACTTTTTTTTAAGAGGTTGAGGGATAAAATCTACAAAAAGACACCACAGCTTCACATCTTCGGTATTCGCTGTAGTGTCTCACTTAAAATCATCTCTCAGTAGTATTTTATCTAATGAGATATTCTGCCCTTGGTTTGCCTTCAAGATAGGGTGAGGGCTGTGACAGGGCTGTCTCACTGAGTGATTATAGGCTGCACTGATACTGTTAAACGTTCCTCAGTTGTGCATAAAAAAATGCACAGAATGTATACATATGGTATAATTTATATTATCTTTGTTTATTGAATTCAATCATAAAAGTGGGCGACAATTGTAGCATCCGCTAAACGTAAAATACATCTAAAAGCATGTTCCTCACTATATTCTCAGTAGAATATCTAGAACAATGAGGACCCCCACTTCCCCAAGGCTTACGCGGGTGCCCAAAATAGAAATTGCATTGCCGCTTTCGATATCCAAGGAAAATCTTGTATTATCTTGTAGTACCTTACCTTGTATACCGTATAAACAACTTACGCATTGCACAGAACTGCCAAACCAATAAAACCGCTGCCTGCGAATGTATAATTCCAATGTTTACTATAATGTTTAATATTTATCTCTTTACCCGCCATAAATCATAAAACCTTCACCTTTATCTTAGTCCTCTTTACTCACTACGGCACCTTCCGACAACGTTAGCGTTCGAGCTAAGTGTCTCTAGGCTACAACTTCAATGTTAGATAAATTTTAGATAAATATCTTAAGTTTGTAACATCTTAAGTTTCGTTCGCCAAATGGTATCTAGGATACTATTGCATGGGCCATTGATGATCGCGTGAAGACACACCCATCATATCGTTTTACGAAAGGTTAACACGCTCCTTATTACGTGCGCCTCAATCTCGGACAGACGAGGACGGGATTTGCCGAAAATCGGCCGCTGTTTGTTGCTGGCGAAAACATCGTCCGCGATACGCCTCGTATGACTCTCTTTATATAGTCACTATAGACGATAATACATTGTTCAGTATTAAATAATGATAAAAAAAAATAATAGCAGCAGAGATCTCATCAGCAGTTGACGCCGTCTATCCTACGGGCGGATCGTAAACACTGTGAAACATTGGTTTCAGGGATTTTTTCCGACAGGTGCTTACGATGACTCGGGTCATGCCGGCGATGTCGACTTTTTTCTTCTTTTCGAGACACTAATTTCTCGTGACTGTTTGAAACATCCATCCAACAGCCACTGTCGTGACAGTCCGCCATTTCCCACCTGTAGTAGAAGATGGAGTTGTCCATCTACTCCATATAGCCGTAATTTTACGATGTAGTCGCTGAAACGCGAAAAAAATTGCCATACCCTTGCTATAATATATATATGTATATATATATATGCTACGATGTGTGACACGAGTTGACACACCAGTAGCGCTCGGAAGCTTATATATTCCTAAATGATCAGCATTTTCCCCGCTTGGTGTTGTGTGTATGTGTGCGCGCGCGCGCGCGCGCGCACACTTTGTCATGCCACTCGTGCACCCATTCGGCTTTGTCATGCCACCGTGAAAGTCGTGGGACCATCTCGATCCCGTTCGATAGCACGTTATCTTCGCCGCTTAAATGACGCGTACCGACAACGAACGGAGAGATTCGACCGTTTTGTTCGACGCGAACATCACCGACCGACGGCAACTTTTACTTCCACACTTTTTTTTTGAACAATCGTGTACCGTTTTGGGATTTTTTTTTTTTTTTTTAAAAAAAATCAACCTTTTTAAAATAATAATAATTATAATAATAATAATAATAATAACGACGAGTTGCTGTATTGATATTTGTGTGTGTTTTTTTAGGTAAAAGAAAAAGTAAAATGAGCACAAAAAAAGTGCTTCGAATTGGAAAAATATTCATATTTAATAGAAATAGCCAAGATAAATAGCAAATTGGATTTTTTTGTCATGTTTGTTTCATGGTTAATTGATTATTTTTATGATTGTTATATTTATCAGGTAGCTAAATCGAAAAAAACATTTACAAGGTACGAACGCGTAGCTGACAATAGAGTGAGACACACCTCCCGTCCACGCGGCCCACGGCTGCTCTGGGCAGTACAAGGAAATTATCACAATATATGCCTCTCCTCACAATACAAGTCTCTGAACCCTTTTATGTTCAGCCAAGCGGAAGGAGCCATTATGAATGTGGATGTAATGTACACCTGCACTGAAGGTATAGAATACTTACATTTTTCTTTGTCCGTGACTTTAATATGTCTGCCCGTGTTTCTTATTTTTTTAGTATTTCTTTCTCTTCCTAGCAGAGTGCAACCGGAGAATGTCATCTGAAATACTGAGCGATCCTCCAGACAATCAGCGTGGGGCTGATACGTTCGTGTTACTAAAAGATGTGCAACTTTTACAATGCTTTCGACATGTTCTCGATATGTCTGTAAGGCAGATTTTGCTTAAAATCATGTCAGCGCTCGAAGAGTTTCACTAACGTTGAATATCGTCTGAGGGACAAAATATGTTGTAACATATTTATCATCCTTATTAGAGATTACCGTGTAATATCGTGTGTCTTTAGACCATGTTGTTCGAGTCATTATTAATGACTTCATTTAGTTCGCGGGGGTGTTCGTCCACGTAAATCCATGTATCCCGCGATACCTTACCGTGCATTGACGGATAAAAACAAAATGAAGAAATATGCAATGGAAGGTCTCGTTCGAAACTACCCAGCCTTGCTTTAGCCTGTCATATTGGTGCAGAACTTTCCGCGCACCGCCGCATATGAGATTCTGTGCTGTCATCTGGCTAGTTTTCGGGCCAGGCAGGAATAGCGGGATACAAATTGGCCATTGGCTGCCTCGCGGACCTTGTGGCACGCTCACACACGTACGCATACGTTACTGTGTGATTCTATGTGCGGCAGTGCGCTGATTGAAGGTGGGTACACTGGACTCTCTTTGTTCGTGAATTCGCTTTACAGAAGACGTAGTGCCCACTTGATGAGGCAACCGGTGAACAGAGACAAACATTTGAAGCCGACCAGCAGTGCAAGCGTCGTTTTTTTTGGGTCCGCGTTCGTTGTCGGCTTCGAGAAATTTACATGGTGACTTTGTGCGGGCTCTGTCTGTCTCCAGCTGCATTTAGCATCTCGATAATGCTGTTGTTATCGTTGGATCGGACGCTTAGTTCTAGTTGACGTCATTGTTGGGTGCTCAGGCTTCTCGTCACATAGATAATTCCCTAGTCTCCAATATTTCCATGTTGGCCTGTCGACTAGTACTGGTGCAAGATAATATGCTGATTCGCCACCTAAAAATGGCAAAATATAGCGAAAGTATATGGTGAATAATTGCTTTACTGTGAGTTTCGGATACATTTTGACGTGCTAGACGCGTGTATGTATTTGTGAACAGTTCGGTTAAATGTCAATGATGTCAAGGTCAGAGCACAGTTTGCGAACGAAAAAAAAAATCTGCTTTACCCAAGCGATCACTGCGAACTTGATGACGTGAACCACAACTCGCAGGTACTACTAGTCTATGCGGAACATGTGCTAACTATCGGGATTGGAAAATTCTGGGTGACTTCGGCGATTAGCTCCCAGTGGCATTATTATGCGAATAAGGTCTCACATTTCCAACCTCAAGTTGTAACGCAGTTCTAACAACAGACTACAATTGCAATTCCTCTGTTACTAAACCTATAAACCCTTAACCATAGATTACATGAGCGGACGATCGACGCGTCCTCTCTGATTTTACCTTCATTCGTTCCGTAGTAGATCCGCGCTGTCGAACTGTCTACCCGTACGACGAAAGTAGATTTTCCGGGCTGAGTACCCGCCAGCCTTGAACATTAAACTCAGTCCACGGTACAACAACTGCTCTCGGCATAAGGCTTCCTAAGAGCCACGCGCCCCTCATCCCTTTAAATGTAAATGTGCAACGGTGGGGATCGAACCCGTGAGTGAACCTACATTTCTCGCCTAACTACAAGGGGAGACGGATGCAGCGAAGGCCACCGGGATCTCGGCCCTACCTGTAAACCACCCTACAGAGCCTCTGGCTCATGGGCACACTCACTCACATACCCAAATGTTGTTTACACACGTGGTCTATGCACACAATTGTTGGGACTTTGTTCGAATGATAACCAAAAAAAATCTAGTGAATAGGCATATGCTTTTTTTAGTGATGTTTTTTTTAATTCCAATTGTAAAACCTATTGCTAATCCACCATACAAGTTACCTTTGTCAAATGTGGTTGCCAATGTCAACCTTATTACGCATGACCGTTGTTGTTGTGCTGCTGGTGCTGCTGCTGCTGTTGTTGTTGCTGCTGCTGCTGTTGTTGCTGTTGTTGTTGCTATTGTTGTTGTCGCTGCTGCTGCTGCTGCTGTTGTTGTTGTTGTTGCTGCTGCTGCTGTTGTTTGTTGTTGTTGTTGTTGCTCCAGCTCCTGCTGTTGTTATTGTTGCTACTGCTGCTGTTGTTGTTGACAAGACGACAGTCATCTAGAACAGAAGCTGAGGACAACGTTGAGACGAGTCGTGCCGACGCAATTTCAGTTTTTCGGTTTCACTGCAGCTGCAGCTGCTGCTTCTACTGCTGCTGCCCCCCCATCCTGGGAACCCGATCTCCTGGCCCATTCCCTGTCCTCTCCCATCGGCCGTCCACCCTCGCCCCACGAACGCACAGATAGTTAGTTAGCGATCGCTATGCGCCACCGCGCACATCCCGCACAAAGAGCAGATGCGATTGTGGCGTTCGCCGGACTGCTCACAGCGGATCGGGCCGCAGTAATCCTCGTGTTGTTATAGTCGTCGTTCTCGCCGGTGGACGACATTCGCTGTCGGCCAAAAAGACAGTTGCTGCTTGGGCAGCCTATCTAAACGCACACGATTTGAGTGCTGCTGAGCTGTAGTGAGAGAGAGAAGTTGTAGTGAGAGGTTCGTGCGCGCAGCTGCTGGCGATATATATCTCTCTGGTAGCCGAGCGCCGGCTGGCGACTCGGCGCAACTAAGCGTTAGCTGTGGACTGCTGAGGAAAGTGTCACACACTGGACGAAACACAACAAGAAGACTCGCTCGATTCAGATATAGCGCTGTGGCGCCAGGCGAACCTACCTTGGGATCGGCACGACTGCCGTCACGGCCGATAGGATAGACCCGGGTAGTGGAGAGTGTCACCCTACAGCTGAGTGCTGCGTCTGTGCCGGCTGTATCGACGGGCTCACGAGGGGCACGCTGCGCTGTTGCTGCGCTGCTGTACACGACGGTAGGGGGTACAACGGACAGGGACAGATGCTGGCGAACTGTAGTCGGGTGTAGGGGCACGGGCGAGGAGCCGTCAGAAAGAAAGAGCCAAAACGAAGCCAGCGTCAAACTCGGGTAGGCGAACGAGTAGGCGAACGGGTAGGCGATCTGCGTGGCTGGCTGGCGTGTGGTCACTGTCGATTTGTCCCTTCTGCTCCTCTGTATGGTGCCTTCAAGTACAAAAAAGCCACCTGGTTAACGCCGTCGAAGCCGGCCCGTTCCCATGTTACTCTTGTGTGTGACAGCTCGGCGCAAAACAGAAATGATCGTCTATGACACCTAAAACAGCTTAAATAGAAACAGCTTGCTGTTAGCGGGGAAGGCACCGTTCAGGGCAAACGTAATCGCAGTTACTTTCGAAGTGATCAATAGTGTATACCGAGAAGTTTGCCCGAACCTCCGTGAAAGGAATTACTCCCATTAACTGTGGTGACGTTTACGGAAACATCTCTGAGATCGTGGATGATGATACGACTTCGCATGGAAGTAAAAACGGAACAGCTGAGGCGGGACATCGCTGAACAAGAAGAAGAACTCTAGTGTGTAACGCTGAAAGCAACGTGATTGTTATGGGTTCTCATGTGGATAAGCACCGGGTGTACACGTATGAATGAACTGGCTAGAAGGACAGGAAATTTCATTACAAAGTGTTGACGGAGAACTCCTCGTAGGGATATGCGTTCGCGTACTTTGTAAGGGAACAACAGGTTTGCTAAGCTTTGTGACTTCATCGAGAGAGGAAGTGCGTTTCGTGCGGGCAGAATGGGACATGTTCCGGAACAGGTGACGCGTACAACTTCGTTCGGCAAGTGGATGCCTAGAACTTAGACCGGGGTTAGTTGACGTCGAGTTTCTCACAAGGTACACGAGAGGGAATATCTCGCTGGTCTGGATATACATTTGGCTGATGACTAAGCTTGGCATAAATGTGAACTGCAGTTGCCGCGATTGAATGAATGTATGCACAGCATAACTAACCGTTGTCTGATATCTGTAGTTCCGAATCAATTCCGAGTCAGATCGTAAGGTAAGGTAAAGCTTTGTTTGTAACGACCTCTACCTATCGTAATTGTATGATAGGTAGAGGTCGTTTATTGGGGGAAATTTTTTTTATTATACGATGGTAAAGGGAAAGCTTTATTTGGTTTATTAAAGGAACTGAACGTTGACAATGCAGTTTAGCTTCTCTTAGATGTCCTCGTCACGCAGCGGGACTCGAACCTGTGTCCTCTGGCTTTTTTCAGCCAGAAACCACTTAGCCACCGTACAAGCCTCCACGCTGACTCTCAATATGCAACAAGAAGAAGAATCTATCACATCGCGAGCCTTCTAATATATATATATATATATCGCCACACCAACTATTTATTCTATATATATATATATATATATATATATATATATATCGGATAAATAGTTGGCGTGGCTTTTTCGTAGATCTAATGATAATTAACTGAATCAGGCAATGCAGATTATTGAGCAACTTTATTGTCGACAGTTTTTGGGCTGCTTAACGTTGAACTTTGTTCACCGTTTTCGATAATGGAAGAAACCCATAATTACCTTATAAACCTTCAAGCCTATAGTATAGTGATCGTACAGATATACGCACGCCTACCGACGTCCAGTACGTTAGGTGGCTGAAGCAATCGGATGAAGATGCCCATTCTGCTTTTCGAGCTGACCCTCAGCTGTTCCCCTATCTGACAGGCCTCAGCTCTTAACCTTTAGGTATTACTATGAGGACCTGTCGGGGTCACCTTTGCTTATTCTCTGCCTTACTCGTACCTTATAAGAATCCTCAGATAAAGGGATGCCCATTCATATGTTGTATATCTAATACATAATAAATATCGCGAGGCGTCGTTGGGCGGCTAGCGGTAACGGCTGACGAGAATTGAAATGGAGGTATCCAAGTACGTTCAAACTCGAGTGGAACGCGTGGTTTATGCTGGTGGTGTACAATGTTTCACTTGTTATTGTAAGTTCGTATCTGCTGGATTGCCGTATAATTGTGTAGCATGTGTAATAATTGTATAATGACATAATATACGTAATGACATATATACATTGACGTAACATACGCTCGTATGCCCAATGATTGCCCTAGATCATCGAACGCAAATTAATTAACAGGTCCTACTCGCGAATCTCCATCATCATACAGCAGGTCATTTAATGAAGTGGCATATCGCTTAATGACCTAAGGTTTCGACTTGTAGCGGACTTTCACAAGGGGTTGCATATTGATCTGTTCAATAAGCATTCTACACACGTTCCAGGCAGCTATAGCAACGGTATTCATCTGATGATTTGGACAACCCGAGGAGGTTGAACGAATTCTCGATACCTCGAGTCCCTCCTACACGAGCTCGACGCTGACTCATCGTTGTGAGACCCAACCGTCTATATGTTGTCAGTGAGGGTGCTCAGCGGAACCCAGCCGGTATCGTCCACACACCGTGGACACAGCAGAGCCCATTCTCGCGTGCCCAATTTGTGTACGTCTCGCAACCTAATATCACTAGTACTTGGCTTGAGAACAAGCACATCGATCCATCGATCGACCCCGGATGCCTATTTCACAGGAACACGGTACCCGTTCACCCGTTGACTCGAACAGGGGCGGTGACAACACTAGCGTATATTTTTCAGCAGACTCGTTAGATGGACTTTTAGAACAGGGGGGGTGGTGTTTAGCAGGCACCATACAATAGAGCAGAGTGTGCTTTGTTCGCGGCTTTGTAAGCCTTCGACGTCAATCCTGCGCTGGAGCGGGGGCCCACCTTTAATAGACATTGGAAATGTTTCTAGTGGTGTCCGTCCGTACGTTTGAGGGAAATTTCCTCCTCTAAGAAAAGAAAAGAAAAGAAAACAGTAAATGTCATAGAGAAATTCTGCCCATTAGTGGATCGTGGAGTGTTGACGTCTGGTTACGTCTAAGCAATGTATGTTGAGTTCATTAAAAATTATCTACTAGACCCTACCTTACTTAGGGTGTCTCAGCAAAACAGGTCTGCAACACTTGCCTCATAGGATGTCAAGGCTAAACCCCGTAGCAAACGACAGGGAAGTTACCATCGACGTTACCACCGCATGACCTCGGTGCTAACACCAATTTTTGCACGACAGGGATGAGCTGACACTGTGTCGAGCATGCAAATTTGTCAATAAATTCTATTCACATTAGATAAGTTGTGATCACGAAAGCGGGCGCTTGGCACCAGACATCGCGGTGGACATCCTTAGACACGCAGTGATCGTTGCCCGGGAGGGCTTTCGACTTGGTCATGATGTTGATTCGTGGTGGTGACAGTGGCCTCTTAGACCATTGAAGAAGATCGACTTGCTTCAAAAGCAGATGAACAATTTTTCCACTGCATAGTTCGTTTACCTGCAGCTCCTTTAATAAACCAATATACCTTTACCTTCCATCACACTGGAAAGTGGTGCCATGTCATGAAATTGTTACTTTCGACACTGATCACCTAGACGTGTCTGTTGTTGAAAGCGTGATCCGTCACTTGGACGAACTCACGATAGCATCGAACAATTTGTCGGGGACAAATCATCATTGGGAGGTTATTGTCGTGAGCACGCTAAGTTATCAGTGGGTTATTGTTTAACACGCACCCGGAGCTCATAGAGAGACGATTTGTCGTGTATTTTGTAATTCGTCGACATGTTTGTTAATTAATAAACCGAGTGCTGAAACTCAACGAACGAGTAAATTGGTATCGCGAGTGACCACTGAACGATTTCGTCCCAGATAAAAAAAAAGAAGCAACTGCAACAGTCGCTATAGTTTAGCACTTGGCAATATCGGAGCTGCCGGCACTCGAATAGCTCCACGAGCAAATTAGCCAAGCAAATCATAATATTTGCTGGAAATGCTTCCATGTTTACAAACGTAACTGTCAACGTTTATATTTATATATATATATGCCAAAGACAAACGGGCTGTCATCAATTCGCCCTTAGACGGGACACCCCCCAGGGTAACTTCGTGACTATTTTCTTTCCGCGATCGCTCGCGTTCACTGTGCCCCGCTGCTATTGCTGTCTCAACGTTGATGTCCGTACCACCGTTTTCACCAAGAGACACACACAACAAATTGCAGACTAATCAACATGCCCAAGCCGAGCGGCAGAGCACAGGAACGATAAGCAGGGAAAGATGTTCCCGGTAGCGGCTGAGCGACAGTTCGGGGCGGAAGCTCAAGACGAACATCATCATCATAATAATGATAATAATAGTATAAATAAATATCATTACATCACGCTCTTGGTGAAACATACTCTCGCTTTTCAATTCGTCCTTATCGCTTACGCATTACGTTGTTCCTTTGCTATGATACAGTGCAGGTGCGCGTCCCATCGTCGTGAGCACTGCCTGTACTAGCCGTGTGTACAATAACACTACGACAGTTCGGTGTACGATACACCGATGTGGGGGAACTGCGTCACCGTGGCCAGCTGCGACGTTTGCATGAGTTGTCGCGAGATGTTGTCCCCGGGTTCACTTAGTTTATATATATATATATATATATATATGTTGTGTATGTGTGTGAGTGATGTTGAAGGCATGCCGGCAGGAGGTAATCCTTTTTATCAGAGCGAGATGCTGGGCAGCCGACGTCCCGGTGGTGTTCGAGTTGCACTCGCGTGCGACTCCTTTGCAAGTCGAACCACAACATGTAGGTGCTCACATGGGTTTGATACCCACCCAAAGCACATTTGCGTTCGAAGCGACCCTCGTCATACGAAGCAATTCAGAAAAGCCGTAGACGTTATATGCTTTGTAAGGCTGATAAGAGTCAGACCCCGAACAAGAATTGCCTGTGGGCATGGCGTGGTCGGTAGGCGGTAGCAAAAAAAGGGAGTTTTGTGCAGCCTGAGGTTCGAATCCGAGTGGGACCATATTGACCTTTATGGGCAGTATCTCCGCGATACGCGATTTGTTAAGTAGTCGAGGCAACTAATGCGATCTGCGGCACAGCTACCACTGTACAGAATGGAAGGCACCCAACATTCCCCTGTATGCGTCATAAATACTGCCTGTTTACGCACACGGGTCTTTCTACAGACAGCCTATTGACCACAGTAGTTGTTCACAGGCGGGAAGTGGACAGAGGTCTTGAGAGGAGGTCTGTTCTTGAGAGATTGAGAGAGAGAGAGAGAGAGAGAAGGGAAGCAGCTGGGAGTCAGCTGACCATGTCATTGCCGTACGGTGAGGAGGATGTGTGGTGATCGTGGCTGGGCATCTGTACATCTGACCGCCCTTTTTGAAAAATGTGCGAAGCGATACCGGGACGAGTGGTGCTGTTGAACATCAACATAAAAATTACCCCTAGATAATTAAGTGCTAGGCATCAGATGAGGGTGTGCATAAAATGAAAGTTGAGTTAACTTATGTCGTTTGAGGAGGAGGTTATATGGTATACACAGAGTGGATACGGCCAGAGCGATGTGCCAAATATATCTAGAGCATAACCAGTGTGCCCCGTATTCCCGAGCTTTTCAATGCCGTATTATCCTGTGCTGCTTATAGCAGTTTGCTGGGTTAGAAATTTAAATCACGGGCAAAAATTGTTATGCAAATGTTGTTATGGAAGATAAGTGCAGTCACCGGGTGCGTTCCGTCACGTACACATCAACAAATTCGCAGCAAAGGTATAATAGCGACTTACACATTTGAAACAGAAGGCTGAAAGGGTGGCCAATCACTCGAAGCAGAACCAATCATCACGAGAAATGAGTACGATACGAGAACGCGTAATGAACGGCTCTTCTTACTTAGATTCTCTTTATTAACGATATAATCAATGTTATCTTTCATCGGATCTTTGTCCGGAATATTCAACACCGAACTGACCTACTCAAAGCTGCAACAGCTGTATATTTGTCCATTGCTCGTCGATTGCAGGGTAGAATCGAACCGGTGGTCCACGCGGTACCATGGGCCCTAGTGAAGATCTCCCGTCGACGTCTGACGGCTCAGAGACGGGCTTTGAAACGGGTGGCTCAGGCTCGGACGACTTCCCGACGAACGGAGATACGTCGTCACCCCTGTTGCTGGACGTGCGCGGCACCGATCTCGGAGCCAGTTCGACCTGTATACCAGAATTCGCGGCGGCTCTGCAGCGGGTGAATCTGGCCGCGTGTCAACTTGCCTCTGTGCCGCCGGAACTGTTTTGCTGTGCACGAAATCTGACCATTCTTAATTTGTCCCTCAACCAAATCAGGACGCTCTCGCCAAAGTTTGGACGATTCTGCAGGTGAGTAGCTGTTAATTATGGACGCAGTACCGTGTACGTTAAATGTCGGCGCGAGAGTCAACGTCGAAAGTTTAATTAAACCTTTAGGTGATGGAAAGCTCGCCTACGTATGAGCATATTGCGAGAGGAAGAGAGATGAGGGGGGTTGTCAACGAGTTGAATGGTTGCAAAGTCTACAATGACAGTTCGGGTATTAATAATAGTAATAATAATAATAATAATAATCGTTATTATTATTATTATTATTATTGTATATTACTCTATGCGCATACCCCTATTTTAGCTCGACAAATTTGTTTACAATTAAAAATAGACTATGTTATCGGATTCATCCTTAGTCTGCTTTTTCGACTAATCGTAATCGTAATCTACGAAAATGTGTCGTCGCCAATGTCCAATGTGTTCTCTGTTTTGATCGACATCTGCTTATCTGCTCTTAGAAAGGGAAACATTTTTCAGATAGCAAGCGTTGAGTGCAGCCATTTCAGTTACCTAAGAATTTCCTGAACGATTCAAATTCAACTCTGTCACTCTTGGTTATTACTATAGGTACGCTACACGATACGGTATCACTATGGTGTTGTTTTTTTTGCACCAATTTGCATTACTGTGTTTTGCGAGCCTTTTTTGTGGTCGTGCTACGTTTTGAAAACACCTGTATATATGTAAGTCGAAGCGGGCAAACTCTGAAGTCAATTAATTAATTAAGCAAAAATATGACTTCGAATTGATTGTCTGCTGAGCAAGATTTCCTTCCTTGAACACATCGGCGAAGTGCGAGTGATTGCTAACAATAATATAATAATAATTGTAAAAAAATATTTACTATTTATTCATTTTAATTAATTACATTATTTATTTTTTTAGTTAATTACTACTATTAATGCATTTATTCAATTATTACTGTTCATTCATTTATTTAATCACTACTATTTATTCATTTAGTTAATTACTACTATTTATTCATTTATTTAATTATTAATATTTATTCATTTATTACGGTTGCACGCTTCCTTCGAGCATTAATTCTAATTCGGACAAATCGACAGAGATCGCGTGGTCGTGAATAGTGACGCACTGTACAATCTCGCGCACCCCCCTTAAATGCAAATGCATAACGTTGCCGTAGGATCGAGCCCGTGCGTGTGTGTGTGTGTGTGTATGTTTATGCACTCACGTCAATCTTCTCCGTTTGTAAGGCAGGGGCGGACAAATGCACCATTCTCCCTCACCCCCTCAACACTGTGGACATGTGGGAGCTGGCTGTGAATCCCCGAGGAGAACGGCGGTTTCCCCATGCTTTACGAACGAATGATATAGATTCTTGTAACATCTGTTACTCTTAATGGTACCTCTCATGGGATGCTAACTCGAGGCAGAGGAGATGAAGGCTGTGAACCTACTTTGAGGGCTTCGTAGCTACTCGAAAATAATATATAAGGAACAAAAATCCTTCGACATACCGCAGCACGCATGCTTACGAAGCACTCGCTCTCAGAGTTACCTCACTGTGCGGGCTTCTGCACAGTAGCTGGAGAGGGTTGACCCTTGTCAACCGCTTAGTTTGGTTGGCGTTCGTGCTCGATGGCTAAGTTTCGCCATCTGGTGACCCATCCATACTATACGGTGTTCAGTTGGTTGACCTATGGCCAGTATGGTAATGTATTTTTGACATCTTTGTCTGCTATATTCTGGCGTTCTTCGAGCCGTCAAGCCAGGTACAGTTTGACGAGCTCGGATTTTTTCCAGGTGGACTTGAAGGTGACACGTTCGCCGTGCTCCTCAGTAGTGACCCGTAATAGTGAGAGGCATTTCGAATAAAAAAAGAAGTGCTTTTCTTCAAATAATCTTATATTTGTAGTACTGAGGAGCAGGAGACTATGAGACAAGCATTGTTCCGATATGATTACGCTTTTTCGACGCGAACAACTGTTCGTGTTCACTTTCTGCGTTCATGCTGAAACCGCACCTATGCACATACATATGTGCATAGTGATCAGCCATTATATTTAAGGACCTCGTCGTTCGGCAACGAATTGTCCTTGTGTTGAAATTACGAATAGGAGCAGCTCTTCTGTAGCTTTGCCAAGCTTTACTTTCATGTGATAAGATGCGCGTATCAAACGTACCGTAAAGGCCATCACTATGTTTTCACTGCTTGTTTATCAGCAGGACTTGAATGAAGCTCTCGTGGGTTGACATGGCCTTGAAGCCGTCTAATACTAACAAGTTGACGAGTACAACAGAATGGAAGAAACACAACCACATCTTATCTGGTAAACGATAATGACCTACACATTTCATTTCTACAGGCGAAATGTCGGCAGACTTACTTTACATATTATTATTATTATTATTATTAGATGTCTCAACGATACATTTGAGGGGTTCGAAGGTGTGAATGACAATGGGGTGAAAGCCACATCCCTTCCATGGGCCCCGGGGGCTCAAGCCATAGGTCCTTAAGACAATTCTCGTTGTAGGGGCACAACAGGACGATAAGTACCGAGAACTATCTGAAGGTTTAGACCACGGTTTCGCGCTAGCAAAAGCTGAATTTATCCGTCAGCTCGGTGGAGGTAGCTTGCACGGTGAGGCGAAGTCTCTGGCTGTAAAAAGCCGAAGGCTACAAGTTCGAGTCCCGCGTAGTGACACAGAAGAGAACTTATATATCTATAGAATATACATTGTTCCAAAATTGCAGCTCCGTTATCAACAACTGAAAACCTTAATCTCTTCATGCAGTATGGAGAAAGAACTTTTGATGTAACTAGATATCGAGAAAATTGCTGATAGTCCTTCGGGACAGAACCTTTCCTAAGATGGACACGCTCTAAACGACGAAAGAGGGAGGATTGCCATCAGTAAATGTTTATTTTGAAATTTAATTATAATACATACCCCGAACTTATTTTACATAAGGACTTGATTATAGTTTGGCTGTGGATGCGGACGTTGTATGCAATTTTTTCTATATAATAATAATTTGTAATAAATAAAGAGATCAAAATAAATAACGATAAAAACGTCCTTCATTTTTTTGGAAAAAATTTTTGAAAAAATTAAAAATACGTGTTTGTTCCCGACGAAAACGATGTGCACATTGACTATACCATTTTTACTGGCTTCGTTAATAATCTCATTATCGCATTCGGCGAGTGCCCATGTTTGACACATCTCACTCTTTGTCGGTGGGAGATTTTTATGTAGATACTTTGTCCTCGACGTTAATTATTATACCTTAATTATATAGAGTGCAAGGCTATTAACAGGTGCACACCCCCATTTTCTTACACATGGACACCTGCGCAAACGCGTTCGTTGGTGTCGACATATATTAGTTCCCTCAATTTCGCATTCGTCCGACACTTTTTTCCAGAGACTCTAGCTACTGGCGGCTACCTGTTAAGTCAGCCAGGACCCCCGTGTCTACTCAAGTGACTAAAGTTACCAGTCGTCTGTCTGTGTGTCTGACCATTTACCGCATGCATCCCTTGACACCCGCATTCACAACACAATAGCGGTGAACGCATAATACAATGGTGGACATGTCATTCTGCTGCTGCTGCTATTCTCTATTTATCGTCTATTTCACAGCTGAATTGACTCAAGTGGCAAATGAATGGCAAGTCATTCACTCAGTGAGTCATTCATCCAATGACAAGATCCTCACTATCTCCACCCTCACAACTCTCTCAGACGTCTTCCTAGCCGAGTCGCCCTGGCGGCATTCGCAAGCCGCAGCGTTGTGACCACACTGGATCTCCGCTGGTGATCAGGCTATTGCCACTGTCCAGGGACGATCGACATTCGTCGACTGGTTGCCGGCTGAAACACCGGCTTGTCCCCGTGTCACAGATCTGCTGCTGCTTTTCACGCGAACCAACAAGCCCCCGCCTCATACCCCATAGTTCCTCGGCACATTCACGGTGTCTCGCCGGTAGAAACCGTAGCAGAACAGAGCAACGACGCCGCCGTTGTGCGCTGCGGCCGTGGTCGTCGACGAAGGAGACGAAGAGGAAAGCTGAAGGAAAAGTGTCGAACAAAGAAAAAAAAACAACACCCTTTTGTCGAACGACACAAGGGACAAACCGTCCCAGTGCTGATGATGGTGATTTATTTGGCAAATGCTGTTTGCGACGTTATTTTGTCTCCGGTTGTTAACGATCTCGTTCAATAGATCTCGCGGTCTTTCTATCTCTCTGTCTCTCGGGGCCGTTAACAGTTGGTAACAAAACAACAACAGCAGCAATAGCAAAAGCTTTGAGAAATAAGAATGACATCAAGTCGGGCGGAGGAGTATCCGTTCAACTTACGGGGGAGCTGAATCACATCACAGTATATACACAAATATATATATATATATATATACATATTATGCAATACATGTCTATTCTATATTAATGTTACTAAAACGCACACCGTTGCTTATCGACTTATACAATGAATGTTGACGAATAGCATACTGTGACTAACGTTTGTGATGTTATGCGCCAACCTAGCGTACCACGAACGAGGCTAATGTGCAATGAACAACAACGCTTATATATGCACGCTTGCGTATATAAAGAGTAATCAATACAAGTGGTCTATTTACTGGTGGATTATCACGTACATATGTGGATGTCAATATCGCCAACGATTTCCATCCCTCGATCCAGAGTTGCGCGTTTCTACATTTCTAATTAATCGAACTCACTGAAGCTGTGGTGTCTTTTTGAACATCTGATCCCTCAACCGCTTAAAAAAAAATTAAAAAAATCAAAAATTAATCGAACTAGAGGTTGGATATCGACTACGCACGGCACTAAGATCCATGGCGTCGATCAATGGCGACACGCACGTGTTGTCGATGAGCCGGTCGAGCTCTTAAAGTCAAGACCCGCAATATGATAATTGCATAGATTCATTTTTTGCTTCGAGCAGTTATTCGAATATACCAATAGCTAGCAAATGCTAACGTTTTGGTTAATTACGATCAGCGAGGCTAAGTCTTGACCGATGGCTAAGTCTCTCCTGCTGTAAAAAGCCAGAGACCGCAGGCTCGAGTCCCGCTGCGCCGTGACCTCTAAGAGAACTTAACCATTGAACTAATTGCAGTTCCTTTAATACACCAATAAAGCTTTACCTTTACTAACTAGCAAACGTACAATTTTGTCTATTCCATACGCACGCTCCTTTGATTTGTGTCTCGGTCGCGTGTTGTGACAAGACCCGTCGAAAACGACTTCACAGATCCTATGAACTAAGCGCTGCTGCTCAGCATTTGTCTGGATAGAGACACTGGCGTCAATGTGAGGCTCGCAGCTATTCTTCGTTCTTTGCTCTGCTAGTGGACTTCTTATGCTTGCAATTTCAATGGTAAAGGCTCGATTTCGGCTCGTTGCTTAAGGTCGCCAAAAAAGCGCACAGCTCACGCGTAGGTTCAGACTGACGAATTGATATGAATTTGGTTTCGTCTGACGGTAAATGCTAAGGCTTTATTGGTTTAATAAAGGAGCTGCAATTTCACAATGCTTAAGCTCAGTTATATGTCATTGTCACGCAGCGGGGGCTCGAACCCGCCACCTCCGTCTTTCGACAGCCAGAGACTTAGCCGTTCAAGCCACGGCGGTGACGGCTAAGTCAATTAATAGTGCTGCCTTATACTATAGGTGAAGCGTATTTTGCATACTCTCTCAACAGCCGGTCATTGCATATGTATATGTATATAAGAGGGAGGCGAAAATCACAAATCAATCGGCATATTTCTAGGACGATATGACATCAGCCTATTTCGGCTCGCTGGGACAACCGATGATTAACTGGTATTGTTTTCTTTTTCGAGCAGTACTTGGCAAGGTGACCACCTTTTCTGGTACACGATCATGGCTCAACACACACACACACATATGTATATACGTTCACACATATCCTGTTGCATTGGCTGAATCGATATTTAGCGAAGAATCCTTCTTGTTGCCACTCGGGGGAAGGGGGGGCTACCGATATATTGTCGGACCCGAACACGAGGCACGATTAGCATTGAAACATCACATTCAATCGCAGAAGCGTCATACAGCGTCGGTCAGGCACATGCAGATTTCGTACGTGGTTACATCATTGACATCGTTTGTGCCGATGGGATTGTTCCGAACTCATCGATGCGAGCTAATTCGCTAATCGGATTCATTCGTGCATTGCATTCGTGTCCGAAAACGCGGCCACAAGCCGCGATACAAACGTGTGTGTCCCCGTGACTTTTTGTACGATACGAGTCAGCCGATCGAGTTGCCCCGATTGTTGTTGTTGTTGTTACCGATTATGTCCTGTGGACAAAATCGCTCCGGAAGGTGTGGCAGATGAGAGCTGCCAACAGCGGTCGCGTTTGCCCGAAGGGGCGCGCTTCTTGACAAGCCCGTCTCTGGTCGCTCGACATTCGTCCAGCGATTGGGTGAGCGTTGTCCGACTCGGTCCATACCAACGCGAGGCCATCGTGCGAGCGCTGCGGACGGGTTCCCGTTGGAACGGACGTCGTGAAGGGATATTTGAGGAAGCGCTCGAAAGGAGGCCACAATGAAGCTAACAGCAGCAGTAGCAGCAGCAGCAGCAACAACAACAACGCCATCTTGTATAGACTCACACTGTGCGAACACATTGTGAATTCACAATGAAACCAATAGACAGCGATGACGATGATGGCGACCACCACCAGCATCACCATCTGTGAATAACAGAGGCGTGGATCGTCGGTCAGCTTCGAGCCTCAATAAATGGTTGGCGGTGTAGCCGACGCGGGCTGCGGCCGTCTGCAGGTCCCGCGATCATGACACGGCCAGTATCCACGAACAAGGTTCGCGCCTCGAAGCGAACCGCTACAGCGGAGCAGATCCCTGTTGGTGGTGGTGGCGGCGGCGACAGCCAACGATGTCTTTATGAGTACATTAGACCGATGTAGCGAAAACGCCAATGCTAATGCTCAAACGGCATCAGCCACCCCACCAGCACCCCACCACCCCCGAAAACGCCCCCCGGGGGCGCTAACGCCGCGTGTCATCGCGATCGTCGTCTGCGACGGCGTCATCATGAAAAAAGTGACTAGATCAACGAACAACGAATGACGACATTGGTGTCCGCTACACGTTTTAGTAATTTATTACAAATATACAATGTATTATTTGTTGCTGGTTGTCATTAAATGTCATGTAATCGATTTGACTTGAAGTTCGTGTGTCCCCAGCTGCTCATCATTATTATCAGCATCGTGGATCACGTCTCGACATCAAACGTCAACAATCGGAAGCGATAGGGGGCGTTTATTATTTTACTTTTTTTTCTTGGAATCTTAATCGTATATGAAACGTATTATTTATTCACACGGTATTATGTAGGTGCCAGCTAGCTAGGTCGAATCGTAGGCACACAAAAGTGAAACCGCTAATAAACACTAAACAGTAAAAATCCTATTGACGAGCCCTCTGGTGGCCTGGGGAGATGCATTCGAGTGCGCGTTGCATTCGGAGGATACGGGCGTAGGTGCACGGGTTCGATCGCCACCGTTACACATTTTCATTTTCAAGGGGTGCGTCCGTGCAGTGCCGTGGACGTTAAATTTTGGCTGAGAGTCAGATCCCGAAAACCTTTTCTTTTTGTAAAAATCGTATCAGGGGGCTGGGTGGGGCAGCTCAGGTTCACAGGGCATATACATACACTTGTAAGAATAAACATGTTTATGCTAGTAAAGCCCGGCTGGGCGCCTGGTCGTATAGGGAAGGCCACAATGGATTATTGAGCAGTTGATCGAGTGCATATTCTCCAACGTTATGGTATCAGAGCGCAAATATTGTTGCGATATATACATATATATATATATATATAAATAAGTAGCTCAGGGTTCGGCTCTTTTGTATTATAAGACAGTATTAAAAAAAATAGCTAATACCAGAATCATTGTCGATGACAGGAGTAGATGAGTCTACGACTGCAGAAGTGGATGCAATAACCAAGACGTGCATATGTCATGTACACCTGCTGATATATTTTTGAACAGCTGAATTAGTACAACAAATGATTAGGGGCTCGTCCACTTAATTACCATCGTAGGCAAGTACAGTAGGCGTCTATAAGTTCTCGATCTGCCGATGCAACGGAGCTCACCGGTGGCATCGTTCGCTCTTTGTAAAGAGATCTTACGTGGGACGACCAAAATAATACCATCAGCAAACACGAACGCCATCAAAAGTGCCCATACAACTCACGTTGCAAATTGCCAGCTGGAGTTGCGGTATAGATAAGGCATATATATATATATATATATATATATACCTATATGCCGAGAGCCTGCCCGCTTCGCCGCTATACAACCGAATGAAGGCTGCGAATCTGTGACCACCCCCAATTCGGCTGTTGCTACGCTAAACAGGACGATGTCCGATTCTCTTCAATATTGCCTTGTCTGCCTCCCTGTTTAATTTTTGCTCCCCTAAGCAAACTAATCATCTCGAATGAACCCGCCCCGAGGTCCACAACTGTTCAGAAGGGCAAGGCCCATCGTTGTCGGGTGGAACCCGGCACCGTTAACCTCTGCCACAATTGCCACCGCCATGCTGCGCGGCCAGCCCAACAGCTGGTGCAGGGAATACGCACAATATAGAAGACGCACATAGACCCGTTCGTCCGCGGCGGGGTCGTTCATACAGCGAGTGTCCACTCTCTACTCTGACCATCATACACATAAATATATATATATATATATACATATATCTATATGTATGGTGTGTGTGTGTGTGTGTTTGCTGGGCGATGTCTATGGCCATCATCTGTTGTTCATCGTGGACAATTACTTTGACCATCCACAACGTTTCGTCCTCCGCCTGGGGCAGACCAACCTGCCACGTCTGACGCATCAATTGCCGGCCACGTACGCGGGCAATGGACCAGTTGAAAATACGCGCCGTTGTCGCCAACCACCCGACGCCACTTGTTAGATAGACTCCCCTCCTGCGCTCAGCAAGTAGAATCTAGAATGGCCAGATGGAACAGAACAATTGACGGGCCAAGTTATCATAATAATAATAATAATAATGATAATAGTAATAATAATAATAATAGTAAGCCGATAGTACATAAGTCCTTACGCAAATTGAGCTCTGAGGCTCCGTGCATCGATGTCTCGGGCTTTTCACCGTTTTGGAGGGATTTTTCTTTTAGGACGGTCAAAACGAACAGCCAGCCACATTGCCCCGAATTTCTCGTGTTGCCGTCGTTATTATCTTCTGCCCGACAGTGCCGCTTCTGTCTCTTGTGATGATCGAAATGTTTATGTAAAGTTTTGGCCAATTGTCATTCAAATGTCGCCACAGCCACAGGAACACTTTCCACCCGAGCTTGTCTAATGACAGCGAAAACATTTTGCCACGTGCAATTACGCGGAGCCTTTTGCGGCGTCTGTTCGCCGTAGCGCATAATTGCATCAATAGCTTTCGACCAATTCGAGAACAATAACAAATTGGTTCATGCAAGGGAGGGAACCCGCTGGTCCGTCGTCGCAATGCGCCGCGTGGCGAGACCTGATGAAATGGGGGGAACCCACGTATATCGACGTCTGTGTCTGCCTCATTATGAACGTTAACGCCGCTAACGGCCAAGTGGTATCTGGCGGTAAAAAGGCGGGGGCCCGCGGGAGGTTCCGAGTCCCGCGACCTGGTGATGCCATATAGAGAAGAGAAAGAAAACTGCGGTACCGTTAACAAACCAATAGAACCCTTATGTTTTGCTACCAACTCCCGTTTGAACTTCCGGTTCGCCAAAGCAACCCTCCGTCGGAACCTCCGGAAACCGAAATGGATATTAGTTCCTGCTATTTCGAGGCCGTCGGAGACAAAAAAAAAATTTATGAACATGGCGGCCCTTTCAGATTGAGTCGGGATCTGCCCCGCTGCTGCATTACTGCAAGCTAAACATATAATTGATAATTGCTGCCATGGCCAATTAGAACTTGCTGGCTAGTAACTATTAGTAATTACTGCACATTATGTAATAGTATGGATAGAGCGTATATTCCGTGTCTTAATACAGCAGCAATCTCTCAATTGCTTCATTACTTTCTTTTATTACATTAATTGACTACTACTAAGAAACTTTGTCTGACAGACCCTCAGCATTAAACATTGAACGACAACGGTGCAATAGCTTTCGGCCATGCTTCACAAGATTCATTTCATTTCATTAGTGGTATATTTTCAGAACTGCAGTTTCACAATGCTTAAGTTCTCGCAAAAAAAAAAAAAATTGAATAAAAGGTGTATATAAAACAAGGTCAGGATAATCTGACTTATAACACGATCAGGATAATCTGACTTATAACACGATCAGGATAATCTGACTTACAACGTGGTCAGGATAGTCTGAGACATATCGTGACCAGGATAATCTGAAATATATAATTGTAATTATATTCACATTTTAAACCCTCTCCGCAAGGAACTTGGACAACCCCTGGATGGACAACCCCTTTAAATGCAACGGTATCAGGGGATCGAACCCTCGTGTACTTGCGTATCTCCTCCGATTGGGCAGAGCACACACAAACACGCCACGCCACCGGGCCTCACCATTCATTAGTACTCGCTTAACGAGCATAGATATGTACATGTGTTAGTCACCGTTGACAGTTTCAAAATCAAGCTTCTTTTCGGAACTGCAATATACGTACGGGGCCGTCCTACGAAGCAATGCGAAAGCGGTACCGTGGACGTTAAATGTTTAAGGCTCTGAGAGTTAGCCCGAAAAAGTTTAGTCGCTTTAGTTCACGATAAAATACAAAAATAAACAAACTCCTCACTCTAATTAGCCGACAGCTTAGCATTAGATATTGACCGGGGCGCATAAGACAACGTTAACGAATCGCAATCGGCGGTGAAAATCGATGAGAAGCCAGAGGGCGCAGGTTCGAGCCCCTCGGGGTGACATATTACGGTGTCCGGTTCAAACGGTCGCCTCTTTAAATGTCAATAACTTCTGAACTAAATGAGTTAGAACAAAGATCTTTTGATATGAGTTAGAGGTAGCTGTCCAGCATTATTGACCCATCGATTCCAGCGCTCTGGAAGTTTTGAGATAGCCAAATATTTACCATTCGCATTTCCATCTATCGTATAAGAGAATTTGAGCATTGCAAAATTGCAATTCCTATATGATAAACCAATAAAGCTTTTACCTTTACCGTGGTACGTTCGAGCTCAGTGTACCTAGCCTATAAACGAGTTCAACACAAAGAAAACCTTCTAAACAGAGCATCGAATGCAATATCACACTCCGACGACAAGAGACTCCCAGCGAAACCTACGAGCAACCTGGAATCGCCACAAGGAAAAGCGATTTTATTATTATTATTATTATTATTAATAACTATTCTCATTATTAGGATAGTGAGAATATTCCACGCAAGACACTTTTTCATTTTCTAGTGTTTCCAAGTTAATCAACGTTCTTCTCAGGACCAACCGCTCACCGAACGTGTACTGACCCAGCACAGAGGTGCAAAAGTTCAGTGAAGCTTCCGAGCGGTCGTCGTCGACGCCACAGGCAGTAACCCAATGGCCAGCGGCGCCTCGCCCCCAACAGCTGGCGGCCGACCGTTGGCTGACTGCTCGACATGAGCCAGTGACGCTGTTGCGGTCGCCTCAGCGACTTCACTGAGCCAACTTGTGGCGGGTGCAGAGCGAGCAGAGAACTCAGCAGTTGGGGGTGGCTGGGGGGGTGGTTTGGGGGTGACATGTCGGAACGTTGACTTGTGAACGGTAAAAACATCGTTTAAAAAGACCGCAATTCATTTAATGGCGCAGATTGGCGTTATCTTTTGTCTACGCTCCTTCTGTGTGCGCCAGTTTTATCTAACTTTCTTAATGCACAAATATATATATATATATATATATATATATATAGAGCCATGCACAAATCGCCAATTCACTATCGATACCCTGCATAATGACTCCGTTTATGGGTGGCAGGCACAATCTGCAAGTCTGTGACGTTGCGTTAATTTTGACTGCAAAATGTTGACCAGACAACTTCTCCCCACAAGAGACCACCCATTCGAAATGGTTTTGTTGCTTACATTAGTGATTTTTATAGAACTGAAGTATTTGAATTAGAGATAATCTTCGATGTGCGTTTCCGATGTGCTGCGTTCAAGCTCACGTGGTAAATCCCTGTTCCATGGAGACGAACGATGTGTTCAGCTATAATATAAGAAAAACACGTATCCGGGACCTTTTATTTGGTGACGTTGTGTATATGGTGTCGCTTATCATTAGCTGTTAAAATCTAAGGGAACATAAGTGATTGTGGGATGTTATTTACAATAAGCCACAGACATTTGCAGGACCCATGTCATGCAGAAACGATTATCACCTTAGAACATTGTCAAAACTGCAGTTCGGCCAATAAACCAATAAATCTCTGCCTATAACGCATAGCCACGATAAATGAAGAGCACAATCAGACGGGTGGTACAGTTTTCCACAGTTTTCGTTCAGAAAAAATAAAAATAAATAAAAACCATAAAATCGGGAAAACAAACACGATCCGAGGCACGGTGTTTCTTCATCGACATAAGTATACCGCATTGACGAGTTAGTCGTCACCTCAGCAAAGGTCGACGTTAAGGCTGTAAAAAGGTGCAAGGCCAGATACTAGGACATAGCAGGCCGCACAATAGCAACTCACGAACGAACACTATCATTGCTCATTCGGGTTAGCGCGGCACGCTTTTAGGCGTTCCGCCGTGTCCACCGGTTGTTGCCATCGGCCGTGTGCGCCATGGAGATGCGGTGAGGTGCGTTGAGGTGCTCTGGCAGATCGATTTGCTGGCAGGCCAACAGGAGAGAGAGAGTCGGTGGATTGATGACGCTTGGTGGGTACGCTTCGATGAACGGCAAACTGCGTGTGAAGTCGTTTAGGGGTGGCATGGGATGTTTACCAGGATACAACACGCACTGGCAACGCAACGAACAACAGTGCCCATATATATATATATATATATATATAGCTCAGAAGAAGCTGAGATGTGGCAGCTGCCTCAAAGACGAAATTGCGAACAAACTCAAATTCGGCTGCTCCACATAACTTTATCAGTGAACGTCGCGAAGACAAACTTGATAGATATGATTTATTATCTTGATTAGCTTATGATTTATTAGATATGATTTGGGTAGCTCAGACGGTTGAATCTCTGGCTGGAATGAGCAGGGGGGTTAAAAAGCTGCACTTAAGTTAATAAAACCTTGACCCGTTTTAGTGGCATCATCTATACAAAGATGGCTATCGAAACCATGTATGGACAAAATTTTAAAAATTTCTATTAGATGAGTTCTTATGTCAAAGTCTTTTTCTTTTTTAATAATACTAGTTTCGGAACTCATTTTCAGCAAATCTCTTGAGTCGGTAATAACTATTCTTGAATTAAAATAATGAGCAGCTTATTCCAACTAATGATGTAATTACTCCTAGAGCGTTTGTCGTTTGCCAGCTGTGTGCGTATTTATGACGCATGTGTGTATCTGTACGTTCAGCATTACTTCATTAGTTAAGCACCAAAAAGTTGGTGGTGTTATCATCTAACGAGAACTTTGTGAACCATGAATGGAGAAGGCCAACCTTTTTTTTTTTACTTATATTTGGATCTCGACAAGACAACCCATTTTGTCGGGACTTATATTTGACCCGACAAGACAACCCATTTTGCTGAAAGCCATCGTCTCTGTGAGAAGATACAAGATCTGTCTACAAGGCAGAGTGTGTCACCGATCTTGCCATTTTCAACCTCTCAAAAAAATTGTACATGCTAAAATTTGTTCGTGTTCGAACCCCGACTTTCGCTTAAACGCATAGTCAGTACACGTTGAAATGCGGCGCAGATCTTCACTGAGTACGCCTCCACCTTAGACCTGGTCCAACAGCGGCAGGTATTAAACAAGGCCACAGTACAGATGTTGGTTTATCGACGTAGCTGCGATTACAGCAATTAATGCAATTCAGTTCTCGAACTAAAATCATGCTGCTGATAATAGGGGAGTTCCTCTCGCAGATGTTTACGACATCAGATTATAATTGTTTGTATGTATACATGTACATGAGTAGTTCGGCACAGATTTCACAGCATACGATATGCACGATATGGAGTTATTGATAAAATGCTTTTGTTTTTCTCTTCGTAATTCGGTGATGAACTGACAATCACAGGTGGAGGTGTTAATCAGTTGCGGTGTGAATGTCTGTTTCTCCATCGTGGTAAATGGTAAATGTTTATTGGTTTATTAAATGAGCTGCAATTTTACAATGCTTAAGCTCTCTTATATGTCGTCACACAGCGGGGCTCAAACCTGCACACTCTGGCTTCCGACAGCCAGAGACTTAGCCGTTCAAGCCACCGCGCTGACGGTCTGAGCTGGATTATCTTTTCTCTCCATATATCCATATCCACCTGGGCCGCTCATTGGTTTCGTGCCCGCTGATACAGAAGAGCTCACGATACAACGCCACATTACGCCATACATGCACAAGGGATATAGGTGTGTACGTATCTAATGCGTAGATTTTTTATGGGTGTGTGTCTGCGTGTGTGTGATGTATAATATATGTATGTGTATATTTGCTGATACAATTTATATATTGGCTTGCCCTTAATTCTGACCGGCTCCTTTCCACGTTCGCCAACACGCAACTAATGGTGTTGTCATGATAACAATTGATAGCTATGGTTTCACTATGATTCGCTCATGTTCTCACAGCGGCACACAGCGTACATTGTGTCACATAATCATTGCCGAGAGCTGCCCACAAGATGGCTGGGCTTGGCGCCATCGTTGTCACGCTAAACTGTTGCCTGTCCTGAAGACTATTATATATATATGATGCAGGTCACACCCACGCCGTGTTTTTTAGCCAATTGTTGACTCAGTCAGCGTTGACAGAACAATGAAATCACAGTGATGTAGCGACAGCATCAGCCGCCACAGCAGCAGCAGCAGCGGAGACAACGGCGACCTTCTGACATTATCATGTAAAGTGGCCGCTGTGCTTGAAGTAGTTCACATTCGATCTCGATAAGATCAGCCGGTGGACGCGATGGGGGCGTGGGGATCATTAAGGCGACTTGATCAGCTTCGATTGTATACCACGAACATATGAGCTGGCCACGGTATGAGCTACTGCTACCATTACTACTAACGGTACTGAATAGCATACACATGAACGCCTAGTAGTAAACGTACCATTGAATATAATCTCGCCATTTCGCATCTGATCGACAGTGATTGTGCCAAGTGAAACATATGCATGTCTGTAGGTGAGCAGGACGTCCAATTCTCGCGTGGTTATTATTCGTAGCAGTAGTTAGCGGGAGGTGCCAAATGTTGTAGATGTTAAACGCTATTAATTGAACTGCTAGTAGTAATTAACCAACGGTGTGTGATATGGGCATGAACAGAGGCAACGGGTACTCGTGTCGACACCGAGACCGATAGTTTTGTTGGTTGTGGTGGCCGCTTTATTTTTCGTTTATTATAAAGGAATCAATGCCGAAAGCAGTTCTACGGTGGACTACGATAAATGTTCAGGGCCAAGAATCAGTGGCTGCTTTAACGAGACCAAAATTCTAAGGGAGCAAATACGCGAATTATCTGACCAAGTTGCGTTCGGTTCTTGTTTTCTCTCTCGGCGTAATCTAAGTGCGGCGTGCACGCTCAGTTCTCGCGCATAGAAACCCAGACGCACAAAGTTCTGGTATATCGCGCAAAACGACGATTTCGCCCAACGCTCAAATCCTCAGCAAAATTATAGTAGTAGATGAAGTATCGTAGCAAAGTACAAGGACAAGTGGCGTATTAACTATTTAGACATTTGCAGTTATCGATAACGTATATATCCCTTCATGCAATTTTGTTAACAAACAAATTTTTTTTAACGAAAGCACCAATAATAAA
The DNA here is from genome assembly GCA_019614645.1 of Stratiolaelaps scimitus. NCBI lineage: Eukaryota > Metazoa > Arthropoda > Arachnida > Mesostigmata > Laelapidae > Stratiolaelaps > Stratiolaelaps scimitus. The sequence continues at coordinate 1,039,984 of JABWDB010000032.1, read as the reverse complement.
CAGACAAAGAATGAAAATAGTGTACGAACTTGTTTCTCGATTTTTTCCGCGATTTTTGTCCAGAATTTTGCGGTGGTTTTGAGTCACGGGAGTGTTTTTTTTTGTAAAAACATCACCTACTACAACAATATGCCAAAATTATATTTTCATTTATTTTTACTTAATTTTGTAAAATATATATATTTTTTAATATTTAATAAAATGTTAGTTCTGCCTTATTTTTTTATTTAATCAATTAGCTTATTAACCGTCATTATACCGTAATAGAAAGGCTTTGGAAAAATGCCTTTCTTATTATGGTTGTATAATTATGTACATCGACTTTGCAAGCTACTTTCTCCTTCTAACGGCACGCCGACACCTCTAAATTAGCTTAAATTATCCACACACTAAGTATACGTCGAATTATCGACGTCAACAAAGCTTGTGATTAACGGGTGCTGGTCAGCGATTTTCAGAGAACATGAACAAGTGAAATTTGTGTGTTAATGAGGCGTACGGTACTCTTGCGGATAGCCTTGACGTCGCCGGCAAAACTAATAAACTTTAACCTATTTTATTTAGCTAAACACTCGTCGAAAAACGGCCTGCAATTAACTGAGTTGGACTGCCCTTTTTCGATACTACTAATACCGGAGAGTGCCGGTATAAAACGTACTATAGCGTACCGCATTTTCATACGACATTAAGCGAGTTTCCTAAAAAGAACAATGTGTCCGATAACAATGTGTGCGAGAATTATTCCTGTTCACGACGTCTGTCGATGCGTCGTGGGTAGTTTTGGGATTATCCGCAAATAGAATTGTACCGATTCAAAACGTACAGCAAACTAACAAGTAGTCTTAATTCATGAAAAAAAGATCCAACAAAGGCCTGTTTTCACCCAGTGGGGACACTCAGGCAGACGCGATGCGTTCCGCTAGCAGAGCCACTTGTGTCTGTTCTATTGAAACATTCGGTCCTGGACGTCTGCGACGTTTCCGTCACCTGTTCAGTATTTCTGCTTCGACTTCTGTCTGTAGTCGCGCTCGCTCGGCCGTCGCACCGCCAGGCCTCACGATGACGTCGCCAGCGACCCTCGTGCTTCGCTCCGAAGTCGTCGAATGCTAGAGAGGCTTGAACAACAGGTATTGGTCTTCACGAAGCTCTTCGTGCACAACGGTTGGGATTCACCGTTCGGGAGGGATGCTGCACTTTCGTATAGCACCACAAAATCTCTAGTACCATCATATGGTCGTGTACGTCCGCCTAATGGCGTAGGATACTTCGTCCAGATCCGTTTATGGCAAACACGCTATTCATAATCATAATTTACAATTCATAATATTGTATGAAAATCAGCAGAATTCTTATCGTCTCTATTGTATACCACCATCGGAGAGAGGGAGAGAGAGGGAGAGTCTCAAACCTTCATCCATAAGGTGAACCTTTCTGTTTAGTGTTCAAACGATGACGACCCAGCGGGGCCACCGCCGCTCATTAAGTCAATATATATGCACTGTTGAGCATAGGATGTCTATGGTCTATGATGCCTTTCTGCTAATAGGTAGTAAAGTTAAAAACGAACAAGTTAATTAAGCCTTCGACAACTGACTTTCGTTCGAAAACAAGTGAAAAAAAGAGAACAATGCACCACACGTGGCGTTGTAGCTGCAACTCGTTCGTGCGATCGGACACGTCAGCACGTCGTCTATACAAATTTACTGAAAGCTAATGAGTTAAAGCATCGCGGTGAGCATTGCTAATACACACTCTTCAATGTTGCTGTTTCTATTATTATTATTATTATCGTTATTCACTCCTACCATAAGAAAGAAGAATTATTGCCGAAAGGCAGTACCAGTGCGGATGGTAAATTAACTATCCCCTTGCCGCTGGGTAAGCGCCAGCGAAAAGAAGAAAAAATAGTATTATTATTATTAATATTACAGTATTCGCACAATTATTTCTGTGCTCTATGCGTAATATGCAACTTGAAGAATCATGTTGATGTAGTATCCATGAGATAGAACGAGTTGTGTTTATAATGTAATATAATAATAATAATAATAATAATATTAATAATAATAATAATAATAATAATAATAATAATATTTTCAATATTACGTCCATTGTCAAATGTCAACGATATGATACCTTCCATCGTCAAGAATACTGCATTCTGCCCGAAATTCGAAATTAAAATTAATTTAAACAAGTGAACTAACGCAGCTAAATTACTATAAATTACAGTAACTAGTGCTGCAAGCTAAAACTTGTGAACTTTTTTTACAATCAAATGTGTACTAGTTCGATGAATTATAAAGGTCGAAGAGCCGTATAGCGCGACCTTCTTTGTCCGACTCGCACGTTCACACAAGACAATGACCCCTTTTTTCACATGCATTTACATATAAAACACCCTGTATATATATGTTTGTCTTCTTTCTGAATTTCCCCTCTAGACTCAATGTTCTTCATGTGGACTTCAATGAGCTTGACGAGCTACCAGCGGAACTCGGTTGCCTCCATGATCTCGAGTTGCTTTCGGTTAAAGGCAATCGGTTGCGTTCGCTGCCGCGCGAGCTCGTCCATCTCGCGCACCTCATCAAGCTTGCGCTAGCGGCCAATCGATTGACGACCTCACCTGAGGTCTTATTCCCAATGTGGACACATCTTCAGCACCTCGATCTGCGGAAGAACCTCCTTCATGGTGCCATTAGCTTCAATGCCATCCCTGTATGTACACACGAGCAATAATAGGTATAATTGCATTTAGTAGGCTTAATTCAAGTGAGATATTTATACGAAAGAGATGTGTATGTGATTTGTAAACGAAGCCGGTGTTTGCTGCAGTGGCAGGCTTGCCAAATACTAAGCAATTAGCTAACCTAATTAGTTATCACATTCGCTTTATGATACAACTAGAATAGTTGAATAAATTTCACGATACAACTAGAATAGTTAAATAAATTTCATGATGCAACGATAGTATATTCTACTCATGAGCACAAAGGCTTCAAAGGCTCAGTATCGGAAAGATGCACTCCTGATCGACTATCGTTTGACATTAATTAGAGTACACTTTCCAGTAGAAAAACGATCCCGGTGTTAAGCTACTTAGCACCCGGAATTAGCTAGGCTAGTTTGTTCTCTTCTCTGCCATGCCTGCGGGCCAGATCCTGGTGTTGTGATGCATTTTGTGTGCGCCGACCTCACAACCGGAGTAGACACGTAGGTGAACGTACACTCAGGGGTACGATCGTCCAAAGAAGGTCCCCTGTAAAAAATTGCATCTAAAGAGAACCTTCTTATGAAACCATGCAAAAGGCAATTTCGTGGACGTTAAATGTCTCAGGCTGATAAGGGTCAGACCTCGAGAAAGTCTAGCTTGTCCTGCTACGGAAGTGATCTGTTGTGTCTTGCGGAAACATTAACTTGCGCAAGTTACAACAAAAAATCCGGTTCAATATTATTCGACTGACCATAACCCTCTAAGGGTCTCCTTTGTGCTCTACCTGCACTATAACTAAGATAGTGCTTCACTGTAATAATAGATCCAAAGGCTTCAAATGTGTCATGGATGTACACGCAAATAACTACGACAACGAGAGACACGAAGTTATTGGAAGATACTTTTGTTTCTGACTGCATGTATTTCCGAGGGTATAGACATAATTAGTTGTATAATTCTCACAACTCCTCATATCTGCACACGCATTATCCTACGGGCTTCTCGTCCTGTTCATGGCTTTAACATACAACATCCCCTTTATACTGGGCATGGTGGTACCTAAGCCGTCTCCATAGCTAACCGAACTATTTCGGGCTGACTCTCAGCCTTAAACATTTAACGCCCACGGTATTGCTTCTGCATTGCTTCATAAGACTGACCCCCTTTAAATGTAAATGGCAGCGGGCGGGGATCGAACCCGACCACCTTCGGCCGTCTCCTCCGGTTGCAAGGCGCACAGTAATGCACCACGCCACCGGGTTCAATATATATATATATATGTGCATTCGTGTGTAGATTGATTGTACTAATAAGTCTAATAATATCCTTCTCTCTCCTGGTTCTTTAACTCTGCTTAGACCCTGCGATATCTAGAGATATCGGAGAATCGGCTTAGTGAGATCCAACTCGATGACCTTCACGAGCTTGAATATCTCGACTGCAGTCACAACGTCCTCAGCGTGTTTCACATTACTAGTCAACGGATCGTTCATCTCAACGTCTCCTACAATAGTAATTAACTTGCAGGCGTCAACTTTGTTCATTTTTCTATTAAGTGCATCCATATATATATATATATATATAGCCAATCTATTGTCGCCATCGATAGACTATTCACTCGCACTATAATTGCGTTAAGCTCCTTCAGTTTCAATAAGCTAACCATCATTAATGTCCAAATGTGTTAATGTACAAATATATTTGTATACATTTATACTATTTATTTATAACTTCACCCCAAAGGCGTGGAACCACTTATTCACTATGTCGTCAGAGTCCTCCGAGAAAGGGGAGATATCTTTATATGCCTTTAGTTATGCTTCGGTCATCACTAGCTGTTCCAAGCAGCAGCTGTCGTGCGCGTCTTTGCCCCGATTCAGATTTCATTGGCGATTTCTAGCCTAGAACGCACTGAAGTCATTCGCTTCAAGTCAAATTTGCATGATTAACGAGCGCTGTGTTTCTTTGTGTTCATACAATTTCAGAGTTATCGTGTGTCACTGCGACCGTAAATGTGTCGTCACTTGAATTCCTCGATGCTTCCAAGTATGATTCGACTGCTTGTATATATATATATATATATACATTGTTAACCTCTGATTCATATACATAGATATATATATAAGTACGTAAGAAAGAGAATAAGCAAGGGTGGCCCCGAGAGGTCCTCTCATAGTAATACCTAAAAAAGGTTAAGAGCTGAGGCCTGTCAGATAGGGGAACTGCTGCGCTGTATGTCAGCTCGAAAAAAACAGTTTTTGATATATATATATATATATATATATATATATATATATATATATATATATATAGAAAAATAATAAGATACCACAAATTGATTGGGGTACACATATTAAGGCACACTATAATATGAAATATTCCTGAGCCCGCTCCTTCCTATACCACTACTCTTGTTGCACGGTACCTTGACAGCCCTCCGTAGCTAACTGTTATCTACAACAATAAAGAGCATTACCACCTAGAACAATACGAACGAGTTAAATCCTTGTAACACTGTTGCAATTTCAGGGAAACCTTATTGAGCTCTAATAGTACAGCGCTCCCTCTAAACTGTTCCCCTTAAATATTTGTTTTGCAAAGCACACGCAGAAAATATACTGAAAAGGTGCTCGGAGGGTTTAACGTCCAAACTCTCAAACACTGTCTAGCCCCCCACAGGGTTGCGTAACTTTACAAACAACTGACAAATGTTCGTGCCACAAATATGACGCTCTTTTGATAACAACAGCAACAACAGCAACAAGAACAGGGGACAAATGACAATTGAGCAATCACCAGCACACACAGTTTGCTCGGCGATCTGATAGCTTATCGGTGGTAGCTTGCGATCGACATCGAGGATCCGTCAAAGAAGCGCTCACCCGGAGAGGCCAGAGAGGAACTGTTCAACTGTTTGCTTGCATGTTGCTGGCGCCACTGCAGAACTACGTAGTCGGCAGCCGTTCGTCGCTCAGCCTTGCGGGGAGCTTCAGAGCACCAGCGACTCATGTCAAATCACGGCGTGACTGATCAGGAGGGTGGTGGCGTTTGCCTTCCCCCACCTCGTCATCATTGTGACAGTGGCATTAACCATCCGTCTGTGTGCCTTGATAATTTTGTCTATTATTCGGTGAATTATAATCGCTAATAATCGCGTGTAAAGACAGCGTTTGAGATCGTGTCCGTCATGAACGTCATGTGGGTGTGTTCGCGTGGAAGATTCTAGATTTTACCTGTTCGGTTACCGAGACAAATGTACAAGGTTCCTGAACTAGAAACGAAGATAATTCTTGAGGGAGAAAATGTTGATGTAGTTATTCAATATATTAGTTCCCCTCACCCTGAAACTCGATGCACTTGGCCGGGCGATCCTCAAGTGCTTTTTTATCCCGTTGGAATAAAAGGTTGTTTCCATAGACGAAGGATTCTCCTCAACACGGACGGCCTCAGCGCTGTCATCTGGGTAGTAACGCTCGCCCTCTGGAGGTGCGATTTCCAATTTTTTTACAGAGGTATAGAGTATTGTCGGAGTACTCAAGAACAATGGTGACCGGTGCTTTCTACTTATTGATTACTCATCCGAGGTCTCTGAGAATCCTGTGATATGCGGAGTTGGGGGCCACATGACTTCAATGACCGTGTATCTTGTCGAATCCGTTTAGGCTTTCACATATTGCGTTCCACCGAGCTAGTCCTTGTATATATATATATATATATATATATATATATATATATACATATATATATACATATATATATATATATATATATATATATATATATATATATATATATATATATATATATATACATACATCTGGGTATTATCTTGCAATTACGTCAGGTTACGTAAGTTAGAATCCCCTTTAAACAAAAAACGTAAGGTAGAATAGACGTATGTAGTGTTTGTAGTTTGTAGTGGATTTCATAAAGGTTTACGAAAGAACCAGCTGACGCCAAATTTCACGTACAAAACCTGTGATCATTGCAACATGCACAATGCTGTAACGTCACATCAGCATTTCGTATTTGCGTTTTTGTGTATGTCCTTCTTTCAGTAACGAATTGTGCCATTGCCCCGAATGGATTTGCCAAAATGGCCAGCTAAGCCATCTCGATCTAAGTCACAATCTCATCGGCCAAATACACCACAGGTAGGGCATGCCCCTGTGGCAGCTATGTATCGGTTCGCGCCAACACAAGGATTGTCAAGAGCTGAAGATTGGATGTTACAGCTTTGGATCATCCATCTTTATCTGGACGAGCAGAGGGAGAGATGCTTTAGTTATAATTTCCAGTTACTGATCTGATTACGACCAACTTTTATTTCCAGGCAAAATGAACAAAAGTCGATCTTCCCATAGATAATATAAGCCTATCGTGGTGATCTCGAGATAGCTCATCTACAACAGAGCTTTCAGTCCGAATTTAAGTCAACTCGAAATATGCTTCGTCTTTCCTTTTCAAAAACAAACAAAACGGGATAAAAAATCTTAGAAAAAAATATATATTAATTTTCATAAAAATTTCGAAAATTTGAAGATACTCCATCATTTTTACCGAGTTCGTAGCGATGTCGCTGTGCCTTACGAACGATGCCGTAGCTTAACGCAAGGTCAGAAAAAATAAAATCTGACGAATACTAGATGGGGGCGGGTCTCCACCGCGTTGTATGAGAAATTTAACGATTACACAGATGCGCTAATTTCCCACCGATCCAATTTCAGGATTCTGTCATTTCGACGCCTCGATACACTGCGCTTGAGTCACAATCGCCTGCGTCGCCTTGAAGTTGAATCCGGCGAGCGGTGTCTGATTCGACACCTTGATATCCAGCATAACGATATCGGGCCATCTTTGCCTGACGAACTCCTCCTGGAGGCACCAAGGTTGGTCTGTGCTTTAGTTTGGCCCTAAACGCCTTTTTCTAGGCGGCGTAGCGGCCTTTGTTGAAACTTTGAGCAGAATGTTTACTGCACGCTGACATTAGCGCACTCTGTCGTGAAAAATTGGCTGGAGTCTTTGCCGAAAAAAACACTCATCACTTCATAATACAAGAACTATACTAGCATATTGTGAAGCTTCTATCTGCAGATCTCGCTAGTAGCTGCTACTCTCTAGCCTATTGGCTTTGGCGGCTAAGTCTCCGCCTGTATAAATAGTTGGAGGTTGCAGGTTCAAGCCCCGCGACCCGGTCACACATAACATAACTTAAGCATTGTAAAAAAGGTGCAGTTTATTTAATTAACCATATAAATCACCATACACATTTTCCGGGCTGACTCACAGCGAACTTTTAACGTCCACGGCACTGCGTTCGGCATTGCTTCATGGGACAGACCCCTTTATATGTCGAGCCCTTTAGTGGCCTGGGGGGGGGTGTGCATTCGTGTGCGCCTTGCAATCGGAGGAGAGACATGTAGGTGCACGGGTCCGATTCTCGCCATTGCACATTCTTTAATTAAGCAAGAAAGTCTTTACCTGAACCTGACCTTATGGATGATAAGCTGACCTTATGGATGATAAGCTGACCTTATGGATGATAACCTGACCTTATGGATGATAACCTTACCTTATGGATGACAACCTGACCTTATGGATGATAAGCTGACCTTATAGATTATAAGCTGACCTTATGGATGATAACCTTAACATCGGGTTATCATCCATAAGGTCAGGTTATCATCCATAAGGTCAGATTATCATCCATAGGGTCAGGTATGGATGATAACCTTACCTTTTTTTCTCCTTTTCTACAAGGCTCGAATGGCTCAACGCTTCATGGAACCAATTGAGGCATCTCCCAACCATTTCGGGTTTTCAATTGACAATCCGATGGCTCGTACTTTCGCATAATGCTCTCCTCGATGATGCGTGGAGCTATATCCTTTGCTGCCCAAAGTTGAAAGTTCTAAAGGTGTCGTTCAACAAACTCACAACTGTTCCTAAGGAGTAAGTTCCACTTATGACCTACGTCCAACTTCCGAGGGGAGAGAATATCGTGACTAAGCTGATGACGGGCTCAGATGAACGAAATAACGATTATATCTTATTAATAATAGTAATTATATCTTACGAATCGATTTAACTATAATTAACCATATCTTCAAATGAGACAAATTAAAGAAGAACATTCTCCGCGCCCCACGCGATCGACGTCAACCTTAATCTTCGAATGGCGAATGACCATTGTCATTCTCGTAAATGTTACTACAGTCTTGTATAGCTAATTTTGTTAATTCGATATTGACCTACAGTATAATTTCCCCTACCCCCTCGACCAATTCCAAATACGTAACGAGCAGGTTTAGTAATTCGTTAATTAGCGAATATGAGCTTAGCTCAAGCATCTGCTTTCTATATCTTCTTTTACTAAAAACTCCTCCTAATTAATTGATTTTCGCAGGCTAAGCACTCTAGGTCAACTGCGTGATTTGCATCTTAGCGGCAACAACATCTCATCGCTGGCCAGCTCGTGCGCCACCCTGGCCATGAGCGAGTTAGAGACACTTCTGTTGGACTGCAACCGACTCACGCAGGTTCCTCGCGTCGATTCCTGTCCAGCTTTACGGCGTCTAGATGTATCGTGCAATATGCTGAGCGAGGTTCAGATGCAAAGCCTGGTACCACGATCACTCGAGCTTTTGGACATTGCGTGCAATCAGGATATTGTCGTTGACTCGACGGAATTTCAGCAGTTATGGTAGGTTCTGTTAGAGCTAGGCCTGTCTTCGTCCTGAAGGGGTGACAGGAATGCATGATGCACATGCGTGTTGTGTGGGGTCTTTCAACACGGACGTGTAGGACTCATCAAGCCCACTTTTTCCTACCCGGCCTTCCTGCACCAGACTCGGGTTCGGAATGCCAGAGGCATTACTTCGAGGGTGCTTTCTCGGTGTATGCCCGCATTCTATGGGCTTGTACGGAAAAAAATGTCTAAGTTAATATGCATATATAATGCATTTTTCCATTGGATATTATACTTTGGTATACTTTGGCGTTCAGGTATAGCTCCTTCTGGTCGGTATAGCAAGGGGGCCGTCGCGTTTTGATAGCGTTGGGTGGCCCTACCAGGCGATGACATGTCTTCTTTCTAACAAGTGGGTAGTGTAAATTATAAAAAATTTAAGCTAAGACCCCGTATGATTTTCAAATGTTTTGGGTAAGTTTCTATCATATTTGGGTATGATATTGAAACGCAACAAATAGCTTCACCGTTACGCAAAATATAGGCTTATACTTCAAGCTGTATCTGTTTCAGCTGTAGACCCTAAGAATACCTTTGTTTCACAGACAGTTCACCCTCAGCTGGCCTCCCTTCTTTGGCAGAGAGGCATCGACACCGTGTAGCTGTAGATTTGATTTTTGTCAAACGTAAACCTATTTTTCCTTAAGTGGAGACCTCCAGCTCCTCCACTTCACCTTCCCACTCCGGTATTGGTCTCGACCAACACGCTATAGGAGCTGTCGCTGTTCGGGCGTGCACTGATGCTGGAGACCAAAAAGAAAAACATACTGTTAAACACAAGGAAAATACGGGAAACTCATTTTTCATGTGTTTCAGCGGTGACCGTAATGTCTCTGTGGTGGACACGAACTTCAGCGGCCGTTTGGGTCCGTTTAATCTCGCTGACGGAGATATGCACGCTGCTGAAAATCACCTATGGACAACCGGTTTCTCGGAGTCTGATCGAGGACACTCCAGGTATGATATCGTATCTACGCTTGGTGAGGCAAAACTCACTTATCGGTTAGAGATGGGTAAGGTGACTGTTGGAACAAATGGCATCGCTGCTGCCATGAGAGAAATGGATTGAAGAAGTGAATTTTCAGATCTGCTACTGGGGAGAAGGATAGGTCGCCCCTTTAGTTTGACCGTTCAATCGACCTTTTTCTATATTCGAATTTTTCTAATCCAATATTGTAAACTTTGCCAAAACTCGTTCACAAGCATGAGCCATCTTACCCAGCTACCTACCCCGTATTTGCCCGATACATACCTACGAGGTCTCCCTTCCAGTGGTTTGTTAGAACGATACGAATAGCCGGTAATAATGTCACAGCCAAGGCGAATGCTATTTATGGGATTTCCTCGTACGAAGTGTAAAACGCTTTGAAGGCATTGTAGAAGGAGCCCGTGGGAAGCCACAATCATCGAGTGTCCACAATATGAGAGGCGTAAAAGTTGCTCAAGAACGTCAAGGTGCTTCGACTTTTACGGCGACGTCAACATGTCGTTATGTTTGCAGGTTATATATAAACCAGTGTTCGCAGAACGGAGCCCAACCACAAGAGGTCGTTTTGGCGATCTGTGAATCATACGTAAAACCGGCTGTGTGCGCCAAGGCCAAAGCTCTCTTGGCTGACCTCATCCGGGAGATGCGCAGCAAACGGCAGAGAGGTGACGCTGGCCAAGGAGCCCTCTCGAAGATCAACCTGGCGCTGCAGAAAATCATTCACGAATGCTATAAGTATGTTGAGCAATATTACGAGGTCGACGATGCATGTAATCAATTAGCTATATTTATACAATTCGACTTGCACCTGTTCGAGCTCGGGCCCCGCGACTCGGTGACATATCGATGACTTAAGCGTTGTTAAAAAATCTGCAGCTAGATTTAATCAACAAGAACCTTTTATTGTATTGTAGACTATATGGTTGCTTCCGTAGCAGCTGTCAGCACCACCCGTTCGAGGGGGCTTGGGAACGACGAACTTTAAACTCGCTTAGGTTTTTATTTAAGTTTGCTTGATTTTGAAGTACATGGCAAGGCTCACATGGATTAACTTAACCACGAAACACCGCCAATGACCGCGAATGGATCATTCAGTAACAGCAACGACAGTCCGTTGGCAAAAGGCACGTTCGTTGCAGCCTATTGTTAATAGACTTCATTGTGTTCTTCAAACGCTTCACGCCATAAAAATTAATGATGCCTTCGAGTCCGATGATTTGTTCAACGAAGAAGAGTTCAGGTCCTTCTTTAGGTCGGTGTTCGTCTTTCAAAGCACAGCTACTGTAAGCGCCAGAGTCGGTAGCGCGCACCGAAATAGCTAAATCATTTGTTCTCTTGAAGGGTCTCACCTCCCATACGAGACTTAGGGAGTGGCTATTAACGAATACACTACAATAAATGATTTATTATTCAGACATGCATTAATTAGGAATTAGTTCTAGGGATTATTTAAGGGTGGGGGGGGGGGGATTAGTTGGGGACCGGGGCCGAGGCCGACATTGTCCCGAGGAAGGCGATAGCATTGCCTCTCTGCACAGCGAGGGACAGGCGTTGCAGAAGGAAAGATCACTACAATTGTAATAGTTCCCTTACGCTCCTACCAAACGCACGCAATTACTTTAATGAGTTCTGTACAATCCCTTTTAACTAACAAACGAGTCTTTGTATTGTATTATATCGTATAATTGGGACGTACCCAATATTGACACAGGAGACGTACTTTATATAGGCTTTCAACTCGGGAATCTCTCTACCTTTGACATGACCCATTGCACGGATGCCTTGCACTGCCAGCAATGCTACGACCTATTCCATGAGAGAGTCACAAACACCAGTTTAGAATGGGGAAAACTATTCTTTCTACCAATATCGTGTAACGTCCATTGTTCGACCTAGGTGACTAACGGAATCTTGCTGCAGGCTTTGGTGCACTATGTAAATCACAAGAAGAGTGAATCTATTTTCTGTTACAGTTGGAAGGAAGATGGATACATCTTGTGTCGCCTGGCCGGACTTTGCCGGCACTGATCATTGGTGCCTTGAGTACTACAGAAAGAATAAAAAATAATGAATCAATGTTCATGTATTCTAGTGTGCACACATTTTGCACATTGGTATAATTCAGCTTTTTTTTTGTTTTTAATAGAGATATATATATATTTCAGCTAAAAAAAAACATTTTCCGGGCTGACCCACAGCCAACATCTAACGTAGTCCGCGGTACAACTGCTTTCGGCATTGCTTCATAAGTCGGACCCCTTGAAAACCCAAGAGTGCAACGGCGGGGATCGAACCCGTGCACCTACCCGTGTCTCCTTCGATTGCACGGCGCACACCAACGTGCCACGCCACCGAGCTCGGCAATAATTCAGCTGTAGATCATTAACTGTACAAGATTATTTTGCGGGTTAACTACTATTTTGACAGATGACTGGGTATTCTTTTGTTGTCGAGTCCGATGGCGTGCTGCATTCGCAGGAGACACGTGTAGGTGTACAGAGAGGTTTGATCCACTACACCGTTGGCATATTTGCATTTAAGAAGGGGTTGTCCGTTTTATGAAACCTTATGCCGAACGCAGTACCGTGGACGTCAAATGTTCAAGGCTGAGAGTCCGCCCGGACGATTTACTATAGACGACTGGTTACAGTTTTATTCGGATGGAACAGCCGAAGTAATGTGGTAAACATTCCGACCTACCTGGCTATCGGGCGGTAAGAAAGTTTCATAGGTTTGAGGCCTAGTAATGCCTAAGGTTAAGAGCTGAGGCCTGTGAGATCGGGGAACAGCTGAGGGTCAGCTCAAAAAACAATTATTATTATTATTATAGGTTTGAGGGTCCTATAGCAGCGCTGATATATATCTGGGCCGCTCAGCGCGTGTGTGCATCAGGCTTTCGCGTAATCCTAAAAAATGAAGAAAACGAAGAAAGGTTAACTATTATTACGAAAAAGTATTAAAAAGTATGAAAAAGTATTTCGTCGATATCGATTAAAGAAAAAAACCTTTCCTTTACTGTATGTGGTACCCCACGTTCTAAACTGAGCAGGAAGTTGGAACAACAAATTTGCGCCCATCAGATGGCGCTGCTTCTATGCCACATCACTCCGTCGGAATCGGACCCGGGACATCTGGAGCTGACCGTGTTGCACACTGGGATCATGACTTGCATCACAGGCGGGAGGGACAGGCTGGCCGTCAATATCCTTCAGGATTCAAATGTTCATTGGGACAAGTTCTGTTCATATGACGAGTGGAAGCGCTCTGCAGAGGTTTGTACGAATTCCGTTTTCAATTATTGATACAGTTCTTGTTCGTTATTTGATCCAGCTCTTGTTGTTATTGAGCCACCATTATTATGAAGGGCCTCTTACACATAAACCGATGATTTCTTTTACGGGCATAGTTCGCTAAACACTATTACATTTCATTCACTTACACACAGTTCCTCTAATTTAACATGATTAAAACTCACTTAGATAAACATCCCCATGAAATGTTCGCATAACATGTTTAGGAACTCTGTACGCTCCACATGATATACCAAGAGATGCAAGGTTCAAGATTCAAATTTTGCTTTATTATGAGAGATATTTTACAAATATCTGCCAGTTAGTGTACTGACTGTGTCTGTCTATTCAGTTCAATTCAAACACTCCCTTATTTAGAGTCAAGGGAGATGGTGCGTATTTGCAGCGGTTTTAGCAAATTATATTTTACATGTGGGGGTGTTACTGTATTTAATTTCTCAATTTTCATATATTTTCTACATGAGTTTCTATGGTACCTACTACACCCAGATAATTAGCAGCATTTACAACGGTGTTAAATGGTAACGGCCTTGCGTCCCGTATAGCAGTTGGTGGAAACTCTGTACCGCAAATCTGATGACATACGCCTATATCTATTATAACCTATACTAACCGGGGGTGTTCCTGCCAGCACATGAACGTCAGTCGGTTGTGTGTACTCCCAATGCGAAGTCCCAATAAAAAATGTCACTAGCGCATCGATTTCCTTAAACACCACAAGCACGTATATCTTCAATGGAGCTGCACGTTGAGTACACCACGACGCGGACATTCAGCTCATCTTAACACACTACACGTATAAGAAAACGCCGCGCTTGTTTCCAGGGGTGGTTTCCAAATCATAGCAAGCAGAGCTGCGAGTTCCATCATTGTGAGGCCATCCCGCAGCCCCTGACTCATACTCTCAAGGTAAAAGTGTGCGACACGTCAGTGATTCTATTCAGCACGTATATGCTCGCTCAAGCGTTAAGCCCTGAAGACATCGTGAGAGAGTTTCACTCCACGCCGAACGCTGTTGCCGGTAAGTGCTCTCTGCCCCCGCCGCATATTTTGAAATCGCATTTAGCTTAATTGGTACCTTCGATATCATACCATATTAATACGGAGCAATTATGCCATTAGCAATCAATAATAGTAGTAGGAGCTGTGTCAATGTAGTAGCGTAACGGTAGTTCCGGTAGAGCTTTCAGCAATGCCGAAATCAGTATCATGAATGATAAATTTTGGCCGCGAGTCAGCGTGATAGTATAATGGTGCTATGGTAAATTCTGGGCGAGATTCTGGATCGGTCGACCTTCGATAGAGATTGGAAATGTCGGGGGTTTGAAGGAAATTTCTTTCTCTACAAGAAAATAAAGTGTAATAATAGTAGTTCATTAAAATACGTATATGCTCTTATATACGTAATGCTTACATGCTGTTATTTCATATGATTTCGTATCTTAAAGTATACAATAATGAGTGAAGCAGTTGGAGACAGTTGGGGCGTCAGGCCGAGGCCGCCATAGTAGTATATGCCGATATGGTAGCCGCAGAAGTAGTACAAGTCATAGTAGCCTAAACCGATACTGTTTTATGCAGTAAAATTCAGGTTTTTCTTTGTAACAATTATAATAATAATTACCAATTACCAATTATGACTTTCCAGGTGCAAAACGGCTAAATGATGCGGTGGGCAGTCTTGTGAGCGATCGAGGAACATCTGTAATAGCGATCGATCTGGCTCAGAGTAAGTTACGAGGCGATGAGGCTCCAACGAAAGATACAGGACAAGCAGCGTCGGCCTCGGGACAGCTACCCCCAAATGTCGTGTACGCGCAGATCCGGCCTAGGGTAGGTGGGAAGAGTGTACACTTTCAAGGGCTACCCCCGCGCACTGGCTTGCAGTCGTCCAGCTCCCAGGGCGCGGCTAAGGTGGTGAACCAGGAGGTGAGGAACTATAAAGAGTTCTCGTTGAATGTCCCATCGTTCCAAGCGTTGCAGCAACAGCAGGGTTCCTCGCCTAGCGCTACGCCGAAGAGGCACTGGCGGCATAGCAAACTGCTGGACGAATTTCCTGAAAACGTTGAAGAGACGTACAAAGCGTGGGAGTACGTTCTTGAAGAGAACCATAAAATGCTATTTAATCGTGAACTCGAAACGTTAGCGAGGCCTTCGCGTCAAAGGCCTCCATTACGTCAAAGGCCATCGGCGGCGGCGGCGGCGCCAACGCCTTCGAGTGGCCGATTGTGAGCGTATACTAAAACTGTGTGTACAAGAGGGCGTAGACGTTGTAGAAACTGCAAGAGTTCCTTTAAAATAAACCAATAAAATCTGTACCTTTACAAAGGAACCTTTGCAAAAGGACTAAGCCATTATGTAGATTTTCTATCTCAAAAATGATTGCAACTATAGGCATTACACATTCTGCCTACACGATTGAAATAATGTACAGAGAGCTTTCGGCTGAACGGATCTACGGAATGAATAATAAAATCGGTCGGAGAAATTAGCGTTTGAGTGCTAATTTTGGGTCTAATTTCGAACACAATTGCTATCACACCCACACGGATTAGATGAAATCCATTAATACTGTAAACTAATTATTGTATATATAATAAAACGCACAAAAAATTAAATACAATGTTGGCTAAATTGAAACATATAGCTGAAACTTGAAAAAAAAAAAAAAAATTGCTAGTCTCACAAAGCCTTAAAACCGAAGTTCGCTTAGGAAACTTAACCCCTCTCAAAATTTGAGCATATCCCAAGTGAGCGGTTTTGCATGTTATTCCTGTATTGTTTCGTGGCTAAAATCCCATGTACTTGGCTCAAATCCTAAGCAGTGTTAATTGCAGAGAAGGAAGTCGACGATGGAAGTGTCATGACGTTCATTTCTACGATGGAAGCTAGCAACAACTCAAAGTCAACAAAACATTATCATATCTCAGTAATTATTATTATTATTATTCTAATTATTATTATCATAACTAGCACTAGTAGTTCACTGAGATTAATGCAAGGTACACATGCTCTGAGTCGTAAAATCATACGCCCACACGTCACCTCTGTGTCAGTTGCAGTCCGCTTACTAGATTGGATTGAACGAAACTTTGAAGGGGAAGTTCTGTACGAGAACTAATGATATTGGCGTCATCAGATTCGAATTTTGTTGGCCAATTGTGCACGTCACTGTCTAAAATGCAATACAAGCAAGTATTCTACCATAGGGTGTCTAGTGAATGAGGCAGTCCTATACCCCGCGCAAACGCTCCTTGCGTGAAGCATGTTGACTGTCCGGAAGTGGCAGTTTACAATGTAATTATGGAAATGAGCCCAAGACGGAATGAGATCCCGGAACCTCTGCCAAGCGCTGACCTTTACGATGTAGTGCCGAAACCCTGCTGGGCCCTTGAGCTGTAGTTTCCGAAGATCGCTCGACGAAGGACACGTCCCTATGATTCAGGGGGTTGCACCCCTGCTCTACGCGTCTGTCATATGGAATCAACAATAATATTATTATTATTACGATTTGTGTGATCATGAAATCTATTGTCTAATAATTGTTTTTCGAGCTGACCCCCAGCTGACCATCCCCTATCTGACAGGCCTCAGCTCTTAACCTTTAGGTATTACTGTGAGAGGACCTGTCGGGGCCACCTTTGCTTATTCTCTTCCTTACTCGTACCTGGCGAGAATCTTCAGATAAAGAAAGATAAATATATATATATATATATATATATTTCTCTATATGTATATATTTTTTCACATAATGCATTTGCTACGTTTAACTAAACTTACTAAGTATGTAGGAAATTCAGACTTTCTACGAGTAGTTCGCCAATGCCAGGCGAAGCGAATTGACATAATTACTTTAGGTTACCACGGCGGAAATCACCGATAGGCTGAGTCTTCTTGAGGTCGACTCGTAATTAATCTATTAACCCTTAATTAATCTATCCTTTACAGAGAGTCAATACATACACCCTATAGTGTTAAAGAAGTGGTAGGCAGTTGTTCTAAATTTCGTTTCGCCAAGTCCACCTCCAGAGTCCCAGTAGACTTTGCTCTTTGTGCCCTGGTGGCCTGCTGGTGTCCTTGTGTGTTGTTGGATATGATCCCTTGCGTCATGACTATGCAGTGGGTCGACTCTGGAGCTGGTTTCAGTTTGCTCTGACGGAATGGTATTTCGAGAGGACGTCAATGTTCTATCTTGGCCCGTCAGACCACCTTGGCATAGTGTTGAACATACGCATACTGCTGACGATAACGAGAATTTATTTGCAAGGAATGATTGGGATAATATGTCGTGTGATGATGACCTTGTGGAGCCCCACACTGAAATTTGTCCTCTTAACCAATTGGCATCAATATCCCACGTTGCGGGATCAACTAGACAAGGCGCCATAGAGGCATTACCGAGTCCGTTGCAAGTGATTGATTGAAAGTTATGATTGTGAATTGATGGATATTGATTGATAGGTGTGTATCAACACCATATGTCTACACCGCGTCGATCGCCCAAGACGAGACCGACAGTAACGGATACAAACAGCAATTGTTCCGTGACCTTTACTCCTGTCAACGGTAAACTGATCGATCATATGATCTGACAATACAATAACGTCTGTTACACTGCGGACCAAAATCAGATTTTGTCTGAACAGTTGGTCCGTGAAACTGCCTAGAGTCAGTGAGCCAATCTTTGTGTTGTATTGTAAATCTGTTTCAACAAATATCACATGAAAAAAGCGGACTTTGAAAACTGAGTCAACTGACTGAAAAAGTCTCAGTTTGACAACCGAATCTGAGTTCGACGTATTTAAACTGACCTATACCAGTGGTGGTACTGGCTTTCTGATAAAGTTCTCAAGCCACCGGTCCCTCTACAAGTTTAAATGCATGATCCTATGACGAAATATACAGTTATTCCATTATAGAAAGTCTTTCTTTTTCTCATACACCTTGTAAAGGGCACATTGGCGAAAACCCAATTGACTCTTCAATAGAACTTGTACATAAACACCCCGTAGTCAGTAGGTGGACTCATTAGTCAATGCATCCATTTGAATTGTTATAGCCTTGCCTACACAGATACACTCTCAGCAAAGCATGGTGGTTTTAGCAGGCAGAGAGGCGTTTTGTCATCCACGTCAACCCCCCACCCCCTGCACTGGATCGGGGCCCACTTCCATCGAGATTCGAAGGTGTCTCTGGTGGTGTCCGTGCGTTTGAAGAAGATCTCGTCCTCTCAAAAAAAAAGAGAATAAAATAAAAGCCTTGACCACAGCCCGTCCCCTCTCGACATCCGATGTGGGGACATAAGCAGATTTGATTTTTTCTTTTTCTTTATACCATTAACCATGTCGTTGTTGATACACTCATCTCTCTCTCTCGGAGCTCTGGCGAAACACAGACGCCCGATATCACTTTGAGCTTCCCCCCTGGTACACACGGCTGAAAGTTCGTGCTAACTCACTGAATGCGTATTGTGGTAAATGAGATATTATACGATTATGGCGTTCCACTTTTCCACAGCGCGACGAAGAGGATTGGGTCTGATTTCTTCATCACGGCCAAGATTTTCGTTCGGTTTTCAGCGAATTGAGCGGGCGAAGAAGACTATTGAAGATCGACTATCGAAGATATTGTTGGTCAATAGGCGGTGTTGCCCCTGCAGCTTGGGGTTTGCTGTTCGCAGGTGGAGGGAATGGTAAATGGTAAATTTTTATTGGTTTATTAAAGGAGCTGCAATTTTACAATGCTTAAGCTCTTTAAAGAGGGAAGGACAACGAGTCGACATTATCTCACTTTCAGTAACAGCTCTGCCACGATCCACTGTTTAAGTATAGTGTATCTGATTCTCGTTGAATTATCGATTGTCTCCGTGGACCTGAGTTTACAAGGATCTGGTGGCCGCCAGGATAGTGACCCGTGATCGGTCCCGTGGTTTTCGCTTTGGGATGACTACCCTGCTCAGTTTTTGCTGATATCATTGGAAACCTTCAAATTTTCAGCCGGCTTTCAGCTACTGGTGGGTTTTTTGTTGATCCTAGAAGGGGAATCTAAGCTCGTCATATCTAGCAAAATACACTAAAATGTCTATAGATTTCCGTCGTGTGTGTTAGCTAGATCGCTGCATATTGTGCTGTCTCAGGCCATGCATTAAGTAACTCACCTCGGAGAAATAAAGGAATGACTTGCTTGATCCAATATATCACCGATGTATTAAGGTGTTATTATACATCACACTTTAGCATATACCGCGTTTCATTAAAAGACGAACAAATTCTGACGGAACTCTTTGTATCATATTAATTTGTCCCAACTCACAGGACACATTAGGAAATTCACTGTCATGTTTACTGCCCATATGACTAACGCTGACGATTTTAATGCCTCCCATAGCCACCACAACACGTTGATAAAGACCAGATAATCAAACAACCCTTATTGGCTTTGGAACGTTAGAACGTGTAAGACACAGGCGTTGTTCGCGTTAATTAACTATACTACGAAGGCGAAGCCTAATATGGCCCACGAAAAACGAGGTACCCCAACTGCAGCCCTAAGGGCGTCACTTGGGATCACGAATGGAGTGACTATTTCTGAAACCTTCTGTAGAGTGACGTTTTTTACGGACACGAATATATGTGGCAAGAAAAAGCACACATACGTTTGTAGCTCAGACAAAAGACAATGCTCGAATGATTTGTAGTGACTGATACGTAAAGTATTATTCTCTGGCTATCAGAAGCCAGAGGGTGCAGGTTCTAGCCCCGCTGTGTGACATATAAGAGAGCTTAAGCATTGTAAAATTGCAGCTCCTTTAATAAAACAATATACCTTTTACCTCTACCTCTTGCTAAGTGCGAGCAGTACGTCGTTTTCCGCTAGGCGGCGCTGTCCTGGCGGGAACTTTAAAATATCCAGGTCCTCTAACACTCACTGTCCACTTTTCCAACTATTTTCTATGGACAAGCTTCTTCTAATATTTTGAAAAAAAACAAAATCAGAAACAGTAAGAAGAAGCATAATTATAGCGTAGATTTTCTATTCTGATCTACAACAAAATAAGATTAGTATTCCCACACAATATCTAGCATTGACGAAGACGACCAAACCCACCAAAGCACTTTCAAGGACCATTCCCCAACCCCCGGTTATTTCACAAACTGGGCAGCTTTAATATATAGGCAAGTCCTTCCTCTGAACAGTGCATGCGACTTCGTGTATGAAGTGGTAGCTACCTACAAATTTCAACGCATACCGACAAGGTTGCCGCCTTTGTACATTAGTAACGACGACCTCATATAGCCGGGCTCTCTGTCACTGCCTCAAAGACGTAGCAATTGCAGATCGCGATCAAGTTGTTTAGGGAACCAATAGGCGCTCTCAGGACGTAACTCATCGGTAAGCTCAATGTGGTGGCAATTAAAAGACAATGACCACGCTACGAGACCTGCTGGACTCAGTTACGACAGTTACCCGATACTCGTACGCGTCATTAAGAGTTAATAATAATGAGGAGATTTTAATAAAATAGCCAGTAGGATCAACAAGTTAAGGTGGATTTCTACTTTGAATATTGTGATCAGCGTGTAATGTCGAGACAAGATAAATGAATCCCGATAAATAGGTTATTAAAAACGCTACAAATTATTACCTACAGGGTGTTGGACAAGTTACGCAAGCCTATTGAAGACCAGGCAGAGTTTTTGACGGTTTCGAAGGTAATCTCTTGTGAATCTTTGTTCTGTTCTATTGTTGTACATAGTTATATAGTAACGGGTACTTCCGTTTTTTTTTATTTAAGTCACACACTGCTAAGTCTGTGCTGAAGGAAGAAATTAAACAAATGCAGGAAACATTGCTTTCAGAACCGTCAAACCTTGCTTTATCCAAAGGCTTACGTAACCCCCTACGCACCATATATTTAAGACAAATCTACCAGTTCCCAAAGTACCATCCGTCGATTTCGCCTCTGCATAGGACCTCATTCTCTCAGTGGTTGTCTCCGTTTTTATTCCCTATTGTGCCTTAAGGTTAAAACATCAAGCAGTCCTCCAAATGACTATCGTAAAAGTTAACACACCAGTCCCTCCCACGGCTTGCGGGAACAATATTCCCCACGCTACGAAAAGATAACCGAACTCGCTTACGATATTGCTTGATATTCGCCGAGTACTGCAGGGGCGAGTAGCTAAACAACGCAATAACTATAGAAGCAGTTGGGGACAGCTGGGAGCGTCAGGCCTCAAAGGCCTGAGGTCATCGTCATCATCCTCGAGGAAGGCAATGACATGTTCTCTCTGCCTCTCAGCGAGGGAAAGATGCTGCAGAAGGACAGACCCTGCGCGCAGGGTAGGAATCATTTACATATCAGGTACTGCAATGTTGTCAGGATACGATTAGCTTTTCTCTTATATGTCACCGATCATCGCGTGGCATACAGTGCTGCTGGGCATAAACTTAAGACACCAACAAACCGTCATCATATTTCGACAAATCGCTACAAGGAGCACACGTTTGAGGAATTTATTCGGTATCAGATAAATCATCACAGCGTATATAACGTTGCATGCAGCCTGCTACAATAAAATGTGTCATTTTTCGGTTGTGCAAAATGATAAGGCGCCCTAGTAATCGATTGTTCTCGCTGAATTAATTCTCGTTTTCTTGTGCTAATCAGTACCGCGTGGCCCCGCCCTTTTCTAATTATAATGTTAAAGACTCTACTTGGCATACTATTAACGAGATTTAGCAGGATCTGGTCGCTGAGACCAACCCAGGCCACCAACAACGCCTCTGTTAGTGCTTCCACGCATGTATACTGTTGATTTGGCGTATATACTCGTCGGACAAGAATAAATTCTGATACAGAATAAACTCCTCAAATGAGAGCTCGTTGTGACGATTTATTGAAATATAGCGAGGCTTTACGTTTATGCGCAGCCCTATATAAGAATAGAACTTAAGCACTGTGTAATTGCAGTCCCTTTAATTAAACCAATTAGGCGTTACGTGGACCCTTTAGACTCACACACACACATCTTTCCCCGAGACGTCGTGACCACAAATCACTGACGAATTGAATGATCTTCCACTCGATTCCGTGTCCTCTCAAATCTTGTTCTAGAACGTCGCAGGAGCGCTTGCGCGAGCTCAGCATCCTCAGCAATTTGGTATCGCCAGTGACTGGCCTCGACGTTTGCGGCTGGCTATGACATGGTGCCGCCTCTTCCTCCTGGCTATCGTAGTTCGCCTCTGTAGCTTCGAGCGAAGAGGACCTTCCGACTCCCAGATTTGTGCTTCGTTCAACGAAGGGGCTGGCACCGACGGAATTTTCCATTCTCTTTTTTGCCACCGATCATTGGAATCTCCGGAAGGAAAACTCCGACGACGCCAGGCCTCGATATAGTGGCACACTATACGACTGATTATTATACACAATTTTGCTGCTTGTTGGCGGCTGTCTGCGAGCACTTTTGAAGAAGCTACTAGTCACAGTAGCGCTAGCAGCAGTAACAGAGCGCAGGCAGTTAGCATGATCGATCTGCGGTCAGATTTCCCTTATGGATGAAATTGCTATCAGACTCTCCCTCTGCCAATATATATATATATATATACGACCGACTTTCTAGGTAGCTACGTGTGTGTATAATACAATATCGTGTGAATACATTTTGATATATATATATATATATATATATAAATGTATAATTCTATCCCTCTCATTTTCCCATTGTATGTTGACGATGACTGATGTTTTTGCCGACTTTGTATATTTGGATATTCTCAAGTATGTATATGCATAACAACACACACACGTGCACACAGATATCGAAGGATACACGCCTGGAGCAAGCGTCGACGCAAAACACTATGGGGCTCGGCTAGCTTTACGTAGGACTCGAGCGGAGAAGGAACAATGGAATGGACCATCTGCTTCGGGGTATATAACGGACACCGATCGAGTGTGATCTACAGGTCAAGGGACGATTAACGAATCCTAAGTGCCTTTATCACTAGGGATAGTTTGCTTGCTTAATCGAGACTCTGTGGCCGAGATATCGTGTCTGAACATGCGTTTCCTCGTATTGAGCCTTGCTGTTGTCGGGGTGGTTTTGGCGGCAGATGACACCGACGTGTACTCGAAGCTCAGCGCGAAAGCGGACCACTTCAATGAGGTGGCAAAGCCAATCGTAGCTGGTGGCTCTGGTATTAATGGGCCTGTCATCTATCACCAGGAGTTGATCTTCAGGTCAGTCAACATTAACATTTCGTAGGCTGACATCTGAGTAAGGATTATTATAGAATATTTCAATTTATTAATTGCCATCTTCACCGTCGTCACGCATGTAAACTGGGAAAAAATAGGCGTGTTTCATTTGTCATGGAATGGTCGGAGACATTATCATGTCGCCACGGCCAAACTGTCTTTGCCAGTCGACACTTGGCTACATAATGACGTCGTCCGATCAATAGCTCGTTTGCCGAATAAACTCGTCCCGTCAATATACAACGGCGGTACGCCCAAGCTAACGAGGAAGTCATCGATGTCTGTCGGCTCAATGAAGAGTTTTCTCAACTGTGAGCCACCCGGCCCATGGGAATTAGCATCCCCTGAGACTCCCAGCGGGCATGTCGCCGAAGCTACTCGTCAAACGGACTGATAACCCATTAGAAAGGGGGGAATCCCCCCGGAGAAAGCTAACGACCCCCTGAACGATGGCGAGACTTCGAAGAAGGACCACGAAGAAGAGCACCCTGACAAGGCAGAGGACACATACACATACACTGTGCCAGAATTGATGACAATATATATATATATACCGGATATACCAACGGAAACATGCCCTTACTGGGACAGGCTGAGGGCGACCGGAACTAAGGCAGCGGAAGATTCTCCTCTTACCAACATAGAGAGCACATGCGAACTTATGAAGATCGCGAATCTCAGAGAAGCCGTCACGAGCGTGGTTGAACAAAAAATGGTCTAATATCACACCGCCATAAGGAACCATAAGGTTATCTAATCAATCACTCTTCGCGTTCGTCACTTACCCATTGTATGATAAGTTCCGACCCACCTGCTCAGCTGTAACTTGCGAGCTGCTCCGCTCCGAAGTTACAGTACTCAACAAAAGTTATTGTACACGATACACGATTGGTTGATTTGACAAATGGCGGCGCCTGATCGTTTCAACCGGCGTATTTTTCATCTAGCTTAAAGTATCATATACAAGATAGCCAACTCCAACGCGAGTTTCATTTCAGCTTTAGGCCTCGATGTCGACCGATACAAACTGCATTCAATGATCTAGTTTAGTCGCTTGCTTATTCTCATACTATATAATTGTGTTTCGAGCTGACCCTCAGCTGTTCCTCCCCCATGTGACAGGCCTCAGCTCGTAACCTTTTAGGTATTACTATGAGTATTAATATGAGGAATTACTATTCTCATACTAGCTATATATTAAGTCAATCGTATCGCGTGCTGATGTTTCTATCCGACTATCGCCACAAGTCAGCAGGCTAATCAAGGCTGATCAAGGGCCCGAACGCTTAAATGCTGAATATATATCGAAAATATATTGCTAAGCAAACAATTCGTTCTATGGATATTCCAGGCGTAGCCGTACTAGTGTTATGCTGCCTGTGCAGGAACCCCTGAAGCAGTGGCTGGACCGCTTTATGAGCTCGAACATCGAGAGGGTCTCGGGCGAAGAGCTAACCACACTTATTGATCTGTACACTAGCTATGAGAAGGCCGTCTTCGCCGGCCTGAAGACCGTCCTGGACGCAGTTACTGGCAAAAGCAAGGTCAGTGCCAGCGAACTTCGTTCGGCAGTCGCATCTGTCCTCGTCAACTCGGAGGACGTCCATTTGATCACCTTCCCGCTTTTGTTCTCTGTGTTCACTGATATCGACGCAGTGAAGTCAGAAATTCGAGGCGAGCACCATGTGGCGACTCTGCCCGCCATGGAGGGACGAAATCTGTTCCAGTCAGTGTGGTCCTGTACTGGAAGTTCGGACATGGACGGATGCCTTGGAATGTGGAAGGACACTGCCGAACAGATGGCTGAGCAAATCCGCAGTATGGCTGATCTATAAAAAATCGCAATAAAGATCGCGTGCATTCAATCCGGTGTACCTCCGAGGAGGAAATGTTCTTCATACGCACGGACACCACCAGAGACATTGCAATCGGCATAAAAGTGCAAACTCGATCTTGTTTGCACCTTAAACGGTTACCCCATCTCCAGGATGCATACATTTCGGGATCCACATGTTTGTTTTTTTTTGGCAGCTGACTGTCAGCTGTTCCCCAATGTGACAGGCGTAAAAGCGATTTCAGCATTAGTTCAGGAATCGATCAGGGGCAACCTTAGCTATTTTCAACTTTCCAAGCCATTCCACGCTCCCGGATCTGGCAGGAATCCACGAAAACCGAAAGATGACGAAGATATTTAAAGATTCTCCGCCTCTGGCAGGACATTGAACTTAAACCTATATGTATTACGTATCGCTACGCGAAACTCCTATCTACATCAAGAAGAACACAGATAATTCTCCGTCTAATCGGTAAATGTTGGGAGGTGTAGACAGGGCAACTTAGAGGATATGAAGAACCCCGCAGGGAAAGGTTGAAACTACCTTTTGCCTCTAAGGTTGACTCGGGAGTGATCAGACCGATTGATGATGATGGAAATCGGACCCACTCGAAGTTCCCCATCAAGCCGCTAGATGTCGCCACTGTCATACCTCACTCCCTTATCAGCTTTACTTTATTGAAATGTTGATGAATATTTTGATGAGATTTCAGTGTCTAATTATTAGACAAATACATATATAATTTGCAATGAGGATAATGTTGTATATTCACTCAAAATAATATTTTGAGAATATGTCGTCTTAACGAGTAATCATAACAATAACAATAACACATATCTTAAATGTTCGACGAAACTCCTGTTCGTCACACTCCCCGCAAATGCGGGAACGCATTTCTTGTTGCATAATAGAGGATCGCAGATAAGGAAAGGGGGAATAAATTTAAATATATTATTTTTTCTAAGGTAGATTAAATAACGGTTTCTCACCAGGCCTATGTGTGTTGTAATGTAGGTAAGTTGTTGAAATCGTTTTGTGCTGTCTGTAAATATCTGAACGTGCTTATAGTTCTAGCTTGTAGAGTAAATGAATTGGTCTTTTCAGACGTTGACCTGAGGGTAACTGAATGATACAAGATCTTTGCCTAAGATCTGTTCTCTCCCCGCCTAGTGTCGACACGACACGAACAAGGGGCCAGTATGCTCTCGAGGGGGCTGGATCGTGAAGGATGCAGATGTCGCCAGCCTGTAAAGGTCTATTGGCAGTTGGGTTACGTATGTGAGCGGAGCGAAGATATTCTAGATATTCCTTCTTGAAACGCTTCCAATATGATTCCAGGAGAGATTGTTGAAAACGCCAACGTTTAGAGACCATGATTGCTGAGTTGTCGGGAAATGAAAAAGGAATTTTCGAAGTTCCTGGAAGAACTGTGGTAGCTCTGTAACCATAGAGTAGATCTGCCGGACAGAGGGCTCGAAAGTCTGAATCGTCAGCAGCTACTGTCGTGATTGGCTCCTCCTGTTTAGCTGTGTAGGACGCTCACCACGAAACGAGCCAGGTGACACAGGTTTGGGGCGTGGGCGTTGTTATGTGCCCTTTATGAGATTTCGATCCACATATAACAAATGTCATTCGGACTAAAATAATAATAATAATAATAATAATAACGCTTTATTTCAAAGGTTAGGTTTAACAATATGTGAGTTGGCCGCTATGTGTTTGCCAAGAAGAAGAAGTCATATGTTGTGAAAAAGCTACCACCCCTCACGTAGGGCTCGAGACACTCTTCAAAGAAATAAGTCATTTACACAAATTGTTTCTTAGCTATGAATTTAGGTAAGACATTTATACCAGCTCTGTTGTCACCAAATGGCTGTTTTTGCTTTCTGTGTCTAATGCCTTCCCATTGCATTCTATGTTGACCATATATATATATATATATATATATACAGTGTTGTTGTGTCGAAATGTTCTTAGCGATTCTATTATATGGTGACCTTATCTAAATAAACATGTTAATGCGTTAAAAATGACTTAGTAAGGATATATCCGACTCCGCTGGTCAAAGTCAAAAACTTAATTTCGCTAAGTTACGGAGGGAACGGAAGCTAAGCAGCGTTCAACAGAAACAACGGTCAGAGTTAATTAGACATTCGGCCTTTGCTGCTGAAAGTGGACGTAATTGCCTATTGTCCATATTCGCATTAATTGAAGTACACGGAATAGAATACGCGCGATCTTTATTGGCAGCCCGTTTAGTACTCCGCCATAATGCGGATTCGTTCAATCATCTGTTCGACAGTGACCTTCCACATTGAAAGGCATGCGTCCATATCCGAATTTGCAGCACACGACCACAGTTGCTCGAATACGCTCCGCTCGAGAGCGGGAAGAGCTGCCACATTATATTCCCCTCGAATTTCGCTCTTCAATGGCTCCATATCTTTAAGGGTGGAAAATATCAGGTAGAACATAATGAGGTAAGCGTCCTCCGAGTTGGCAAGGACAGATGACACTGTCGAGCGGAGTTCGTTGGCACTGATCTTGCCATCGCCAGTCACTGCATCGAAGACCTTCTTCAGGCCGGCGTAGACGGCCTTTTCAGCCCGAGTGTACAGGTCAACGAGTTCGGTTAGATCTTCACCCGAGACCCTGTCATCGTTTGAGTTCACAAAACGGTCCAGCCACTGCTTCAGCGGCACGTCCACGGGGAGCATAGTACTGGCTCGATTATGCCTGCAATATTCATAGGTTTTATTTTTCTTTCCTTCGTTATTTTTCTCGTTTTTTTATATGCTCTATGTTCCGGTTGTTCTCAGGGTGGTCAGCCTTGATTAGCGTGCGGACTAGCGGTGGTCATCAGTCGCGATGCGATTGAGTTAATATATATATATATATATTATATCTACACACCGTTCACCAGGGGGGGGGGCTTTGTTCAGCCACCCTAAATAAAGTTCGGAAGTTAGAGCACTCAACAAAAATGATTATATACGATGCACGATCCTTAGTTGTAGTCTTTAAGGTAGATGAAAGGTACACCGGTTGAAACATTCAGGCTCGGCCATTGGTTACATAAACTAATCGTGTATCGGATATAATCATTTTTGTTGAGTGCTATAACTTCCGAGCTGAGTAACTTCCTTGTTGGTCGGGATGGAACTTATTAAAACAAGTGTCGAATAGTGACTGGTTAAATAAGCTGAGTTCGCATCCGTTTCGTTCCAGAGCATACGAAGCGCGTGCGCCCGAATTTCGAATGCGGGAGACAGTGAGAAAATGGAAATTAATAACATTTTTAAAATATTTTAATTAATTAAAATAAATATCCCTTACCCAGATATCATATACTATTGAATGTTAACCAACCTGTAGATCAGATCGCGGTAATAGGCAGCAGGCTCAGTGATAGACGATCCGGCAGCGGCTATCGACTTGGCAAGGTCATTGAAGCGGTCCGCTTTTGCGTCAAGCTTCGCAAACACATCGGCGTTGTCCGCCGTCAAAACCGCACTGACAACTGCAAGGATCACTACGAGGAAACGCATATTCTTTACACTTTATATTTAGACCACAATACCTCGATTAAATAAGCAAACTATCTTGGATACCAAGGGCACTCAGGGTTTTAGTAGTTGCTTGACCTGTACATCAAACTCTGTCGAGGCCCGTTATATATTCCGAAGCAGATGGTCCTTCCATTGTTCCTTATCATCTCGAGTCCTACCTAAAGCGAGCAGAGCGCCATAGTGCATTGCGTCGACGCTTGCTCCACCGGAGATCGTTCGATATCTGTCTGCGTGTGTGTGTCTATGGATACACATACAACGCCCGCCGTACATCAGGGAACAATATATATATATATAAATATTATATATATTTTTTTTTATTTGAATAAACTTAATATGTTCTTTCATTTACGCCTGCGTTGGAGCATGGTGGCTTAATACACGGTTGCTGGTGTTAGAAACTACGAAGACGCTGAAAAGCTCTAAAAACAGATTAACATACTTCTCAGAGACTGTTCAAAGCTAGCCTAAACATTCACAAATTTTCGTATGCTTGGAACAAATAAACTGATAGACATGTTATTCTATTTGATTATGTCCTTAAATTCATGTTAAACTTAAGGGTCCACCGTAGAATATAATCAAAGAAAATTTAGAAAATTATCTTTGTGCTACCTATGTGGGTAGCACTATTTGAAAGCTTCGCACAATTCAACCTGCTTGAAGGTCCCGATTTAGCCAGTCGCAAAGGCCATCAACCCGTTCGTTTTAAATCTTTTGCTATTTCAGACCATGCTGCGTGAATCAGAACAGGTGATCATCCAGTCTGGGCTATCATCCCATCCCGAGGCAGGATTTCTCGTTTAAAGTCTTTGTCAGTGTTTGTTGGTTACGCCAGCACCGTATACGGGTCCAGAGTAATCATGCAACAAGATTAATCTTCAAGGTCCGTTGTTTGTCTACGACATAATTTGTCAATCGCTTAACTCAGTTTGACGATTGCATCGAATCATAGTTTGTGTTCATTCACCCCCTCGATCGTAATGAAGTGTCTCGCAGCAGAGGACCCCGTGCAGATTCCATCGACGGCACAACATCACCCTCAATTTATCCTTCACGTTCAGAATTATCATTTCAGATCGATTTTTCATCTCCGATTGCGGTCTTGGCGCAAATATAAAAGCCGGGGGCACATGCCGTGTTGACTACTGATTTATTTTGCACCAGTTTGTTTGTTGCTCACGAACATATTCGTAAACTAAACAGACAGAACAGAAACCTACAGATTCGGTAACGGATTTTTTTTCACAGGAAAACATCCTAAAAGGAAACATACTCATTGTTGCTCTGTAAGCACATTTTTTTTTCGTATGTACTTAGATAGCTGCAACAGTCAGCTCTTTAAGGATCTTAATGGAATACGCAAGCAGGCGAGACGGGCAAGCGGTTGGTACTCTGTGGTAATGAATGACGCCACGCATTAAGGGCAACTCTTTGTTTTTGGAGGTCGAAAACTCAATGACGACTAATTTTGTGTCGCGAGTCACTGTTTATAGCGCCTTTGTCGAAATCCTTGTCGATTGACGCAATAATGTCTCGGTGTGCTGCAAGATGATACACTGATGATTATTTGCCATCACGGAAAGTAAAATTGTGTTGTTAAATGATTTAGTAGTGGGATTTCTATAATTTTCCGGTTTGTGGAAACTGCATCTGAACAAGATACGTTTGCACAATTGAGCAGCAGTTCTAATGTCGAGCTATGATTTACGTTGGGCGGGGAATTCCAATTAGAATCAATGAAATCAGCGAGAGAAAGGGGCCCACGCTCGCCGCCCACTTTCGTATGTAAATATACACGGACGATATTTTAAGAGAATTTAATTGCATTAGCGAAATCGGAGTTGCACCAATAAACCAACTTCTGTATTGTGTATCTATATATATTTATATTCATTTTCGACGTGCACCATTGTTATATCTTCCTATATAATTTTATTGAACTATAAGGATTATATATATATATAATGGCCAAGTGATCAAATTTGATTTCTACTTATAATTATACGTGTGTAAATATTTTTGTCAAATACTCATGGCGGGTGGATGTCCGAGGATATTTCTCCAACGTATGCTCAGTGTGAACTGGGCATAGTTAAAAAATATGCCGCGGCGCGCTCGTCCACCATACTGCGCCATTCTCAATGCAGACTCTGCCGTCACACCCGCCCTGCGGAGGCGGCGAGCTTGCTCGCTGCTTTGCAAGAGGCTGAAAATCGCACACGCTTAAAATTCAGCCTCTCTGCTGGTAGCAGTATTGCCCTGCCAGCATTGGTCGTCGCGATAACAGCACGAACGCAGCCGGGAGCCGCCGCCCAGGCCCCTGCAGTCGAGGAGCCCCGTCGAAAGGACCTCGCTCCATTGTTGTCCTGCGGTTCTGTCCGCAGCTGCTACTGCCATCAGCGACCTCGTCTCGACTACAGCAAAAACGATGTCGAAGCGGCAGAACGAATCGAGTCTGTTGAACAGGAGAACATCACCGACCGCCTCGCCATTTGGCAACATCTAATCGACTTGTTGCCTGTGCTGGCTAGATGTACGGAGTGAGCAGGCGATCGCGCAGGAGTCACGCTGGTTTTCCGTGCGACCCGGACGTGTCTCGCGTATGAGGCGTGTGCGCAGGTTTCGACGAAGGAACACAACTGATACAAGATAACCATTAGGGGATTCGTTCTGCGTTCGATAGTTCTCAGCGATATGATTGTGCGCATTCGTTGCGAGTTACAGTGAGTGCATTTGTTGGCTAACTTACAGCCAACATTTAACGTCCACGGTGGTGCGTTCGGCGCAGCGTCACTGTGGTATAAACCCCATTCAAGTCAATTTTTGGCTTCGTCAACAAATCCCAATGGCATCTAGCCAATGGCGAAACTAGATTCGCGCAGGAGAGGCACAAGATCTGCTGGTGGAAACCAGTGAGGCGGACCTTGTCACTGAGGTTTGCCAAGTGTCCCCCGCCCACGAGACTCAATGAGGAGCGGCGCCGCTGACTCGAATCCTTGTGGCTAGTTACCCGTCCTGGTGCGGGGGGCGCGAAATTCAAACACAGGCTACGTCTCCTGTCGGCCTGGCTCGGACCTACAATGTAATACCCCTGCTTCGAGTGTACGCCTTAAAGATACCCGAACGATGTATACCGTCTGGATTGACGAGTAGAACTTAGTACACAACCGCTCGTGTAACGGCAGCTGTCACTAACGCGATATGGAAGAGAAATGTAATGGTTTTATCGCTGGTTTTGTCAACGAAACGCCAATTCGTTTACAACGCTTAAGAAGATCTCGATATATGATATATCATCACCAGGTCTCCTGGGCTAACTCGAACCTCCTGATTGGATCCGGTTTTTTACAGACACTCCTAGTATAGTGTGTACTCACTCTTTTTTAGAAGATACTCATGATGATATCCTTCGCGTGTTGACCCTGCCAGCTTGAGCACACCGCCATCAACGTCCACAGCTACTCTCTATTCGCTATCGAACGGTAACGCCGCAATCAACCTTCTGGACGTACTAAGCATCAGCCGTGATGCGTCATATTAACGGCTTCGCACGCTGGAGAATCACAAGTCGTTATGATTTCAAAATACAATGTAAATCTCTCAGATAATTAGAGAAGCAGTCAACGGACCATTGCGCCATCAAAATCGATTGGTCACAGAAAGTGAGAAATGGCGAAAAAACGAGCAGTATTTCCTTGACAAAAGACTTGGCTACAGATGACACGTACCTGTGCTACAGCACTGCCTCGGTCACCCTGTTGAACCTACTCATTTGGTTATAACCTAGACCTAGAAATCCAATAGGTTATACGTGCGAAAACGTGTGCGCAGCAATTTGATTTGAAATTATAGCGCACGTAACAATAGTCTACGTTATCATATTCGTTTCTATTGCAGGACATCGAAATAGGTTTGATATTGACAACGCCCACATTCATGACCCGAGTTATCTATACAGGAGCGATGACGCCGTCGGGATAATGACATATTGAAAGATGTTCGATGAAAGAACGTCCGGAGGCTCTCCGGGGCCAAATCAAAGTCAGTGTTTGAATTCGAATCCCTTATCACATCTAGTACGTGAAATGCCCGTGGCCGTACGGACGGGTCGTTGCCTATATTGAAGGAGCTAATTTCGAGAACGGCGTTTCTGAGCGATCCCGAGCTGCTGGTGCGCGGATTACACCAGGCGAAGCTACAAGACCCTGCTGTACGACGAGGACAACTACCGACTTATTATAGAATTCAATGATTGCAGTCCCTTTAACAAAAAATCAATTAGACCAAGCTTCACCGTTACACATTGCCAGCGCTGTAGATACAAGTGGTGCTTTATCAAAAATACTTTGATAGAGGCATGCACCTATCTCATATATGGGCATGGGACATAAGCCGGCTCGATCGAGAAGCGATAGCATTGCCTCTCGGCGCATTGTGACACTCTGGATAAATCCATGTCCCCGCCTATATTGTGGTGTCTGGCATGGCCATATGCTAGGTAGCCATCTCCGGTCACTTCATCTGGTCGCACTGCGGAGCGTGGTCAGTGCAGAATTAAACCACGATTTGTCGAGACAATCCGAGTCGTAGTTACGAGACAAGCCACCGCTTCTAGACACACGTTCCCGATTAGCATTTTATGAAAACGACGAGCGTGTTTCATTTAGATGCCTAATTGTGATTATGATTAGTACAAGGTGAGGCGACGAATGACCGTCTCATAATTAACGGCTACAAGGCTAGATGAAAGGGCACGAGTGATTTTTCTTCTCTTTCTAAGAAAAAGGGAAGCGCCCTTTTTCACTAGAGCTCGGAGGGAAAACCATTTCTGCTCTAGCTTCAACACCCTTTGTAACAGGTAGAGCTGTACAGCGGTGGATACCATTATTGCTGGTTGGACATAGTCGAACCGAAGTGTAATGCAATATTTACAAATCTCTATCTGCTGGTCCGAATATATTGTACACTGTTTTATATTCCAGGATAGATGAATATTTAATCTATACGTGTACATCTCTTCTCTAGATAATAATAACCATAAGCCACCGTCGATGCGCGGTACCTAAGCCGACGTAGTCTCTGGTGAGAAATAGCGGGAGGCCTTAGGTTCAGGTCCCGTGAAGTGGCAAATACCTACCTAATCAACATGACGAACTAATTAACGAAAGTCTCTTAATAATATCTCTATTGGAGGTGCGCCTCTAGTCGATATGATCCCATACCTGAGTTAAAAGTAAGGTAAAGGTAAACTCGAAAGTAAGGAGAGGACCTCGAGCAAACTGTGACCTTCTCTGAGATTCGTTTTTGTGATTCCTCCTCGTAGTGTTTTCTTGAAATACACGTTGATATATACATATATATATATATATGAGACAGGTGCCTCGACTTCACTAAAAAAACATTTGAGCTTGCCGAAAATTTCGACACTACAACACTATATATATATATATATATGTATATCTCAACGTGTATTTCAAGAAAACACTACGAGGAGGAATCACAAAAACGAAACTCAGAGAAGGTCACATTTTGCTCGAGGTCCTATTCGCGTTTTATATATATATATATAATGATTGATTTCCAAAATCTGAGAACTGAGAATTGCCATCTCAAAGTTTCGCCACTCTCCTGTGTGCTCGTAATTGGTTTTAGAGTAATGCTTTACCCTGACACACTACAAGGGATTTTTTTTTCGAGAGGATGAAATTGTCCTGCTGTCGTTTTCAATTTTCTAAGGATTTATTTGTATGCACTGTGTGTAAGTGGGTGCCCATCGTTGTCCGCTATACGCCAGCGTCTTGTAACACTTAAATTAACTAAATCAGCCATAACATTTCAGACAGACCGCTCGTTTGTTACCAAGGCAAGATGGTGTTACATAATTCACCAGTCGAGTGGGACCATTTGCGTTACGCGACCACTGGAACAAAGGCGGCGATAATTACGGTTTCGAAAGCCGGCAACAGATGCAATTTTCATTATGTCCACGACGGAAACTCACGCTAGCCTATTGCTAAAGGTAAACGTGAGGATTTATCGATTTATTAAAGGAGCTGCAATTTCACAATTGGAGACCAAGCAACGTGTCTTCGACAGTCGCCGCTCAAATTGCGCATACCAGGATATACCGAAGCATAGCTAGGCACTGAACTAACGATGGCACTTGTACGGCACCGTTTCGTCACATGGCTATTCGTAATATGATTGCTATATCCGTGGCGTTGTTCAGGTGACGTGACTTCCATTCGGTTTACAGATGAAACGCCTTCAGCAACAATCATTCACTTGTTTGTCATTATTTATATGGTCAGACACCTTGGAATAATCAGAGTATACGCACCAGAGGGACAGAGCATACCAGTTTATGAAATGACCCCAGATTTGGCAGAGCATTCACAAAGGCAGTACCAAAGTTCAGCCAAATATTAGTTAACCCTAGAGAAGTTCTTTCAGATCTTAATTAACCCTGGAGAAGTTCTGCCAGATCTTAGTTAACCCTGGAGAAGTTCTGTGAGATCTTAGTTAACCCTAGAGAAGTTCTGTCAGATCTTAATTAACCCTGGAGAAGTTCTGCCAGATCTTAGTTAACGCTGGAGACGTCCTTTCAGATCTTAGTTAGCCCTGGAAAAGTTCTGTCAGATGATACATTTTCCATAACTAACACTGATGAGATAAGTGGGAGAACGCTACAGAGACGTTCGCAAGAAATATATGAGAAACATATCGAGAGAACACCCCCTAAGAATTGGTCATTTCTAAGCGCATCTTTCGCATCAGCAACCTTTAGTGGTAAAGTCACATTCGCTCGGCCATTTTCCCCTCAATCAGATACATTCTATTACGTTTGATGATCTAATAAAGGTAGCGCCGCTATAGCGCAGCCCAGTTGCCAACGACGTCATGTAAAGCGTCCCCGGGACAGCGTAACCCGCACTGTGATCCACCACCTCGGACGACATCGGTGACGGCATCAGCCGGCAGCTGTCGAGACGTCACCGAGTCCGTCGAAGTTTGACCCTGTCCTCGGGTTGTGGACAGCGACGAAGCTCACTATCATGTTGTTTTTCAAGCTGACCCTCAGCTGTTCCCCTATCAGACAGGCCTCAGCTCTTAACCCTGTAGGTATTACTATGAGAGGACCTGTCGGGGCCACCTTTTGCTTATTTCCTGCCTTACTCGTGCCTGACAAGAATCTTCAGATAATGAAACATGATAAAGAACTCCAAAGATTCTCCAAAGCGTCTGACAGGATTTGAACCCAACACACACGTGTCCCTCCGGTCTAGTAGTCTAAGACGCTCATCACTAGACCATCCAGGGGACTGAGCCTCCCCTCAGGCCTCCCCTATCTGGCCTGGCCTCAGCTCTTAACCTTTTTCCACGTATCACTATGAGTGGACCTGTTGGGCCACCATTGCTTGTCGTGGTGCAGCGACGAGGCTCAGCCCCGACGTTATGGTCAGGGGAGCGGATTAGATCAGACGGAGTCTCGTCCTACCTTTCGGAAAGACGGCTGTCGGCAGGGGGGGACGAGTACGAGGTCACTGCTGGGGTCCCACAGGGGTCGGTTCTGGGTCCGATCCTGTGGAATCTAGCCTACGACGGGGTACTGGAGCTGCCTGACCTCCCACCGGGAGTGGAAATGGTCGCCTACGCGGATGACCTAGCGCTCATCGTAACGGCACGAGACGCAGAGGCAATTACGTATGCCGCCAATGAAGCCTTGGCGCAGGTGTCAGCATGGATGAAAAACCACTCTCTCAGCCTGGCACCGCACAAGACGGAGGCGCTGTACCTAACAGGCCGCAGAAAGACCAAGAGCGTAGAAATTAATCTCGACGGACACCCAGTTGAGCTCGGGAAGAAGGTGAAATACCTCGGGGTGGTTCTCGATAAGGGCCTGACAGGCAAAGCTCACATCGAGTACGTGGCTAAGAAAGCGGCCAAAGTAGGGGCGAGTCTCGCCCGCCTGCTGCCACGAATCGGAGGCTGCTCGGAAGAGAAACGGCGGCTTCTGGCCAGCGTTGCGGAGTCCACAGCGCTCTACGGAGCACCAGTGTGGGCCGATATGGGGCTGAGGACGCAAAAGGCGAGAGAGACGTTACGGGCGGCACAGCGACCGGTGGCCATTGGGATTTCCCGGGCCTATCGAACGGTGTCCACAGAAGCCCTTTTGGCCCTGTCGAGGATGCTGCCATGGGACTTACTGGCCAGCGAGCGTGCCGAGCGATGGCGCGACCCCACCCTTGACCTGACGCATGCAAGGAACAAAACCATGGCATTATGGCAGGATGAATGGCAGGCAGTCAACTCTGGGAGACCAACCCGGGGCCGTTGGACCAAACAGCTGATACCGGACCTGAAGAGATGGTACCAGTGCGATCACGGCGAGCTGTCCTACGGGACCTCTCAGGTGCTGACTGGCCACGGCCAGTTCCAGACGTTCATAACAAGGATCTACAAGGCCAAAGCCGAGGCCGAGGGTATCGAACTAGCTGCCACCTGCGTGCTATGCGACTCGGGGGAGGACGACGACGTGGAACACACTGTTCTGCGATGCCCGGCCCTCCGAGGAGTCAGAGATGCGGGAGGGGCCGCCGTTACCGGCCGGCAGACCATTGAGGAGATGGTGGACCAAATGATGACCTCGGCGGAGGGATGGCGGGAAACCTGCCGTTTCTTCGACGAGACGATGGCCGAGAAAACCAGGCTCGAAGAGGCCCGCAGGGCTCGTTTTGGAGATGCGCCGAGATGGCTTCGACGACGACGAACGGCGGGGGTCGGGGATGACGACGACCAGGCCGACCAAGTAGATGGGTAGAGAGAGCTCCTTGACCCGGGTTCCGAAGTAATATTCCCACAATACCGGGCCCGGGGAGAGAAACGTGGAGGTGAGGGAGGGTCTTTTCACGGGACCCTCCTGGGGTTTAGTCTCGGCGGACATAAGATCTGAGCCGCCGAAGGCGGCTTACCATCAGGTCACCTGGTAGGGGGGCGGGTTTTAGAAAAGAACCTGCCTCGAGTCCGACACAACGTCCGTAAAAGGATTCACTCTGGCGATCGATACGGAGCTCATAGTAGTCGTTGAGGTGAGGTGCCGGTCACCGGGTTGATGATGTAGCGAAACTTCGTTTCATTGAGCAGGCGTATTATACTACTATCGTCAAATGTGTTTCACTGTTCGTGCAAATATACAGAATAAATAAAATGTACAGAATATAAACATATGCACGCATGCACACACGCATGCATATGCATTTTTTAAGGGTCGGACGTCTCGTTTTACTCAACCATAAAATAGGCATTATTATTGTTCGTAATGCATGTTAGCACCTCGGCACCAGTTATCCTAAGAATTATATCCGTCAGCGCGTTGGCTTGGACGGCTAAGTGGTCTCTGGCTGTCGAAAGCCAGAGGCCGCGGGTTCGAACCCCGCTGCGTGACATATAAGAGAGCTTAAGCATTGTGAAATTGCAGCTCCCTTAATAAACCAATAAAGCTTTACCTTTATTACCGAGTATTCGTTCCACTAAGAAAAGTGTCGAAGATGCTCGTCATCTGTCCATATATACACGGATCTTATTACTGTCCTTGTTATATACGTATGTACACAGTTATATATATGTATTTTTTTTTGGGTGGAGAAAGCTGGTTTAGCGCCGATTCTGAGACGTTGAACACATATGTGTATTAGGCATTCCCGTAATTCCCTCAAAAAAAAAAATATATATATATATACATATATCTCCGGGATGAATTTTTGTAGCGCTTTCGCGGTATTGTGCCTTAATCATTGCTTCATCGAATCACAAATATTAATTAGCCTTGCCACAACAAAATGTCATATGGGGTTTGGATTCATTGATAACCTTCACGGCAAAGCATGAATGATTTGTTTTGTCCTGACCAGGGTCCTTAGGAATAC
Organism: Stratiolaelaps scimitus; assembly: GCA_019614645.1. NCBI lineage: Eukaryota > Metazoa > Arthropoda > Arachnida > Mesostigmata > Laelapidae > Stratiolaelaps > Stratiolaelaps scimitus. The sequence continues at coordinate 1,000,630 of JABWDB010000032.1, read as the reverse complement.
AAACAGCGAGCCCCCTGTCGCCCTTGCAGATCCTTCTACATTTTAATTTCAAGGAGTTCATTAAATATGCCTTCGTCCTTTATGTGTTTCCTGAACCGCTGCTTCGTATGAGCAGCTGTCTTCATCCTGTATATGTTCGTAGACATACATAATAGATACATAAATACTAGCTTTATACTTAGTCAATTATAAATGTGGGCTACAATTCTACCCAGCCAGCAATTGCAGGAGACGATTTTGTGTCGTGGTGTGAAGACCAAATGCTAATTATGAGAGTGCTAGTCGGACTCTGTCAAGGGTCATCGAGTCTCGTGTGGTTGGTTTCTTCCAGGACAGACTTAATGAGGTGGATCGGCAACTGTGCTTCAACTCAATTAGTGGTAGCCTAATTTCCTATGCTAAATACAGTCATGGATTTAGATATGCTGCCCAGTTTAGACGTACGTAGACCACCTATCGACGCTATGTAAGGCGTACTTACGAAAATTGTCCCGTGTTACTAAGCTGTCGTTGGCATTTGTCTTGAATGCATGTGAATTCTGATGAGGTTCATAATAGTAAGTGTAAGTACCGTGCATAGAGGTCGCGTGGGGGGGCAAGATAATTACCAGCATCGATCAATACACAGGGTAAACATTCGCCCTAACGTGGATCGTTGAACAGGACAACTCAGTAAACAAGGTCAGGACATTGACAGTAAATTGACCATGGGGGAAAAATGACGGCGGACAGTGATCTTGCATCATGATAATGCTAAGGGCCCATGTTGCCTTGACAGCCCGTCGCCCTTATTCGTACTTGTTAACCGATCTTGGCTGGGAAACTCTGCCGCATCCGTCGCATAGCCGAGACCCTTGCGCTCCATGAGACTAGAACACGGGTTGAGATCGATGGGGAACAGCCTGTGGGGAAAGCGCTTTAAGGCAGAAGCAGAGGTCCGAAATTGGCTGGACGGGTGGGTGACCAGTCTACCATGCTTTTCTGCTACGGGATTCACACCCGCTGCCTGATCGTTGGTCGGCAATCTTAGACTACTATGAATTTGGAATTACAACTATTATAGTTACGATTGCACTGAGCGACGTCAGACTCCTCTACCAACACAAAAAAACCAGAAGGAAACGACCTCAGAAGGCCGCCAGAGCGGTTACACAAACGTGAAGCCGAATCCATCATGTTCCCCCTCAGAGATAGAGGGTAAATGGTAAATGTTTATTGGTGTTTATTAAAGGAGCTGCAATTTCACAATGCTTAAGCTCTCCTATATGTCATCACACAGCGGGGCCCGAACCCGCGGCCTTTGGCTTCCGACAGCCAGAGACCACTTAGCCGTCCAAGCCACCGCGCTTACGCCTTTTACTTTACCGGTGGTACTTTTAACAGCAACTGAAGCTGCTTTGTCTTCCACGTCAACCCTAGACGAGATTGGCTCCCCACTCTCGATGCTGTGATTGGAATTGCCTCTGCGGTGGTGTGCGTGCGTTTGAAGAAAATGACTACTCCTCTGCAAAGTGGTAAAGGATTCCGATGATATATATTTTTCCCTATCCTAGAAACTTAACGGCGCTTGTTCGGATGACGCGTGTGAAAACGCTCGAAGGTACCCGGCATCACTTGGACAGGTAGCCAAGTCCTTCGCTGTCCTTCGAGCTTCTCAAGTCGTTCATCTGCGGAACATCGTGTCGCGAAATGATGGACGTATACGCCCGCGCGAACGCTATCGAGAGGAACATTTCGCTCGCCACGATTTGATTAGTCGAGTTGCGATAACAACTGAGCCCTCGAGCCTTCGCATCTCGACTTCGTCAACGAAGCAGTGCTCCGAGACTCATCTGAATGGAGAACGCCAAAACGTGATCTGACTCCGGAAGACATAAAGGACGTGCCCTCGGGCGGCCCGAGGGAGCGGTTAAAGCTGATCTCTAAATGAATCCGCTAAAGGGAGAAAACTGGGATTCGGATAGGCATCGCCCCCGAGGTGAAGGTGAACCCCATTTCCGAGCCTGTCCAAGGCGCCTTCAAGGCACAGCCAAATGACGTTGCATGCGCACGCAGCTAGCTATACTTGGGAGTGGGAGTTTTTCCGAGAAATATATATATATATATATATATATTATATATATGAAATGGTTCCTTCATAAAAATGAAAGTTGGCCATTTACATACAAGGGTCATACCTCTTCGAATCGCGAATTAAGTGTCAGCTTTGCGAGTAGTTGCCTACCGTGGGACAATTGCGGCATCATCAATTGGTTGGCGTTTGATTGCCGGCCGCTACGGCTTCCTTGTGCAAGGAATACCGGCGGGACGGAGAACCCTCATTGCGTGGTCATTGAGCATCGTGTAAGGTGGCTGGCGACCAGCTCTGCACCCGTACGATAGACCGTGGTGGCGCAATGGGACGCAACGTATACCATACGGTATAATCCGGAAATCCTTAACTGTGAAGTCCAGGGAACTCCCATGAGAAGGAGCTAGCCAATCTCAATTGACACAAGTTGCTCGCCACGTGCAGAGGTTCTTCTTACAGACACGTTCATCATCGCTCAAGTACTAAGGCGCGCCTTCACATGTTGCTCAACGCTCTCGAACAATCTTAACCGTAAAACACTCACTAATGTATAGACAATAGACGCTACTGAACTCTCTGATCGTAATGAAAACCTCATAAGTTGATCATCGTAAAGCCGGACATAGAAATGCCACCAACAATCATGTCCCCGACGAAAGCTCACACCTTCAACCGCGTTTACCTTAAATAATGTCAATTTTTACTTGTCCACGTTGCCATATCCGAAATTTCATCCGCTGTCGTTGCTATCGTTGTAGTCATCTGCTTTCAAAAGTGAAATTCAAAGCATCCTGCATAGAATGGCATTGCTTGTCCTGGGTGCCGTATTCCTCGGCGAGACTTTTCCTGCTGCGTTCGCGCGAACGCCCGGGCCTCCTGTGATACAACTGACGCCAGCAATGGCTTCCTTTCGAAATGACCTCATTGTGCGAACGGGTGTGGGAGGTTTGGCCGTAATGAAACGGTGGAACTCATCCGGTTGGGCGAGCACACGCGAGTGAAGGGTCCTGTCCACGCGACCCGAACCTAATTATACCGTTTGTCGACAACGCTACAGCCACATATCAACCGGGCTCTCCCTCTCTCCCGTTCGCTGGCCTGGGCCCGCTTTCCACAGTGACAGCTAGGCCGGCACAGGACGGCTGCATTGCAAACTCCTTTTCGATTCGGCCTAAATGGCGGCGGCCGGTGGCGGGGGCACCGCGAAATACTGAGAATAGAGTTGGCCTGATGACGGCGACGACGGCAGCTTGGCCTTCTCCTCCATGAACGGCAGGCAGGCACTCCTCGCGGGGAGTGGGTTTTCTTCGTCGGGCCTCGACAAACTCGGCAGGCTCAGCATCTATCTCGAGTGCCTCTGTTTGCCAAGTCCAATCTGAGGGGTAGTCAAAGCCGACACGCTATAATCGTACACCGTATGTCGGCTCGGATAGAGAAAGGCGGCGGGGGATACATCATCTCCGCCATGTTAATCATGAAGTACGACGTCTGAAGTCTGAAGAAAGTTGTGATGCTACTTCATTCGAGACCTCGCTAAGCGCGTAGCGTACCTCGGCTATAGGGTGTGTGAGAAAATTGGCTGAATATGAACGGATTTCTCGTGGACTTCTGGTTGGGCGGCTTCTGGCATGATTTCTGGCATTTGTCTTCCGTCCCTGAAGACATTGTAAAAAATTGTGTTTTTAAAAAAGAATCACTTTTTCTGAAAGCATGTATGCTTGACCCATACAGCTTGTGCTTAGGAGAGTATCGATTGTTTACTTACGCTGTTTGAGCGTTTCGAAACATAAACTCAGAGTAATAGTAGTGTTGGCTAATTGAGAAGATGATGAGCACGACGATTTTTAGTCTTATTTTACATATAAATAAATAAAAAAAAAAAATATATATATATACATATATATAAGACGGACTGGAAGTAACTGTTTTTTAGTCTCAGTCATTTCTTCCGTTCCAAACTCGTGATAACCGCCATTTCCTCAAGGCCCTATGGACCTTAAACGGTTGAATCCCCTGTCTTTCCATACACTTCTCCCTCTAAAACTCTGTTGCCTCGGTTGGTCCCTGCATGACAGGCGCATATAGGTAGGCAATGCATTATGTCCTGTTCTCATTCCCTTTTTTTTCCGGTAATTTCACGTTCCTGTCGACCTGACGACGAATGAAGCGCAGGGCGTTGCAGGAAAGCTATTTTGCATGAAATGCAACCTTGCCAAATTCTAATGTAACCCCCCCGTAAGGTGTACAGCGGCGTTGGTTCAACAGCTAACATTGTAGTGGCATGTGCAGAGATGTCTGCAGCTGGAGGAACAGTACAGACGAGGAGTGTAAGGGCACTACCGTATGAAAAGTGCGAGGCCTACAAAAGGACCTCTCCCGCAGAGGACAGGACCTCATTCGCGTCCGCCCACTGACTACAAATGTGTAAAGGCCTCCTATATATATTATATATACAAATTTATCATATTTCAAAGGTTTAAATAAACCTAGACCAATGCAAAAGGTTTATGTTGTTATTATATAAACGGTTGTATAAACGCTTCGAGCGATTTCGGTCATTCATTGCGAATTGCTCCGTTTGGCGAGAAAGCATTTTCCCTCAGGACTGACGATATTGCTAGATAGTCCGTTCAATACGACCCATGTATATTGCTCGCTCGGTTTGGTCATATATAATAGGGAGGGAGTTCGAATCGTGGAGACAATATTCCTCTTACTATTAGCACACGTGTCGGTTAACTGTGTTTGCGTGAGCAATTCGTTGAGGCAATCTGTAACGACAAAGAAGCTCTTAGAAACTGGAGCAAGGTCGAATTTTTTTAGAAATGCACTGATACGGTCGAGCCCCCCGACGTGGCGTATCGCCCCCTTGAAATAAAATGCGTCATATATATATATATATATATATATATATATATATATGTAAGTGTCGACCTCGAAGATCAACAGTGGATTGATCATATGTGCATTCGAAGTATATGTACATATCGGAGATCTACCATCCACTAGATCGAGTCAGAAAGACAGGCCTGACCGGGGAGATCTCTGCGATAGTAATCTCAGTTGGGTTTCAGAACACTTGATAGCACTGTGTGTCGTGATCAGGTAGATCAGGAATGCTTAATTTTACACTCAGAACGTCAGCGTCAACTTCACCGAGATTTTAAGATTTTCCTTTGTTTGGAGAAGATGTCTTTCTCCGACGATATATGTGTAATTTATTGAGAATACGTAGACGACTATGGTGTAGACATTATAATTCCCGCAGATGAATGGACAAGTCATTAAAACATTTATTGTTGTATACAATTTCGGTGTCGTTACGCTAATGAACGCCACTCGTTAATTGGATACAGAGAAAATGTCATGTGTGCTTCGCTGATATTCATATGTCCCGCGTCTAGGATGACATATCCAGAGAGAATTTATATCCATTGTAAAAATTGTATAAACAGGTGAAGGTTTTATTGGGCTCTATTAAAGGAACTGCAATTGTTACAATGCTTAAGCGTTTTTCCTATATGTCCTCATCGTCACGCAGCGGGACTCGAACCTGCGACTTCTGGCTTCTCAGAGACGGAGACCACGATATCGTCCAAGCTACCGGGGTCCTTGAATAACACTTATAAAGATTTACATTTTCGCTGTTACATGAACACTGACACAATCGGTACAGGAGTAGATGTGTTATTACAATATTTCTATGTGATCTTATTAGATTACAAAAACACAGACATATGAGGTTAGTCAAGTGAGGATCGGTTGAAGGGCCGGTGAGTTCGAGTCCTGGATGAAACCCGATGATTCGCTGATAGCCTATTGTACCTATTGATATGTATCTTTTGATTATTAGGGTATACATCATAGCCATCAACATTCTCATAAAATTTCCACATCCGATAACTCACGGTGTTCAAATTGTTTTGCGCAGCTCAGGTGCTTGAACAATATGGTACTTAAATTCAACTGCCTAAGGGTGTTTATATTAAAATACATTGACCGATTAATACTAGATGAACAATGTTAGACATCAATGTTACGTATATTTACATACATAGTCTTATAAAGACATCTTGCAATTTACAGGCGCATGGCCAATTAGCAATGATGAGGGAATAATCGCGTTTTTCTCATTGCAGAAAATCCCTTTGGCGTACACAAGGTTTACTTATCTAGATACTCCCTGTCTATATGCACTCACATACGAGGCTCAAATGCAACTTATATAGCGCTTGCTGCCGGTACATCACGCACAGGAGGGTGTGAAGTATACGTGCTGTGATAACACTACGGTCTATCTACACCCCTCGAGCCTGGGCCGCCTGTCCTGTGGCGGACTCAACACTGACTGCAATGGCCGCAGCAAAATAAGAATATGCACCCCCCCCCCCGCCCCCCCTTTCAGCTCAGCCTCGGTGAAAGTGGACCTTTACGTACAAGAGGCATCCTGGCCAAAATAGCTCCATCAACTGCGGCTGGCTTCTTACCGAGTATAAGCCAACGGCAGACAATCCCTGTCTATGGGTAGCGGATAACAAGATGGGTCTTGCCTCTCTTGCTCTATTCTCTTGTCGTCATGCCATGGTCTGATCTCTCCCCATCTCTCTGAGCTCTCCCCCGTTCTGTCTCTCTGTGCTCTCTTATGGGTCGCGTGGTCGCCGCCCAACATCGAGTATAGTGATATGCTGCATCTGCGGCCTGTCCTGCCTGCGCCACCTCTGGTCTCTCGTCTCATGCGAGGCGCTTTGTCGGCCTGTGCTAGCTTCTCCATCACTCAGAGCCGCGCGTGCTGGCTGGACGAAGCCAATAGTGAATTCCAATAGGCCGCGCTGGTCCTTGGCCTGACCAGGACCAGCCTACGCAAGAGTGCTGCTGCTGCTGCTGCTCCATGGCCACAAAGACCGTGACGAAGGCCCCATGTCCTCAACGTGGCAAAAATCTCCACATCCAGACGCGCGCACCCTTCCCTGTTCAAGCTCATTCTTCTCCTAGAAACGCGCCAGTGCGTAGAGGGTAGACAGTGGCTTGAAAAATGGTTTACGGAAATCTCTCGCGTTTTTGTCTGAACGGTTTTTTTTTGAATAGGCACGGTGCGCAATTTCGGCGAAGCGGCCGTGGACAACGAATAGATAGTCTGGTTTTCTACGTTGGACTCTGAAGGCCCGGTCCTGAAGGGTCCTGCTTTGTCGGTGGAAGCAAAATATGTGAGGGACATCATGTAGTGAAGAAGGACGAATCCTGGATACCTGGATTTTGCGCTCCCGTCAGATCGTCGGAGAATTACCTACAAATTATGTAAGGTGCACATCAGGGCTGACAATGAGCGAACGCAGATGAATGTCCTTATGTCGAGAACCCGATACACCGGAAATTGGAGGCCTGCGGGAACTGCGTGTTAACTTGGAGCTCTTCTATGCAACTGCCTATGGTGGTAATAACTTCCACCTACGCTTAGAATAATGGTGATCAACACCTTCGGGGGTAAGGTACGGTGAAGGTCGAGGTTTTATTGGTTTAATAAAGGATCTGCAGTTTTACAATGTTATAAATCTATCTATATCTTAATTTGAAATTAATCTATATGTCGATCCATCTGTAAAATAACTATTAAACGTATGTTAAAAGTAGGAATTAAAAAATATATGGAAATAACCCAAGTCCGTAAACGCTCACTGGTTTGCGTCTGTATACTGAAATCGTTCGCAGATATGTCTCCCATAGAATCTCCCTCCGGTGGCCTGGCTTGCAGCCGAAGGAGGCCACATGGGTGGACATCCGGGTCCGATGTAATGTAATTACGAAGCAATGTTTTGCTTTATTATTTAAGGCTGACAATTTGAGGCCAGACACGCTTAGACAGCCACTTAATCGAACTCAAATGAATTCGCGATAGGATTCACGCATACACACACACAAACACCAAGGGCAGGATATTTTGTTGGGTACAAGAGAGGCGGACGGCACTGAAAATAGTCAATGATTATGTCAATCGTTCATGTGGCGGGCTGTCAAATGGATCAATGATCTAGTGGACAATTGCTTTATTTTTTAATTAATTTTCAGTAATTGTATGAATGTACAGAATATTCGAACGATCTTGTCGACTGAGACGAATTATTCATTATCTTGTACAAGACTGTATCGCCAATCATTGACCTATATTTTTTTGGTCAATTTAGACGTATTTCACGACGTAAAAGCTAGACGGAACTCGCCTCTCCTTGCTGGATGTCAGTCAGATATAAACGATACAGTTATATCACCGTTGCCCAGTTCAAGCGTCGCTTATTACTAATTTATTTATTTCCCAACAAAATTGTCCGGATACGCGAATGCTATCCACCGTTCGGTCATCGGTGACCTCTCGCCATGGTGAGGGTCCTGCACAGGGGGACCAGATCGCTCATGTCGTGTTGCGCTGCCATTAATCTCCTGCGATGGCTCGTCCTTTCCACAAAAACTGTCGAGCACTTTATCTGTGCCAGCTACCGGAGGCCGCGCGAGCTTACACTCTGGAAGATTCTGTATCAGTATTTTCTCTGAATTCATGCGATATACACCCATTTGATTTTAAATAGGACACTCGCTCGAAGTGGCTGAAGGTGCCGGACCGACGCAGGCACCAAGCGATACTGTTTATTATATAGACAATAGTCGATTGTCAAGTGAGTTCTTGCGCGTTTACTCTATCACATATAATAGAAACAAGAAAAATGCGCTGGCCATTTTCTTGACGGGTAAATTAAATTAATGAAACAAATAAATGATAATTAGGAAATAGATCAAACGTACCGTTTCGTCTGGTCATCCAAGGCCAACGGGCGGGCAGAGATTCTGTTCTTTCGAAAACGTCTCAGATTTTTAGCCGAACATCCGGTCGATGTGCATTTTTATAAAATTAAAATTTTCAAAGCTTTCCCCATCGGTGGTGCAAAAGGGAGAAGGTGGGAGAGGTGACGGTCAGCATCCTTGAGACAATGTTACGGAGCGGAACCGAAGAAGGAGGCCCAAGAAGGACGACAGCTGAGGGTCAGCTGTGACAAAGGACTATACAATGGTTAGGATAAAACATCTCGAGCAGTTTTTTTTACGAGGCACTAAGGATACACTTGGGGCCCTGCGATATCGCGGCAGAAGGGTGCGCCCACCCCTCTTGGCCAATTGTGCACACTCATCCACTGGATGGGCTGCCTCAAACGGCAACGGTTTCTGGTACTAGACGATGCCAGTAGCTGTGTTTTGATTGTTCGGAAACAGCTCATAATAAGGCAGTGCCTTAATGCTTAACCACGTACGGATCATCGCCTTCGGAAGACGGTTATTATTGGGTCACCAGAACTTCCTGCCTACGTCATTATAAAAGATGCGCCTACCATTGAGTTTTCTCGATATATGGAAAATCTGTATTCTATTTACGAGAACTCAAGCAATGTATGTTGCGGTTCCGTCAATAAACCGCAGTTTGTATTGTACTGAAATCACGCAGTTGCCTTCATTATTTTTTTCCAACTAGCGCAATTTCCTAGCTATTTCTGTCGCCTAACGACGACTTCGGTGATAGAAGCTATCCGCCACAAGATATTCTTCTACTTAATAGCCTAATATACCTCGACTTGGTTTTCGCTTAAATGAGATCACGTCAGTCTGCGAATGACGCCACCAGAATGGTCCTCCGTATATCGAACAAACTCCTTTTCTGGCCAAGGCTTAGATGGTCTCTGTATATCTACAGAGAGTTAATGAAGGATCAGCTTTGCACTGCTAGCGCTCGTGTATATAAGCTAATAGAAGCAGGAGAAGGATGTTTGCTTGTCCTCTTCTAGGCCAGACAAAGGCGACAGGACACAAATGTCCTTGGACGATTCCATGAATCGCACTGATCTCTGGTGTCCTACCCCCCCCCCCTCCCCCATCGTCCCGTTTCTTAATCCCTGAGTCTATCTCGTTTCCTCCGACGAAAAAGCCACGATTTTCATTCGTCCGTCGGCCAGCGGGGCGATTTCCGCGGTTCCCTTGACCAAGTTTGCTAGTGATCATTCCACTGTTTCTGCCTCTGTTCGGCGTTTCACATTCGTTTCGTCCTGGCCGGTGTCCTTCGGCTTCGAGGCTAGCGACACAGCGTTCTTGTCCACCTCTTCCAATTTCCCTATTCTAGACAAGTATAAGTGCTATATGCCTAGTGCGATTCACGCATGATCCGTTACCTGCCTACCTGAGTCGTTTCCCCATGGGGGAACGATTGCCGGCACCATCACGTGTGGCGGGATGACTGGGTAGACTATGATGGTCAGCAGCTACTCAAGCCGCTGATAGCACTGGCCTGAAAACAGGAAGAGGCTGAAAAAGAGACCACGGTGCCTATAGTTCAAGCAGTGACTGCGGACGAGGTAGCGATGTCGTCCAGTGCCCCCCCTCTCTCTCTCTCTCTCTCTCTCTCTCTCTCTCTCTATATATATATATATATATCTCAGTTTCCTATGTGCTGCCTGCAGTTGTTAAATAATAAACCATCTGTAGAGAAAAGTATAGCAAGCAACATTATCTCTTTTGAGCATCTGCTGATCGTCAGCAGCAGGAGCTATTAGAGGGCGGCGAGCGCATGGAGGACGTGCTCGCGGAGAGGAACTCAACAGAAGCTGCCAGATCGGCACGCACCAACTGAATCAATGGACAACTTGAAATGACAAAATGACAAGCCTCAAACCCAGCAGCGGGTGACATAGATAAACCAGTGAAAGAGAGCCTTGTTACATTATCACATTGCCAAATGCCGCTTGTTCAGGTTCCGTAGTTAGGCATATCGTTCACACGGAGTGGGTGGGACAGGCTCATGGCCCTGTAATTTAGTACCCTTTACTGTGACAACTATTTAAAGCTACTCACCAAAAATCATTGGTGGATACTACTTCAGACGTAGTGTTCCAGAGGTCAGCAACTCCAACGCAGCGAGTTCCCACAGCACCGAGGCGATCAGCCCAGATCTAAGCTCCAAAGTATCTGCACAGGCATTTTCCAGTTAGTTAATCTATAAGAAAATGAAATATGTGCAACCGTTGATAAGCGGAGCCGAACGTAGCGCAATTATAATCCCAATGACCCCCCTCTCGTTAGTGCGTTTTATCGTAAACCGACCAGGTTATCATGGTAGATATACAGTCAACAAACCTTGGTCGTCATTGGCTCCCACATATTACTTGTTACTATTTTGCAAATGCTCGGGTAGCATATGCTGAATACATACCATCTGCATCATTGTGAATATTATTACTTTTATCCAAAAGTCGGTGTACTTAAACATGCATGTACTTCAGGGACCGGGAACCGAAACCTCATAGAATGGCTATTTTTTTTTGTTGTTGGTTAAGTTTTGCCATTCAGCATATTTATTAAAGGGGTCCACCATCGAGAACGTAGTCTCTCTCTCTCTCTCTCTCTCTCTCCTTGTGTATTTCTATCTAGCAGCTCGATTGGCGGCCACTTCTGCGGTTGGCGACTACCGGTCGTGCTGATGTTTTTTGCTTCAGCCGCTGTTACGCCACCGCCCCCGCGCTCTTCCACGACTACCTTCCTCCATAAGATACTTGGATTGTATAGGCCCGGAGAAGAGGTAGTATATATAAGAGGTAGTATAGTGTGTCCGTTATCTCTGGCGGCCAGACTGAGTCGGCCGTCTACGGGAGCGTCGCTGGCCGTTTCCGATGCCAATGCCGATCATCAGCCGCTCTCTGACCGTGCGTCTCTGATCTGGGCAACAGCGAGTGGGTAGGGGAGTGCTGGTATTGGGATGGCCTAAGTGGCTCCCTCGTTCAGCTTTCCTGGATTACCGAACATGACACCGTGCTTTCATCAGAGTGCCACCTGCCACACCGACAGGATTTACCATATCGTGCAATACACCATTATATACATGTATATATATATATATATATATATATATATATATATATATATATATATATATGTGTGTGTGCATAGTAAACGGACTTACATCCTTTATGTAGAGCACGACTAAATCGAACTGTACCGCAGTCGACGAATGCAGTTAACATAATTCATTCGCTTATTAGACGACAAACACGTAAACACAAACATATATAATAAGAACGTATCATACAGGACAAAGTCAATCAGTGCGACCTCGGATGGAAACGTCATATTGTCGTATGAAAATATCAAAGAAAAGCGCTGAACGTAGAGGAAATTTACGTTTGATTCTCAATGAAGAGAAAATGTGAATGGCCATAGAGATAAGAACAGTGTTTTCTTTCTCCGGTGGAGTATTTTTCTTCGGGTTTTCATCAGTAATCAGTTACTTTTTTCTCGGACTTAGCTATTGGCGCATAGCCGGCAAGTTTTAATTGGTGTTATAATTTGGTACAATTGTGATGTGTGAACGTGTATTTGCCAACTCTGAGGGGAAAATTATCGAGGGGCGAGTAGTGACCAGACGCAGCAGGCATATCAACAGGCGTCACCTCTCATCGGGATAATTAGCTAATCACAGACAACAGATAATTAGTTACTGCTGGAGCGTAAAAGAGATTGAAAATCTATGTAATACATATTCGTCAGTTATAAATGTGGGCGACAATTGTACCACCAGCTGAAGGTGAAGTAACACATCTAAGAACACCCTCCTCTACGCATTCTCGTTACTGGTGTACACGCTTCGCATATATATATATATATATATATTTTTTTTTTTTTCCTTGAAATCCGAACCTTTTTTCTTTCGCCAGCTGTTCCGGACGATGAAGGCATTGTGATCCCGATGAAGGTAGTGTTCAAAACTTCTCAACGACGGACTTTCAACGTATCACACATTGGCAATCGCCTGCGACTAGACCGTCACACGAAATGGTTTTCTCTTTTTAGTTGAAGCTTGCTGATGAGGTCGATGCGAGAGCCCAGTGTGGGACAGCTTTCTATGCGATTTCCGCGTTGTGCCCGTGAGACACGGTCGGTGATTGTTGGCAGCAAGTTATGAAACAACAGCCTTTTACGAACTCCCCTGACGGTCACCCCCCCTCGAAAGGCGTACCCTCACAGTTTCAATAAGACCGGTCGTATGCTAACGCAAACATCGCGTGTCTGGGTGTATTACCCGAGCTGCGGATGCGGAGCTCAAGTTGCCGGTGGACTTGGGCTGAACGGTTGGCCGTATTCGCAGTGGTGTGCGATATTCTATTATTTTTTTCTGGTATACATCTGTGTGGGGGGGGGGGGGATCGTACGCAAAATGGCAACAGTGCATGGTTGAACTTCCGATAAGTTCGTCGAATCGAGACTCTCTAAGAGAAACGAGACAGACGATGCTTAACTCACGGAGCGACTCTGCGCCATAACATGTGGAGAGAAAAATCAAAGTCATTTTTACACTTTTTTTGCCTTAACTTTCAAAACTTTCACCTCTAAGTTAAAATTAAAATAGTTAAAATATTATGTGATAATAATGGATAATGATAATAGTAATAATAATGGATAATGGTAATAATAGTAATAGTAATAATAATAATTATTAACAAGGTGATAATTTTTTTTTTAATTTCCGCATGTACACCCGGAGCGATTCTAAGTATCGGCTAGATCAACGCGGCGTTTATTCTGCACCGTCGAAGTGCCCTCTCTGGCAGACTCAACTGACCGCAAACAAAAGGCTATTGTTGAACACCGACAGTTTTCTCGTTTTATGGCCTCGAGGAGGAATCGATTTTTCCACCCCGGTAATGCCACCAGACGGATAAGTATCGAGAATTGGCTGAGAAAATTGATGGCGACCAGCCGCCGACGAGAAGACAACCGGCCAATATTAACAGGCCACAGACGACAGCAGTCGTGTGGCGGTAGATCGAGCATTGTTTTCCGTGTTCGCAGCGTTTAGGTCGTTGCCGACGTCAAACCCCCGGGTGGAGGGGGTGGGGGGGCATGACGCCCCCCGGGCGTTCCCGCCAGCCTTTCAATCGGAGGTGCAACACGAGAGGTAAGATAAGGTTTTATTGATTTATTAAAGGAACTGCATAGAATGCTTAAGTTCTCTTATATGTCATGCAACGGGATTCGAACCTGCGGCCTTTGGCTTTTTACAGCCAGAGACTCAGCCGTCCAAGCCACCGCGCTGATCGAGAGCACACACCGGTTCGATGCACAGCCGTTGCCTATTTGCATTTTAAGGGGCGGCGTCCGTCGTGCGAAGCACTGCGAAAACTGCTTAAGGCTGGAGGTCAACTCGAAAACATTTATTAGGTCGTTGTTGATAGGCAAGGAATATAATAAGAGTATAATTAGAAGTTAATTAGAGGAATATAATTATAACGTGTAATACTGTAGAAAAAACAACAGCGATCTTGAGCCTATTTTGCATGCCGTTAGGTGGCACTCGGAGGAGAGACACGTAGGTGCACGGATTCCACCCGTTGCACATTTGCATTTTAAGGGGTTGTCCGTCTTACTAAGCAATGCTAAAAAGGCAGTACCGTGGACGTTAAATAAAAACAGTCAGTCCGAAAACCTTTTAGGTGGCGAATATCTTTTGTCGACGATCTCGAAAGCATGCATCTCTAATTAATTTCATACTGTTTTATTTGTTTTATGCTTTGTTCAACAAGAAAACAATGTCTATCGGGGAAAACGATTGGGAGTCTGAGAAAAATGCCAATGTGAAATTCAATGAATTCTCCCCTTTGTTAATAACGGTGTTTTTGAAGCTGAAAAATTGAAAGGCGCATAGTCTCTAACCTTACAGCAGGTGGGGTTTCACCTTGAAATCAAGGGCTAACCGCGAACGGGGTTTAAACCGATTGACTTCCATGGAGTAACAACAGGTAGACCAAGGCACTCCTGGTGGCTGGGGTGAGCGCCCATCCGGTGCCCACAGATAGCGTACGGTGTGCTCATAAGAGATCGAGAAATTAATGAAGAAGTGCTTTAGCGTGGGCGTCCACCGCCGTTCAAAATCGCCGGTGGTTCTCGCCGGTGCGGATTCGTTATCACGTCGGTCGAGTCTCTCGACTACTCCCGGTCGCGTTACTACGTAAATGACCGGTAACTAGGCTAACCAATTTGCGTACGTGCACTGCCAGCTAACAACAGTGGACAGTCTGCGGTGGCCGGCACACGCAGGAGGATGACAGACTCACAATTACGAGGCCCTATATGAGTTCGATGCTCATCGTGTATTTAGCAAACAGATCTCTCTCGCGCAATTTGCAGTGTTATCCAATTCGGATTTATCGGACACGTTTGTTATGTACGAGGTAAAAGATTGGCGCAATATCGAAAAAACATAGTCGGTGCTTTATAATCATATGCAATTAATCGCTTTCTCGCGGTGGCAAATTGGCTTGCACAAAAAAGTGTCAAATCGTTCCCAGCACAAAATTGTGACTTAATACATCGTCGAGCACCGGCGCAAGCCAGCTTTCCAGAAACTGTCTAAGCTAGATCAATGAGGTAAAGAAAAAGATCTCAAGTATGGCACATTTGAAGACAACAACTTAAAGGTAAAGGTTTATTGGTTTATTGAAGGAGCTGCAATTGTTACAATGCTTAAGCTCTCTTCTATGTCACACGGCAGGGCTCGAACCGTAACATCCCTCGACAGCCACTTGCGCTGAAGAACTATTAGAGCCTAGGCACACAAAGGGAGCGCTTCCTTTCTTTCCCGCGCGGCGTCACCTCATCTACTATTGTCATTGTGTGGCGATGTTAGTGACCATGGTGTTCTCATTAGGTTATCCACCCACCTCAGCACCTCGGGGCAGCATATGGATCCAATCAGGCAAGAGCGGCGCATGCATACACATTAACGGTGTGCACATAGAACACAGGCAGCAAGCCTCCCCCAACTCGCGACAACGAGAAGAGCGATGTACTCATTTATATTTACGCGCAATATACATAACGTAGTTGAAGGCATAGCACAGTGGCGAGAAGATGAAATGATTATCTTGTATGGGATAGGCTATTTTTATTCCACGATATATCCCACGATTTTTATAGACAGGACAGGTCTCTTCGGAGACTTCGGTCCTTACTTGAGGCTTCCTCTTCCAGCGCCTTGCCCTGTGTGGCCGAAGCGACGAAGCGCGTCCTCGCCTCGCTCAATATCTCAACTTCGCCTCCTTTTCGCATTTATCGTCCTGCTGCACTACATGCGTCCTGGATTTCCCCTTCGTCCTGGATTTTCCTTTCGTCCTGTCTCTCTCTCTCTCATTCTCCCTCTTTCTCTAGCCGCTGTCGAGTTTTCAGGGTTGCTCTGTGGCCGTTGTACCAACAGCGAGACTTGGGCCTTCGACCGAAAACCTCGGGCCCGCTAGCCCAACCCGTTCATTATTTAGGGGGCGACGATGAAGCGTCGGAGGGGAGAAGGGACCGAGAGAAAAGCGGCCGTTGTAGTCCTACAGCGGCAGGCCAGTGGCCACAGCGGACACAGGGGCCTGAAGTAGTCGCCTGCCTTCTATAGTACAACGAGTCGGCTGCTACTGGAGGCAAGGGGAAGGTCTAGAGTGCGATGGAAAGGGAAGGATTTAATGGAAGTTTCATTACTCCTGACTTCGCCGCCCTTGTAGGCCCGTTTCCCCTCGATGCTCACGCCCGAGGCCCCCGAGGCCCCCGTCGGCCTGTGCCTCGCCGTCTACCCTCATCCAGCCGCCGGAGATCCTCGAGCGAGCGAGGTCATAGAGTCGAGCAAACTCACGAGTAGCGCGGACGTCATCATCGAAGCCTCGGCGAATGGATACATACTCGTTCGCTGGTGAACGGGACGCGGGCGGTTGACAGCCAGCATATTATCCTGTTAATATTGCGTCAGTGCCAAGCGCGATAGTCTGCATAATGGTCGCGCGCTGGAGTGCTGGAACAAAAGGAGGAACATTGGATCGCGGCGTATTTGCGAGTTCAATGTCCGCTCATTTCGCAGATCGTTGTTCGGGGCGAAATCGAATCGAGTCGGTATCTTTTGGCTGTGGCGTTCCTCAATTATTAGATTATTTCCCCACAACTTTGTTCTGACATCTTTCAAATTGTGGATCGCCAGCCATGGAGAGCCACGATGGAGGGAGGTGCTCTTGGTTCCTATGATATTTTATCATATCATTCCTCTGTCCTAGATATGATGATTTGGCGCCAGTTTTGTCAGCGCATGATCATAATTACATAGCACAACCCAACTGTGTATATATATATATATATATATATATATAATATAACTGCAAAAATCCGCCATCGACGTGAGGCGAATACGCGCTCACACTTGATGAAGACTTTCCAGCCAAGGCACTCAATGCTTCCTTATTAATATATTTTGATTAATACGTTATTTACTATAACTATGCTGCACTTTGAGCGTACGATTAGCGGTCTAACGAGTCATCGTTCCCCTTGCCAAAGGCTTATTGTAAAGGCTTGCTTGGGGTTGATCGAGCTAGTTAGTTAGTTAGAAAGGTAGTGGGGGGGCCGATGTATGGTAATACTGTGCACGCGCGTGGCATATGGCTGTACCAGGCTCGAAGCAGGGAACGGCGGAAATTAACGTTCTTGCGTGGCTTCCGGTAGTCTACGAGGATAGACACGATGGCGCGGTTGTGCTACGCCGCTATCGGCTGTGCCCAAGTGGTCGTGGGCAGCCTTCTCATTCGATGTGGCCAAATAGCCAAGCAGCGAGTCGCCATTGAAGGCCACCGCGATAGTGGCGATGCTGTCGTGGAGATGCTGCCGGCGGTGGTCTGACCGGACATTTTTTTTGTTAGTGCCCTCTTTAGCAATAACTTGCGATCGTTCCTATACCAGGAAGGCAGGGCCTTGTGCTGATCTACGAGTATTAATTATATATATACGAAGGCGTGACATGTATCGTCGGGCTGTTTTGCGGAAAATGCTTCCTCTGGTTCATCGTGTCTCTATCTCTCTCTCTAACTCTCTCTTGCTTTCTTTCTTTCTGTATCGACTTGTCAACTAAACACGTTGTAGAAAGGAGTGTATGCTGCATCAAATATTGAAATTTTCGTTGCGTTGCGCTCACAAAGCCGTACTCTCATAAATACGACCTCTGTGTTTCGATTGGTGGCAATACAACTCCTGACTGAATACATTCAGCCGCTATCAACCGAGATTTCGCCGTTTTCTGGCGTCCTCCTGTGAAGAGAGATACTCAATGCTGCAAAATCATAGGCCTAGAATTATTCCTCCCATTTCGCTTTAACGAGAAGGGAAAAACTGGCCAAAGCAACGACTCCACTTGTGATCGACGCGACCCAACAATGATACCTATTTTGGGAGCCCCTCATATGCGGGGTACAGGAATGAGGGAACATTGATCTGGGCCGCAATCCATATAAACTAGTTCTGAAGACGTCATATCGTCTACGTCCGCAACTCCATGCACCCCGAAGTTCTTTCATTTGCCACATTTTTCGCTGGTGGTCAAGGAAAGTGTGTGTGCCTCTCTAGATCTCATAGCTCGCGCAACAAATCGAGGTGCGACTGGAAATCGAATCCACTTCATGGAGTGGATGCTTTTTGAGCAGAATGCTGAACCTATCGTCGTATTTGTCTCCTCAGCATCGTCGAATTAGTATTTGTTATAATTGAGTACGCTGTCCTATGAATGAATTAATAATTATGTCATAGGCCTTGGAAGACCTTAGGACCTTCACCGGCCGCCACCGATACTTCGACGTTAGTAGCATCACACGGTTCCACAAGGGACGTTGCGACCGCACTTGACGAATTCAACGAAGGCAAACCCAACCATGAAAATGTTCCACGAGAATAACCAAGCATCGAGGCAGGCACCTGCCACGCGAAGCAGCCAAGTCCCGTGTATCGAGTGTGATGTTTTGTTGCAGGCCCTTTTGCTGGAGCATCTATCGGCTATATTCTAGCTAGCGTTGTCCTTCATAGATATCCCCTTAGGTGGATATTCGTACTCCCCAAGCTGTAGTCGTTCGTTGCTTCCGTTGTCCGTTGCTTACCACCGATCGCGCTGATGCATCTCTGTGTACACTACAAGTGATCAGTGCGAGTAGCCTCCGTAGTCGGACTCATCCGAAAGAAGCGGCCGGTAGTGGCGGTGGTGAAGCAAGACGTCGCGTATCCCATAGGGGCCGACGTCCAACGCTGGCGAACAACCCCTCCCACCCCCAACTACCCCCCACCCAACTCCTCCAGTTAGTGACCTTCGTTGGCTTTCGCTTCGTCAGTATCATCCTCTGTGGGAAGGAATCTGGTAGACGGACTTGGCATCCTCGGAAGCGCCTGCGGAGCCTTCCTGGATCCTCTTCCGTTCGCCGTTCGGCGTCCCCCCGAACGAAGACAGATTGCTCATTACTGCAAACTCTTGGCGTGAGTAGTCACTACGGATGTCTACTGACACTATACGGAGCCCGTTTCCCGGGGGTGGAGTGATGGAAATGTTCGTAAAATGGATGCTGTTCTAACGATGACGTTTGTTGACTTTTACGACAAGCTTGCCACTTTTAATGATCTACAATGCTGAATTGTGTGTAATGTTATTATAATGGAGGTTTTGTCTTCGAGCAGACCTGAACAGTATGCAGGCCTACTTGAGGGCATTAGTAATCCTGGCTGAGTCATTTATTCCGAGCAGGCACAATCTACTTCGCTCAGGTTCAATTTGCACGCTCAGAGTTCGAGACGACAATTGAAAGACTTGCTGAGCGGTCGATTTACAGATTAGTGTCAGTTAAACGTCGAACGGAAATTCGATTCTTTCCGTGACGTGCAGTAATCGGCTTAGTGCGACAGCTGGATGACACAAAAAGACAGCGTAGTATTCCCATGAATGACGATCTACAAATTCAAATCACTCGAACTTCGGAGTAAGTCTACGAAACTCGTCCATGTCATTGAATCTGTTTTGAGGGAACAAGCATTTTTCCTCCATCTCAATGGTGGGGTCTTTAAAACGTTTTTATTAATGTCCCAACAATTACGGCCGATTTGACATCTGTGCATAAAACCTGTAGATGGCTGGCGACACCTACATCGTATGTCCTTTGACGAGACGTTCTCTAATAAGCAGGTCGAATTTGAAGCACAAAACAAATCTATTGACAATTTCGATATATTTCACCTTCTGCGAACAGTTTCCAGTGTAACATTTGGTTTTGTTACGCTTTCGACAATTCCGCCGAAATACTGGATATCCACTGTAGCTACTCATCACAGCACAAAGGAATAAGATTCACCCCCATATACAAACATCCCGCACATGTATGTGCATCTCGCCGCTCGGCGGGAGGTCGCGTCACTGTGCCCTCATCCTGTTCAGACATACATAGCATCGGAAGCGACTATTTCTTGCAACAGCAACTACATCGGGGTTCGTCTACGGTCGGGTTTTGCATATAAACAGCCCCACGTCGGGCAGCCAGGCGGTTGACATTGGGTGTCAGCCGGGAGCGGGTTTCGCCAACGCGCGCCAAAAGGAGGAACAACGAATGAAGGAGAAAGGACCGCACAGAGAGGCGTAACAGGCGTAACACATCCGGGCATTGGAAAAAGCGATTGGACTGCGGGGCCCTGGGACGGTAACGACTCGTAGAAGGAGCAAGCAACGTAGTCCGCGGTTCGAGGAGGCCACATCCAGCCCGGGCCGCCCGTGAATGAATCAACGATATAACACAGTGTCCAAAATAGAACAAGTTGAACAACAGGAGAAGGAATGGTAGCATCGATCCTGTGTTTGCGGGAACGTACACAGAAGACGGCCATCGTCGTGGTATTTCACGTTAAATCGATGATGATAGTGACGACTAAGAAGGAGACCGACTAAAATGACCTAAAATGTGTCGAAGGAATCAATGAGGTTTTGATCAAGGCTCGTTCGTTGCTTATTTGCTTGAATATGTTTAATGCTAACGATTGGATCCGGCCACAGGACAGAACTCGCAGCCGGCTATAACTAGCGGGGCATGGTCTAATTGTTTATGTTCACAGAACCTGAGCTTGAAACTGCAGAAGGAAATGCGATTCATATAATCGGGACCTTTTTTGCTAAGAGGTCTACTGCAAAATGGTTGGGGTACAGGACGATCAGTGTCGCTGTGCAGTTAGCTATTTTTTGGAAAAGGCAAGCGGAAGGTTAATATGCACTTGTGACTACTTGTGTATGTATATATGTATGTGTTTAAAGGTTGCAGTCAGGCTAAAAAACATGTTTTTAATGTTTAAAAGGTAAAAAAGTTTCATAAAAATATAAAAGGCTATTTTTTATATAAAGATATACGGCTATTTTTTTTTATAAAAATATAACAAAAGGATTTTTTGGATGCATACATTGCATATTTTTTGCAAATATATGTTACCTTTTTATCTACTCAGTTAATAATCAGCTATCATGACAGCCCATTAGGTGGGTGGCTCCCGTAACATTGATTCTTATGGCATCGATAATTGTTATTAAACTAAGAAGTTATACACACACACACACATTGTTCTCGTCATATTGCAGACTTCGCAGTTAGACTTCTTCGAAAATTTTCTCTAACATCTAAAATTGATTACTAATTTTAATTGTTTGCTTTTAGCGATAGATCATCACCTTTCAAGGGAGCAGCACCCTTGTTTCGCGTTCTCCTAAGAACAGAGAGGCTAACGGGTCCATTCTGACAGTGGCTGTCGCCGGGGCGTATTTATGAAACGGCTCAACGACATCGCAACTCCACTGAGAGAGATATAGCGGAAAATCCAAAAGTGGACAGAAGGCGACACCGGGCCGAACGTGGGTTCCACTCGATACGTTGTTATTACCACCAACGCTCTTGCCAGCTGAGGCGAGAGGCGCATCGATAGTGCGGAACAGCGAAGGGGGCGAACTGCGGACAATCCGCAGACGCCAGGGGACAGACGAGTAGTAGCCGACACGATACGGCGGCAGGGGCGGCGTCAACTGCTGAAGCTAGCTACTTCTGCTTTCGGGGCGGCGGGGCGGGGGGCGGGGGGCGGGGGCGTGTCTGGTGGCGCTGAGCGGGGGGGGGGGGGTAGAGCGAGAGGGATGGCTTACCGGAAGTTATACAGCGGCCGAAGTATACCCGCCTCCTGCGCTAGAGACATCATCAAGCGAGGGCCAAATGCTGCCGATGGAAGAAGAGATAGCGAAACTCCGTGGTAAACCGACCTTCGACGCGGCGATAACAACGACAACGTCGACCTTTCGATGAAATCGGTTAAAGGGCAGGCGGTGCAATTCCTCCCAATGGTGTGGCTCGAGGTCATCCATTGTATTTGGATGCGAGGCCACAGACTCGACCGGTGGAATTAGCCGTGGAATCCTATTTTCTACGTGGTATAGATACGTCAGCCTACATACGCTCTACCACGACACCCCAATGGTAAAGGCAGGGTTCGCCCAGCAGCTGGGTGCAACAACATGCGTGGGCTGCCCTCCCACTTGGTTTCGCTACGATTCGAGTCGAAGCTAGACGCGTCAATGGCTTCTGCCACTGCTCCTGTCCCCGGTGGTGGTGGTGGTGCTGCTGCTGCTGCTGTTACCACTGCTTCGGCCTGCAGCTGTGCGTCTGGGCGGCCTGCAGCTGAGGCGACAACGTAGCCCGATGCGGTCGATGTCGTGCCTGTCTCCCCTGCGTTCTCGTAGCCTCTCGGCCTGATTGCTCCCGTCTGACGCGCCGTCAGCAGAGCAACGCCTCAGGTCCGATGACAGAGTCGACCCGCTTTCACGCTGTCCCCTCCAGACCCCTGGGCGATGACAGCCACCTCCCCCTCGTCAGGTGTGACTCCGTCGCCGCAGCTGCATTGACAACTCGCGCGAGCGCGCGACCCTGTCCCGTGGCGTGTGTCAGCGCGTGTTCGTGTGTGGGGTGGCTGAGGAGCGGAGCAGAAGCGAGGCAGACAGAGAGAGAATGAGGAAGAGCGAGCGATAAGGACAGCCGATGGGGTGCCACCTCATGCTGAGGTGCTTCTGGGGGTGAAAACGTGGGGGACTGTAGAGAAGAGACAACATCGAATTCCGATTTAATTTGCTGTTACGTTCTGCTCCTACGACGGAGAGACATGACCGCGCCTCTCAAGCGTCTGTTGTCAACTCGGCCGCGCCTGTACTGCGCCCCCGACCGCGCCCCCGACCGCTGGTGAGTCCCGGTGACCTGACCAAGTCTTCCTGATGACGTACACCGCTGTACGTTGACGAGACCATATGTATCATCGGGCAGACATAATTGACATAATGCATTACACTGATGAGTCGAAGGTTACGCATGACACGCCAATAAATAGTCTTCGTTTATTAATGGAACTGCAGTTTCTTGCAACTAGCCTAAGTTCACGTGGATATATCATCAGGTCGCGGAGCTCTAACCGCTGAGAAACCTCTGACTTTTTACGGCCAGAGGGACTGTTTATATACACAGCCTTGGCTTATTCGACCCAATAGGACGGCTAAGTCTCTGGCTATAGGAAGCCAGAGGCCGCAGGTTCGAGCCCCGCTGTGTGACACATAAGAGAACTTAAGCATTGAAAAATTGCAGCTCCTTAAATAAACCAATAAAGATTTACCATTTACCATTTACCAATCTCTTCTAATTGATATATATATATATACATATATATAAGAAGAAAAAAAAAGCTTTAATATGATAATGTGACAGGGAATCGAATAAATCAAACCGAATTTGCCAGCGAACGATTCCACATTGACAATCCACTCCCTCTATATATTTGTACGTGAATGAAAATTGCACTGCGACACCACTCCGAGCGAGGGAACATCTGTTGAAAGATCATGTACCCGTTGCATACAACGCACACCCATCAGCAATTTCAACGGGACATAATCTAATCTGGTAACCCTACATGTCGTGCGGCAGAAAGCATTTGTACGCCGGCTCAGTCGACACATCGACAATAGTCGAAAGTCATTCCACGTCTCTCTCTCTCTCACACGATCAGATCTCTCTCGATCTGTAAATTGCATAACCCTCTTCGATCACCTTCACTCGGATGTTGCTCACTGTCGCGTCCTCCAGCCAAACCCCCGAGCCAAACGTCCCCGCTGCAAAACTACACAACTCCCCAGCGCGCCCTTCACCCCCACCACCCCCGGGCCCGCCTTCATTGGCCCTTCTTCCATCGTGTGTCCGCAGTTTTATCGCCGGCGAGCACAGCTGCTCCGTGGTCGTTCACTTCGTCGTCCTTTTTCCTTCTCTCCTCTTCGAAGAAACGACTAGCGGCGAGGAGACGAAAACGAGTTTAATATTCTCTCGTTGTCAGGGCACCTTATCCACCATCCCCCCACGGCCGTCGTACCCCACCGTTGTCCCTGTGGAGATACACTTTTCGGCTAGCCCAAGAAGCTTCTTGACTTCACCCCTCTTTCTCTCTCTCTCTCTCTCTCTCTCTCTCCCCCTAGGCCATCTCTATCATTCTGTCGTCCTGCTCTTGCGCCAAACACCGGAACGCTATAGGAACCTGCTGGCGGCGGTGGCGGCGAGAGGTTTGGATCAGACGACGTGCTTGGGACGTTCCTGCCAGTTCTGCCCTTCCGTCAGGCGGGCGCAACCCGGCCCGTCTTAAAGCTACGTGTCTCTCAGACGACGGCGACGAGGACGACTACTGCTGCTGCTGCTCGCATCCATGTTTCCGTTGGTGCGCGCAGCTCAACGCGAGCACAGCTCGGCTATCTCCTCTATCCACTGTAGTATGTATATGCATATACGTGTATCCACTATCATCGCCTGCAGTCATTTCCCTTCGTTGCTTCCTTATATTCTCTCTCTCTCTCTCTCTCCCGAACCCCGCGCCACTCTTAAGGGCGAAATTTCGCCCTTCGAGGAGGTTCCTGTTTCGCAACGGGCGGAGATACCCACCAGCGACATCTGATGAACTGATAATGTTAGCAAGGACTCCGGAAAGAAGAGAGAGAGAGAGAGAGAGAGGGTGATGGCGCAGGGCCTGCCCTTGCTTCAGCCAGCAGCAACGCGAGTGGCCTGATGTTCGTGCTCCACCCTCTCTCTGAGTCACTCACGCCCCCGGCGGGCCATACCACCTCCACCTCGCTTCGTCTGATAAATTACACGCACTGCATAATTTACTCCGAAGTGACACGAGAAAGTGAACCTCACCACTCAGACCTCCGCCGCCTCCCCCCCACCCACACTCATCCGTGTATCAACGTTTCACATTGCTACAGCCATTGCCACTTTGGCCGGCTGCGACTGGCGGCACAATTTGCATTTCTCTATCGCGTTCCAGGCCGACCACCGCCACTCGCGCTGCACGCTGTACGCGGATGTGTACGCTGGTTACTATAGACAGAGGAAGACAGATACGGTGAGATACCCGAGAGATAGATATTCCACACATACTCTCTCACGCACACGCACACACACACAAACATACTACCACTCACACTGGGTCGTCGTGTCTCCTGTTGGACGGTGGTCCGCGTGCGTCGCTGGAGTCCCGCAAGCCGAATGTAATCCTTGTTACGAAGTGCATCTCTAGACGGAAACGTAATTTGTAATTTACTTCCGTTCGCGACAGACGGAACCGGCCGGACGACTCCACACCCCGAGAGTCCGACACCACTCAGACCTGCCGACGAGTCAACCGAGTTCCCGTCAAGACCCCCCCCCCCCCGGGGGTCTCACCCCTTCTGGCCCAGGTCGTCTCCTGACGGCTCCTCCGCTTGTTACTTCTTCTCGGCCCGTGTTCGTCTTCTCGTTTATCCGTAATCTTCACATCATTCGGCTATCGGCGAGAACACCCAACCAAGCAGTCGGTTACTCGCCACCAGCAAATGCCGGCAGCGCCTGGCTAGCCAGACCTTACGGTTTTCCCTCATCCGTAGTTTCGGTGTGCGTTGTCTGTATCTAGCTGCCGGTAACTATAGCTGCAAGATCCGTTCGTCTATCACACGCCCGGCCCACACATCGGGTCGCAACAGGGGGGGGCCTGTTAGTTTCTAATTTCCGAGCTTACCATCGGATTCCTGCCCCCCACCATTCTGATGTCGACTTCCTGTACGTCGTCCGTCGACTCTTCACCTTGCCACGACTCCTACACCATCCTTCATCTGCCGCTACGCCACCAGGACACTCTTGACGTTAGCGTTGCTCCTTCTCCTGGATCTCCTGCTCGAAGCCCCCGCCCCCGTCGTCGTTGTTGCTGTTGCCGTTGTTTGTGTTGTTGATGTTGTCGTTGTTGTCGTTGTTGTCGTTGTCATTGTTGTAGTTGTTGTTGCCGTCGTTGTTGCCGTTGTTTGTGTTGTTGGTGATGTTGTTGTTGTCGTCGATGTTGTTGTTGTTCGTTTGGCATCACCCTGAATCCGGCGTGCCTCGTTATAGTGTACTACGATGTCTCGGCTACCTGACGGCTGTGGCGGCTGCTGCTGCTGCTGTGTTGTTGGGCCTGTCAACTTCGTCCAGTGCAACGTCGCAGGTTGCCATCATCAAGCAATGTGCCAACGCAGTGGGTGATCTAGCTGGCGAGCAGCTACCGTGTAACATCTACCCAAGCAGATTGATGTCTCACGTTCGATCAAACGGCGGACACTAGGCACACTGTCGTCAGTCAACTTGCAGGCAGAGAGACAGGCAGGCACGCAGGCCGGCACAGGCGCAAGAGGGAGCGCTAAATCGCCTGGAGGCGATTTAAAGCCTCGGCCACAGCCTCAGCAGTAAGGGAGGTACAGCGTCCCGATCCGAACGTCCCCTCCTGCCCCCCCCGGGCGGCAGCATGACTTCCGCTCGTTAGTAGACGACGCTCGGCGCGGCACGTTTGAGGCGTGGAGACCTAATAATAATAAGACCACCTCGATCGGCGATCTGTTCAGTTTCTGCCAAGCGTCGATATATATATATATATATATATATATATGTGTGTGTGTATTCGGTAGTATTCCTAACCTGGCGGGGGAATTACTGTTGATTCGATTATTTATATACAGTTGCAGTGATGCAGTGCAACCAATAATAATAATAATGACAATGGGAGATGAAATGCAGAGAGAAAATTCAATTGGCGCCCTGCTACCTGCACGGCTGGCGACTCGTCACTGCAACACGTCTTGTCCGAAGCATGACATCGCTCTTGGTAAATCGCCAAGTTAATCTAGTTTGCGCCTCGTTATCACCATTGCTGGCAGGAAGCTCCTGTTGGGCCCTGATCTCGCGGCGCGTCCCTGGCCCGGGCTGCTCTCTCGCTTCGGCAGGCGTTCATAGACGCCAGACCAGGACAGCTAGTGCTTCCTGTACGAGACAGTTGAACGATGCAAACCCCGCCGTTACGCAGCGCAAGCCGGCCACAGCCGATGCTAAGCCGCAAAATACTCACCGAAATAATTGTTCGGCAAGAGAAGAACCTGTTTGAGCAGTAGACATCAACGTGCGGCGTTCTTGATACCTCCTCAAGAAGCCTGAGGCAATTGTGGCCACCATCACTGACCCATCCAGCTGCACCGTCTCACAGGCGTACATCGGAGAGAGAGAGAGACACAGAGAGAGAAATACCGACACCGATGCGAACTTCACCACTTCGGAACCTGCGAAGCGCACGTAATTTGCCACGCAGGCATCACTATTGAGCGTTTTTCAAACTTTGCAGATACTCGATAAACGTGGCCACTGGCGCTTTTGTTGTTCAGACAATGTATTTTTCAGCCGTCATGCGTGAACATCGAGGGCGCCCATTGGGTCTCGGGCAAGGGCAGGAAGAGGGCAGAGAACTTTTTTGAGTAACGGATCAGCAGTAGTCGGGCCACGCGGCTCCAACGTTTCGAAAGGTTGGTAAAGCCATTCGACAATCGTTTATAGTCAAATTTATGTGCCCATTGTGTTTATCTGCCTTCGGCAATCGGAGGCGACGAACGGGGGTGCTCACACAGGGGGGTTCGATCCCCCGATACCCCCCGATGAACATTTGCATTTAACAGGGGTTTGTCCGTCTTATGGAGCGATAACGAAAGCACTTTTTTAGAGGTCTCGATAGAAAACAATGAATGTACGAATCATTCAGGTATTAAATATACATTACGATCAATTAATTATTGGAAATTTTGCCTAGAGATTAGGAAACGGACGACAACAAGAATGATATCAACGATTTCTAGATTAGTGAAACCTTTTTTGTGAAGAGCTTAGGACATGTTAGGGACCTTCACGATTAAGGTATTCGTCTGGTATTGTGGGACTCTCACCCACCTTAACTCTGCACCTCGTCGACTTGGGCCTTGATCCGGAACTGATTTTGTATCATTTCAGACCAAGGGTAGATTAGTAAAACCTTTGATGAATTAATCAAAACAATCGACGTCGCTAGTCTACGGGAGACCTCTCAGTTTCCGCAGCAGGCAGCTAAATTGCGAGCTGTTAATTGGCACACAATAAAATACCGCCGATCACACGATATCAAATCCTAATTGAATTCGGATGTGGCATTCGGGATAAAGGAAACGCTTATTGGCTTCAGATCGCAGCGGGAAGCATCCCCTCCATCACGAGAACCCTCGAGCTCATCATCAAGTGGCGCATGGTGGCCCACGGTGTTATGTCAGATAATCAGATATAGGGTCCTCTGCAGAGTCCGTGCGGAACGAAGCAAACAAAGGCTTTCATCCTGATTGGCCATTGGGGAAGCCGGCACCAACCGTCTGCAACTCGTACAAGAAATCGGCGGGTCAGTCGCATCGATATGATATATCATATATCCCCATCAAATCCTGTTGGTCTCAACGGGGTGGCCGATGCCACCTGCACGCGTTTATGGGACGAAACGATCTAGCAGAATCGCTTGATCTATCAGTGGACAGCGAGGACTGTGAATATTCTCTCGTTGCTAACTAGTTATGGTATCGGGACGACTAACAAGCTCGGAAGGTAAAGGTTTATTGGTTAATTAAAGGAAGTGCAATTAAAGAAAGACGAAGGTAACACTAATCGTGAACTTGGTGAAATGGTTCGAACGTGGACTACGTAGAGCAAGTCTGCATGATGGCTCTGTGCGGACAGCCATTGACGTTCCAGCATTTTTTGTGAGGTTTACAGTAGCGTCACGTATATTAGTACTATACTCGCACTATGTAGTCATATACATCTCAGGAAACTCCCACGTTGGCATACTTCGATAATAATCCAAACAGATGAGACAAGTGAGCATTGATTAGGTATAGTTCTAATACCGAAAGGCGAACCAGTGTCATATCAGCGATACGATGAAAATTCCAAACGTAAAACAATTCAAAATGACTGTAAACAGTGAATCATTCTACGGTGATCTCTTTGACCTGCGGATATACAATAGTGGAACACTGTGTGTTAACACAACTGTTAATGAGAGCAGTTAAGCAGCAAGCAGACCCATCAAAGAGAGCTACGATCAACTCTTCGACTGATGAAGGGAGGCACCTTAAGGGACGACTGAGGAGAGCTGGACAAGACATCTGATACGGGACATTCTATTGTGGTACGACTGTCAACATGGCGAGCTATCCTATTGTCCGACTCAAGTTCTGACTGGACACAGTCAGTTCCAAAGATACATGGTCAGGATCAACAATGCCAACTCCGATTGCTGCGTGTTATGCGACTCGGGGGAGCTGGCCAAGGTGGAACATACAGTTCCGCGCTGTGGGGCACTCAGAGAAGCAAGTGGAGTCGAACGTCGTAAGGAACCAACCAATCAAGGCAGTCGTAGTCGACCACAATGATGACCTCTGCGGAGGCATGGAGGGAGATCACAACCTGGTTCTACGCCATCATGACACTCAAGACAGGAAACAAGGAGAAGGGCATGGTTTTATCGACATATTAGGGAAACTCTAAGGGAAAAGGGGGCCCGGGAAAAGTCGAGCCCGGTAGCGTAGTGCATACGTGTGCGCCTTGCAATCGGAGGAGAGGACACGTAGGTGCACGGGTTCGATCCCCACCGTTGGACATTTGCATTTAAAGGGGTTGTCCGTCTTATGAAGCTATGCTAAAAGCAGTTGTACCGTGGACGTTAAATGTTGGCTGAGAGCCAGCCCGAAAACCTTAAAGGGAAAAGGGGGAGGCCGCTCTCACGGTGTCGAAGAAATGCGCAGCGATTTCCGAGCCTTAGGGGGAGGAGAGACAAGCTTAGTGGGTTTGTCCTTCACTAGTCACTACGGCTGAGTGACACATGTGCATTAAGCATTCCCGAAAATCCCATTAAAAAAAAGACCCATCTAAGAAAAGGACGTGAGAGTGGACTTTTCTGGGGCGCCCGATAAGCCCGTAGTAGACAACGGGGTAGTCTACAGAAGGCAGGCATTTGTGGGTCTATCAAATTTTAGAGCAGAATTTATGTGGTGGATGAGCTCTACGTGTTGTCGTATAGGAAACACGACCTTTGGTCGAAAATTCGTTTTCTAATCTAATAGTTGCTTTCTGAAGTTTGATAAAAAGGTCCATTTTATATATATAGGGAGTTTGATAAAAAGGCGCATATACGATATATGTATTAGCCGGTGGCGTGGTGCGTTCATGTGCGCCTTATAATCGAAGGGGACACGTAGGTGCGCGGGTTCGATCCCCACCGTTGCACATTTTCAATTAAAGGGGGTTGTCCTTTTTATGAAGCCGCAATGCCGAAAGCAATTGTACCGTAGACGTTAACTGTTTGCTGTTAGCCAGCCCTGAAAATTTACTAGGATAGATCAACGCTCTCAACCATTATTAAACAAAACAACCCCAGCAAACAAACAGTAATATAACATCAAAATATTGTTGTCTGGAAAGAGAACTTTTTCCTGGTCACCGCTGACCGTTGCAGTGACCACTCGAACATGATGTGCTATGAAGAAATATGGTGACATCTCAGATCATAAATAGAACCAGCGCATAATATGTACAGGGAGGTCAATTGAGCATACGACAACCAAACGAAATAACAAAAGACTTGTATGAGCAGCGTCTCTGTTAGCGTGGCGTACTCTTCGTCTGGCTATTTTCGAGGTATTATCTTTTATCAGCGGCAATATCAACATTTAATGAAGACGAAACTCGTAGTACAAATCACCTCGCCGGGCCATTAAAGGGGGGCTGCGTAAAGGGGCTGCGTCCTGTAAAGGGGCGATGGCGAGAGCAGTTGTTCCGTGCACCGACAATGTTTAAGGGTGAGAGTAGTCAGCCCGTAAAATTTACTTGTTCTCTGGTAATTCCTCTCTACTCCGAGTGTCACAATTGACATATAGCTCATTTGAAATGGCGAAACTTCCATTTCACAGAAGGTAAAAGTAAAGGTTTTATTGATGTTATTAAAGGAGCTGCAATTTTACAATGCTTAAGCTCTCTTATATGTCATCACGCAGCGGGGCTCGAACCTGCGGCCTCTGGCTTCCGATAACCAGAGACTTAGCTGTCCAAGCCATGGCGCTGACGGATTGAACACCATTGTGCATGGAAATTTTGCCCTCTACGACGGAATCGGCAGCTCGGGTCGATTGAATTTCATGCTGGCGGGTCGAGAATAAACACAACAACACATCTGGGAGAAGCAACAGCCTCTCGACAATCGTCAATAACAGGTAAAGCTTGGGGGGGGGACAAGGGAGGAGGTTTCACAAGACGCAAAAAAAAAGAAATACATGTGTCGTGCCATCGAGTCCTGCGCCTCGCGCCGCCGCGCACTACGCCCCTCCAAAACAAACATGGCCTCGGCACGAGCAAACGCACACCGTCAACATCGTTCGAGGCTGGCAACAGCTCGCGCAAAGAAAATCTATACAAGCGGAACACTCACTTAGCGAATCATGCAGGGTCACAACTGTAGCTCCGATCCGCTCGGAGGCCTCTGCTGGAGACGGCCGATCCCGATCGAGCTCAGACAGGCGCAAGTTCTGTACGTCAGGAACAACGAGGCACGCACGCGAACAGCGAAACGTCAGTAACTCCGTTGAGGTGAACAGGAAATCTGAAACGGGCCGCCAAATCGCCCTGCACGAGGGGAGGCTGTAGATGTGGCACAAACAAAGACTATGGGGAAATATACAGACCAACCGGGGGAAGAGTGCTACATAGAAAAGAGCAAGTGGTACAGACCAGAAAATATTATAAAATTTGAATGAGCAGAATCGTACTAAGATCTATCCTGGAATCAGCGATGATAATAGTAGCTCATTAGAAGATTACATTAAGAAGTTTCAGTGTCGCACTAAGCTGGAAATAGTCACACGAAAGGATCTGTCAATAATGCTAGGAAGACGCGAATCATTGGCCAACGCGATGACACCCTTAGGTAGTCATCAAGTCTGACAGGTTTACCGGGAACAAGAAAATTTACAATTAACAAATAACAGTTAATAACAGATAATTTATAACGTTCGACACCTTTAACTAATAAAGTATAATCGTTTATAACAAATATAAAAAAAAATTATTACCGCATCGTTTGTAACCATTGTAGAGGGAAGTTCGTATGGTACAGTGTAGCTTAGTTATATATATATTATATATATATATATATATTGCTGCAAAACACGCAAATGTTCACAGTGGTAATTTCAAAGACAATGTCACGGTAGTCTCTTTCGTTAATATCGGCCTCGGCCCCGGTCTCCAACTAATTCCCGGTCCCCAAATAATCCCTAGAACTAATTCCTAATTATTGTATGTTTGAGTGAGTGACTGATTCGCTTATAGTTTGTCATTCGAATTGAAGATGTTGTCAATAGGACTGTTTTTCGTTGCTTGCTGTCAAACAAGGTGACGTCAATGTGTTGTCCTTATACAATCGTATTGTTGTGTCGAAATTATCATGTTGTTCTATCATATGGCGTCCTTATATCTAAGGAGACACCTTGATGCGTTAGAAAAATCCGAGGAAGGGCATCGCCGTAGGGTTAGCATCGGATGCACTTTACCTAGAGCGCTCGGGGTCAGCCGATCAGTTTCTAGTTGTCCCCTTGATGGTCTAGTAGTGAGCGTCTTGGACTGGTGGACCGGAGTGTTGGGACGTGTGTGTTGGGTTCAAATCCTGTCAGACGCTTTGGAGAATCTTTGGAGAGTTCTTTATCTTTATCTTTCTTTATCTGAAAATTCTTGCCAGGTACGAGTAAGGAAGAGAATAAGGAAAGGTGGCCCCGACAGGTCCTCTCATAGTAATACCTAAAAAAGGTTAAGAGCTGAGGCCTAGGTCAGATAGAGGAACAGCTGAGGGTCAGCTCGAAAAACTGTGATCAATTTCTAGTTATTCACCAAAACAAGAAAGTAACCTACGAGGCGTACTCCGAAGCGCTCGTAAGCGCAATTGAATCTTGGCGCTCATAGAACGCATAACCAATGCATAGATTAGCCTGGAAATCTGGCACGAACCATCCGTTAATAATGCTGTGTATTGACACAATTTCAATGAAAGATATTAATATTATAATATCCTTGTTTGCCCTCCCTCCCGTATGAATACTGAAGACGTGCTTATATTCCATTTGTACGTTACTGATAACAACAGTTCTCTATACATCGTATGTGTGACATAAAATATGTTTCTCCTTTTCTAGAAGATGGGACCGTTTCGATGCAGATTCCTGGCTGATCGTATCACGCCCAATTCGAGACAATAGCTGAAGAGGGCTATAATCTCGGTACGTGAGGTATACCTGAGTCAGCCACTGTATCGCTCGTATCACATAGAACACTCTCACGACGTGACAAGGAATGATTTGTTTGACAATTTGTTTTTGTGCTTTTAACCAAAATGGCAAACTTAATTTCTGGGTCGATATCAACAGGTATAGTTGCCATACTGGTGATTATGCATCTTCCTCGGAATACGTTTGTGGTCACTCCAAACTTGCGTTTACTTTTTCAATTTTGCCCTCCACCTTCTCTAACATAATTTTTTATTTAAAACATTAGCTCGCCGTAGCGATACATATATTATGTTGATCCGCGCTACCGGGGACAAGCGCGCAGGTTCTTTTCTTCTGCAGCGCCTGTCCCTTGCTGTGAGGCAGAGAGGCAATGCCATCGCCTTCCTCGGGACATTGTCGACCTTACCCCCACCCCCCATAATCCCTCGAAATAATAATTGTTAACTACTGTATGTTTGAATAAATTATATATTGCGTTATATATATATATATATATTGCTCAGCCCTATATTATGTGATCCAATGGTAATTTCCTGCGTGGCACAACGATCTGGAAGAGTTCCGTAAAAATGTCAATATAAATAGATATTTGTGTTCGATGCTGAATCCTACCACAGTCTAATCGATTTCCACCGTTGCCTCTTTGCATTCAGGGGCCCGTCTTACGAAGTAAAGCCGTGGACGTTACATATTGGCTGAAAGTCAGCCCGGAAAC
Source organism: Stratiolaelaps scimitus (assembly GCA_019614645.1). Lineage (NCBI taxonomy): Eukaryota > Metazoa > Arthropoda > Arachnida > Mesostigmata > Laelapidae > Stratiolaelaps > Stratiolaelaps scimitus. The sequence goes on along the minus strand of JABWDB010000032.1, from coordinate 966,265 downwards.
ATTATTATTATTATTACGGTCTGATGACACTGTCGTTTCGAAAGGTTGTTATACGGTATCTTGGGAAAGGACACTTTTTACTTTGCCCATAGAGCCCATTTGTCTGTCCTCTTCCTTACTCGAACCTGGCAAGAATCTTCAGATAAAGAAAGATGATAAAGAACTCTCCAAAGATTCTCCACTCTAATTCTACTTTCCTCTTAATGGAGAAGGTGAACGGATTCATTATGGTCAAAAAAAGACAAAAAAAAAACAATAACATCGAGTCAATTTCAATTTCCAGTTTCAAGTGGGTAGAGAACATCGCCCTGCCAATATTGCCTCGATAACCACTGCACATTTCTGAAACATTTCAATGTAAAAGGTTCCCATGTGCGACATGAACACAGCACTCTGACGAGGTTCTTTAAAACATTAATTTGCCTTTTCGAGCGTAATGAATTCGTTCACCTTCTCCATTTAAAGGAAAGTAGAATTTGAAGAGAAATTTCTGTCCTAAAGGAGAAATTTCTCAGTAACATAAAGAATCAAGAAACGAAAAAAAAGGCGCCAAAGTATTTCCTATGAAAGTTACATACAGGATACTGCTGTAGACGGCATCGATATCAGGACAATTTCTTCGAAAAACGCAACTTTAATCATTTTGGCAAAATAATGCATCGTGTTTCTACCAGTAGTAAATTTTTTTTTTCTAATTTAGGGTTCAATTAATGGGGAACTGGCTGAACCATTACAGTTTAGGCTCTATCGAGGAAACCAGACGAGGGGTCAACATCAAGGTTTTCCCTAATTATACTTAAATTAAGAAAATAGAATTGATATTACCTTAAATCATGTGTCTGTATGCTTTGCTTCGTTACTTATATTAATTACATTAATATATTTTTATCATTCCTATTCTTTTTCGAGAACATTGTACATTGTGAAATTGCAGTTCGGAAAATACACCACGATTTGATTTGACAGCATCCACTATATGCCAAAGTGTGTGTCAAGGGTACCTATTAGGAAAGTAGGTTTCTGATTCGTCTCGCCTCTTCCTCAAAAACCGAACCTGAAATGTACTGGAGCGTCGTGCACGTTACGTTGTTAAATTTTGCTTAATACCAGTTGACCCTTCGGTCCACTTTTTCTTAACTGCTCATGTTGATGTGGAAGTGTTGAAGACAGCCTCGAATTTTGTCTCTTAAGAAACGCAATCGATATTCTGGAACAACACCGTAGTTCTACGAGAGGCAAACCAGTCTGCCAACACAAAGCTTACCTCTCCTACATAAAATCCAGCTATGTTGCCGCAATTGGCAACACCATAACGACTGTCCATCTTGAACTCTGTCCCCTATACGGATATCCGGAACATTATCCCTCATTATATCCCTTCCCTGATTTTATCCCTCAACCTTTTAAAAAATATATCCGGAACATGCAAACGTTTTGTGATGGATTTGAGGGAATCCGATCGAGAGTTTGCCTGAGGTTTTGTTAGCCTTGTGGAGCTTACTCGTAGATGTCTGGGCTATGCAGTATTCAGGTGAAATGTAGACTCACATATCCGATTTCGCACGGCGCTCATGAAATACAAGCTCACGTATGTATCTATGCGTACACACAGGTGTATATGGTTCGGGGTTAGTAAAAGTACATATTTGTTGGTTCATTGAAGGACCTGCAATTTTCATAATGTTTAACTAGTTCGAACATTTATTCACTTTTTTTTCCTAAGTAAAACCTCGATTTCGGACATAGAATGTGTATACACAAACGAGGTACGATAATAAAGCGAATTACTCACAATCATTTTTGTTTTAAGAGGTTAAAGGTAAAAGGTGCCTGGTAGTGTCAGACTCCTTACTGACTAAACCCAGAACCGATTTTGACACTTGGGGCACTGACGGGGACTATCAAAAGTACTACTTCAGTCAGTGCCTTGCTGGGACCGGCAGTTGATCACCAACCATGTCCTATCCCTCAGTTCTTCCTCTGGGTCGAACCCTCCCGCCCAACCGCAGCGGGTGGGTTCCGGGCATTTTCCCTTCGGACCAGCTCTGCTAGCCGCAAACTCGCAAGGTCAGCTACCTTCAGCATGGGCGTTCTTTCGTGAACCTCCGCATCTCTCTGCTTGGAAATCTCAAGTTGGCCTATTACGCATGTGGCGTGATGGCCCCCCAGAGGATGTCAGCACGAATGAAAAATCCAATTAGATCAGATCTGCCTCTTGTTGTATGTTACACGTGTGTCATATACAGGCGCCGGGTGAGGCGGTGAGACGACGGCCGTATCTATGATAGCGAATGGGACTGTTTGCCGGTTGAAGAGCGACTGGCAACGACTCACAAAGCTCACTCAGTGCTGATTAGAACAGAGGGGAACATGCTACACTATCACAGCCTCTATGGACTCTCGCTATGGCTGTGTAAGTAGCGTGGGGTTGATCCATTAATGAAGATCAAGCAGCAATCAATGAAGTGTACTCACTCATATCTTGTGATAAATAGATAAATGTATTGTATAAATATTTACCAGCGATATTTGATCAAACGGTTCAAAAGTCGGCAGTAACTCGCTAAGATTAGTGATCATATTGCAAACCCGTAGGGAGATGAGCAGGGTTTCCAGGTCAACTCTAAGTCGCCGGTACCGTAATGTCATTATTAAGAGCTATACAATAATGTGATGGTAAACAAAATATCTAAACTTCTTGTCCGCACGGTGGCTTGGCCGGTGGCTAAGTCTCTGGCTGCAAGAAGCCGGAGGACGCGGGTTCAAGTCCCAAGATGTGTCGTTGAGGGAACTTAAGCATTGCAAGAGCTGCAGTGCCGTTAATTAACCAATAAAACCTTTACCTTTACGACATTGTACTCACCTCACGTCGCTCTTCTTGTTTTCAAGATATACAAGCGTATTGTACCTAGAGACGCTGCTCTTCCGATCAAAGCCAAAGAAATAAAAAATAAAGTTATGGCTATTGCGATCGCACCCGATTTGATTTTGCATTTAAAGGGCTTGTCCGTCTCATGAAGCAATGATGGATGCAGTGCTGCGTACGTTAAACCTTGGCTGTGAGTATGCCCAGAGTCATACTCAGTCGGGTTTCCGATATATCCATATATATATATTTTTTTTTTTATGACGGAGAGTGCTCATGCAGACTAGGCCTCACAACTAAGGTATTTGCCATGGTACTGTGGGACTCCTGCCTGGTGGAGTGGCAGACCTCACCCATATGTATATATATATATGGATATACCCTATATATAGATATATAGGAGCAGGCTCAAATAGGACTGATTTCCATGGCCAAGGCAGAGGTACACATTTCATGAACGGTCGTCACGCATAGAATGCTCTGTACAGACGGAACATGCACTCGAACACCCGGCTACCATCGGAGCGATTCATTGAGAGCCCCCAGAACGGGGAAGGTCCTTTGTTTTCTGTGGAAGCGCTCTCTCGGAAGAGTCATTATTAAATCTGTGCTTTTTGCGCTCCGGGACGATTTCGCCTCTACCCTGGGCGTCTCCCGCTTCGAGGGTAGGGCATTTTTCTCGAAGGGCTCGAAACCACTATCTCAACGAAGGGCGACATTGGTTCATCAAGCCGTGTACGGCCACCCCAAGGCGGATTGCTTCAAACTGCTATAACATGTGTATCTATAGTCAAACTATTCGAAATACTTGCATGTGCCAATTTTCTTGTTAGATTACAATAGCAAGAAACAAGACAGTTCGAAATGACCGAGGCGAGTTCGAGAACGCGCTATTTTAGTGGAAATCAACCCCCCTCTCTTGTTCGTCCGGATTCAGATGCGAACGAGAAGCCGCTAGAGATCCTTATAGCAGCTAGGTATACTCTGTCCAAAGGGCATAACCTGCTTAGGTTGCTTCGTTCGTTATGAGGCTTCGAAAGCGAAAACGATGCCAATTTATCCAAGAATCAATATGATGTAAAAGCAACGCAGCTATGTTTAACTACTTAGTGATATCTTGAATCGTCTCAGTACTGGGGATACTGTATGCCATGTGCCGTAAAGAACAAACATTTTTCTTTAAAAAGGAAATCGATTCGCTGCGCGATCGATAGAGGGGGGATGTATAGCTGTCGAGGGAGACCATTCTTGTTGAATAAAGTCTGTTAAAATTCGAGTTAATATTAATTAACTCGAAAAACTTTCTAGGACCCCTGATATATATATATATATTATATACATACACACATATGTATATATTGCTAGGACTAGACCCAAGGGAGTGATCGGTAAGTTGCCGTGAGCTGGCACACGCCAGCCTGCCGGCCAAATGAATTTAGAGTAGCTACTTATTCCTGTGGCCGTGTATCGAGAACTTCAGTTCCCCTTCTCCCCACAAAGCCACCATGACGTTCTCCGAACTTCCTTTAAGTCTATTCAACGCCGCTCCCTGAACCACTGAACGGCCGATGAACATCGGGCAGCAGCAGCAGCAACAACAGCAGCCGTAAAACAGCGCCCGGCGGCAGGAAGCAAGCACGCCAGTGAAGGGGGGACTGCGGCCGAGCCGACGAATGGAGAGGAGTCGAAGTCCGTCCCGAGTGGTGAGACTGATATTACATAGTTTGTGTGGAGTGGAAATGGCCCTCGTGTTCTCTCGGCTGCCGGGCCCCCCTGCCACCCCCGCCGCCCATCCTGCTGTTATCGACAACTTTAGCGCGACAAGCAACGACCAGAAGACATTGGCGAGCTTTTCCTGCGACGGCGTACGATGTTTGAACGGTGGTCGGCGAGCGTCGGCAGCCGGAGGGATGGCTTGAAAAGTTTCTAGGAGACGGGTCATTGGAAGGACGTGCGGGGTCACGAAGGTCAGACGTCAGGAAAATCCTGCTGATGCCACAGTAGCAACTGGCATATGATAGCAGAGATAGGTTTTCGGGAGGCCTACTAGGCTCGATTCTGACGAGGTAGTTGTTCGAATCTTATCATATGCTAAAATAATGATGACAACATCAAGCATAGTTATAATGAGAATATCACTAAGCTACATAGTGTAATTCGCCTGGTAGAGAGAACTGTTGTTGTTGTTCGTTGTTGCGCTGATACTTAGACGCAACAGTTTATAATATATGGCGAGACGAACCCGTCAATGGTAAAAAGCAGTACCGTGTACGTCCGATGTTGGGGCTGATGAGAGTCAGCTTGAAAACCTCAGTATAATATACGGTATATAAAGTGCCTAGAGTTGTAGCAATCAGATACACCGTAGTCTATATATCGAACGCGTGTATCTTTTTCGATAACGTGTGAACTGCACAATGATTTATTTTCAGTTCATTATCGTACGAGACTGGCAAGGAGTGACTCCTAATATATATAACTAACCCAAGGTAATTATTACTCATTGCTCTCTCCCCCCCATCCAATTGTATCATCCATACAATTGGATGATAACCTGCCCTAAGGTAAATGGCATGATGCGTAATTCTGCGTTAGCATTTATTAAATTTAATCACCTCTTATGTCAGATCAAAGGGTAGAATATATCCAAATGACTTTTTCGTACGAGTGGCGCTACGAGTGCGCTGATGTAATCATGATGTCCTCCGATGTGAGTACGTGAAACTTTACCCGGGCCGGGAAATTTCTCAGTATTCCAAGTCCATCTTGTGGGGTAACCTTGCGACAAGCATTAAACGATAGGAGACGAGCATACGTTGTTCGCTTCAAGTCCGCGAATTAGCCGCATTTTGCAGAGTCTCGACCTAAGGGGCTCGTATGCGAACATTGGAAGTCGGAACTTGACGTGGCCACCGGCGACAATATGAGGGTATCAAATCTAACGACAACAACGTTTGACCGTCGTCAAGCGGGAAAAGTTGGAACTTTGGGTAATTTAGGAAATTTTTAACTGCTTAAATGGCACTTTGACCGTGTTATGTCAACCCTTCAGGCGGTGGCGGTCTTCGGAGACCAACCACGTCAGGGAGCTCGAGATCCAAGCGTTGCTTCCATCGCGTCAACAACAAATCGCACCCGGTAAAAAACATCTCAAGTTACCCGAAGTATCCAAAGTATGCTCATGTGACGCCACTTGACGCCACGGCACCGCGAAATTCATACCGGAGCAATATGAGTCTCTCGTCAGATGCCGTCATGCCAAGTCAGTATGTATGTAGCAAAGTTAAAGATAAACACAAAAGTTGAACTGACTCACAAACGTCAACCAACGACTACTGAGTGTCACACTGATAGCAAGCACTGTATTGTATAGTGTTAATTATATATTTTTATTTTATG